>JADWQK010000998.1:0-1222105 GCA_017933935.1 Sesamia nonagrioides | reverse complement strand
GAGTTAGGTCAGCACCCTAATTGTAGAACACACTATTACAATTAGGCTGCAAGCTAGGGAGTTAGGTCAGCACCCTAATTGTGGAACACACTATTACAATTAGGCTGCAAGCTAGGGAGTTAGGTCAGCACCCTAATTGCAGAACACACTATTACTATTATTATTGTGCTGTTTGTAATGATTTTGAAGCATATAGCTAATCCATTGCTTAGTATTGTCGAAAAATATGCCAACTCATCAAAGTAAATACCGCAATGAATGTTGTTGAACTGTCAAAATGAAACCCATCGCTAATAATAGTGATTTTCGCAATTAGCGTA
Source organism: Sesamia nonagrioides (assembly GCA_017933935.1). Taxonomy (NCBI): domain Eukaryota; kingdom Metazoa; phylum Arthropoda; class Insecta; order Lepidoptera; family Noctuidae; genus Sesamia; species Sesamia nonagrioides. The sequence continues at coordinate 1,221,785 of JADWQK010000998.1, read as the reverse complement.
CAGGAATCACGATTAGTTTAAATGTAGTCCCTTCATAACAATAACTCCCAAACGGGTAAGTTTCAAATAACCTCTGCTATTGAACTCTTTGCATAGCGAATTGCTTAATCGGACAATAACCTCTACCTTGAAAAATTATTGGAGAACTGCATGTGTGTTAAGTTGTTATAGACAGCTGACCGCTCAGGTGACTGATTTGACTTTGAAATAGCTTTATGTCGTTGTATTAAGGGTGATTTTTGTAGTGCAACTGTTCTAGTGATGTGGGTGGTCGAACTTAATTTCTCTTTTTTAAGTCTTGGCGAAAGTTTTTTTTTTTTTTTTTTTTTTAATTAATCTTGTGCCTGACCGCAATCCCCCTGATGGTAGGCAGTGATGCAATCGTTGATGGTAAAGCGCGCTAGTTTATTAAAAGGATATTCACTCAAAAAAACTGAGTGAATAGCAAGGAAGACGGCAGTTGAGCGAGGTGATGCAAATTGAAATGTTAAACTCAACAACACGACCAACGATGTTGCCCCGAGAGAATAGTCTGGAGACCCTCCACGACCAACCTCCCGACACAACAACATTTGGCGCATCGTACCCGGCACACATCACAACATAATTGCTCAAAGCCGTCCTCCGTTCGGCTTCACCAGACATCATACTGGAACACGACGAATCGCTTGGCGGCAAGACTGTCTGGTGGGTGGTAACAATGTTCCCACTCCTGGGTCACCATTGATAAAATATTAAACTAAGGTAGATATGTCATTAGCGCACTGAAAATGAAGCGTACAAAAGGAAGGAAAGTCCTGCATCTCGCCTTAGTCATTCTCGATACACTCGTAAAAACAAACGACAAACACTAACAGCGCAAACGACAAATACTAGCCATCTTTTTCTTCTCTGTGCTATAAATTGTGCCCCATCTCACTCACACTGTACCAATGTATGCCGAATAAAAATATGCATGTGTGCTGCTGCTGTGTTCGGCACATTTTTTTTTTTTGGTCAGTTTGTTAGAATATATCGTATCTTTTTAATATTTTATCAATGTGGGTCACAGGTCTCCTTTCGGTGAGAGGGAGTGGGCCGTAATCTACCACGCAGGCCCAGTGCAGGTTTACCAACCTGCATTGTATGTCATTGTATACCTACAATGACATACAATGTACCTAACCCAAAATGATCTGTAAAAAAAATTTTTTTTATCATTAATTACTAGAGATGTACCGACTACCACTTTGGCCGACTAGCCGACTAACCGACTAGTCGGCTGTAAATAGGCCGACTAGTCGGCTAGTCGGCCTCTTTACAGTCGTAGTAAAGAGATTTTGCTGTTTTATTATAGAAATATGACATTTTGTTTTGGGTTGTGTCCGGTTAATCATATAAGTTCCTGTTTCCTTTTTATTTTTCTTGAAACAGTTCGTGTTTAAAATATTGAATGTTTATTTTTTAATCTGGTGGTAATGATACCTACTTTTAATTTGATTAACAATTAATAAATGTATGTATGTGTGTGTGATATTCTTTTGTTTGTTAATTAATACCAATTTTAAGAAGGTAATAATTTTGTTTTGTTGGTGTTACAGATATTAGGTCCTTACATATGAAATTGGCGTCTTGTATCATACTCACTGTGCTTTCTCTAGCGACACCACTCCCATACACAACATTAATTCTTCGACCCGTTTCTACAGCACTGGTGCCACGGCGGAACCTATGGCGGAACTCATATTCGTGAATAACGCGAAACTTTAAATTTTCCATTTTGTAAACTCAATCATCATCATCCCAGTCGCATCCGAAGCCTTTTCAGCTTTGGAGTCTGGGATCCGCTTTACCAGTCCAACTGCTGATATGGCTAAACTTCGACATTATCCGTGAAGCGACTGCCGTCTGACCTCCACAACCCGAAGGCGACATCGAAGCATTGCAGTTAGACCAACATTTTGTAAACTCAATGACGCAGAGAAAAAACCAAAAGAAAAAAAAAAACAAAAGAAATACGGTTTTCAAGACACAAATTGATGAGTAAATAGCTGAATAAATTTGAATTTGGAATTCTAAATCAATTGCCAAAGAGGAGATATTTGAGATCAAAGTGGCCAGTGCCTACGACAAAACGCCAATTTCATACGTAAGGACCTAAGTTAGTAAGTTAGAAGTCCGGATTAAACAATAGGATACTTTTCATCCCAGAATAATTTGATATTCCCGAGATTTCAAAAAACGCGATATAACCCACGCGGGCGAAGCCGCGGGCGGAAAGCTAGTAATGAATAGTTAAGGTTTTATTTCATTTCAGTTCCCCTGATATAGTACATATTAATGAGAAATACATACAAAGTAAAAAGCCGACTAGTCGGCGTTTTTTGCCGACTAGTCGCCGACTACTCGCCGACTACAAAAGCGGCCGAATAGTCGGCTTAACCGACTAGTTGGCGACTAGTCGGCACATCTCTATTAATTACTGAACAGATAGCTGTGCTTCTGCTAAGTTTCTTGCGTCACTTCTCCCCAGCGAAAGTACTAGGAAGTGATGAAGGGCTGTAGTTTTGGGGGACGTTCGTTGACGTTCGATAAGTGGTGGATCTGAAAATGGAATGAAGAAAAGGCTCATTTGAAGGATAGTTCTTAGGCTTCCGTACCCAAAGTGCAAATGGCAGAAACGAGATCCTATTAAGACTCCACTGACGGTCTGTTCTGTCACCAGGCCGTATAGATAGCCAGATAGTTGAATTTTTTGCAAACATATAACAAATTTCTTTATTAGATTTTTACCTTTATCGCTAAAGTATTAACCTGCCGTCGTCCATACATGTACCTATGTAGGTTCTGTAGTACTAAAAACAGAACATTTTTGTGCCTATATTATGGCCATCATCATCATCATTATCAACCTTTTTATCGTCTCACTGCTGGGAAACAGGTCTCTTCTCGTATAGAGAAGGATTGAGCGTAATCACCACGCTTGCTCAATGCGGGTTGGCGATATTATGGCCATAATGGTACGAAATCTTGAGCGAGTTCGAATCGCACTTGACCGGTTTATTTACCTTTGGAATAATGTAAAAAAAATCAATAAAATCAATACAGCATTTCAGCAAGGCATTATTCTTAGCATTTTAATATGTAGTAAGAAGTATACAATATACCAGAAAAACTTGACGTAGATAGTGACGTCGATATTTATTCTTACGTCGGAAATTTTAAATAAGTACCCAACAATGTTAATTTTTCAATGCATAAATATTCACACTACTTTGATTGATTACACTTCGATTTGTGTGACGTCATAACTAATTACACTCACGTTGATACGCGTAGATACGACACCGTTTGTTTTCATTGGCAAAATACGGAACCCAAATTTCAAGGTCAAAACATTTGACACTTTTCCACGTGTCTAGATACAAAGTCGATCTTAAAGATCTTAAAGTTCAGTAGAAAATAAATAACGAAGTTTACATTCTATATCTGAGCTGTATTTACTATTTAAGTAAAAAAAAAAAAGAATTTAAAATCGGTTCAGCAGTTTGATACCACAGATAGACACATCAAACACACACAGACACTCAAATTCATGACTCCGCGGCGGGGATAAAAACTCAGTCTCAGAAAGATGCCACGTACCGGAAGACATAGCATTGTAAGGTCTCGGTAGAAAATAAATAATGTTATTATTCTATATCTGAGCTGTATTTACTATTTAGGTAAAAAAAAAAAAACAAAAATCACGAGCGGCTCATCAGTTCGGGAGCTTCGATACCACAGATAGACAGACACATAAACACACACAGACACCACGTCAAATTCATGACATCGCGTCGAGGATCAAAAACCAGAAAAGTACCGCGTACCGGAAGACAGCGTTGAAAGGCCTCCCATGAGATTGACCGACGACCTTGTAAAAGTCGCAGGTACAACTAGACACGAGAAGCATAGAACCGGATAAAGTGGAGGTACGGACGACAATTACAGGTCAAGCAATCCGAAACTGTCAAATACTCCCAATCAACCTTGAGCCTTAATGTTTTAAAGATAAAGTTGAAAGTGTAATGAGGAAATCTGACAGAATGTAGCTTGATGTGGTATCGTCTGTACTTGCGGAAGGCCATGCCCAGTAGTGAGCTAAAAGGATGATATTGATGACCTAATCGGCACTTAAAACACAGACTTGAACAGCATCATAATTGCGGTACCACTCATCATCATCATCATTTCAGCCGAAAGACGTCCACTGCTGGACATAGGCCTCCCCCAAGGTTCTCCACGACGACCGGTCCTGCGCCTCCCGCATCCAGTGGTTTCCCGCGACCTTCACCAGGTCGTCGGTCCACCTTGTCGGGGGCCTACCCACGCTACGTCTTCCGGTGCGTGGTCGCCACTCGAGAACCCGTCGGCCCCATCGGGCATCGGTCCTACGGGCAATGTGTCCAGCCCTCTGCCACTTTAGTGTTGCAATTCTTATACACTATTCATCTGAATTGTAAAGATTTTGAAGAATATTGCTAATCCATTGCTCCATATGTTTGAAAAATTTGTTTACTCAAATATGTAAACAACGCAATGAATGTTGTTGAACTGTCAAACTGAAACCCATTGTTACTGATAGTCCGTCACCCTGGTACTCTGCAGGTCCTACATTAAAACAAAAGGATCACAGTCCCTTACATTTAACCCCAAAACGCAACAGAAATGTTCTTCGTCATTAATAATGCATACTCATGCGGTCTTCCCACTACCTCAGCGTCAGTGAGCGCGGTATCAATTACAAATTATGCTAATGCCGCAGCATCCCATGTTGATTCAGCAGTATCTACGAATATATGATTACGGTGGGATGGGATGCAAAATATTTGCAGGATTACGATTAGGGTGTGAACATCTGGCCGTTAGGGGTTTAATTTAATATTAGTTGGTGAAACTGGACTAGGAAAAGAGGAAAACCAGGGAGTGTTATTGTGTAGGGTGTTGCGTTCTTACTGTTTATATAAGTGTTCATAAAGGGATAAAGGTGTGATTGTTGAAGATCAGAGTTAAGAGGGAACTCTAGTGGTGCTTTCTCTATACAAACGTATTCCGCTGTTTTCTGCGTGGATAATGATTTTAGAGCAATAATTTTTGTTTTCTACAAGTTTACACCGTGATTTTACGTGCCCCGATTATTTGATATTTTTGCAAATTTTGATATAAAAACAATTGTGTTTTAAAAAAGAAAACAGCGGTATACGAAACGTCTTTTGGTCAACGTTTTTGTAGGTAAAATCAGCGTGAGCTGAAACTGTCCTTTTCGCACTTTACCGGGAGAGGTTGGAAGCAGCGCGACGGCAATAGTTTCTTCAAATACCTATTTTCCAAATTCCTCGGCACTAGAGTCCCCTCTTAAAGGGAAAAACTTACTGTGACTACCCTTTCAGTTACGCGGTACATTGTATAATTGCATGACACACGTGTGAGCACAATGTACTTGCTGTAATACAACTGTTTGTTGGGTTGTTTTAATTTCTGAATTGTTGTCTTTTTTTTGTGTTTTCCGTAATGGACGCTCTCAGCGTACAATATATTTCTGCATCGTTCTCACACGGTTGATTTCAACATGAATGATGTAATCAAATATTTGTATCAATAGCTTAACAATTTAAAAGAGTGTCTATGGAGTTTCTTGCTCGTTCTTCTCCATAGGTACCTACTCTTTTGAATGGGCGACTAGCTTCATCTTACTGACTGACCGACCTTCTGACAATTCAAAAGTGCCTGTAACTTGTTTATTTGAAATAAATGCTTTGATTTGATTTGCGGTCGGCCTTTCCTTTCTTTATTTGCGGATGGAAAATCATCAAATGACTTTTCCCGCTCTGTGCAGAGGTTTTAAATAAATAAATTGTTTATTTCGCAGTGGTGTACATAATTTTTATGATATTTTTCTGAATTCTAAATAGCACTGATGTATAATTTGCCTGAACTAGGCACAACCTGTGCTTCAGGCGTAAAAGTGCTGATTATACATTTTTATTTTGCAATAAATCTATACTAATATACAGTATGTTAACTAACAGAGGGCGTTCCCGTTAACCCGAAATAGTATAGCATACATACATGCTAAAAAAAATATTTCCATTCGAAAACAAAATGTTTTAAAATTTTTTCCAATATGAAAATATTCAATAAAAAATTTAAATTGACATGTAAAAGAAACACACTGTACACGCGAACATGAAAGACGGCAACGTCGCAATTTATTTATACATGACGACTACTATTTTGATTTAAAACAGGACGTTTCAAATGTATTTCCAATTAGAATTTTTTTTTATTCGGATTTTTTTATGCTTATTTTTCTATGCTGATATTTTTATTTTAATCTATTAATGATATATATTAACGAGTTTAAGGGAACGCCCTCTGTTATTTAACATACTGCATAAAGCTGAAGAGTTTGTTTGTTTGTTTGTGTGCGCTAATCTCAGGAACTACTGGTCCGATTTGAAAAATTCTTTTGCGTTGGATAGCCTATTAATCCAGGAAGGCTTTAGGCTATGTAACATCCCGCTATGACCGATAGGAGCAGAGCAGTAAGAAAAAATGTTGCGAAAACGGGAGCTAACGCAGACGTCTATATTGCTTCCATTATTTTAACAGGCGCTTATTTTATATCAACTGAGCTCTTTTTAATTTTTTTCGGAACGGGACGAACAGCGCACTCAGTTATCAACTTAGCTCATTAGGAAATGCAATATTAGTAAAAGCAGTGAGCGGGAGAATGTTACAGCAGTGTTAAAGTTGTTAGTTTGAGATGAATGTGATGATACTCCACAAAAGGGCAACTGAAGCACTAGATCGCACAATGGGGGACATCAAAAGCAACCAAGATATCATAGGAGGGACGGTGGTGCTTTTAGCTGGTGACTTTAGGCAGACCCTTCCGGTGATTACTAGGGGTATGGCAGATGAAATAAATGCCTCTTTGAAAGCATCTGCATTATGGGTTCGCGTGAAAAAGTATTGTCTCACCACGAATATACGAGGGCAACTTCATCACGATTCTCAAGCCGGGTATATTCTATAAGCAGCTACTCTTTTAAAAACCGGAGTAGATCGCATGCCAACTGAGAGTAACGGCATGATTAGAGTGAGTCCTGAGTTCTGTGAAGTTGTGGATAGCTCGTTATAATTCTATCCGGATCTTCAAACAAATATGGCCAACCGGGAAGAGCAATTTTGGCGCCGACTAATGAAATAGTAAAATAAATGAACAAATCATGTTAAACGTTCAGGGAAATGTTATCGAATACCTCTCAGTGGACAATATTACGGACATTGAACAAGTTACATCCTACCTCATAGAATTTTTCAACTCTTTTGAATTATCAGGAGTGCCACCCCATAAGTTGATACTAAAAGTTGGTGTTCCAGTCCTATTAATGAGGAATCTTGACCCTCCAAAGCTGTGTAATGGTCCTCGGTTACAAATAACACATTTGGGTCACAACATTGTAAAGGCTACAATCATGGCTGAAATGGCAAAAGGACAAAATATCTTAATTCCCCGTATTCCCATAATCCCGACTGATTTGCTATTTCAATTTACTTAAAACGAGTACAGTTCCTTCTGAAAACAGCATTCGCTATAACAATAACAAAGCCGACAGACGCTTAAAGTTGCCGGAGTTCATTTAGAAACAACGTGTTTTTCTCATGGGCAACTATATATTATGTGGCATGCTCACGTGTATCAAATCCAGAAAACCTTTATGTTTTGGCAAAAGCCAGCAAAACAAAGAAAGTTGTTTATAAAACCGTAATTACTAAAATGTGCTCATATTTTATCAAACGTAGTCATTTTAACCCTTATTTCATAATATCCTAAGCATATCCAAAACACCAACCAACGCAAAATAATTATAAGTATGATATTTGATGTTTCTTTCCTTTGCTAAACCTTTAAACTCGGTAAAATTAACGTTGCTATAGACCTTATGTATCTTTATAATCCTACTATAATAATATAAACGCGAAAATGTGTGAGGACGTTTGAAACCTTGCAGTAATGTAGGCATTTATCTTGGCATTCCCCCGGAAACGGGAACCACCGCGCGCTGTAAACTGAAGTCTACGCGGACGAAGCCGCGGGCAACACCTAGTTAATAATAAAAGTAGTACGCAAAAATCTAGGCCACAACGGAAGTATACAGTGTTATTATTAGTATCGTATTGCTTACATAGTAATATTAGATAATCTAATGATTAAATTATCTTTACATTTATTTAAATACTGTAAGTAGGTCAGTTTATAGTCAGTGTCTAAGTATAACTCGTCGGTCAGACTTAGGTACACCCACCCGTGTTCCATAACTTGCTTGTGCATCGGGGGTTCCGGTATCACTTTCGAAAAAGCCAAGGCCCCTTTTTTTATTATTATTTATAAACTAGTGCTCTACTGCAATCCCGCCTGATGGTAAGCAGTGATGCAATCGTTGATGGTAAAACGCACTAGCTTATTAAGCTATTCACTCAAAAAAACTGAGTGAATAGGAAGGAAGACGGCAGTTGAGCGAGATGATGCAATGTTTAACCCAACAACACGACCAACGATGCTGCGTCAGAGGATGATCTGGAGACCCTCCACGACCAAACTCCCGACACAACAACATTAGGCACATCGTACCCGGTACACATCGCAATACAACTGCTCAGACCCGTCCTCCGTACGGCTTCACCAGACATCATGCCGGAACACGACGAATCGCTTGGCGGCAAGACTTTGTCTGGTGGGTGGTAACTTATGCAGGCGGCTGATGTTGTTGCCTACCACCCTTCTGAAGCATCGCAATATTCTTCTACTTTTCATTACTTACTGACCAGTTAAGTAGGGGAGTTACGTAACACACTATCAGTAGCAATGAGTTTCATTTTGACAGTTGAACAACATTCATTGCGTTGTTTACATTGTTGAGCTAACATATTTTTTGAACATATGGAGCAATGGATTAGCAATATGCTTCAAAATTAGGATGCACCTTAGCTATTTACAATCTCTCAATACATTTTGCACCATATACCTACCATCAATCAATTTTGTTATAGAACTAGCTTTCCGCCCGCGGCTTCGCCCGCGTGGAGTTCGGTTATATCGCGATTTTTAGATTTCCCTCGGGAACATCAATTTTTTCCGGGATAAAAGGTAGCCTATGTTCTTTCTCAGGGTCTAAAGATTGTCTGTGCCAAATTTCATCAAAATCGGTTGAGAGGTTTAAGCGGGAAAGCGTAACAGACAGACAGACAGGCAGACAGATAGACAGACAGACAGAGTTACTTTCGCATTTATAATATTAGTATGGATTCTCATAATGCTGTTCGCAATTCCAGAGCCGGTAAATATTACCGCCGCGGAAGTATTACCGCTATTCTTTTGATAGCTGTTTGCTCGTTTGGTTGTCAGCCGTAAGGAAAATCAGGTTATTAAATCGTGTAATTTTTGATACAATGGTATGTCGGATGGTTGTAGTTATCTATGGAGGTCAAAGACAACATGACTTAATTTCATCTTCATCGTTCCATCATCGGAAACCTGGTGTTCGACGAGGCCACTGTTGCATTGTTAACACTGCTACGATCCGGGAGAAGTGTTTCGCCTCGTCGTTTATATCGCGTACATCGAAGGACTGAAACTAAAGTTGTTGGCTCTTGACTTCCGATTATAATTTAAGCGTCGTCAAGGCAAAGCGCTTTATCATTAACGATTACATCACTGCTTACTATCAGGCGGGATCGTAGTTAAGCACTGATGATGATGATGATGTTCCCGACCGATTTCGGCCACGGCGACCACTTTGACTCTTAGCCGATGATTTGGCGCTCATGCGCCCGAAGATGTCTTATGTAGCCTATCTTGGCGGCGAAACTTCGTGCACACTGAGGGCACGTAAGCACGCCGTCGACGTAGTTGTATGTGATGGCAGCACGTGGGCGGGCCTTTAATTGGTCCCGTTTGGCATCGAGGAGTTAAGCACTACTTGATAACTGATTCCACTGGTCGAGAAAAATACTATTATAGCAAAAAGGTTCGGCTTTCTTGTAGTTTAGACAAGGCCAAACCAGTTTGTCTAAAATTCTAGTTACCGTACTCTCTGGCCATTATCTCATGGCCTCATGTGATCTGTGGTACTAATTTTTAAGTTGCATAAATAGTTTCATTATTATTTTATCCTACAAGTTTCTTATGAATCTATTTTCTTTTGTTCTAGTGGTTACAGGATGCACTGATGGCATCGGCAAGGAGTATGCGAGACAGGTGATACAAATTATTATTATCATTTTAATTCTTTTTGACACATCTCTAGATCGGGTCTCTAAACCTTAGAGCATATGATGAACCGAAGCCAGCTCGTAAAGTTGAGGTCCCTTAGATAATGTTTAAAGAAGAAGAAGTCCGTCAATTATTCATCTATGCTCAGTGCAAGTGCACCCATTCTCCAATTATTGCACAACAGTTTTAGAAAATGGAAATAAAATATGATATATTTTATTTAGCCCAATATAATTGGGCTATGGATTTGTGTGGATGTGATGGACTGGTTACCTTGAACTGTGTAAAAACTTGGAAAAAGGAACAAAAGGAACATTTCCTTCCCCCGAACACATATGTTTTTGCGAACTTCCACTCAAGCCGGTCAGTAAAGGCAAAATGATGTGGGAACTCTGTTCTTTGTCATTATTTAGTCCAGCCAGCTGTGTAGGCCACACACACAAACCAAAGGCGAGGAATAAGACTTCTCCTGGGGGATAGGGTCCATGTGGTCGCTATTGTACGAATAACTTGCCACATGTGTCTTGCCCCTATGGGTTTCTGTATCTCTCTTCGCTTGGCACCTTATCCTAGACCTGTCCCTGCAAAGTAAACCCTCACACCATAGGTCTAGAGTTCGGAACACGCAAGCCTCACCATGACGTCAACGTAGAGTCACATTGTACTGTAACTGTACACCTGTTGTATGTGTGCGTAAACGAGAGAAAAGGGGTTTGTACACAATCCCAGAGCCCTCACGCCACTTGCCGCCGCAGGTGATTCCCTGGTCGGGAGACAACATTGAACTCCCGGCCACCGTAGGCGGGGGCGTGCGGGTGGCGAGCAGTGGGCAGCTTATGGCCCAATAAGGACCAGGCCCGGATCGGCGGCGCGTTGTTTCACGCCGCACGCGCGTCTCAAAGAGATGTCAGTCATCGTAACAGGGTCCACGAAGACCGATGCCTCCTGGGTCAGGGTTGCGGGTTGGTTAAAAAAGAAACCGTGGCCCTGGCGCACAGGCAAGTGAAGAAACACGGGTGAGATTTAGCCAGTAAAAGTCTGAAAGGTCCTTCCCCCGCGCCCAGAGCAGGAGAGGTCATTTGATGATTTCCCATTCAGAGGAAAAAAGGGGGTATGTAAAGATTATAGCAGATAGCGCTCTGCCTACCATATAATTCAAACCAGCAGCAGCAGCTTCTGATATTCTAAAGTCTTAAGTAACGTAAGTAAACGTTGTTCTACTCCTTGAGCATATGCGTTAATGAAAACGAATAATATTGAATGTCTGCTTGATTATGAGTATTATGACTTAGTTACGTTTACTGACTTAAGCCTGTATGTGGTAAATTAAAACAGCAAACACACTTTGTAAAAAACACATATTATCTTATAGTAAATATTTTTAGGGAGCTAATATGACTCATGTTGATTTCAATTCCTTATGCTTAATTAAGCACGCGTTCATAGTACCATATTTTTTTAGTTATTCATTAATATACAATATGTTAAGAAAACCCCGTCCGACCCATAAGGATAATAAAAGCTAGGTAAGCCCATGACAAAATAAAATATGAAATTTTACTTAATCATCATAGTAACAATACCTACTAATGAATTTTGAAATATTTTTTTTCCGCGAATTAATTCTAACTTCCCCAAAATTTGGTAATTTAAAAGTGGCAACACCATTTTGATGGTATTATTATGAGCGATGCGACCGCGTGCCGCATGCCCTGCTTCCCTTCGTCCGCGCATGTATTGCCTACCGCACATGTATTAAGTTAGCACCTTTTGCGGGAATTAGGGGGACTTTTTTATAAGTTTAGCTCAGATTTGTAGGCATTAGCAGAATCACTTTTCGATACCTAACAATACCTTCACTGATCGGACAGGGTTTTCTTTACATATTGTATAACCCACTTATATAAATAGTTTGCATCACATAGGTACGGACGACCTCTCTGAAGAAATCCTATAGATACCTATGTAACATAAAGCGATGCGTCAATATTTGTACACCTTCCAAGATTACAATAGTGACACAATATGTTTTTTTTATACCATCATGTAATGTATGTACGCTACTACGTGTACGAATAAATCCAGTTCAATTCAAATAGATTTTATCCACATAGGTAAGGAGAGCTTATACATCATACAGGGTGTATCTGACATCGTAACGCAAACTTCGCGAAAAGGCTAGACCGCATGCCATTAATATAATTATGATAGTCATTTATGTCGTTAATGAACGGTTACAGAATACACAGTGTTTAAAAAAAAGTGTCGGCTCGGCTTTTGAACGTTGCAAGCGTGCCGCCGTGCGAGTTTGTAGGTATGACGTTGATTCCTGATGTGAACTCTATTAAATCAGCTGATAAGATCGTTTTTCGGGTTTTGTTTTCATTGCGCTTTTTTATGTAATTAGCGAATAATTTAATTTTGACTTCAAAATCTTATTGGGTTATAAAAGTATAGCAATTGTGAATGGTCTGAAGTGAAAAAAAACTACATTTTTTTTTTAATCATGAAAAAGCCGACGAAAATTTCCACCACTGAAGGGTCCAGAATCATGTACTGGATCCATGGTACTCGTTTGTGCGTCGACGTCAGATACACCCTTTATACATGTCATAAGTTTTCTCAGAATACCGTCCATTTATAAATCATACATTGATTTCTGTTCAGTCACGTAGTTGTGTTTAGATTGTTGTATTAAAAAAATATATTTAATGACTAGCTTTCCGCCCGCGGCTTCGTCCGCGTGGAATTCGGTTATATCGCGCTTTTTAGATTACCCTCGGGAATATCAATTTTTTTCAATAAACGGTAGCCTATGTCCTTTCTCAGGGTCTAAAGATTGTCTGTGCCAAATTTCATGAAAATCGATTCAGCGGTTTAAGCGGGAAAGCGTAACAGACAGACAGAGTTACTTTCGCATTTATAATATTAGTATTTAAAATGACTTCTCCCAATCTGCAGAGTAATTATGTATCACTATGCGTAGCAATGTAAGTATTTCATTTTGATTGTCAGTTCAACAAAAATCATAGCGTTATTTCTGTTGTTAAACAGATATCATCATCAACCTTTTTATCGTCCCACTGCTGGGCACAGGCCTCCTCTTATATAGAGAAGGACTGAGCGTAATCACCACGCTTGCTCAATGCGGGTTGACGATTTCAGACTTAAAGTACAGGTTTGGTCAAGATGTTTTCCTTCACCTTTTAATCAGTCATTGGTGTCCAAGATACATGTACTTAGAAAGCAGATATATTTTAGAATAAATGGATTAGTAATATGCTTCAAAATAATTCAGATTGATTTTGATAGTGAGTTACCTAGAGAGCTGCCTGTCAAGCAAGCAAAAATCAATAAATCAATGCCAATTAGTACTTCAATATTGAGAGAAGTATGAAAGAAAATGACATATTCCGTCAACCCCCAAATAAATTGTAGTAGGGGCTGAAGAATGATGAATTAGTACTCCAATATTCTATTCTCTATCAAAAACCATCGTGTTCAACGTGAAATATAATTAATTGGCTCTTCTGATGGCAAATTGACGCACTGAACAGCCTAATCATGAATAAATTGTTCAGAATTCACGTAGTATTTAGGCTACAAATTAATGTAGACTTTAGTTAATTCAGAGTTTCAGACGATTCTTGAGCTGTGAGTGACAACCTTTATTGTAATCGTACAAATATTTACGTTTACATACCTCGGTATAAGATACGACATAGACATGAGACACGAATATGACAATTAATGATATAATATCTATTTCTCGGCCTTAGAAGCATTAAGTCGTAAGTATACGTTGTCGGGCCAATTTACTTGGAGGCGCGCGAGTAAAACACAACGCGCTGTCGACCCGAGCCTGGTCCTTACCTGGCGGCGAGCTGGCCACTGCCACCCGCAAGCGCGCCCTACGGTGGCCGGGAGTTCGATGTTGACAATAATGTTGTCAGCATCACTGCTATGCAGGAGGTGACGACCTGCCATGCACTCATGCTCTCGACCATTGCCTGGATCAGGGCCGGATGCGAGAGATTGCCGCTGATCGCCGCCACGGGGACACGGCGGAGCTCCGCCTAAGCCGGGCAGACCTCCACCGTATGCTCCACCGTGTCCTCAAGGCGATCCCCACATTGCTGACACCCTGGCGTTTTTCCCGCATAATCCGGTACAGAAACTTCGATACAAAAAAAAAATACTTGATCTATGTCAGATTTCTTTTACCAAGAAAGAAAGAAGAAAAAGAAATGACAGAAAGATCATATTTAACTAAAAGAAATTAATCAAAACGAAATTATACAAAAAAGTAAAATTAATCAGAAATTTAAAACGAGTCCAAATGGCTCCTATCTCAGCTTGATGCTTCGACATTTAAAAAATAAATGTCGCAGCGCTGATATTTGGTAGGGCCTGCTGTGATGTCAGGATCAATTACAATAACAAAAAAAAAAAAAAATATCTCATCTCAGCGTTAATCCCAGTCGCATCCGAAACTTTCAGCTTTGGAGTCTGGGGTCCGCTTTGACAGTCTCGCTCGCGATCACTTGCCTCACTTCGGAGCGGTGTCGGTTTTTCAGCACAAATCTAAGGCGCTCGCGCGCGCTCGGCCAACATGTGGGCGTCTTCTCAAAGCTCGTCTATGTTGGCCAAACTGCTAATTTTGGCTAAACTTCGATATTTTTCCGTAAAGCGACTGCCGCCTGACTTCCACAACCCGGAGGCGACATCGAAGCATTAGACCAATTGTTGGACTTTTGAGGGCTCCAACAACCCGCTACGACTGCCATCAGATGTTCGTATGGCAACCGGGACCAACGGCTTAACGTGCTTTCCAAGGCACGACCAAACCAGTGCAAATATTCATATTCTCGCACACAAATATTTGCACTCCGCGGGGATTGAACCCGCGCCTCCTTGCGCAGCGGCCGCGTCCGCTACCATTACGCCACGGAGGAAAAAAACAAAAAAAAAAATATATTTCAAAATCAATTTTATTTATATCTATCACATAGGTAGTGAATACAGTTCTTAGGTAATGCACCTTTGTAGGTTGCTATGTTATGCCAAGAAACGTAGGTAGATACGGACGACAGCACATCAGACTACTACAATCTGTCAGATTTCTTTATCCGATTTTAAACTTTATATCTAAATTATTGTCAAGTCGTGGTGGCCTAGTGGTTAAAACACCAGCCTGTCGATTAAAAAATGAAAATAAGTATGAGTGCGCAGGTTCGATTCCAGGTCAGGCAAGTACCAATGTAACTTTTCTAAAGTTATATGTACTTTCTAAGTATATCTTGGACACCAATGACTGAAGGTGAAAGAAAACATCTTGAGGAAACCTGGACTTTCAAGTCTGAAATCGCCAACCCGCATTGAGCAAGCGTGGTGATTACGCTCAATCCTTTTCTGTATGAGAGGAGACCTGTGCCCAGCAGTGGGACGATTAAAAGGTTGATGATGATGATCTAAATCATTAAGGCTCAAGATTGATTGGGAATATCTGAATTTTTTTTTTCAGTAATTTTTTTTGATATCTATAAGACTGACTAATTATTTTTTTGATTTTCATACCTTGAATACACCCTATTGGGCTAAAAATGTAAAGGTTCTAGAGATGAGCCCGTTCAAATAAACAACTTTTCTTTTTTTTTCCGGGTTGGTAATCCTCAATGGATGTCCGCCGCCCAGGGGTGGGCGACGGGGTCTGTCAGACTCCTACTGACTAAAAACCACCCCGGTGACTCTTCTATCAAGAGTGCGCGTGGGGCCGCGGGAGTCTAAATTCTTCCACGGCCTCACACCCTCGTGCTGGTCCGGTCTGTTCGGGCCTCGCCTCCTGCACGGGGTAGTGGGGTGTTAAACAACCCCGTGCGGAGGCGCGCGCGAGTGTCGGCGCGCGCCTCAGGGTCCATCGAATAGGGGGCGGGGACTTCCCCATGTCCCTCGCCCCTGCAAATAAACAACCTGTTCTAACTCCTATTTGTATGGGTTTGTTACAGTTGGCCGCCCGTGGCTGTGATATTGTTCTAGTCAGCCGTTCAATGGACAAACTCCAGGCGACAGCGCAGGAGATTGGTAAATAACATGATTTTATTGCTTGGGATGGGTGGTCTGGTCACTGACCCCATACCCTTCCCGTGCCACTTTAAAACCTATAGCAACATTGGGGCATATTAGCCAAATTGTAAAAAAAATATCGAGTTTACCTATGGAAAAAATAAGTTTAATTCCTACATATTAAAATTTAGTTTACGCAACAACTGAACATTTTCAATTTATTCAACAGTGATAGTCATTCTGAAATTAATTTAATTGTCAAAGAAATAAATTTGATTATTGTTAACCTTGAAATGGGTGGGGAAGTGCAGAAGCTGTAGGGTAATAGCGTAACACACTATCAGTAGCAATGGGTTTCATTTTGACAGTTCAACAACATTCATTGCGGTATTTACGTTGTTGAGCAGACACAGTTTTCGTACTTATCGAGCAATGGATTGACAATATGCTTCAAAATGATTCCACTTGATAGTAATAGTGTATTACGTAATTAGGGTACTGGTGCACCTTGAGGGTAAAATAATTAATTATAATTATTTTTCCTACAGAAAAAGAATTCAACGTAGCCACCAAGATCATCCAGGTCGACTTCTGTGGAGGAGAAGAGATATACGAGAGGATTGAGAAGGAGATCGAGGGGCTGGAGATCGGAACTCTGGTCAACAATGTGGGAATTTCATATACCTACCCAGAGTACTTCCTTGAAATTCCTGAAGCGTAAGTAATTGTCAAACAATTGATAGGTATAGCTTTTTGACAACACCACCATTTCGTTTTGGTATGGTTTCGGTTTGTTATGGCTTCGCACGCGTTCCGGGCGTTGTTCCGGGTCTGGATGTTTGTTTAAGTGGACTTACATGTTTGTAAACGCACCCACGACACTGAAGAACTTCCTAGTGCTGGGCAACGTATTTTTTTAAACAAAAAAACAACAAATTCGGGTAATATGGTTACCCTTTTCTGATAAAGAAGAACACAGGAGAAAACTCGGAGCAGATTTTTATTTTAGTACGCTACTGTAGACGATATTATTAATGAAATGGGCGGATTTTTCTAAAAATACTGTAGGCGATATTATAAAGTAGTTGGTGGGGGCCGGATTAAAAAAAAAAATGAGGCACGATTGTTTTATTAGTAACAAATAGTCCGTATACCAATTTTTAGTTTTCTACCTTGAAAATTACGAAATGTTCTATACAAATTTCCAACCCCTATTTTCGGAAAGTGGGGGGTTAGAAAGAGACGAAAAGTAGCTTATGTCACTCTCCATCCCTTCAATTATAGCCATTTAAATATCACATCAATACGTCGCTCCGTTTTGCCGTGAAAGAGAGACAAACAAACAGACACACATACTTTCCTTTATACCTACTTTGCCCGTAATGTAATAAAGAGAGAAAAGGTAGCGAATTTTATTGCATTAATTCCCCCATCTCCGGTCCATCATCGGACGTACAGTCGTACGGCGAGTTTCCACCCTTACGTTGTTGGCACCACAACTATCCGAAGGAAGCGTTTCGCCTCTTCTTTTATACCGCGTACATCGAGGGACTGAAACAATTTGCCATCGGCGGTGTTTCCGTCGGACTACAATTTTAAGTGTCTTCAAAGCTAGAGTGAAAAATACATGCTCTTAATAAACTAGCGCGCTTTACCATCAACGATTGCATCACTACTTACCATCAGGCGGGATTGCCGTCAAGCACTAGTTTATAATTTATTAAAAATAAAAATGTTTATTCCGCACAAACCTAATGCATTACAATAATAATAATAAATATTACTATATTTTAATAGATACTATATGAGAAAATGTTGACAACCTCCGTGGCGTAGCGGTAGCGGACGCGGCCGCTGCGCAAGGTGGCGCGGGCTCGATCCCCGCACAGTGCAAGTATTTGTATGCATGAATATGAATATTTGCACTGGTCTGATCGTGCCTCGGAAAGCACATTAAGGCGTTGGTCCCGGTTGCCATACGAACATCTAGTGGCAGTCGTTACGGGTTGTTGGAGCCCTCAAAAGTCCAACAATTGGTCTAACTGCAATGCTTCGATATCGCCTTCGGGTTGTGGAGGTCACACGGCAGTCGTTTCACGGAAAATGTCGAAGTTTAGCCATATCAGCAGTTGGACTGGTAAAGTTGACCCCAGACTCCAAAGCTGAAAAGGCTTCGGATGTGACTGGGATGATGATGATGACTATATGAGAAAATGTATAATATTGTAAGATAATGTCTCCAAAGGAGATAAACGTGCACCCTAATTCCGTAACACACTTCACAACGAATCATTTTGAAGTAAACTGTTAATCCATTGCTCCATATGATAATGATTTAAAAGGTCAGGGTCACAAATACCATTATGTAGAACCTGAAAATATTAAACAATTTCATTAAACAATAGTATACAGTATGTTAAATAACAGAGGGCGTTCCCTTAAACTCGTTAATATATATCATTAATGGATTAAAATAAAAATATCAGCATAGAAAAATAAGCATAAAAAAATCCGAATAAAAAAAAATCTAATTGGAAATAAATTTGAAACCTCCTGTTTTAAATCAAAGTAGTAGTCGTCATGTATAAATAAATTGCGACGTTGCCGTCTTGTTGTTGTGTGTCATGTTCGCGTGTACAGTGTGTTTCTTTTACATGTCAATTTAAAATTTTTATTGAATATTTTCATATTGGAAAAAATTTTAAAAATTTTGTTTTCGAATGGAAATATTTTTTTTAGCATGTATGTATGCTTTACTATTTCGGGTTAACGGGAACGCCCTCTGTTAGTTAACATACTGTATATCAGCACCCTAATTAACTAAGTGACGAACTTATCAATCCCAATCCTATTTTGAAGGATTTTGTTAATCCATTGATTCATGATGTTCGAAAAATTCGATGTAAACAACCCAATGAATGTTGTTGAATTAACAGAACCCCTATTTGGGAAATTATCAGATGACTTCTCCCAGTCTTGGGGAGCGGGAAGGTGTGTCAGACATTTTCTTACTAAAACCCGTCCGTTGCTGTCTCCGACGTCGAGGGCATAGAGGTTGCCTCTACCTCACGCGCTCTGTCTCCTCCTTTGCGAGCTTTACTGTTTCTGCAAAGCAATAATGCTTGCTTAAAGGAGATGTTTCATTTTGGGCCACCACTATGTACAGTACATATACAGTACATAGAAAGAAAGGAAAAAAATAATAGATTTGCATAAATATACTACTAAATTAATTTGAATAAAAATACAAGTATATAATAATTAATTATTTTTAGTGTGATAACCCTTTTAAAGGTAGCCATGACAATTTTTATGACGTTTGATTGGCGACTTTGACAGTTCTATTTTCCCGTTGTGTTTGTGTCGAGTGTTGATTTGAGTTGATTGTGTTTATTTAATGGGTCGTATGTTCGGAATTCATGTTTTGTTTTTTTCGCAGTCATATGGTAGATAATATAGATACGATAGCCTTAGATACATGACACATCAATTAAATGTCACTGTCAAAATCTTATTTCGCTTATTTCTGACCACCATATTTATTAGTAGTTGTGTTGCACTCCTTAGCCGAGTTAAATTGTATCTGTATAAAAACTAAGCCAAAATATAGGAAATTAACATTAAAAACAGTTAAATATAGCGTAACTATACCTAGCATTAAGTGTACAATGTGCTGGCCCAGGCTTCATACATTTCTGAAACATCTCCTTTGTCACCCCATAATCACAAGAGTCGAAATAAAATGCCAATGTCATCGATTGATTGCAGACTGGATGCGTTCAATTTAAATTTCGAAGTTTCCAATGCTACTGACGTGTCATACAATCCCTGACGTCACTAAATCCAACATGGCGGACGGTGGCACCCGTTTTATTCCACTTGACAAGTTAAATTCTGGAAATACCGGGGATTTGAGTTCGAATTGCGTTGAACAAGGCTTATGGAATGTCAGGAGTTTTATTATGTGTAAGAATGGGAATGACAATGGATCTATAAAGTATGCAGGAATTTATGATACGAGGATATTGAGACCAGGTAATAGGGGTCGTAGGGGTACTTGCCCAATCACAGTAGAAAATTGTTATTTATAGATTGTTCTTCTGCGATGGAGCAGTAAGGTTCTGGAGTGCCGGCCACGTACTGGAAGACGCAGTGTAGGGAAGCCCCCAGCAAGGTGAACCGATGACCTGGTAAAGGTCGCGGGAAGCCGATGGATGTGGGCAGTACAGACCGGTCATTGTGGAAAGCTTTGGAGGAGGCCTTTGTCCAGCAGTGGACCTCTAGGCTGAAGAAGAAGAAGATTGCCATACGTTTTGATTACATTGAACACTAGCTGACCTGGTAGAATAGGTAATATCTAAACCATAATTGCCATTCATTTGTGGTCAACCCAAAGCCCAGGAACCCTCAAAAGTCTAACAATTAGTCTAACTGCAATGCTTAGATATCGCCTTCGGGTTGTGGAGGCCAGACGGCAATCGCTTCACGGAAAATATGGAAGTTTAGCCAAAATCAGCAGTTAGACTGGTAAAGCGGACCCCAGACTCCAAAGCTGAAAAAGCTACGGATGCGACTGGGATTAACGCTGAGATGATGATGATTTGTGGTCGACCCAACATGTCTTCTACTTGCGTACTTCTTCTATTAGTCAATATGTCGATAGCCACCTCGACCGATATAACAATTACCATTCACTCAGGCCATCCGTCATTTTGGGTTTCCATTACTTTTATTACCATCGACATTCATACTCAAAACTCAATAAAAAAAACAACGATGTTTCTTTTCTTTAATCATATCTCGGATCTTGGTGAACATTTTAAAACAAAAAAAAAATCAAAGCGGTCAAGCCGTTTTGAAGTATATATCCATACTAATATTATAAATGCGAAAGTAACTCTGTCTGTCTGTGTGTTACGCTTTCCCGCTTAAACTTCTCAACCGTTTTTGATGAAATTTGACACAGACAATCTTTAGACCCTGAGAAAGAACATAGGCTACCTTTTATCCCGGAAAAATTAGATATTCCCGAGGGAAATCTAAAATGCGCGATATAACCGAACTTCATTACTAGCTAGCCGCGGGCGGAAAGCTAGTATTTTAATAAATGAATGCTTTGCGTAACAGTTGGTCGGCGGGATTAGCGCTAGCTTGATAAACTTGGTTCAAATGCAATCTAGGTTTTTAGCTCTAAAATTAAATAAGTAAAATACTAATATTACTAGTTGGCATTATTTTCACTTCTCATATACACTGCCTTAAGGAGAATCGTCTTTAATTTATTTTTAAAAGTTCCTTTACACATTTTATTATCTTTTCTTATCCATTCATGATTATTATTGTTGAACAGTGTAGGTATCAAATACTTGTTGATCCGTTTACCATAATATTTTTTTACTGACGGTCACATAAGCTTACGTTCCTTAACGCTTCTAGTGTTATATTTATTTTGCATATGTATTTTATATTTTTAATTGTAGTATTGTTCTAGAGGACGTGGTGGCCTAGTGGTTAAAACACCAGCCTCTCAAGTATGAGTGCGCGGGTTCGATCCCAGGTCAGGCAAGTACCAATGTAACTTTTCTTAAGTTATATGTACTTTCTAAGTATATATTGGACACCAATGACTGAAGGTGAAGGAAAACATCTTGAGGAAACCTGGGCTTTAAGTCTGAAATGGCCAACCCGCATTGAGCAAGCGTGATGATTACGCTCAATCTTTCTCTGTATGAGAGGAGACCTGTGCCAGTGGGACGATAAAAAGGTTGATAATGACGATGATTGTTCTAGAACCAACAGGTACTCAACCTTTTCAAATACAGGAAGCACCTTACATGCAAAAAAAAGTTTTTCGTAGTTTTCTTTACAAGCAAGTTTTGTACGTTGGTTGACAAAATCCATACTAATATTAGGTATAAATGCGAAAGTAACTCTGTCTGTCTGTCTGTCTGTTTCGCTTTCCCGCTTAAACCTCTCAACCGATTTTGATGAAATTTGGCACAGACAATCTTTAGACCCTGAGAAAGAGACCTTTTATCCCGGAAAAATTTGATGTTCCCGAGGGAAGTCTAAAAAGCGCGATATAACCGAACTCCACGCGGGCGAAGCCGCGGGCGGAAAGCTAGTACTTTATAAAACGGATTTGCAGTGATTTTATACTATTGAGATAGGTTTTAAATGTACGGCCATATGTGTTTAATCCATAGGATAGCAGTAACTCGGCTAGTGCTAAATAAATTACTCGCAGTGATGTGCTTACTAGTGAATAGCATTCCATTTTTAGGGTTCCGTAGCCAAATGTAAAAAAACGGAACCCTTGTAGATTCGTCATGTCTGTCTGTCCGTCCGTATGTCACAGCCATTTTTTCCGAAACTATAAGAGCTATACTGTTGAAACTTGGTAGGTAGATGTATTCTATAAACCGCATTAAGATTTTGATACAAAAATTAAAAAAATAATAATAAATATTGGGGGCTCCTCATACTTATAACTGAAACTCAAAAATTTTTTTTTCATCAAACACGTGTGCGGTATCTACGGATAGGTCTTCAAAAATGATATCCAGGTATATTTTTTTTTTTTTCTAAAACGAAAACGTGTGATGTACATTACTATAAAAACTACCAACGAAAATTGTTTTGAACGAGATCTAGGAAGTAGTTTTTTTTAATACTCCGTAAATCGTAAACCGCTTATTACCGCATAATCTTTCATACAAATAACTTAAATCCTTTAATTTCATAAATCAATGGTACGGAACCCTTTCTACGTTAGTCCGACACGCACTTGGGCGGTTTTTTTAAATACATTGATTACAACTTGTCTCACTTTTTTACCCTGAGAACCACAATAGTAACTTACTCTGACTCTTTTAATCGTAACTTATCCCTTTAATAAGTGTTACATATAGCAACACTCGATGTCTATGGTCGACACTCACGCATTCTGTCATGTCGTCGTTTCGTCGTATAGTTGTAATGTACTCTGCTATTGTTAAGTTAATATAATAATCTTTCAAGTAATAAATTGATTCAAGTAACTATTGAAGACTTTGATTATTCATACTGGAAGATATTCAGATAAAACATGGTGTCAGAAAATGAAGACGATCAAACGCGATCAGAAAAGAAACAAGTCGCACGTGGTTGTGGTTCAAAAACCAAATATGGCGAACGCTCAAGCTCAAGTTCATTACAAGTAGTCGGATCAGGGTATTTAAAACCACTAGATCTCAAAACCACAAACATGGCTGTGGCTTGGAAGAACTGGATTACGCAATTAAAGATATACTTGCGCGCCAACAACCTCGAAGAAGAGTGTGATAGCCGCAAAGTCGCCATTTTACTTCACTTCATTGGACCGGAGTCACTTGTCATATTTTACGCATTCAACGTAGATATAGATAAAATCAAATTCGATGATCTCATAGAAAAATTTACAAATCATTTTACTCCACAAGTCAACATAACCATGGAACGTCATAAACTATTCAATAGGCGTCAGGGCGTAGAGGAGACGATTGATGACTACGTCACAGACCTAAAAAACATAGGCAGACAGTGTGACTTCTTGGAACTGGAAGACAGCCTAATGAGAGATGTCTTCAGTTGGAATCTCAATTCAGCTAACCAATACATCAAGCAAAAAATCCTGGAGAGGAAACCCAGAACATTTGATGAGGCAATCCAATTAGCAAGGTGCTTAGACACTACCAAAATCCAAGCAAAAACATTGGAAGATGCAGCTGTAATCATCAGTCCAGTGCATACACAGAAACAATATAGACAAAACAAAGATCAAACCAAGCAGTCAAACGGCACAAAACAGTCAAGCAACACCAAGCGGACAGATCAGAGCAGTACAAGAAAGTCAAGAGATAACAGCAAGTCGCCAAAAAAACAGGTAGATACATGTCATCGCTGTAGTCAAGTACATCGCTATAAATGTCCAGCCATAGGAGTCAAGTGCAAGAAATGTGGAAAATACAACCATTATGCAGTCGCATGTCGCAACAAACAGGTAAACTGTATTGACAGGTCAGAAAATAATTCTCTTTTCATGGGCCTAATTCGAATCAATAATATAAAGTCAGACTCATGGTGTGCTAATTTGTCAGTAAATAATGTAAACATTAATTTTTTACTAGATACTGGTGCAGATACTAATGTTATATCTAGCAAAACTTTCAATAATCTAAAAGTCTCATCTGACTCAATCACTAAGAGTATATATAAA
The DNA here is from genome assembly GCA_017933935.1 of Sesamia nonagrioides. Classification (NCBI taxonomy): domain Eukaryota; kingdom Metazoa; phylum Arthropoda; class Insecta; order Lepidoptera; family Noctuidae; genus Sesamia; species Sesamia nonagrioides. Next base: position 1,197,186 of record JADWQK010000998.1, on the reverse strand, counting down.
CTTTCAACATACAGTGGACAAACAATACCCACTATAGGTCAATGTTATCTACCTCTAAGTCACAATGGTCAAACTTACAATGTACTTTTTCATATAGTTGATACAGATTCACAAAATATACTAGGCAGAGACACATGTAGCTCACTCAAATTAATTAAAAGGATTTACAATGTTCAGATAAAGGCTAGTGACAACATAATAGCAGATAATAGTGGTTTGTTTCAAGGTTTGGGTTGTTTGAAAAACTTCACCTGTGATATAAAGCTCAAACCAGATGCTACTCCTTCCATAGATGCATGTCGCAGAGTCCCATTCCAACTAAAGAACAAGCTTAAAGCAGTACTAGATGAACTAGTGAAAACTAATGTCATATGTCCAGTCAATGAGCCTACCGAATGGGTAAGTTCTCTTGTATTAACCACTAAAAAAGATGGTAAGTTACGACTCTGTCTAGATCCTCGTAAACTTAATAAAGCCATAATGAGACCTCACTTCCAATTTCCTACACTAGACGAAATAAAATCGGATCTTTCCGGCGCTAGATTCTTTACTACACTTGATGCTAATAAAGGCTTCTGGATGTTAAAACTATCTGATAGTGCATCAAAACTGTGTACATTCATTACTCCTTTTGGAAGATATAGATACACACGTCTACCATATGGTATTTCAGCAGCACCTGAAATATTCTATAGAGAAATGGTAAATAGGTTCAGTGACATAAAAAATGTAAAAATTATGATGGATGATTTTTTAATTTATGGCAGTACTATTGAGGAACATGATGTAGCTTTACAAAATGTCTTAAATAGAGCTCGTGAGATTAATTTAAAATTTAATAAAGACAAATCTGTCATATGTACATCTGAAGTGAAATACTTAGGTCATATTTTTAGTTCAAAAGGTGTTTTAGTTGACCAGTCTAAAGTCAAAGCAATATGTGATATGCCCAGTCCTTCTTGTATTAATGACCTACAAAGATTCATGGGTATGGTCAACTATCTGAGTTCTTTTATTCCAAATTTGTCTAAAGAAAATAGTCTTTTAAGAACACTTTCATCTAAAAAAGTAGAATGGTCATGGACTGAACATCATGAAGCCGAGTTCAACAAAATCAAAAAGCTTATTAGTTCAGCTCCAGTTTTGTCATATTTTGATCCAAATAAAGATATAACTATGTCAGTTGATGCCTCTAAAGATGCTCTTGGTGCAGTAATCTTACATGATAAACAACCACTAGCATACGCATCTGCTTCATTAACAAAATGTCAACAAAATTATTCTCAAATTGAAAAAGAACTTCTGTCAATATTATTTGGTTGTACCAAATTTCATCAATATATATATGGTAGATTAGTCACAGTGGAAACTGATCACAAGCCACTGATTACACTATTTAAAAAAGCATTAGTCGATATCCCAGCTAGGCTTCAGAGGATAATGCTACGTCTTCAACCATATGATCTCAATGTAATATACAAACCAGGTCGTTATTTATATATTGCAGACACACTATCTAGAGCAGCATTGTGTGAAAATACACTACAAGATCTTGACAAAGATTTGGACTTGCATGTCAACTTTATCATATCTCATTTATCGGCTAGTAAGGAAAAACTAAGTCAACTCCAAGACTCAACTAGTAAAGATCCTATTTTAACTCAAATAATAGGATTTTGTCAAAATGGATGGCCTGAACATAAAAGATCTGTTAGTCAGTCAATTAAACCTTATTTTTCACTAAAAGATAAACTACATGTCCTGAATAAAATATTGTTTTTGTCTGAAAAAATTGTTATTCCAGAGTCTATGAGAGAATATGTAATTAATTTGTCACATGAAGGTCACCAAGGCATGAATAGTACAATGAGATTAGCCCAAAGTACAGTTTATTGGCCAAATATGAAGAATGATATTGAAAAGTTTGTAAATAATTGTCATACTTGTCTAACATATCGTAGAAGTAACAGTAAAGAGCCTATAATACATCATGAATATAAATATTTACCATGGAATAAAGTTGGTATAGATCTATTTGATGTTGATAATAAGAAATATTTAATTGTTGTAGACTACTACTCTAAGTATGTAGAGTTAGCACTTTTAAATTCAGGTTCTAACGCACTAACTGTTATTACTCACCTTAAGTCCATATTTGCTAGACATGGAATTCCAGAATTTATAGTCTCCGATAATGGTCCTCCTTTCTCGAGTAATGAATTCAAGTCATTTATAAATGAATGGAACATTAATCATAACACTTCTAGTCCATATCTAAGTAGATCTAATGGCATGGTGGAAAGAGCTATCGGTTCTATTAAAAACATGCTAAAAAAGTGTAAAGCTGATAAGTCAGATCCATATCTTGCTTTATTGGCATATAGAAATACCCCTAAAAACACAACAGGATTCTCTCCAACACAATTATGTATGTCGAGATACTTACGAACAAAGATGCCAGTTTCAGATTCACAGTTGTCACCGACTTTAGTCAACATAGATACACTCAAGAATAATATAGAAAAACACAAGTCTTATTCAACACTTTATTACAATAAACACTCTAAATCATTACCAAACATTGAAGAAGGTGATAAGGTATACTTTAAGAAAAAACCACATAGTGTATGGGTCCCAGGTACAATCTCAAAAGCTTGCAGTGAACCTCGTAGTTTTGTAGTAAAGTCTCCGGAAGGAGAATTCCGTAGAAGTCGCGAACATATTCTTAAACCCGTTGTCGCTCCAACTACTGAGGTGGTACCTGAAAACAAAATAAACATTAGTAATAAGGACGAAAATGTTGAAATCCCTAAGAATTCCCCGTTGCAAAGGTCACGATCCGGAAGAATTATTAAAAAACCAACTCGTTATATTGAAAACTGTTAATTAAGTGTACTGTCTAAAATAAGTACGCTAGTAATATATATGTCTATGAAAATAAGTCTCAAGTTCTGTAATAAATCTATTTTAAGGTTATAAATGTCAAATTGAAATGGTTTGTCAACGTCAGTGTCAAATCATATTGTCAAACTAGAAGTTTCGTTCGGAAACTAAGATTTTAGGGTTTGGACACCTAGTATTTTAGTCACATAAAATTATTTAGAAATACTTGCCTTTCTGTCGAAGCTCTGGAATCTTCAGCTTCTTTTCTAAAAAGGGAAGATGTTACATATAGCAACACTCGATGTCTATGGTCGACACTCACGCATTCTGTCATGTCGTCGTTTCGTCGTATAGTTGTAATGTACTCTGCTATTGTTAAGTTAATATAATAATCTTTCAAGTAATAAATTGATTCAAGTAACTATTGAAGACTTTGATTATTCATACTGGAAGATATTCAGATAAAACAATAAGCTAAACGTGACCTCTTTAAATAACCCTTCAAAGCTACACAAAACTCTTCGAATATCTTTTCAAAAACGATCAAAGGCAACTTTCAAGAAAATAATATCGGAGTGGAAACCTTCAAAGTCGACGCTACTTTAATAGTCCGGAGTTTGGCTCGCCTAATATCGCGGAAACCCGACCATTTGTAAACTGAATGCAGCCGGCTCTATGGCAGGTGTTATATAAATGCTGGATTGAAATTTCTACGAATCCACGTTATTGGTATAAGATTATTTGTGTCAGGGCGGTAGATTTGATATTGGATAGACTTGGTTTGACTATGACATTTGGAGTAATAGAAATATTTGAACGGTTGGAAGTGAAAATGTTAAAGGAAAATTGCAGGAGTTTAGAGTTTGGATATGTGGCAATTATTGTCAAACATCACATCATTAATCACATTTATTAATAATTGCCACATATCAGGTCATATATTAGATTGTCTTAGAAGACATAAGTAGTTTCAACAGAAGCCCAACGGGGCCAAGCTTTCTGTAACAATAAAATAAACTATCGGGCGCCAGCGACTTCGTTCGCGTGGTGTAGTTATGCTCCGCTCCTATTGGTCGCAGCGTAATGTTATATAGCCTTCCTGGATTAATGGGCTATCCTCAAAAATAATTTTTCAACTCGGACCAGTATTTCCTGAGATTAGCGCGTTCAAACAAACAAATTCTTCAGCTTTATCTATATCTATACTAATATGAAGCTGAAGAGTTTGATTTTATGTTTGTTTGTTTGTGCGCGCTAATCTCAGAAACTACTGGTCCGATTTGAAAAATTCTTTTTGCATTGTATAGTGCATTAATCCGGGAAGATTTTAGGCTATTTAACATCACGCTGCGACCAATAGGAGCGAGGCATATAAAAAAAAACGCAGGTGAAACCGTGTGGTGCAGCTAGTATATTATAAATTTAGTTTCGATCCCATTTCGTATCGCGCTAAAGTTTTAACTTCGGTTGAAGTAAAAACAACGTACGAGTGATACATTTCGTCAGATATAATAATTAAAACTAAATAAATTATACCTAAGTAAACCCAATCGTTTAGACGTAAGTTTGACAAATGGCACAGAAAAAGTTAACTTTGTTTCAACTTTTTCATTTGACACCGAGTACGTTCCGAGGAACGGATTCGATTTATATGCCTCGTCTTTTATACCGCGTACTTCGAGGGACTGGAATAATTTGCCTGCGCCGGTGTTCCCGTGTGACTACAATTTAAGTGTCTTCAAGGCTAGAGCGAATAGGCTCTTAATACACTAGTGCGTTTTACCATCAACGATTGCATCACTGCTTACCATAAGGCGGGATTGCAATCAACCAGTCGTTTAGAATGTTACAAAAAATCAAATCTTATTTTTTCTTACGTATTAGAAGAGTGAAATTGGCGGGTTCGATCCCCGCACAGTGCAAGTATTTGTATGCATGAATATGAATACTTGCACAAGTCTGTTGTGTGTCGTGCTTCGGAAAGCACGTTAAGCCGTTGGTCCCGGTTGCCATACAAACATCTAGTGGCAGTCTTTACGGGTTGTAACCCTCAAAAGTCCAACAATTGGTCTAACTGCAATGCTTCGATGTCGCCTTCGGGTTGTGGAGGTCAGACGGCAGTCGCTTCACGGAAAATGTCGAAGTTTAGCCATTTCAGCAGTTGAACTGGTAAAGCGGACCCCAGACTCCAAAGCTGAAAAAGGCTTCGGATGCGACTGGGATTAACGCTGTGATGATGATGATTAGTAGAGTGAAAATATATCAACCCATTGTGAGGTTCAAAGAAAGTAGGAGCAACCTGTTCAACATATACAGGTGTCCCAGAACTCAACGTTAAGCCTAAATAAAAAAACATTTGAACTGAGAAAAATGGGTTGGCAAAAATGGGGTTCCTTGAAGTATTCATTTTTTTACTCATTTTGTAAGCGTGAAACTAACAAGTGTTGCACCATTTTACAATCCTGATTAAATGCGCAAACTTTCGATGCTACTTGCCAAGGCACTTTAGTAAATTTTTTTTCAAGGAGGGTCTTCCAATGTCCACCAATTTTGAAAATTTTATATTTATAGTTTAACAAAACTCTTAATTCTAGACAACTTGGGGCGATTGTATCATTATTTTTGGCTGTGGTTCTAGTAATGTTATTTAGGATTACGGTTCCAAAGTTCAAATGAACAATAATAATAAAAATTAACCACAATAACCGAAAAATGGTTACAGTTTGACGAAATTTATAGGTTTTACTTAAATGCTCATAATTTTCAAACTGCATGGAAAAGATATTTTTGCTGAGTTTTCTCATGAAAGCAATCAATCCTGTCACCCCGTTTCGGCTTAAAGTTGAGTTCTAGGATACCCTGTATATCTTATATCTACCAAGGAGAACTAACATGGCTCACAGCCGTGGCGTCGCAATTTAATGGCTTGAACTTAATCGGCGCATCAGATGGTTTCTACGTTATGTCCCTATAAATACACACATCAAAAGTGTCTAGGGATCAACATATATTTTTGCAATAACTTTTCTCCTGATTGATATTAATTAAAATTTTCTTTAAGGATTCATCAAATAAAGTGTTTTCGTTTGTCACAGTAACGATAAACCAAGTCACCTTTGCATTAATAAAGAAATTTGCCATTTTCCTAATAAAGGGATATTTGACATTTGAACCACTAACACAAAAGTTCGAAAAAAAGACTGAAATAACAGTTTTCTCTAAAATTTTATTGGGTAACTTAAACAATTAATAATCCGTGTTTCTACCGCGAACACTAACAACACAAGAACATCGGTTTGGCATACTCAAAATGAGTTCATCCAAATCACGCTGTGGAATGGCCGCCCATGTTCGTTGCAACAACAAAAAAGGTCTTCTTGCGACTGGATACCCTCCATATTCGGCAGAGCTCTTCTCTGTAGCATATCCCATGCATGCTCAATCGGGTTCAAGTCTGGCGACTGAGCAGGCCAGGGCAGGACATTGATGTTAGCTGCGGCGAGAGTCTGTCTTACAACTCTTGCGGTGTGCGGTCGTGCATTATCATGCATTAACTGAAATAAGGGACCGATTTGCACTTGTAGAGGAACGATGACGTCTGATACAATCGTTTCAGCATAAATTTGAGCGTTGAGGTTGCCTCTGATCCAAATCAACTCAGTTCTTCCGCCGATCCAAATACCCGCCCATACCATGATGGTTCCACCACTATAAGGATGGACTTCCTGGCAGGATTTTAATCGCTGTTGGCGTCCAGGGGTTCTCCAGTGTCGTATACGTCTTGTATCCGGTCTCATACCAAAACGAGACTCATCAGAAAAGCACACGAAACGCCATTGTTCTTCTGCCCAATTTCTGTGTTCAAGAGCCCATTGATATCGAATCCTACGATTGTGCATTGCTATAGGTGGTACCCGTAGCGGTCTTCGGGAATGAAGGTTCACTTCATGCAAGCGGTTTCTGACTGTTTGGTCGCTAATTAAGTTCCCTGAAGAGTGATGAAGCCTCACGGCTAACATCATGGCGGTTATTGTTGGAGCTCTTCGAGTTAAGATTTGAATGTATCGGTCTTGTCTCCGTGTGGTGCAGCGATACCGTCCTCCATGGCGCTCAGCCACGGTACCAGTGCTTCGGTAACGTGTCCAAAGTCGACTGATAACACTCTGACTTGTATTCAGAGCTAAAGCCACAGTACGTTGCCGGGAACCAGCTTCTATCATTCCCACGGCTCTGAGCATTTCTTCCCTGCTTAAATGACGTCGCCGCTCCATAATAACGTTGGTTTTAATCAGTAGTAGGGAAACAGTAGCACTAATAATGTCTTCAATGCGTTGTATGTTTTTATAGGGAAAATATTGACAGCTGATTTTCATCTTTTACTCGAATTTGATTCACAGTTCCTGATTCAAATTATGAAATGCACCAAAAAGGATCCATATAAATTTATAAAATCATAAATTTATTACAAAGCCACATCTCAATCTCAAGAAATCCGCATAAAAATGCTTGATCCCTAGACACTTTTGATGTGTGTAGTAAAGCGCGGTGATAAGCCCATAATGTACCTAGCTATATTGCACGTGTGTAATTAATGCATTACATTATTGTTATGAACAACTCGAGAAAATAGTGGTATCTTGAGTTGTGTAGGTTCTTTGCATCGAGTTGTAGTTTTGGAGTTCGGCAGGGGTGACAATATGATGATGATGATGATGGAGTTTAGGTTACCAAGTACATAATAAGAAAGAATGTATATTTTTTTGATATAGTGTAAAACAAGATACCTATATCAGATAAATACAAAATCAAAATTAAACACTTACCTTTTTATTACATCATCATTATTAACCTTTTTCATCATTCCAGTGCTGGGCACAGGTCTCCTCTCATACAGAGAAGGATTGAGCGTAATCACCACGCTTGCTCAATGCGGGTTGGCGATTTCAGACTTAAAGTCCAGGGTTCCTCAAGATGTTACCCTTCACCTTCAGTCATTGGTGTCCAAGATATATTTAGAAAGTACATACAACTTTAGGAAAGTCACATTGGTACTTGCCTGACTTTGACTATAACTTAGACCTTGTACTCATTCAAGAACAATATCAAAACTCAAGTTTACGTCACAGGGTAGTACAGCTGGATTGTAGGGCGCGAGCCGGAATTTATGTTGCGCGGTCTTCTAACTTTACGGTAACGTCTATACGTGACCTCATGACGCCACACTGTGCGGTTGCTGAAGTCTCATCAGCTTCTTTTAAAGTATTCGTTGTAAGCTGTTACTTTCAATATTCAGATCCTGTTACTCCTCATATACATAATCTCCGTCATGTCTTGCGGTCACTCGCGGGCTGCAAAGTGATCGTTGGCGCGGATGTCAACGCGTCATCGTCTCTGTGGTATGGTAAGGTTCGGGCAACCGATACCGAACGACGCTGCGCTGTTGAGGATTTCATTGCTGAGATGAACCTATCGATTCATAATACCCCCGATGCACCACCTACTTTTTGCAGCCAAATAGGCGAATTTTGTATTGACGTCACACTTTCTAGTGCCGACGTACGTTTGGATAGGTGGCGTGTCCTACCGGACGCGTCTTGTAGTGATCATCGCCTGATCGTGTACGAATTTGTTCCTGGTTATATTCAGGGTCCGTCTCATATTCCTGGTAATTTCAGATATAGATGTAAAGGTGCGAACTGGGAATTTTTTGGCTCGCTTTTTGCGTGTCACGCCAAGGAGTTCACTCGGGACGGGCTGTCAGCCGAAGAAAGTGCTGACATTATGTCAGAAACCTTTACCTACTGTGCTGACATCGCCATTGGTCGTGGATCTATGACCAATATTCGTAGATGTGACTGGTGGAGTGATTATTTAGTTGAACAGCGCAAAAGATATCGCAGAGCGCGTAGACAGTTAAATAAACTCAAGAGCCGAAAGATTACTGGAGATCTTCTTACGTCCGCTTTAAATGCTTTTAGAGTTGCCAAGTCACGCTACAAAGCATCGGTGGAAAAATCTAAGGGTAACTTGTTGCGGAAAATCGTTGACAAACTTGACAGGGAGGGTCCGTGGTCTCCCTTATATCACGAATTTAAAGCTAACAGATCGGTCGACCTTGCATACGTTCAAAACATTAAGGTCAATGATAAGCATACCACGGGCATAGAGGAAACAACAAAAGTACTAATTAATACACTTATCCCTGATGATTCACCGGCTAACGATAGCGACTACCACCAACAGATTCGAGCGTGGGCTCCTGTGCCACCTGAATCACCAATGTCAGACGTACCATCTAATGACGAATTTATAAATATTGTTAGAAAACTACCGGTCAACAAATCATCAGGGGAAGATAAAATATCTAATAGGATGATTAAAGAAGCGTGTAAAACAGCGGGTGATGCCATCTTAACTGTATATAACCGATGCGTTGCTGAAGGCGTTTTTCCTCGTAAATGGCGACGCGGTTTCATACGAATAATACCAAAGTGTGGTGATAAACCACCGGATGATCCGAAGTCATATCGGCCTATCACGCTTCTACCATCTTTGGGGAAACTTCTTGAGCGCCTCATCGTTCCACGGTTACTACCGAACGGTCCAAAATTTCATAGTAATCAATATGGCTTCACCATCGGTAAATCAACAGTCGACGCGGCGCTTTCTGTCAGAAGAACCGTTAACCAGTCGGAACACAAGTACGTGATTGGTATCTTTTTGGATATTTCTGGGGCTTTTGATAACGCTTGGTGGCCTATGCTGTTGTTAAAATTAAAAAACCGCGGTTGCTATAGAAACATATATAATCTCGTTTACTCGTACTTTATAAACGGTTCCGCGGTACTTAAGCTCGGTCATTTTTCTAGTACTAAAGCACTAACCATGGGATGTCCTCAGGGTTCAGTTGTCGGTCCTTATTTATGGAATTTGGGTTTTGATGATTTTCTCGCGATCCCGCTTCCTTGCGGCTGTTCACTTACTGGTTACGCGGACGATGGCCTACTGCTCATTCAATCAAGTACCCGAGCCGGACTTGAGAACTTGGCCCATACTTGCCTAAATCTAATATCTCAGTGGGGTGATCGTAACCGCCTAGCGTTTGCGCCGCATAAAACCTATCAACTTCTACTAAAAGGTAATCTTAAATCATTGCCTACTATTAAATTTAATAACGTTCCCGTTAAAAAACAGCAATCCGTATGCTACCTTGGTATGGTCTTAGAAAGGAATTTTTCATTTATCGAACATATAAAAATAGTTGGCGAAAAAGCTAAAAGGAACTTTTATGCCCTAACTAGAATATCCAAAGCAACTTGGGGTCTATCATTCCTAACTTTAAAAACTATATATGGAGCTACCTACTTAGGATGTATGTGCTACGGTGCACCTGTTTGGGCCGATAGGGCCAGCATAGGGGCGGCGCGACGTAAACTGCTTCAAAGCCAACGTTTGGCATTGATATTTTTATGCAAGGCGTATAGAACAGTCAGTACTGAAGCCTTACCCGTTCTGGCAGGTGTACTTCCAGTCGATCTTGAAGTACAGCGACGTGCTTCAATGTACTACTCCGCGAGGGGGGAGGCCATGGACACTAACTTTGTTACACAACGCGACCTCAATAGAATTTCTAGATTATTTAAACCTCAGACTGACGTCTGGGAGGACCTCTTATCCGAATGGCAAAGTAGGTGGGATAATTCCATTCTTTCCATCCGTTGGCGATCGGCTGGCTAAGACATGGCTGGAGGTTGACCACTGCGTTGCCCAATTTCTCACAGGTCATGGCAACTTTAAAAGTAAACTGTATTCTTTTAAACTTGTTCCTTCGCCTTTGTGTCAGTGTTCTACATCGAACTGTGAATTTGAACAGTCCGCACATCACATCTTGTGGGAGTGTATTCTTTGGCAGAATGAACGCAATATTATGTTGGATAGTGTACAAGTTACATCCGGAGTTGTTTATTATACGGACCTTGTTGAAACTAGAACTAATTTCCGTGCGTTCAGGCGCTTTTGCCATACCTATTATTGGAATCAATTGTAACAGCAAATACCTACTTAGGACCCATTAACTTGATCAAATGTTATTCCGTGGTGCTTGGCAATCTGGGCTTCTCCCAGTTGCAATAATGTCCCTTTGTGCCGATTGGCCTAGTTCTATTCTGTCTCCTGCTTATTATGGAGGGAAGTGGAAAAAATATCTTTTTTCTTACTCCTCCGCTATTCTTTTCTGATTAATTTCGTTGCGGGACCCAAGACAGTTGAAACATTTCTCCGGGACTCGTCGAGCTTCATTGCTCGGCGTTTTTCTGGCGGTCTCCACTGTTGATTCTGGCTTTCAGGAGTTGCAGTGGGTTGGGAACAGTGTGGCGGGTTTTGGTACTTGCCTGACCTGGAATCGAACCCACGCACATACTTGAGAGGCTGGTGTTTTAACCACTAGGCGACCACGATAACGTAACTACATAACTATATCTAAATTAAGTTACTTACCTTATCCTTAACCTTTGTGTCTATATTCGAATTTCGAACTTTATTTAGATTTATATGCAAAGTTCTTAATACTATACTTACAACGTAGTACCGAACTGAGCTGTAGCAATGAGCTTCATCTTGACAGTTGATCAAAATTCATTGCGTTATTTACTTTATTGAGCAGACGCATTTCTCGAATCTATGGAGCAATGGATTAGCAATATGCTTCAAAATGGTTCACATTGACCGTAATTATATGTATTATTAGGGCGCTGGTCCCCACCAGACGGTGAACAACTTATTTTTTAATCTTTTAGGTAACTTCTTTTCTGAGACATCGCCAAACATCCTCCGAGACAGAGAGCCTCCGTGGCGTAGCGCTAGCGAACGCAGCCGCTGCGCAAGGAGGCGCGTTAGATCCCCGCGCAGTGCAAGTATTTGTATGCATGAATATGAATATTTGCTGGTCTGGTCGAGCCTCAGAAAGCACGTTAAGTCGTTGCGAACATCAATGGCAGTCGTTACGGGTCGTTGGAGTCGTCAAAAGTCCAACCATTTCTTTATCTGCAATGCTTCGATCAGACGGCAGTCGCTTCACGGAAAATATCGAAGGTCAGCCAAATTCAGCAGTTAGACTCCAAAGCTGAAAAAGCTTCGACGACTTTCCAAAGCAAAACACGGGCGGTAATGAAACGGGCTTTGAATGTGGGCAGTAGGTACTAAGATTGTACCTACTTACCCAACGATTAATATCATCATCAACCTTTTTATCATCCCACTGCTGGGCACAGGTCTCCTATCATACAGAGAAGGATTGAGCCTAATCACCACGCTTGCTCAACGCGGGTTGGCGATTTCAGACTTAAAAGTCCAGGTTTCCTCAAGATGTTTAGGAAAGTTACATTGGTACATGCCTCGAACCCGCTCACTCATACTTGAGAGGCTGGTGTTTTAACCACTAGGCTACCACGAGTAACCCAACGATTATAAATGGTATATATGAAATCTGAAGTCGCTTTTAAAAATAATCACACTTTATTTTTTAAATTACAAAAGTAACCTTTTATTTCTTTAAAGGGCATCATTTAAAAGCATAAAACATGAAAACAAGGCTTCGCTTGTTATAAAACACAATAAGCAGAAAACCGGCTTCAAGTGTCCTCAAATTAAAAGTGACCTTTAGCACAAAGCGACCTTATTGAACCAAAAATAGGAATTTAATGAATAATCATTTGACATTCGGTTTAAAATTACAAATATTTCAGCATTGCGAATTCTAAAAGAACTCTAAACAGGTGATCATATTAAATTCTTAAGATCGTTTAGAAGACATATTAATTGTTTGTGGGATGATTGCCAAATAAACTGTCAGTAGTAATGGGTATCTTTTTGACAGTTCGACAACCTTCATTGCGATTTTTACGGTGTTGGGTAGAGTCGTTTCGAATATTTGAAGCAATGGTTTAGCAACATCATCATCATCAAACTTTCATCGTCCCACTGCTGGGCACAGATCTCCTCTCATACAGAGAAGGATTGAGCGTAATCACCACGCTTGCTCAATGCGGGTTGGCGATTTCAGACTTCCGAGATCCAGGTTTCCTCAAGATGTTTTCCTTCACCTTTTTAATCAGTAATTGGTGTCCAAGATATACTTAGAAAGTACTTAGCAAGTACCAATGTAAATTAGGAAAGTTACATTGGTACTTGCCTGACCTGGAATTGAACCCGCACACTCATATTTGAGAGGCTGGTGTTTTAACCACTAGGCCACCACGACGTGCTGATTAGCAACATACTTCAACATTATAATGATATTGTGCAGACAAGACAGGCTGATTTAGGCGACATTTACTGCTACTTAACAGTTGGGTGAGTTTTTGGTTTACCTGCGTTTCTTCTCGTTCCAAAGCGCCTAGTATTAAAATCTATGTCTATCGAAGACTTATGGATGCTGAAGAATGTATCGTGTATTATGTATCGTGTTTAAGTGATCGTGTAAAGTAGACGGTATTATGAGCATGACATGTACCTAACGATCCATGGGCTGTCGGTTTTTGGTGCGAATTCATTCTCTCGTAGTTGATCAAATATTATAGAATCTATGTTTAGTTTATATACCGTCCACACCACATATTTGTATTACATTACGTCTGGATGGCCCTAGCAAAAGCTCGCGAAACGGATGTTTGTAAAACAAATTCATAAATCGAATGCACACGTGTACCACAGACTGTTTAGTAAAAAATCGAAATTCATCCGAAACGAATAATCTATTTAAGAGGTGACTCTAGTGCCGAGGAATTTGATAAATACGTATTTGACAGTTATAGCTCAGGCTGATTTTACCTACAAAAACATTGACCAAAAGACGCATCGTATTCCGCTGTTTTCTTTTCAAAGCACGACCGATCGCAATTATTTTTATATCACAATTTAGAGGAAAAGTATACCTATGCTTCTATTTTTTTATTTTTGTCAAAAACTTATCACATTTTTCTAAAAGTCGTCTGAACATCACGGTAAAAATGGATTAGTTTTCGGGATTTTGAAATATCATGTTTCTTTTATTAATTACGTTTTGCAAACATTCAAATGGGAGGGCCACGTATAATCGGGGTGTAAAATTGTAGAAAATAAATAATTGCCCTAAAAGCGTTATCCACGAAGAAAACAACGGAATACGTTTTTATAGGTAGAGAAAGCGCCAGTAGAGACCCCTCTTAATTTTCCAATGTACGCGTAATTATGAAACTTGTAAATATTGTTGATTCATAGCCATATTTGTTCCAATTCTTTCATATGAAATATGAAATGCTGATGTAAGAATTTTTATAAAAACATAATACATAATGTAATACAGGTCTTGCTATTATGATGTTAGAATTTAGTTATTTCGTGTAAATGTTGACCTGGAATCGAACCCGCGCACTCATACTTGAGAGGCTGGTGTTTTAACCACTAAGCCATCACGACATATAACTTTTCTAAAGTTATATGTACTTTCTAACTATATCTTGGACGCCAATGACTGCAGGTGAAGGAAAACATCTTGAGGAAACCTGGACGTAAGTCTGAAATCGCCAAGCCGCATTGAACAGGCGTGGTGATTACGCTCAATCCTTCTCTGTATGAGAGGAGAGCTGAGTCCAGCAGTGGGACGATGAACAGGTTGCTGATGATGATGTGTAAATGTTTGTTGTACTTATGTCGATATGTCGTGTTCTAGAATTACGGATATTATTTTATTCGGGCGGGTTTAATGAATTAAATTTTTATTATTATACAGGGTGTATCTGACATCGTAACGCAAACTTTGCGAAAAGGCTAGACTGCATGCCACTAATAAAATTATGATAGTCATTTATGTCGTTAACGATCGGTTACAGAATTCACAGTGTTTAAAAAAAAGTGTCGGCTCTGCCTTTGAACGATGCAAGCGTGCTGCCGTGTGGGTTTGTAAGTATGACGTTGATCCCTGATGTGAACTCTATTAAATCAGCTGATAAGATAGTGTTTCGAGTTTTGTTTTCATTGCGCTTTTTATGTAATTAACGAATTAATAAATTTTTACTTGAAAATCTTATTGGGTTATAAATGTATAGCAATTATGAACGGTCTAAAGTGAAAAAAACTACATATAATATTTTTTAAGTCATGAAAAAGCCGACGAAAAATTCCACCACTGGGGGATTCAGAATCATGTACTGGATCCATGGTACTCGTTTGTGCGACGATGTCAGATACACCCTTTATACTAGATTTGGTCTTTAGCAACCATTCATAAATCCAAAACATGGTTTGCCAACGTGCAAAGGAGCGCAGTAATATGAGCGCCAAACTGACAGACCGTAGCACCCTATTTGCGTAACACTATTCACTATGAGTTGGAATCATTTTGAAGCTTATTGATAAATCTATTGCTCCCTATATTCGAAAATGTATCTACTCAACAACGTAATTATTTACGTTAAATGCAGTGCGTTATTTGCGTTAGTGCAATGAATGCTGTTGAACTGTCTAAATGAAACCCATTGCTACTGATAATCCCCCTTCATAAACATTGCTTAAAGTTAACTAGTGATTAGCGATTTTTGACCTTTCAACGTCAATTTTCTTTAATCATCGTGTATGAATAAACACCACAGTGTTTAAGGGGTTTATTCATAAACGGTGATTAAAGTTAAGTGATGGGCAAATGTCTAAAATGTATGGTTAAACAATCGCTAATCACTAGTTAACTCTTAGCAACTTTTATGAATAAGGAAAGGGAATATGTTGTGGGAACACTCTACTTGTTCGCCATTATCCTGCATAGTCGTGTAGCGATGGTCGCAGTCGCTACAATACAACAATAACACAAAGGATTGCCCAACTATTGACGTCCCAACGATTGACGACCTTCCGCGAAAGGGTGCATATAAATCATACCAGAACAAGGATCTTGGAAAACAAAGCGCGTATGTAAGACAAAGAGCGTGGGTCCTGACCGCCTCAGCGAGGGTGTCGCACATTGTCGGACATCTGTTGGTTAACCCATTGTTCGTTGGAGAAAGTTCCGCGGACGACGCGATTCTGTCAACCTATTGTGCACCGCCGGAGAAAGCGCGCTGACCATACCGAACCGCCTTGCACGTGGACCGAAGGCGCGGCCCCGGTCCACCGGCCAATCAGACGGCACGTTCTTCCACGATCAACAAATCAGCATCAAGAACGCCCGATCAGTCAGCCCCACTCCGGTGTAGAGATAGCTGTATTATTGTCTAGTATTTAAGCTTGTGCATAGCTCGTAAGACATCCCTTTCTCACATTATCACATATATCATAAGATCAGGCATTACTGTCAGACATTTTACATTGTAACGTAGTCGCGTCTCTACTCTTGTAATTAGGTAACTTGTACTCTAGACTTACGTGCAATATACAACGTTATACCTATTCGCGTTTTAATTACACAACACGCCCTACACGCGCCAAAGTGGTGACCCCGACGATTAAAACCCGACGATTAAAACCGATTAAAACCGACGTGAGACTAACCGGCGCGAGTCTAGCCGTCGTAATACGAACCGACGTGACTTCAAGACCGACGTGACTTCAAGACCGACGTGACGATACTCGTGATTAGCACATTCTAGTGGCTTCCCACCAGCGGGTTCCCCCACTAGGATTTCAAGAGGCTATATTCGCGGTATTGTAGCGTCACAACAGCAGAGTCTCTTCAGGATGGCGACCAGCAACGCACCACAGGTAGAAGGGCGAGTCGACACGCTTACACTACAAGCACGGCTGTCTGACTTTTGGCCAGCGTATCCCAGGCTATGGTTCACGCACTTCGAAGCAGTAATGGCGCCACAGAAGTCAGGCGATGACGCGCGCTATCAAGCAGCTATCGCACGACTAGGCCTGGACGCACTACAACAAGTAAGTGATATTATCGCTAAACCGCCCACTGAAAACAAGTACGAAACCCTGAAGGCCAGACTCATCAGCGTCTACGAAGAGTCCGAGAGCCGGAAGCTGCAAAAGCTGATGGATGAGATGGAACTCGGAGATCAGAAACCCTCACAGCTGTTACGTAAAATGCGGGAACTAGCCGGACAGAAGATACCCGACAGCACACTGCGCATCATGTGGACCAAGTTACTTCCACCTTCAGTACGCGCTGTTCTCACCGTGAGCGACATAACTGACTTAGAAAAGTTGTCGCAAATGGCAGACACTGTCATGGACACTATCGCGCTACCTAACCAGGTCGCGCAGATTACACACACGAGCGGTATGACTGCCCTACACGAACAAATAAGGCAGTTATCTCTGGAGCTAGCTGAACTCAAGAACAGTCAGGAACACAGACCAAGATCACACAGACCATACGACAGACGGCGCTCAAGATCGCGCTCAGCAAGCCGGGATAATAGCAATCGCAAGTATACAGAACAATCACTTAAGTGTTATTATCATCGCAAGTTCGGTAAAGAAGCGCGAAAGTGTACGCGTCCGTGCAATTTCGACAGCAACAGTGTCCAGTCGGAAAACTAACGCCTGCGTCGGTTGAGGCGGCAACTGACGCGAACAACACTTCTCACCGCCTATTCATAACTGATAAGAATTCGCGTCTGTCATTTCTTATTGATACCGGCGCAAACGTTTCCGTGATACCGAGAACCAAAGGCGGGAAAGCAAAACAAACCGATTTCTGTTTGTACGCGGCAAACAACACGATTATCCCAACGTACGGAGAGAAAACGTTACAACTGGATCTCAACCTACGACGGCCGTACACCTGGAAATTCATCGTCGCTGCAGTCAGCAAACCAATCATCGGTGCAGACTTCCTGAAACGTCATCAACTTCTTGTCGACATAGCCGGCCGACGTCTCGTCGACAAAGTTACTAATATGACCGTCAGAGCATCTGTCATTCAGTCCGCCGAACCCACAGTTCGAAGTATCGACATGGAACAGCCGTATCACCAGCTCCTCAGTAAGTTTCCTGACATCCTACGACCGTCATGCACGAAGGATACTCCCAAACACAGGGTAGAACATCACATCGAAACTACTGGTCCACCAGTGTACAGCAAGTGCAGACCGCTTCCTCCACATCGCTACCTGCCCGTGAAGAAAGAATTCGAGCTCATGATGCAACAAGGAATTTGCCGACCAAGCAAAAGCCCTTGGGCCAGTCCACTACATGTCGTACCTAAGAAAAACGGCGACTTACGAATCTGCGGAGACTACAGGAGACTCAATGACGTCACTAAACCCGATCGCTACCCAGTCCCACGCCTCAAGGATTTTACATACCTGCTTCACGGCAAGAAAATCTTCTCCACTCTGGATTTAAACCGAGCCTATTCACAATTGCCGATCTTCGAACCTGATATCGAGAAGACAGCGATCACAACACCATTCGGTTTATTCGAATTTCCACGAATGTGCCCAGGTCTCAAGAATGCTGGACAGACATTCCAACGATTCATACACGAAGTGCTGAACGGGATAGACTACGCGTTCCCATTCATCGACGATGTCATCGTTGCATCTGAGAGTGAAGCAAGCCATATCGCGGATCTGCAGGAAGTTTTACGCCGATTAGACACGTATGGTGTCACTATCAACCCATCTAAGTGTGTCTTCGGCGGCGAAACAGTCAAGTTCCTAGGTTACGAAGTATCGAGCGCGGGAATTAAGCCACTTCCAGATAAAGTCAATGCAATAACAGAATACCCCAAACCGAAAACCATTCAAGACTTACGAAGATTTATGGGGATGATAAATTTCTATAGAGACAGTGTTAGAAATGCAGCCGAGATACAAGCACCGTTAAACGCCTTTCTTCATAACTCAAAAAAACGAGACAAAACGGAAGTGACGTGGGATGATCAGTCAACAAAAGCCTTCGAGTTGTGCAAACAGAGCATAATAGATGCTGCGTTATTGTCGTACCCATCCAGTGCGCCCGACGACAAGATCGCTTTGTTTTGCGATGCGTCGGCTACCTGCGCCGGCGCGTCCCTCCAACAATTGCGTAACAATAAACAATGGGTGCCACTCGGATATTTTTCGAAAAAATTCTCCGAAACGCAAAGGAGATATAGCACAAATGACAGGGAATTACTTTCGATTTTCATGGCGATAAAACACTTTCGAAAAATCTTTGAAGGCAGAGAACTCATCATTTATACTGACCACAAACCGCTGATTTACGCAATTCGCAAGCCCCCGTCTGATAACGACACACCACGCCGAATCCGCCAGTTGCTCTTCATTAGCGAGTTTACTACTGATATCCGACACGTGAGCGGGGCACAAAATATTGTCGCAGACGCATTATCGCGCGTCGAGACAATCGACACGCCATCACCTATCAACTACGACGAGTTATCTCAAGCTCAAGAAAACGACAGTTGTTTACCTGCATTATCTCAACAGACCAACATACAACTCAAGAAAATCATCTTACCTGGTACCAACAAGCCAATATTCTGCGAAACATCAACGTCACATGTTCGTCCATACCTAACAGCTGACTTTCGTCGCACAGCTTTCAACGCCGTGCACAGTCCAAGTCATCCCGGAGTACGAGCTACACGGAAGCTGATGCAAGAACGATTCTTTTGGCCCTCAATGAACACCGACATCGGGGAGTGGACCAAAGCATGCAATTCGTGTCAGCTCTCCAAAATACAGCGACACAATCATAGCGACATCGCAACATTCCCACCGAGCGAACGATTTCAACACATTCACATCGATATCGTTGGTCCGCTACCTACATCAGCATGTGGACACAAATACTTACTCACAATGATCGACCGGTGCACTCGATGGCCTGAAGCCGTACCACTTCAAGAGACAACCGCTGAAACCGTCGCAAGAAAGCTATACGAAGTCTGGATATCCCGTTTCGGTTGTCCAATAAGAATTACAACTGATCAAGGACGACAGTTTGAAAGTCGACTATTCAAAGACCTAGCTCAACTACTCGGCGCAGACAAAACCCGTACTACTGCTTACCACCCGCAGAGTAATGGAATCGTCGTCGTTGAAAGCCGCACTCATGGCTAGACTAGAAAACAGCAACAAATGGATCTACGAGTTGCCTACTGTTCTAATGGGTCTAAGAGCCGCTATCCGCTCCGACTCTGACACAAGCGCAGCGCAACTCACCTACGGTCAAGCTATACGCCTACCAGGTGACTTCATATCACCAACTCCAGCCACACCGACGATGGAATACGACTATGTCAATCACCTGCACGACATCATCACGAAGCTCACACCCACATACAAATCGCACGCAAACAAGCGATGTATGTTCGTGCACAACGATCTACAAACATGTAGCCACGTGTTTGTACGCGCCGACACCGTCCGCAAACCTCTGCAGCATCCATACCAAGGTCCATACCCGATCATCGAACGCAAGGAAAAGTACTTCACAATACAACTACCCGGACGATCAAGCAACATATCGATCGATCGCCTCAAACCTGCGTACACTATCAACACAGAAGATGACCCCAGGCAAACAAACAGCGAGACCAGTCAAGCACCTGCAGTTACCACAGACGAGCAAGCCACAGCCAAGACTCCAGCACCTGCAGCAACCGCAGACGAGCAATCCAGCCTACTCCCAGCCCAGCATACGAGAGAACAACGTACTAGGTCAGGCAGGATCGTTAAGACGCCTGCACGCCACGTATATTTCGCGTGAGGGGGAGAGTACTGTAGCGATGGTCGCAGTCGCTACAATACAACAATAACACAAAGGATTGCCCAACTATTGACGTCCCAACGATTGACGACCTTCCGCGAAAGGGTGCATATAAATCATACCAGAACAAGGATCTTGGAAAACAAAGCGCGTATGTAAGACAAAGACGTGGGTCCTGACCGCCTCAGCGAGGGTGTCGCACATTGTCGGACATCTGTTGGTTAACCCATTGTTCGTTGGAGAAAGTTCCGCGGACGACGCGATTCTGTCAACCTATTGTGCACCGCCGGAGAAAGCGCGCTGACCATACCGAACCGCCTTGCACGTGGACCGAAGGCGCGGCCCCGGTCCACCGGCCAATCAGACGGCACGTTCTTCCACGATCAACAAATCAGCATCAAGAACGCCCGATCAGTCAGCCCCACTCCGGTGTAGAGATAGCTGTATTATTGTCTAGTATTTAAGCTTGTGCATAGCTCGTAAGACATCCCTTTCTCACATTATCACATATATCATAAGATCAGGCATTACTGTCAGACATTTTACATTGTAACGTAGTCGCGTCTCTACTCTTGTAATTAGGTAACTTGTACTCTAGACTTACGTGCAATATACAACGTTATACCTATTCGCGTTTTAATTACACAACACGCCCTACTCGCGCTAAAGTCGGAACAAACAGATTACTGACGTTGCTCAAAAAGGCGCTAAACTTGAAGTGGGACCAGGCTGGCCACATCTGCCGTATGCTTAATAAGTTGTGGGCCAAAGAACCTACCTTGTGGAGCCCTCACATAGATGGCGTCTCGGCAGAATCCGCAGAAGAGGGCGGAACGAACTAGACAAAACAAACGACCTGTGGTCTACTTCAGCCCTGGATAGAAAGAGTTTTGTGTCATCAGGAGAGGCCTTTGCCCAGCAGTGGGATGATGCAGGCTGACGAGTAACAGTATTCGCAATTAGATTAGTAATTACATATAATAAGGGCAACTGAGGGGTAGGTTTTCTTTTATCAAAAACGTTGCCCCACATTAAGAATTTCTCCTGTATTGTGGGTGCGTTTACAAACATATAAACTCACATACACAAACATCCAGACCTGGAACAACTACTTGTAGGTCATACAAATATCTATTCGGTGTGGGAATCGAACTCGCGACACGCTGTAGTCAATAGCTTAACCACTGCACTAACGTGCAGTCTCTTCATTTCGTTATTACGCCGTTGAGCAGACAGTTTTGGAACATATGAAGCAATGGATTGGCAATATTCTTCAAAGCCATTCAGATTGATATTAATAGTTTGCTACACAATTGGGGCTGTTTCGTCAGTCCAAAGAAAACAAAATTTAATACCTAAAAGTAGTAAAGTTGAATCGCGCGATTTTCATGACAATCGCCTAATCATCAACCTTTTTATCGTCCCACTGCAGGGTACAGGTCTCCTCTCATGCAGAGAAGGATTGAGCTAAATCGCCACGCTTGCTCAATGCGGGTTGGCGATTTCAGACTGAAAGTCCAGGTTTCCTCGAGATGTTTTCCTTCACCTTGTAATCAGTCATTAGTCATCATCATCATCCCAGCGTTAATCCCAGTCGCATCCGAAGCCTTTTCAGCTTTGGAGTCTGGGGTCCGCTTTACCAGTCTAACTGCTGATATGGCTAAACTTCGACATTTTCCGTGAAGCGACTGCCGTCTGACCTCCACAACCCGAAGGCGACATCGAAGCATTGCAGTTAGCCCAATTGTTGGACTTTTAAGGGCTCCAACAACCCGTAACGACTGCCGCTAGATGTTCGTATGGCAACCGGGACCAACGGCTTAACGTGCTTTCCGAGGCACGACCAGACCAGTGCAAATATTCATATTCATGCATACAAATATTTGCACTGTGCGGGGATCGAACCCGCGCCGCCTGGCGCAGCGGCCGCGTCCGCTACCGCTACGCCACGGAGGCTGTCAATGTAATCAGTCATTAGTGTCCAAGATATACTTAGAAAGTACATATAACTTAGAAAAGTTACATCGGTACTTGTCTGACCTGGAATCGAAACCACACATTCATACTTGAGAGCCTGATGTTTCAACCACTAGCCAATCGCCTAAGGTGGTTTGAAATCAAAAATTTCCAGCTACCTAACCAGCTACACCAGAATAAAAATGCTCCTCCAAAAACAAAACAATTGAATAACAAAACACCAATTTCAACAGCTGCGTTTCTTCTTCAACAGGGATAAGCTATCAACAAACCTGATCAAGGCTAACGTCGTGTCAGTGACCCGCATGACCCGCCTCGTCCTGCCCGGCATGGTGATGAGGAAGAAGGGCGTCGTCATCAACATGGGATCCGGTTCCTCAATGATACCAAGCCCCCTGCTAACTGTCTATGCCGCCACTAAGGTAAGATTACCGGCAAAAAAGACCAAGATGAGGATATATGTCCGGCATAAGTTAACTTGAGACTTCGCTTGGATGGCGTAAGCGTCCTGGTACCGAGATGTTGTTGGGGAGAGTGGTAACAATGAGCCCGCTCAGTTCTCAAGTAAACTCTTGCGCGTTGTATCCATTGTGTGAAAGATGATAATGACCCCGATTCTCTTGTGCGCAAACTAAACTAAATGGAGTTTTGGCGGGATAGTCAAACTGAGTGTTACGCTCATTTTTCATTGGATTTTTAAAATTATTTAAGTATAGTATTGTTTACTAAATAAAAGTGCGTGATTTATGTAGTAAAAAGTGCATTCGGTAAATAACTCACAAAGAACAGTGAAATATCGCAGCATAGTGGCCACATCATGACTTTGCCTCAAACTTCCCTCATAAGACGGTTCACGCGGCCGTCTTTTTACGTGACATTGGCTAAATGCAAAAACCGTGCGAATCCAAAAAAGAATGAAAGAACTAAACTAAATGTAAGCTCATTGCATTTATTTCTCTCTATTTTATTAAGAAAAGGACAGAACATAATATGTCAGTATCGACCTGTCTAATTAGTCAGTGCCTGACATAAATTGATGTATTTTTGGTCGCCATGTTTATAATCGTTTCTAAACTGTCTATGGAATATCTTAATTTGACAGGATTAAACTAAAATGTTATCTTCTATTCTTGTCTTATTGAAATAGGTAGAAAAATATGCACTTAACTTACAATTAGTTAAGTTTGTGAACAAGAGACACACATGTTTAAGCAAATAAATTTATCTTTATCTTTAAGAGAAACGATGCCATTGTATTGAAATACACAATACAGTGGCAATAATACTGCAAACAGTATTGGAGTATTTTTTGATACTGTGGATTATGGGTCCCTTAACCTCTCTACACACCAAAGCCGCCGACACAACCTGGCTTATGTTGAAAGAAGCATGTCGGCAAGCTTCGGCCGCGCGTGTTGCTCGCCGACAGGTCGGCGGCTAGCGTGCGCAAGCGCTCAGTTGCCTGGCGACATTTCAGCTGTCGTGACGTGCTAGTGTTTTAACTGTTAAATAAGATTCTGATGTCGAGCCGCCGACATGCCGCCGGCAAAGTTTTACGACTTGCAATAACTAAAGCCGCCAACTTAGCCCTCCCGGAAAATGTTGCCGACATAGCCCGGCTTTGGTATGTAGAGCACCTTACAGCACGTATTTACCCAACTAACTGGATAGATGCTTTATTGACAGACATTGGTTAAACCAATATTAGGTACAGTAAGCTCAAGTTCTCGTTTATCAGCTATCACATTTCAGGCGCTTCAAAATCTAACTTGTCCAATTAAGCTTGTAGTCAAATAAACATTTGCCGTCTAAAGTGGAATACGACAAGAATTCTAACAAATTGCTCACAAGACTTATTTTGACATCAGTAAAGAATGAACAGGCAAGCAACGTTTTATAGTATGTCTCAAGAGACCTAACTAAGATTGCACTTGTCTTCAGAGTAAACAAGTCCTCTATTATTTCCTATATTTATTTAATTTTGAAACTTTTCAGATTTATTTTCTGCAGAAGTTTGCTGACAGGGATTGAATAGTATATAGACATTATTTTGTTTAATTATATTAAACTTTTAACATACTGTCACAAAATACTGTCTAGGAGCTGTATATGATAATCACATTTTAAACACGGCATTATTATATTTACTTTGACGTAACACTGACCTAGACACACGTTCAACAAGTGTTTAAGTTTTTGTGATAAGACCCTTACCGCTTTATTCATCAACGTACTTACTGTTGAACCATATATTTTGAGGTTTAAACGGTACTTAACTTTAATCTTCACTTATTAATAAACCCCAGTATGTCTACAAAATAGCTTTGAAGTTCAAGGTATTAAAATTTTTGACGTAAATCTAGGTCTGTTTTACGCTGGAGAACTTCCAACTAATATTATAAATCTGAAAGTTTGTATGGGTGACTGTTTGTTGCTCTTTCATGCAAAAAATACTGAACAGATTTGGGCGAAATATTGCCAACCGATGGTTTATAACCAGGTTTAGCATATAGGTGACTTCCATAACTCCCACGTTATCAAGCTTGTTTTTGGGACATTGGTTCGTAGCAAGCTTGAGTCTAGTGCATGTGTATGGAATCCTTTTGAGAAGCAGTATATGTTAGCTTTAAAGAAAGTACAAAAAGCATTCCTCTGGTACCTTTACAAGCACGTGTATGGGTTTTATCCCTATTTATATCCCATCAATTTTTTTCTCGGATGCTTAAATTTCAACTCCCTTGAAGTACGGCGTTCACGCGATCAGATGATTGTAGTCTTTAAAATACTTATAGGGATTACTGATGATCCTGATCTGCACAATGACATCTGCAATGTGTTTGTCCCAGGCAATTACTGTCGTGGCAGAAAACATCGGCTACTGACTGTTCCGACCAGCCGAACTATTGCTCACTCCAAGTCACCTATTCCTCGGACATTAGTAGCTATTAACGCTCTCCTGAACCCAAACACTGATCTCGATATTCACTAAGATGAATGGAAGACGATACTGTCAGAGTGTTTGAAGTTTAGTGAGAAGAATGCATGACTGATTTAAATAAGTGTATGTTTAAAGTGGACCGGTCGTCGTGGAGAACCTTGGGGGAGGCCTATGTCCAGCAGTGGACGTCTTTCGGCTGAAATGATGATGATGATGATGATGTTTAAAGTGATTTTATTGTATTGTTTGTTATATGTTTCTCTCTTCTCTTTATTTATGTTTAGTGTACTTTGTGTTTAAATAGTGTAATTGGCTTCTGCCATTCTATTTAAATAAATAAGTAGGATACTATTTATTCCGGTATTCTTACGGAAACTTAAGCGCAGGCCAAACCGCTTGCTGAGGGACGGAGCGCGCGAAGCGAACGAAGGTCATTTTTCATTCTCCTGCCCTTATCCCAATTTATTTGGGGTCGGCGCAACATGTCTTTTTCTTCCATGCATCCCTATCAGAAGCCATCTCCGCAGTCACTCCCTTCTTAGTCATATCATCCTTCACACATTCCATCCATCGTTTCTTTGGTCTTCCCCTACTCTTATAGCCATCAACATTCATAATTAAGACTCTCCTCACGACATTCTCCTCAGTTCTCCGTAACACATGCCCGTACCAGGACAACCGATTTCCACACAACTTTTCAGCTACCGGTGCCACTTTCAGACTTCCTCTTATGTACTCATTTCTTATTCTATCCATTCGTGTAACACCACACATCCCTCTTAGCATTCTCATCTCGGCTGCATGCAATTGCCTTTCATTCATCCCTTTCGTAGCCCAACATTCTGATCCATACAAGACAGCAGGTCGGATCATGGTTTTATATATTTTCCCCTTAAGTTTAAGGGGAATGCGGGAGTCGCAGATTGTTCCCGTGACCTGCCGCCATTTCATCCATCCAGTGTTAATTCTGTGCTTAA
Source organism: Sesamia nonagrioides (assembly GCA_017933935.1). Classification (NCBI taxonomy): domain Eukaryota; kingdom Metazoa; phylum Arthropoda; class Insecta; order Lepidoptera; family Noctuidae; genus Sesamia; species Sesamia nonagrioides. The sequence goes on along the minus strand of JADWQK010000998.1, from coordinate 1,170,711 downwards.
CCGTCCGATCTATTTCGCCATCGCTTTGTACGAGTGAACCGAGATACCGAAAGTCGGAGCAAATTGGTAGGAGTGCGCCATCAAGCGCTATGGCTCCAGAAGTGGAGAGACCGCCGAAATCGCAGAACATATATTCGGTTTTGGTTCTGCTGATTTTCAAGCCAACATTCTCCAGCTTCTGTTGCCATTTCTCCAATCTGCTCTGGATCTCAGGTCCATCTTCACCGACGAGAACAATGTCATCGGCGAACAGCATGCACCAGGGTGCCTCCTCCTGGATGTCCGACGTAAGAGCGTCCATAATCAACAGGAAGAGGTACGGACTTAAAGCCGATCCCTGGTGCAAGCCTACCGCCACACTGAACTCGTCGGTATTGCCAGCAGCCGACCGGACGTAGGTACGAGATCGACTGTACATAGCACGAATTAACTCTACATACTTCCCAGGCAAACCTTTCTCTTTCAGGGCCCACCACAGCACATCACGAGGTACCCTATCATACGCTTTCTCCAGATCAATGAACACCATGTGCAAGTTCTTGTGTGCACGTCTGTACTTCTCGCACACTTGGCGGAGTGCAAAAGTGGCGTCCATTGTTCCTCGACCTAGCATAAACCCAAACTGGTTTGGGGTAATCTCACTCTCCTCTCGCAATCTTTTCTCAATCACTTTCTCCCATACCTTAATACTATGTGACATGAGCTTTATCCCTCGATAGTTGTTACAGTCCTGTACATCACCCTTATTCTTAAAGATGGGCACTAGTGAACTATTGCACCATTCTTGTGGGATCTCTCCTTCATGCAACAACTTATTGAAGAATAAAGTCAGCCACATACATCCATCTCCTTTTAAACACTTCCATACTTCTACTGGTATATCATCTGGGCCCATAGCTTTTCCATTTTTCATACCTTGAACTGCTATTCTTACTTCATCCATGCTAATTTCTCTTACTAAACCCATGTTCTCTTGTACCTCTTTGAGCACTCCACTCCATTTATTCTCTTCGTTCATTAGCTTTTCAAAATAAACCTTCCATCGCTCTTTTATTTCGTCATCCCTGGACAGAACCTTACCAGTATCGTCTTTCATACATTTGATATTACTTATATCTCTCGTTCTCCGTTCTCTTGCCTTTGTAATCCGGTAGAGCTCCTTCTGGCCTCTAGGGCTGTCCAGTGAGTCATACAACTTCTCCTGCGCCTTAGCCCTCGAAACTGCTACCGCCTTTTTTGCCTTCCTCTTCCATTCATTATAAATCTTCTTCTTGTCTTCTTTTAAACTATCATTCCCGTTTTCTACACCTTGCCATTCTTTAAAAGCTATTTTCTTTTCTTTGAGTATCTTTTGCACATCTTCATTCCACCACCATGTATCCTTTTCTATCACACCTTTCCCTTTGGATTCTCCAAACACATCTTTAGCTACTCTCCTTATATAGTCCGCCATCTCTTTCCAACATTCATTCACAGATTTTCCTTCCATATCCCCCATTTCAATCATCTTATCTACCACTTGGCTAAGAGCCAAGTGCCAACACACTAGCATATTCCTCTTTTTCTATCATACGCCATCTAGTTTTGGGCGAGGGCCGTTCCTTGTTCTTTCTGGATGAGACACTGACTTTTACCTCCATTATCAATAGTCTATGTTGTGAGACTAAGTCTTCACCTGGTAGCACTTTACAGTTTTTGACACTTTTAAGACTGTTTCGTCTTACTAAAAAGTAATCGATTTGTGTCGCGTGGCGGCCGCTTTTATAGCTTATGAGATGCTCATTTTGTTTTTTGAACCACGTATTTGTTATTGCCAGGTTAAAGGCCGTAGCAGCTTGCAGTAGTGTCTCACCATCAGTGTTACGGTCTCCGTATCCCCAACCGCCATGCACTCTTTCATACCCATCCTTCTGCTTTCCCACATGCCCGTTAAAGTCACCCCCAACATACACTTCTTCACTATCTTGCACATCCATCATCACACAATCGAAGTCCTTCCAGAACTTCTCTTTTATACTTTCCTCACACCCTGACTGGGGTGCGTACACACTAACTATATTAACAACCATACTTTCCACAATCACTTTAACAGCTATCACTCTATCACTCACTCTTTTAACGTCCACTACACATTCTTTCAAATTACTATCTAAAACTATACCCACACCATTTCGCTTACCATCGCTTCCACAGTAATAGAACTTATATCCTTCTCCTATCTCTCTTGCCTTCGCACCTTTCCACTTCGTCTCTTGCAGACACGCAATGTTCACCCGTCGCCTTTTTAAAACATCTGCTAGTTCCCTTCCTCTTCCAGTCATTGTACCTACATTCCAGCTCGCACATCTCAATTTTACTTCTCTCACATTCCGAGCTTGCCTCTTACGTCGCACCCGCCCGTTCTGGTGCGACAACCCTTGTCCATTTCCCACAGAAGCCGGGTGCTGCCCCTGCGCGTCGCCTGTGGGGTACGCCCTAGCCCTATCGCGCATTCTATTATTTCCCTTCATGTTGCTTGGGGTTTTGGCAAAGTTTTACAGTCGGCCGCCAGCCTGACACCAACCCTCCTTGGGAATGCTCTTGTTGGTGGTTTACCCGCCACCGCGCGGAAGTTAAATGGACATCCCGCCATTTGTCGGTCGTCAGAGCCTCGTTAGTGAGCAGCAGGGTGCACCGCGTGCAGGTGAGGTTGACGCAAAATATTGGCGAACCATAGCTTAATATTGGCGAACCATAGCTTAGCTCGTTAGTTGGCAGTGTGAACCCAAGTATGAAAACAGGTGAAATAATATCGTCCGCTTCGCCCGCTCTGTCCGTCAGCTTGCGGCGTGGCCAAGCCTCCGCTTAAGAAGGGACTCTAGTGCCGAAGAATTTCGGAAATAGGTATTTGAAGAAACTATTGCCGTCGCGCTGCTTCCAACCTCTCCCGGTAAAGTGCGAAAAGGACAGTTGCAGCTCAGGCTGATTTTACCTACAAAAACGTTGACCAAAAGACGTTTCGTATTCCGCTGTTTTATTTTTATATCAAAATATGAGAAAATGTGTACTTAAGCTTCTATTATTTTCTTTTTTGTCAAAAACTTATCACATTTGTCTAATAGTCATCTGAACATCACGGTAAAATTCTCATATTCCTTTTATTAATTAAGTTTACGAAAAAATCAAATGATAGGGATACGTATAATCACGGTGTAAAACTGTAGAAAATAATTGCTCTAAAAGCATTATCCACGAAGAAACAGCGGAATACGTTTTTTTTTTTTTTTTTGAAAGCACCACTAGAGATCCCTCTTATTGCGCGTAAAAAATCATCTGACAAAAATAAAAATATTCAATAACCCTTTCTCCCACAGGCCTTCGTCGACAAGTTCAGCGAAGGCATACAAATGGAATACGGCAAAAAAGGCATCACTGTCCAATGCGTTATGCCCGGTTTCGTCTGCTCCAACATGTCTGGGATCCGCAGAAGCACCGTCTTCGCTCCAACCGCTAAAGACTTTGTCAAATCAGCTATCGGTCTGGTTGGAATCGTCGACAGGACCACTGGCTACCTTCCTCACGCTGTCTTCATAAACACCATTCGATTCATACAGAGTACTTGCAACAGTTTTGCCGTCTGGGTCGTCACTCGGTCGATGGAGACCAGCCGCAGAAAACATCTCAAGAAGAACAAGGCGCAGTAAATAAATAATTAACACATTTTCTGGTATTCTGGGGGTCTTATAAGTATATGCTTTCTGTTTTCTACGCTTTTCCTTTGCAGTGCAAGTATTATGTATAATTCTGTGTCGTGTGTGATTGAGCTGTTTTTCTTACTGCCTCCTTTAGTTTTTAGTTAGTCCTTTTGGCATCAAATCTCACACCTCAGAAATCCTTTAGGCTAGTAATCCTCTTCGATCTTGCGCTGTGTCTATTTCATTCTTTTCTTTTCTCTGACTTTTAATTTTAGTGGTAATTCGCTGCTCTAAATAACCAAAGATATCCAAATTAATAAAAAAAGTAGTGTTTTTCACGCTGAGCTTTATACTGTGAACACTTCGACTGTTTGGTATTTCTAATGCTCGATATTCGATTTTTGTGGCACAGCTAAATGTAGGTAAGCGTGATAATATACAACGTGTAACAAAAAGGGTATATACATACCAAGGGCATGGCACCTTTAGATGATATCAAACGATATCGGAAGGGTTTCAACTCAAAATAAAATACTCAAAAAATTGGTACCAAATTTTCGGTTTCGTGTTTTTCTTAAAATAAAATTATAACAAACGCCGCAGCACACTACATACGTTAATAACTACTCGTTACCCGTCACGTTACTTGCCAAAATCGGATAAATGTTTTCAATAGCTCTGTGCGACTAGTATGATAGTAGCCTATCACAGGCGGTGTTTTTCCTCATAACTTCCTAAAATAAAGAGATAGGATTAAAAAACCCTTCCAATATCGTTTGATATCATGTAAAGATGCCATGCCTTTGTTATGTATATACCCTTTATGTTACACGTTGTATAGTCATGTACGGTATTGTACTAAAAATTATTGTGATTGCGAAATTGTTATTAACCTCTAAAATGGCGTTGGCTGTATATTTCGCTGACTGATACAATATTGGTATAAAAGAATAGACTGGGAATGTATATATTTGGATCTTAATAAACTTGGTCATGAATATCACCTGTGTTTAATTATTAACCTTTTGGTTGTGGGGTTAACTTTGTGTAAATATGTATATAAAATCTGCAGCCTAATGGCGAACACATTTTTGTCAAAAATTGCGACTAGTTGGGATCGTTTGGACCGCAGTTGATACTATTTTACACTAAAATTATATCAACTGCGGTCCAAACGACCCCAACTAGTCGTAATCGCATACACTTTTTTGTCAAATGATTGCGACTAGTTGGGATCGTTTGGACCGCAGTTGATATTATTTTACACTAAAATTATTCCAACTGCGGTGTGTGTGTGTTATGCCGCTGCCTAACCGCCCGGCAGAATCTTATGAGTAAAATCAAACGGACCGGTTCTCGAAAACAGCGGTGCGGCAGTGGGGCGGTGGCGGTCAGCGAGCGGTGTACTTTTCGCGCACCGAATCTTGCGGGCAGCGAGCGGTGATCAAGCGTTAGGAATAAATTTGAATCAAAAAGATGTTGCCGCCATTGTTCAGACATTTCTTTCGCGAATAAAAACAAATATCTCGTCGACACAATCGTGATCACAACACTACGCGGCTATAGTGACGCGCGATCTGCCCGCCAGTTTCGAGAACGGGTCTTCGATGCCCGCCCGGCTCCCGCGCCGCTGCCGGCGCCGCCGCCCCGCTGCGCGCTGCTCGCAAGATTCGAGGCAGCGGCCTAAAGCTCAGGAGTTCGGTGTCGTCCGAGACAATGTCGAAGCCGTATGTACATATAGTAGTATCTGCTGACAGTACTCTTCTTAACTCACACATTAACACTGGTTTTGTACACTTGGTTACCACAAGTAAAGCCCATGTTGCTTCGGGATGTTCAAATGGTCGATACCAGTTTCTATTAAGGTAAAGTGATTATTTAAACCCTTTTTATGTAATTTTACTAAGGACTGATTCAATCATCTGATAATTTTATTTGGGAAATAATTTTGAAATTTGACAGTGTCATGATAAAAGTTATCTGGCTTTGGAAAAATCAGCCTTAAATGTTTGCAAAATTGAGCTCCGCCATTTAGAGCTCACGCACAGTAGGTACCTACGGGACTAAATTCGCCCTACCGATAGAGTTAACTTGCAACTTCAATTTGCGTGGAGATACATATACCTGTAATTAATGTAGATACTAGGAAAGTTGTCAAATGACTAGTTAAAAAAAAACTTTATAAATTACGAAGTAGAACTTTTATTTTTAATGAAAAAGGTTCTTTAGGAAATGTTCCTGACACAAAATGGCGGACACACCAACGGTCTTCAATGTAAATACAATACATACTAAAATAGGCACAACAGCGTCCTAATTGCATAAAACACTGTTAATCATATTTTGAATAACTTTGAAGGATATTGCTTAGCTATTGCTACGCTGCAGCTTGGCTATAGCTTTGCAACGTAGGTAGGTAAGTAACGTAGTAAAAACCACTTCTATTAGTGTGGTTATGCAGTTAGCTCGCTGTAGTACAAGTATGTCTTGAATCATGGCCCCTCTGAAGTTCGCGAAGAAGGCTGTGCAATAACAATTTTTATGAACCAAATCGCAGGGAAGCGCTGGATGCAGGCCGAGTCCAACCGTTCTTTTTTGAAATCCTTGGGGAGGCCTATGTAGAGCAATGAACTTCATGTTGCTGAGATGCTGATGAACCAAATCTCGATCTTAGAAGCAGTAGGTCGTCATACCTATACAATATGTAAAGAAAACCCTGTCCGATCCGTGAAGGTATTGCTAGGTATCGATAACTGCTTCTACTAATGGATACAAAGCCGGGCTAAACTTAAAAAAAAAACCTCTAAAAAAATAAATATTATTTCGCAAAAAGAAGTGACTTAATTTATGTGCGGTAAGCCGCACTTCCGCGGGGGGCAGGGCACGCGGCACGTGGTCGTATCGCTATTCGTTCATAATAATACCGGTGTTGTCACTTTTATAAAAATTACTAAATATCGGGGAAGTTGGAATTAATTCGCGGGAAAAAAAGATTATTTCAAAATTCATTAGTATTGTTACTATGATGATTACGTAAAATTTTATATTATATTTGGTCAAGTGTTTACCCAACCTTTATTATCCTTATGGGTCGGACAAGGTTTTCTTTATACATATATTATATATACGACCTAATGCTTCTATGGTCGAGAAATTGTAACACGAGGCAAGTGTGAGTGAGAGAATATTTGCGACAGTTTGGAAAGCCTATGTTCAGACCTGCCATGTTTCACCGGCTATATTGTAGTAGAGTACACAATATAAGGTAGGTAAGTGGTTTGGGTGATTTTTATCTAAATAAAATAGGTATTAAGAGATATAGAACTATTTGATAAAGAGGTAATCCCTCGAACTAAATAGATTACCTACAATAAAAAAATAAGAAAGGTAGGTACACTAATGAAATATTTAATGTCCCCTCTTTTCGATATCACTTTCGGGCCAAAAAAGTCTGAAGCTGCCCTTGACGATTCATTACATGTATACTTATATACAGTCAACTCTCGTTAATTTAAACTTATTTTTGAAACAAATAAAAATAGTATCGACTATCATGAAGAAATGAATTCGAAGTGTTTTGAAGAATGGTTTAAAAGCATTTTGCCAAATTGAAAGCGTAACCATTCTAGAAAAGTCTAGTGTACCTATCCCCACTTCAAACTGGCTGAAGGCGGATATTAATCAGTAGTTGGATGATAAACAAATTAATTATCAAACTGCAACGATAAAGTCTCAATTAATGGAACTAGTAAAGTTACAAAAAAACGAATTACGAACGCTATGGTGTGGAAGAATTCCGTGAAAGCCGCTAAATACGGTGTCACAATCTTGCGTCTGCCCCCCTATCACTGTGAGCTCAATCCAATAGAGTTAGTTTGGGCTCAAGCAAAGGGGTACATCACCAGGAACAACAAAACTTTTAAAATAAAACACGTAAAACAATTATTTGAAGAAGGCCTGAAGGAAGTGACACTGGAAAATTGGAGAAAGTGCATGAATCCACTTATACTATAAATGCGAAAATCTGTCTGTTATGCTTACAAGCCTAAACCACTGAACTGATTTTGTTGAAATTTGGCGCAAAGATAGACTTGACCTTGAGAAATAACATAGGATAGTTTTGATTCCGGACTTTTGAAGAGTTCTCTAGGAAACGCGATATAACCGAACTCCACGCGGGCGGCAAGCTAGTCATGCCATAAAAGTTGAAGACGAAATGTGTCAACTCGACCACATCATGGATGAATATGTGGATTCATTAATTATAAATGTAAATGATTCCGATTCGAGTCGTAATCAATAAAAAAGTAAAGAATAAAAACGTATAAAATGATTTGTATTGAATTACTTAATTTCTCTGAATCTCTTTAAACATTTTTTGCCCAGCTCTTGTAATAATGTTGTAATGAGTTTAATATGCTGGTAAGGTCCTTATTTCTAAAATCATACATGTTATATACGCTATGTATTACATATTTACAATTTAAAAAAAACCGCTTTGATACCTAATAAAATAATGCATGACTATTTAGTCATGCATTATTTTATTAGGTATCAAAGCGGTTTTTTTTTCTAAGGTGCGTATTACAGAAGGAAACTCAAGCATTGATCTCTGCTTAAGCATTACTTAAAACTAGTTTCAACCAATCAAATGGCTTGAAACGAGACTTAAGTAGAGCTTGAGTTTTGAGTGACGTTCTGTAATACGGACCTTAGTCTATTGATTGCCGAACATCACTACTGTAGCTCACCCTTTTTTGTATCAGTGACAGTTGCCCTTGTCATTTTTCTGACTCGAATTAAAGATCCCACTATATGTACCAAATTATGCTTCTATTGGCACTATTTTAGCTTTGCTCATACATATTTTTTGTTTCTTTTACAGGAAAACAAAACTGGAGGCTTGAGGTTATTTTAATGTAGATAAAATTTAGGATCTTCAGAGGTTTTTTTATGTATAAATTTTATTTATTTTCATCATTCTGTTTAATTATTATAAATCTTTGTTATACCAATATCGGTATGTGTTTATTTCAATTTCTTTAGTTCCTTTTTGTGATTATTTTATTCAGAAATCTTGAATACATTATTTTATTAACAAAATTTAATATTATATACAATTAAATTAAGGAAAAAACGTACCGGCAAGCGCAGCGTCGGACATCCACCGACTAGGTTCCACGGACTATGACCTGACCGAAATCGCAGGGAAGCGCTGGATGCACGGCGCGTCCGACCGTTCTTTTTGGAAATCCTTGGGCAGGCCTATGTCCAGCAGTGGACTTCATATGACTGAGATGATGACGAAGGGAAAAAAGGGAACAGATCATTGGGCATCAAAAAAATCTAAATATTGTTATACTTGGGATGGGAAATCATCAAATGATTTCTCCCGCTCTGGGCGGAGCGGAAGGGCGTGTCAAGACTTTTACTGACTAAAACCTAGGTCCGTGTTTCTTCACTTGCCTATGCGACGAATATTGTCATACCTAATGTTAGCGTAAAGTGAAAAACTGTCTTCTGGGAAATCCATTTCCATTCATTTCATGTTTCCATTACACTTAGGTATGGTTTCAGATATTATAGGCAGATATTTGCATAATGTTTTGATAATTTATATGGCATACAAGACAAAGAAGAAGAAGACGAAGACGCAGCGTGGGTAGGCTCCCGACAAAGTGGACCGACGACCTGGTGAAGGTCGCGGGAAACCGCTGGATGCGGAAGGCGCAGGATCGGTAGTCGTGGAGAACCTTGGTGGAGGCCTATGTGCAGCAGTGGAACGTCTTTCGGCGGAAATGATGAAGATGATGGCATACAAAATTAAAATAAAATTAACGTGGCATGTCATTGTCAACATAAAATTACATTAAAAAATTATCAAATTAAAATAATATGTCAGTTTAGTAATCATTCAATAAAAAAAAAAAAAAAAAGTTAACACAATTTATAAGTAAGTAAACAACACAACTCAATGAATATACTAACCAGCAAGTCGGAATCATCATAACTCTTTATTAGTGGTAAACTCAATGATGGAGTAGTAACAGCTCTAAAAGAAAATTTAAACAATGTTCTCTTAAAGGACTCCTCATTTCTAATAGCCGCTGGTATACTATTATATATTTTTGGGGCCATACCTAGCACACTTTTGCCGAAAAATATAGGTACCTATATGTGAGACGACATAAATGGTATTCTGATAACGGCGAGAGTGCAATTTTTCAAATAGATGCAGGTTACAGTGAACAAACACTCCTACATCATGTTTTTCTTTTTAGAAATTATAGACTGGCGCTTGACCGCAATCCCGCCTCATGGTAAGCAGTGATGCGATCGTTGATGATAAAGCGCGCTAGTTTATTAAGACGCGATTATAAACATGGCGTCCAAAATAGATCAATTTACGTCAGGCGAGGACTAATTTGACAGGTCTAACTAACATGTTGGCGCCGATTCTGTCGTTCACAAACTAATTTTAGCTTTCCATTTCATTAAGAAAAGGACAGAAGATAAAATGTCAATTTAGACCTGTCAAATTAGTGCACTCCTGACTTAAACTGGCGTATTTTAGTCGCCATGTTTATAATCGCGCTTAAACTCTTTCTCGGTGGCAGGCCATAACATCGGCTGCCGGCAGAAGTTACCACCCACCAGACAAAGTCTTGCCGCCAAGCGACTCGTCGTGTTCCGACATGATGTCTGGTGAAGCCGTACGGAGGACGGGTCTGTCCAGTTGTGTTGCGATGTGTTCCGGGTACGATGCGTCAAATGTTGTTGTGCCGGGAGTTTGGTCGTGGGGGGTCTCTACATCAATCTCCCTCTGGCGCAGCATCGTTGGTCGTTTTATTGGGTCTAACATTGCACCACCTCGCTCAACTGCCGTCTTCCTTCCTATTGACTAAGGTTTATTTAAGTGAATGGGCTTAATAAACTAGCGCGCTTTACTATCAACGATTTCGTCACTGCTTACCATCAGGCAGGATTGCAGTCAAGCGCTAGTTTATAATTATATATTCGTATAGTCGTCCGAGATATTAATTGTGTCCTTTTTAGGTCTCTGTCAACTCTGTCAATAACGGACATCCATTTAAGGCGCGGTCTTCAGCATTTTCTGCTTTTCTGCTGGGTACCAATATCAAGTAGGTACTTTTCTTGTCATGTGGTCCGATGCTCGCTGCATGACATGACCGTACCACCTCAAAAACTTTCAACTTAGTTTCTGTATAATTAGATGAATAGCCAAGCTGAAAATGAGTGATCCGAGAGGGTTACCTTGTTGGAATCCTCCTGTATACTGCGGAAAATGGATCATTTGAACGACAACATTGCCTCAAAATCATAAAATTCTGGCAGTTTCGCCATATGTCTCTCTCTAACTCTGTAAACAGAGTTTAAGGACTGATCAAGTGGTTTAGTAGATTAACTGCTACAGTTCCCAGAGTGGCTATAGATTGTATTCAACATAATTAACATTTAAAACAGTATTTTCACGAGTTACAGAAATTGACTTGTGACTGCGGGATATTGTTATTATCTTCTTTGTAGTATACCTATAGTCATCAATGTCAATTATCATTTTCTTTTTCAAACTTCCTTATTTGTCAAACCTAGTTTTTAAACAAGAACTATTTTTACCTTCAAACCAAAGAGGGATGACTGTCAAACTTTTTTCTTCGTTTTTAACATCAACAATGTCAAAAATCAATCTGCCGTTAAAAAATTAGTGAAATCAAAAAACAGTGAAAAAATTTAGCAAAATACAAAATAAAACCATGTAAAATGTTGGAATAATGTGAAAATAGTACTTTAGTTGCTACGATGATTTTCATTTGGGGTTGAGAATGGCAAACGTGAAACCTGCGCCTGGTGCTAATCACTGTGGACTTACTTTTAATTTGAATCAACTCCTTATGGTCATAGGCTCTGTCGTGATATTAGTTCTTCTTTTTCTAGTCGTCTGCCACATAACAAGTGGTAAGTGAGGATATGGCCAAACCCGCAGTCACCGATACTACTACTTGCTATAACGTTGATGTCCTACAACTACTCCTCATAGCATTCGCCTTTGTCACCTTACTCATTGTTATGAGTTGGATGTGCAAGTATTTTCAAGGCACATAGACCAGAAGTCTCTAAAAGATAGTTTTAGCCCACTCCTAAAACTATCTAAGTCTCTGTAAGCTACAATCATGGCCAAGCCCTCAAACGCTCCATGTGGATTAACATTCAACTTGAACCAATTTCTGACAGTTGTTGGATCGGCCGTCCTTCTCATCATCTGCTTCTACTTCGTTTGTCACGCTGTGTCCAAGGCGTGTGGCTGTTAATAATCATGCCATTTGAGACAAAACATATAGAATTAGATCTTGGGCAAATAATTACGACCGGATTTTCGTTTATTTTTTGGCTGATCGTTATGGGATATATGTGCAAATATTTAACAAGCCTCCCAGGGTAGATTGACGTCGAGTAGAAACAGGACGTCGTATCAAACGGGAACGGAGTTGAGAGCTACGAATAGTCGAAAAAAATGGGTACAGCAACTACTAAGAAACCTTCCTTTAAAGATTTTGATGTCTTCTGGAAAAGAGACGGAGATACAGAAGAGGAAAAGGTGAACAAACGCATGATTTGCTGTAAAAAAGGATGAAGATGTCCACAGATTGGCAGCACCCCATCAAATATTGTATTGTTTCAATTGAAACACGACAATGACAATGGAAATGCGAAATGCACGATAATTATTGAAAACGATTTACCTTTACTTTTATATCTAATCTAAAGAGTATTGGAACTTATGAGATACCTTCAAATTATCACATGTAACAGAATACGTCATATTGATACAGTACTTAAAACAAATATGTTGAAGTGGTGGAAAAAATTGATCGTACTATACTGGAATCATTTCTTACTAAAGAATTTTTGTGTCACATTTTAATGGAAAGTCTTGGAATAAGAAAAAAATGTGTAACCCAGCCTTCAGGATGTTTATGCAGTAAAAACATTACCTAATGTCATTACATGTTATAAACACGATTTTGTATTAAACAATATTTTTGAATACTGTTGTTTTGTTTCTTCAACTAATTGTTTATGTCAAAAAATTGGTGGGTAGGTGGCTATAGTTAGAAGAAGATATGTATAGATGCCCACGCATTCCACTAGTTTTTGTCATGAATCCTCTAATGTAGGTACAAGCAGTTCGGCTATGGAATGACTTGCCCGAGTCCGTTTAGGAGTACTCATACTCTGTCAACTTTTAAAATTATAATAAAAACGCACTTTCTCTTTAAACATATTAATATATATACAACGTGTAACAAAAAGGGTATATACATACCAAGGGCATGGCATCTTTAGATGATATCAAACGATATCGGAAGGGTTTCAACTCAAAATAAAATACTCAAAAAATTGGTATTAAACTTTTGGTTCGTGTGTTTCTTAAAATCAAATCATAACAAACGTGGCAGCACACTACATAAGTTAATAACTAGTCGTTATCCGTCACGTTACTTGCCAAAATCAAATAAATGTCTTCAATATCTCTGTGCGACTAGTATAATAGTAGCCTATCACAGGCGGTGTTTTTCCTCATAACTTCCTAACATAAAGAGATAGGATTAAAAAACCCTTCCAATATCGTTTGATATCATGTAAAGATGCCATGCCTTTGTTATGTATATACCCTTTATGTTACACGTTGTATATATATTTGCTTTTGTATATAGGGGAAGGTCCTATAAGCCAAAGAAACTCCACCAATAGTTTGCATGTAAACTATGTATATTGGGTATAATGTATATAAGAACAGTGGTAGTTAACAAATATATAGATTTTGGCACTGCGGGGTCGCGAGGCGCCCGGGTCCGAATGCTCGGAACGCGCGCGCAGTTTTCGGGCGTCGGTGACCTACCGCCGGCGCGTAGGGCGATATTTATACCCCCTCTAGGGGTGTCTAGTGTATTTCTAAGTTTTTTCATTAGATATTTTAAAGCAATCAGTAAAAGTCTGACACGCCCTTCCCCTCCGCCCAGAGCGATAGATATCATTTGAAGATTTCACACCCAGAAAAAAATGTTCCTTGCTTAAAGGGTAAAATCGGGACTCTAAATGGGCAGTCGGTTTGTATGTATGGATTATGCGTAAAAGGGGGGTCACGCAACTCAACCATTCTAAAGGTATGCCGTTAAGTAATACCTTTTTTTTTTATTTGGTTCACCAGCAATGGATTACACAATAACAATCAAATATTACCTTCTCAAAGGTAAAATAACAGTGTATCAATTACTTATAGGTAAACACAACATGCATATAAAAATGAATTATAGAGATAAGCTAACTTTCTTAATAATAAGCGCTAATATTGATATTCATTGGTATGAAATTCCGTATAAAAATTAAAAATCGAAAAATTGTGGTTTTTAAAATTATAACATTACTAGAATTGAGTGAATAAGTAACATTAAGTAAATTCGCATTCTTATTTTTAACAATTATTTGAGTTTAATTTAAATAGAATTAAAATTAACAACAATAAATTGATTTCAAGAAATTGATAACATTAATATATTTAAATATAAAATAAAATGTAAAATTAACAAAATAATAGAATAACAGTGGTAAACTTGACACATTCATAATTAAATCAAAATCCACTAGAATTAGGGGTTGCTTGGTAAACGATACAGAGTGGCTTTCTGTTTAGCAAGAGAGTCAAAGTGGAGATCTATATAATCACTGTAGCCATTCACTGCCTTACACATTCTTGCGACGGGTGAATAGGCTCACAAAACTGTTCTTCTAAAAGGTGGACAAAGGGGCGTGATGGCACTGCGCGGGATTCTAGAGGGTGCACGAAAACTGATGAGAGCAAACAAGCTGGGACTATCTATTTTATGTTTAATGATTTTATAAGCAAATATTGCATCAATTAATTGTCTACGTTTTCTAGGGAAATCATGTTAAAATGCTTAAGCCTTTTATTGTAAGACCGTATTTTTTTGGCGACACCATTGGAGAATGCGAGGTGCCATGCGAAGCGTTTCTGGACACGCTCAAGTCGCAATGAATGTGTAGCGTAGTGAGGGCGCCTAACTACACTATTATATACTCCAGGATGCTGCGAATGAGACTATTATAAAGCAGTGTTTTTGTTTTATTGCGTCGAAATGTTTTGCAATTTATAAGAACGAAGCCTAGTATTTTCGAAGCTCTTTTTATAATGTTGTCGAGATGTGGCGTGAAAGTTAGCTTCTTGTCAAAAAGTACACCAAGATCCTTTATTGTATCAACTTCCATAATGTTTTGGATGGGAATCATCAAATATCTTCTCCCGCTCCGGTAGGAATGGCCTGTCAGACTTTTACTGATTAAAACCCAGCCGTCTTCCTTAATTTGCCTGTGCTCCAGCGGCCACAATATCTCTTTCGTATATATGCTTCTAAGGTTGAATAATATTAACCGCAGTACGTCACCAAAAAACAATGTCGAAAACTATACCAAGTCAAAAACAGTGTCAGTGCATTTTCTAATTAATATTAAATTCCAATTCTGTGGGTAGCATCATAGTTTGTCTACAAACCGTTTGGGGGCCATTTCGTAATGAAGTTTTTAAAATTGCAAGATACAGGATGGCGTGCTGTGAGTGATCACCGCTCTTGCTGAATAATTGGCGATCACTAGACAGAGTGGAGAGACAATAAATTTACGTTAAGCTGTCATTCGTGGATTTTTATCGTTAGAAGCACTAAAGTCAGACAGCCAGACACAAGGCATGTTGTATTACCACTTACAGTCTTTTTCTTCAGCATATAGAGGGCCACTGCTGGACACAGGCCTCCCCAAGGCCTTCCACTATGACCGGTCTTGTGCTGACGGCATCCATTGGCTTCCCGCGACCTTCACGAGGTCATCGATCCCCCTTGTTGGGGGCCTCCCTACGCTGTCTTCCGGTACGTGGCCGCCACTCCAGAACCCTACTGCCCCATGGACCATCGGTTCTACGAGCGACACGAAGAGCTATGTCAGTGATTTCGTTCTTCTGCGAATCTCCTCTTTTTTTTATGTATAAATTATAAACTTGCGCCTGATGTTAAGCAGTGACGCAATGGATGATGGTAAAGCGCACTAGTTTGGTCTAGTTTAGTGTAGGTTTTTAGTGTGATATCCTCATTTTTGATTCGATGGCGCAGAGAAAACCAAGTTGCTTCATGAAAAAATTTCAGATAGCCAGTCTCTTCATGACAAATACTGGCATTCATCTGCATCCGCAGTGCGATTGTATAACACATTATGAATAGTACTGCTGCCAGAAAATTTGCCGTCATCACAAAGGCCCGGCGGTGCTTCACACCGAGGCAGCTTCTAATGTTGTACAAAGAACAGGTCCGTTCGTGTGTGGAGTACTGCAGCCACATTTGGGCTGGTGCTGCGAAATGTCACCTGGCTACTTTGGATTCAATGGAGAGGCGTGCGAAGAGGCTAATTGGTGACCCTGATTTAACCCGAGACGGTCTCCAAAGCCTAGAGCACAGGCGTAGAGTAGCCAGCCTCTCGGTGTTTATAGGATGCTTTTTGGGGAGTGTGCAAGGGAATTGCATGATTTAATTCCCCTATCTCCGTTTCAGCATCGCACGACCAGTCGTACGGCGAGTTTCCACCCTTACGTTGTTGACACTACTACGATCCGGACGAAGCGTTTCGTCTCCTCCTTTATACCGCGTACATCAAGGGACTGGAACAACTTGCCGGCGGCGGTGTTTCCGTGGGACTACAATTTGAGTGTCTTCAAGGCTAGAGTGAATAGGCTCTTAATAAACTAGCGCGCTTTACCATCAACGATCGCATCACTGCTTACCATCAGGCGGGATTGCGGTCAAGCGCTGGTGTATAATATACATATGTATATACAACGTGTAACAAAAAGGGTATATACATACCAAGGGCATGGCATCTTTAGATGATATCAAACGATATCGGAAGGGTTACAACTCAAAATAAAATACTCAAAAAATTGGTACCAAATTTTCGGTTCCGTGTGTTTCTTAAAATTAAATCATAACAAACGTGGCAGCACACTACATACGTTAATAACTACTCGTTACCCGTCACGTTACTTGCCAAAATCCGATAAATGTCTTCAATATCTCTGTGCGACTAGTATGATAGTAGCCTATCACAGGTGGTGTTTTTCCTCATAACTTCCTAACATAAAGAGATAGGATTAAAAAACCCTTCCAATACCGTTTGATATCATGTAAAGATGCCATGCCTTTGTTATGTATATACCCTTTATGTTACACGTTGTATATAAAAAAAAGTACTTAATGGATTTCATTTTGATAGTTCAATAACATTCATTACATTATTTAGGTACTTATATCGTTCGGTAGAGACACTTTTAGGGCACCATCAGCAATGGATTAGCAAAATGATTCCAATTGCTCGTAATAGTATATCACGGGGGTACTGGTTAATACTGGAAGCCGATCCCGATATAGGTATGTAGTTGGGGAAAACGCTAGTCTAATGACCTCTGGGGTAATTTTTGCATTTCCCTGCGTACCTACTTGATTATATTAAAACTACACCAATGAACGGAGTACGTGCAGCTGAATTTTGGGTCATAGATATTTGAATTGTTTGCTTTGAATGCACTATGAGAAGAAGGACGTGAGGTGACAGGTGACATTTCTGGCCTCAAAATGCCTGTTAAGCTTAAGGGAAGGACAGAAGAACAGGGAAAATAATGATTTTATAGACCTGTGTCTATAACATCTTTATTAGACCTGTTCTTCTGTATGGCAGTGAGGCGTGGCCTATGCTTGAGCGACACAAGCAGGAGCTGCATGTCATGTGTGGAGTTACACAGAAAGACCGCATCAGGAACTCCCGCATCCGTGGTAGTCTACGTCCCCGTGACATAGCAGACAAATTAAAGGAGGGTACGGTACTTGGGTAACAAATGTCTTGCCGTGTCGCCTCCACCGGGCCGGAACAAGCGGGGTAGATCAAAGAAATGCTGGCTTTATGTAATAAGAGATGACATGAGTGCCAAAAATCTCCCACCACAGGATGCTAAAGATCGCGCAAAATGGAGAAGAATGAGCAGGGAAGCGAACCCCGGGCTCCAAGGCGAAAGCCGCGGATGCAACCGGGACCAAACGCTGAGTGATAATGATGATGACGCTAAGAGAAGAAGTGGTTACCCTCTTACTTATTTTACAAACTTATTACAAAAGATAAGCTATATGCTGTATTCACGCAGATCCAAATGTTTGTTAATATAAAAGACAAGGCCCGTGCTATTTGATAGTTATTTAAAAAGGCACATTTTAATAATTAAGAAGGCTTTCCGAGTCAAACAGATGAGTTGTTACAAGGTAAGTGGCAATTTTTTATTGGTTAATAGCTTTCCACCCGCGGCTTCGCCCGCGTGGAATTCGGTTATATTGCGCATTTTAGATTTCCCTCTGGAATATCAAATTTTTCAATAAAAGGTAGCCTATGTCCTTTCTCAGGGTCTAAAGAGTGTCTGTGCCAAATTTCATCAAAATCGGTTGAGGGGTTTAAGCTGGAAAGCGTAACAGACAGACAAACAGACACACACAGAGAGATAGAGTTACTTTCGCATTTATAATATTAGTATGGATGACTTGACAGGAGACACAAGCGTCAGGACTCTTCATCTTGTTTTCAAAAAGGGAACATGCATTCGGACCCCACGACCCAAGTGGCTCAAAACTATAGTCACTATCAGTTGTCTTTCCAGTAGTTTATCTATACTAATATACAGGGAAACTTTTTTTCGAGTGCGCAAAAAAAAGTGGGTGGCTCAGAATCAAAAACAGAACAAATCTGCTTATTTTTTATTAGTTTAAAATAAAAAATCATGTTTTTGTCCGCCCTAAAATCAGCAAATGAGAGACAACAATTATTCATATCAATATCGTAGTATTAGCATAAGGCCGCATAGTGAACATGCGGGCGGCGCGGGCGCGCGGGGGTCCTGTGATGTTCCCACCGTCTCCACTCCGCCGAATATGAATGGGACCGCGTGGTGACCATAACATCGATTTCATAATAAACATCTTTCGTTATCAATAACTATTTTTTTTTTTGTACTAAAACATATCAAAGTAATAATATTTTTTTCTATAAAACTTATTTAGCTATAAGTTGACAAAGTTTGCGCACTGGATAAAATTTTATCCTGTATAAAGCTGAAGAGTTTGTTTGTTCGTTTATTTCTTTGTTTGAACGCGCTAATCTCAGGAACTACTGGTCCGATTTGAAAAAAGGTTTGTGCGATAGACAACCCATTAATCCAGGAAAGCTTGAGGCTATATAACATTACGCTATGACCAATAAGAGCGGAGGATATAAAAAAAAAACTTATCGAAACCTACGCGGGTAAAACCTTGCGACGGAGCTAGTTTAGAAATAACTGTAAATTTCTTACCAGAAATACTTTACTGCTTTACTAGTTCATGCCATTATTTCGTCATCATCATCATCTCAACGTTTATCCCGGTTGCATCCGCGGCTTTCGCGTTGGAGCCCGGGGTCCGCTTTCCTGCACATTCTCCTCCATTTCGCACGATCTTTAGCATCCTGTGGTAAGAGCTTGTTGACACGCATGTCATCTCTTACAACGTCAAGCCAGCACTTCTTTGGTCTACCCCGCTTGTTCCGGCTTTCATCACAGCTTCCAAAATTAGTCTAAATAGTTCTCGATCGGTACCTACCTACATAACGTGTGAGAAGCGTCATACATTCTGCAGTTGGGTAGGTATGTATATGAGTACAGCTCACAGTTCAACCGAGCGTAATGCATGTCCCAGATGCATCTATTCATTACCTAGCTCGGACATCCTTCAGAAATAATAAGGTAATGGGTACGATGTTAAACTGTAGGTATGGACCATGCAGTTTGGAAGGATATAGGAAATGGTGCTTCAGTAGTGTTTTACCCTGGCAACATTTAAGAAATTACTGCCTTTTTTTCTCTGTTATGTAGGTATCCCCTTGTAGGATTTTTTCTGCATATTTTCGCAAGATGGTTAGCATTATGACAGATGGATTAGATCTATAAATTATCACAAACTTATGTATATCTATACTAATATATGAAGGGTTTGTTTGTTTGTTTGAACGCGCTAATCTCAGAGGTACCGCTGGTCCGATTAGAAAAAATATTTTTGCCTTTGATAGCCCATTAACCCAGGAAGGCTTTAGGCTATATAACATCATGCTGCGACCAATAGGAGCCGAGCATAATAACTAAGTACACGCGAACGAAGTCGCGGACGACCACTAGTTTAAAATAACTGGGCCGTCTTTTTCAGAAAAGACGCGGCACGAGGCATCAAAGCTACGTCATCAAACTTTTAGCTAGAATTATCATAATTTTGTCATTGTCCTTATGTAAATTAAATTTCCTTTAAAAGGGCTATAATGGATATTTTTGTTTAAGTAAGCACGTTATTTGTTTCCTTATTTTGAAGTTTTTCTTTATTATTACCCGCCATTATTCTTTATCAGCCTTTTTTTTCTCCGGGGTGAAAAATCCTCATGAATGTCCGCCGCCCTGGGATGGGCGGAGGGGTCTGTTAGACTCTTTCTCTTCTTACACTGGGGGTTGCGAGAACAAATATTGCTTACCCAGCTCCCGATTGGTGCCGGCCCTCCACCGTAGGCCTCCTCAGGTCAACTATATTTGACTCCCCCCGTGACTTCTAAGAGTGGAGTCACTGCCTACTTCAGAGATGAGGGCACGGCGCAGCTCCTCCCAAGCGGCACACTCTGCCAGCGTATGCTGCGCCGGCTTCTTGTTTATACGACACAGGTAGGTACTTTCCGAAGCAACCATGCCCCGAGAGTACATGCGTCACCCGAAACGTCAGGGAGCCGTGCCTTCTTCCGAGCCAGTCCGCCAGTACCGGCCGGAATTCTTTATCAGCCTAGTTCCACTTTAAGGCTATAACTAAAATGAGGCGAATCCTACGCGGGATGCGGGATGCGGGATGCGACTATGTGTGTCGCTTGTTCTAATGATTCGGAAGTCACATACTAATATTGTTAGTTATATTTAAGAATTAGTGTATTACTTGATAACTGCACTGTCGCATTAGGGTAAGACCTGTAAGGACAGTTGTAAACTGATCATCATCATGATCCCAGCGTTAATCCCAGTCGCATCCGAAGCCTTTTCAGCTTTGGAGTCTGGGGTCCGCTTTACCAGTCCAACTGCTGATATGGCTAAACTTCGACATTTTCCGTGAAGCGACTGCCGTCTGACCTCCACAACCCGAAGGCGACATCGAAGCATTGCAGTTAGACCAATTGTTGGACTTTTGAAGGCTCCAACAACCCGTAACGGCTGCCACTAGATGTTCGTATGGCAAGTGACAGTTGTAAACTGATAAATAAATAAATAAATAAAATATTCACGATAGTTTTCGGTGGTAGGCCATAACATCGGCTGCCGGCTGAAGTTACCACCCACCAGACAAAGTCGTGTTCCGGCATGATGTCTGGTGAAGCCGTACGGAGGACGGGTCTGAGCAGTTGTGTTGCGTTGTGTGGCGGGTACGATGCGCCAAATGTTGTTGTGTCGGGAGTTTGGTCGTGGAGAGTCTCCAGATGAATCTCGTTTGGTCGTGTTGGTCTTGGGTTTGCTTCACCATTGCTTCACCTCGCTCAACTGCCGTCATCCTTCCTATTCCTAAGTTTTTTAAGTGAATAGGCTTAATAAACTAGTGCGCTTTACCATCAACGATTGCATCACTGCTTACCATCAGGCGGTATTGTAGTCAAGCACTAGTTTATGATTATTAAAAAAAAAAAGTTGGAACACCAAGCATAATCAATGTGTGCTAGTGAACCTCGTGGTCGCCCGGCGAACGGCTCCGACTTATAGGATGTTGTCACCAACAGTTTTTCAGAGAAAGTAAAATTCTTTATTTTGTGTAAGATATATCATCACTACTCGACATGGCTCACAAAGCGGTGAAAGTGAACATTGCGAGTTAACCGGTAGGTACATATATCCTAAAACCAAAAATTCTAAAACATGTTACCTTCACTAACCCGCATCGGGCCGGCGGCGTGGTGGATGAAGACTCACTCAATCTCGCAGAGTAGGCCCCAGAGGCAGTGTCCCTGCAGTAGACCGTTACAAACTGATAATGTTTGAATTTCATCCCGCATCCCGCACCGGTTTCACCTCAGTGTAGACAATGTTTAATATTGTATTTTTCGTGTCCATAAAACTGCAAGTTTACTACGCTTTCTGAAAAGCGACAATCATCGCTTCGAAGCAACATATATTCAGTAGCCACCGGTGCCCCAGATGCAAGCATTTTCCACTCTTGCCGGGTTCCGCAGCAAGTAATCAGGCAAGCGATCCGTTTGTCTGATCACTGGCAACAATCGCCTGGAAAGGATGCGTGGGAATTATTGCAGTGAGGTTTTTTCTTTGTTTTTGTAAGAAAAATAAACAGGAAGTAAAACGTAGACCAGCGGAAAAACACACTAACAGTTTACAAAGGCTTTCATTTTGGCAGGTCAACAACATTTTATTTCGCATTTTGTATTTAATAACTCTTTATTTATTTCTTCCTCTTTTATACCGCGTACCGATGTCACACTAAAATTTGAGTGTCTTCAAGGCTAAAGTGAATAGGCTCCTAATAAACAAGCGTGCTTTACCATCAACGATCGCATCATTGCTTACCATTAGGCGGGATTGTGGTCAAGCGCTAGTTTATAATTTATAAAAAAAAAACTAAGCGTATTATATTGATCAGCGCAGAAATATAGCAGCGGTGGCCTAGAGGTATCGGCTACGACTTACAACTTAAGTAAGTCGTAGCCGATACCTCTAGGCCACAAACTTACCCCGTCAAGCACTTCACTTTGTGTAAATTATTTCATCATTGCTGCTCTTAAAACGAAATGATCATCTATCAAAGTTTTTGTAAGAGTCCTATAAATGCTATTTAAAAGTCAAAAAATATTGTCAGTTTTAATCAAACAGACGATCGCTATGCTTCTGACAGGGGTGCGATTTCGGGGCAATGGAGATAATTGGAATTTGTGATTTTTGATACGACAGTATATCCTGCTTTTTTGCTGTAAATATGTAGCAAATTCGTTCCCCAAATTCATCTTTACGAATACAATATTTGTACCAAAAGACAATGTTTTTCTTACAAAATGTTACCTACCAATTAATCTATTAAAGAGAATTCAACATTTTCAATGTATAAATTGGGTTGAAAAAAATGTACCACCGATGACGACGAAAAAAACTAAAAGCTAAACTAAACAATCTAAGCTAAGTTAAAATTAAGTGGCAGTGGGCAGGGCACATTGCTCTTAGAACCGATGGCCGATGGGGCAGTAAGGTTCTGGAGTAGCGGCCACGTACTGGAAGACACAGTGTAGGGAGGCCCCCAACAAGGTGGACCGATGACCCGGTGAAGGTCGCGGAAAGCCGATGCATGCGGGCAGCACAAGACCGGTTAGCGTGGAAAACTTTGGGGGAGGCCTTTGTCCAGCAGTGGATATCTATAGGCAGAAGAAGAAGAAGACGACGAAATGGCAAAGTTTTGGAAAGTGAAAAATATTCTCAAAATGGGCGGTGGGCAGAATACAGTTCAGAATTTATGGTCTCACCACGCATACAACACCTCACAAGTTATACATCCATCTAAAAAGAAACGCCTTTCTTCTAGTCACAATGGAACACCAGCACAATAGAAGTTGATTCTAATTGAGGTGCATTGTCGGCCGCACACTGCCTGCCTTCCAATATGTGCCGATTGAATCCACCAATTATTTACATACATTAATATGCAAAATGTTACTTCGGTCTGCACGCACGTACGGATAGGTAGGACAGGGCTGGACCCAGGAATTCAGAGGACAATCGATTCTATTATGCAGAGGAACAATTGGGTTGTATCCTAAAAAATAATTTAATGTCCATCAGCTAGGTTTATAAAAAATATTGAACACGTTTTTTTTTTCTTTCATTCAAATACTTAGGAAGATAATATATTGATTTGAAATGGCGCATGACGTCACGCCGTGGTACAAAATATATCACGGCGTGACGTAACTAGCCCCCGCTCCGTAACTTTAATACGCTATATCTCAGTAATTTTTGGTAATTTCGCCAAGATAAAAAATACGGGTCTTGATTTTTTATTATCTACTAGCTGACCCGGCGAACTTTGTTCCGCCTATAGGCCTATAAGCAATAAATATCACATGATCTTATTGTTTACTTTTTAAATTAGGATCATTAGGGTAGCACAAAAGTGTAGGAGAAGTTGAACTAGAGAAGTATTACACACTATGTAGCCAAGCATATTGTACGTTACGGAATTGTATCGCTGACAGAGGTGTTCGGCACTTGTACAGCTGCACAGGAGCTAAACTTTCCACAGATTCGGGAACACTGTTGGAGCTGCTGAACCTTGGACAAAACCATCTTAGCATTGTGTAGATTCAATTTCTTAGTATTGTATAATTGCATGGCAAACGTGTGAGCACAATGTACGAATGTGCTGTAAGGCATTTATTTGTTGGGTTAGTCTTTTTTATTGACTTCATTGTGCTCTGGCTGTTGAGAGTATGTCATGCTCACTCAAATGTCTCGCTGATGGTGGCGTGTGTTTTGGGTCATTGGGTTCCCTTCGATATGGTTGAGCTGAATGATGCTGATCCATACGTCATGTTCGGGAACGGACGCCGTCAGAGGGGACTGGTCATCTCTTAGCTGCCACGGCGTATTTTAATTTCTGAATTGATTTTTGTGTGTTTTCCATAATGGACGCTCTCGGCGCACAATATATTTCTGCATCTTTCTCACGCGGTTGATTTCAACATGAATGATGTAATCAAATATTTGTAACAATAGCTTAAAAATTTAAAAGAGTGTCCATGGAGTTTCTTGCCCGTTCTTCTCCATAGGTACCTACTCTTTGGAATGGGCGACTAGCTTCATCTTATTGTCTGACCGACCTTCTGACAATTCAAAAGTGCCTGTAACTGGTTTATTTGAAATAAATGATTTGATTTGATTTGAAGCAATGAAGCTCATCATCATCATCATCAACCTTTTTTATCGTCCCCCTGCTAGCTAGCTAATCCCCCTTTAGCTCTCATAAAGATAAGGATTGAGCGTAATCACCACGCTGCTTGTAACATTTCATCATTAAATCAAAATAATTAATACATAGAAGAAATTTCATTTTCTCTACTTTGTGGAGGTGCAAGGTACCAGGGTAGCATTAAAGTGTAGGAGAAGCCGAAACAATGCAGCTCAAGTTACCAGGGTAGCACAAAACTGTAGGAGAAGTTGAAACAACGAAGCTCATTCATTCCCACGGGATAAAAAGTATCCTATGTCCTTCTTCCAGTTTTAGCTACCTCTACCAATTTTCAACAAAATCGGTTCAGCTGTTCTTGAAAAATAATGTTGTATAATAGTTATATACATGGAAGAAGTTTTATTTTGCCTATTTTGTAGAGGTGCAAGGTACCAGGGTAGCACAAAAGTGTAGGAGAAGCCGAAACAATGAAGCTCATTCATCAGTAAACCATAATAATTACATGGAAGTAATTTTATTGTGCCTAGTCTGTAGAGGTGCAAGGTACCAGGGTAGCACAAAACTGTAGAAGTCGAAACAACGTTTCCGAGATCACATGCTTTTTCAAGCAATCAGCGCCCTCAGTCGGGCTGATTTGTGAATCTAAACCATCCAGGGCGGCACTCAAACGCATACAGAAAAATTCATTTAAATCGGTCAAGCCGTTTAGGAGGAGTTCAATGACATACACACGTACAGCAGGATTACATATATAAAGATAAGACGGACTAATTATTTTTTTGATTTTCATACGTTGGATACATCCCTATTCACGTCATTTTAAGACTACGCCAATCTTCGCGAAAAAATTGGCGTCTCCATAAGATAAATATTATCCCAATATTATGTTGAGTGGATAAGTGCTTAAATTAATAACTTAACTTGATAAAATGTATTCATAAAATATGTTGGTACATGTACTATAATGGATGCGAGCTACTTTGTGCAATATTGTTTTAAAATAAGAGAAATTGTTCAAAATATCATGGAGACGTCTTTGAAAATTCAAAAACTCTTTTTGTGTCCGATAGTTCATTATCGACGAAGGCTTCCTAACATCACGCTGAGACTACCAGGAGTGAAGAATCACTGGAAGATGTGGAGAAAACGGTGAAAATTAATTACCTTTGTGTGAGTGAATCACCGCTGCGTGCGTTGCATACCTAAACGGTTCAAGTCATCCAAAGAATATGACATAAAAGTTCTTAATCGCGATCATAATAACAGAAATTATTGCGGACGAAGTCATGGACAAAAAGCTACTCTATCTATATAAATAAAAATTGTTGTTCGTTAGTCTGGGTAAAACTCGAGAACGGCTGGGCCGATTGAGCTGATTTTGGTTTTAAAATGTTTGTCGTAGTCTAGGGTAGGTCTAAACGGTGAGCAAATAAGGAAACATGATTTAATAATAATGATGAATGAGCTTTCATTGTTTCGACTTCACACTATACACTTTTGTGTTACCCTGGTACCCTGCACCTCCAAAAAATAGGCAAAATAAAACTCACTCAAAAGAGCAGTGGGGGAATGAATGGCAATGAGAAATGGCACAGCAATAAAAATAAAATATTAGAAAGTATGAAGTTGGCTTTGTGGCTTTTTATAAACTTAAACTGGCAGAGAGTTTACATTCCTTGCTTTAAACGAATGCATCCACGGGTGACACTTTTTTTTTTAAGATGTACCGTATATGGTACCAGGGTAGCACAAAAGTGTAGGAGAAGTCGAAACAATGAATGCTCATTCATCATTTTTGTAATCTAATAGTACATGGATGAAGTTTTATTTTGCCTACTTTGAGAAGTTGCAAAGGTACCAGGGTCACACAAAAGTGTAAGAGAAGTCGAAACAATGAAGTTCATTCATTCACACAGGAACGACAGGAACGGGATAAAAAGGATATCCTACGTCTTTCTCCCAGTTCTTAGCTACCTCCCTACCAATTTTCAGCCAAATAAGTTCAGCCGTTCTTGAGTTATAAATAGTGTAACTAACACGACTTTCTTTTATACAACGTGTAACATAAAGGGTATATACATAACAAGGGCCATATAAAGATCGATATTGGAAGGGTTTTTTAATCCTATTTCTTTATTTTAGGAAGTTATGAGGAAAAACACCGCCTATGATAGGCTACTACCATACTAGGCGCACAGAGTTATTGAAGACATTTATCGGATTTTGGCAAGTAATGTGACGTGTAACGAGTAGTTATTAACGTATGTAGTATAGCGCCACGTTCGTAATGATTTGATTTTAAGAAACACACGAAACCGAAAATTTGGTATCAATTTTTTGAGTATTTTATTTTGAGTTGAAACCCTTCCCATATCGTTTGATATCATCTAAAGATGCCATGCCCTTGGTATGTATATACCCTTTATGTTACACGTTGTATACATAGATTATCCTAATTTAAAAAGTAGTAAATAAGATCATGTCATATTGCCTTTTGTCAGCTAGTACTTAATAAAACTATAGTGTGTTTCATGATCATCATCATCATCATCATCATCAGCCTGTACGTCCACTGCTGGACATAGGCCTCTTCCATGGCACGCTAACAAGCTCGATTCTTAGCAGTTTCCCGCCAGCCACTAGTGGGTTTAGTTGAAAATAATTAAAAATGCCAAGTACGACTCCAAGATCGTCCCAGAAATGATATTGAAAAATGAATTAAAATGTAAGACACGAAAGGTAATACATAATACATTTGGTTTTTAATTAGGTATTATTATTTCTCTTTGTACCTAATTAAGGGGTAGTTTAAACTCCTAGAGGTTTTCCTCTATTGCAATTTTAGTGCAATAAGTAGGTATTCGGTTTTACTTGCTGGTGGTTAGAAGTCCATGTGTCAGATAAACAGCCCCCTAATTGGCGAACACATTTTTGTCAAATGATTGCGACTAGTTGGGATCAGTTTGGAACTTGGGATCGTTTGCACCGCCCATTGGTCCGTTTGGTCCATTTGACAAAAATGTGTTCGCCGATTAGGGGGCAGGTTTTTGAATGGATATGGTATTGCGTAGCAACTGGGTTATGGAAATCCGATAAGCAGTCACTTTCTACTCGTATTCTGCATTTTTAATTAGACAGGACGCTGACCTCAGATTGATTGAAGTATTTGGTATTTGTACCTTTCTTATGTGAACCTATCTACAAAAATCCCAGATTCATTTAGTTTTTAGTGTCTCTCGTTTTAGAATACTGTAAGATAGTTAAAATATTAGTGTGAATAAATAAACAATTATTTGAAACAGTGTGGGGGTATGCAACTATGCACTCAGCGCTCTTCTACTATAGGTACTCTTTTTTCACCATACAAAGTAAACATAAAAATAAATTCACATTTTGCTATCCCCAAGGGGTTGAAGTGAGAAGTGTTCCTCCTTGCTGCTATCCAATACAGTTACATTAAAAAGAAAAAAAAAAAGAAAGGTTGCACTCTGGGAGTGCCAGCGAAAAATAAAAACGTCATGCATTTTAAATTGAAGCTTTTATTAACGTCCCAAATTTTTTCGTCGGTGCGTTGCATTTCGCGTGACGGTTGGCCGCGGAGTTGGGATAAAGTGAAAAGCGAAGCGAACCAAGGCCAATATGGCGGCATCTAGTAGTTTGCAACAGCTGACGGTAGAATAAAAGTCATAAAGCCACTAGGGCTTGACCGCAATCCCGCCTGATGGTAAACTGTGATGCAATCGTTGATGGTAAAGCGCAATCGATTATTAAGTGCCTACTCACTCAAAAAAAAAATTAATATGAAGTAAAACGGCAGTTGAGCGAGGTGATGCAATGTTAAACCCAACAACACGACCAATGATGCTGCGCCCGAGGGAGATTAATCTGGAGACCCTCCACGACGAAACTCCCGACACAACAACATTTGGCGCATCGTACCCGTCACACATCGCAACATAACTGCTCAGACCCCTCCTCCGTACCGTGGTATACGGGTACGTACCGGGTGGTAACTTCTGCCGGCAGCCGATGTTATGGCTTACCACCGAGAAAAAATAATGTTTTTAAAGCACAATTAAACTCCAATCTCTGTTCAAAGGCGTACTATTCTGTCACCGAATATTTCAATGATTAGAATAGCTGGTCGTTCAGATTACCTCAAAACAATGTTCGTGTTCTTTCTCCAGTGTTAGCTTACTGACAGGTTATATGAGTTTGTAGCAGTACCTACAAACGCCACAAAATTGAATAACGCGTCATAGTGACGTCACACGAATTCTACATCTCGCTATCGGAGTTTACCGTGCAACTAGCATACTAACATAACACATAACTTCCCAATTTCAAGCATTGGGCAAGTGGCCCACCAGAAATAATAACCCGTCTCGTCGGAGGATCCTCCCTTTTCTATGGACGATGAGTGAACTTTACTTACTTCCTGTTCCTCATGCCTCCATAAGTTCATATAATTGATTATTTTTTATTACAATGCATATTTATGTGAGCTGTAGCTGAGCTTTGATAGCTTCCGTAGCCTAGCGGTAGCGAACGCGGAAGTGCAAATATTTGTATGCATTAATATAAATATTTGCACTAGTCTGGTCGTGCCTCGGAAAGCACGTTAACCAGTTGGTCCTGGTTGCCATGCGAGCATCTAGTGGCAGTCGTTACGGGTTGTTGGAGCCATCAAAAGTCCAACAATTGGTCTAACTGCAATGCTTCGATATCGCCTTCGGGTTGTGCAGGTCAGACGGCAGTCACACGAGTTTTCAACACGCTGTGTCGTCTTCATTTTTTGTTTATATGAAAAAAGAAAAAATACGTGTCTAGTATTTTTGGAAATCTGACTGACGGACTAATAAGTTTTTTCAGTCAAATACCCTATTCCATAAATCATCACTGGATTTTATTTAGTAATATTTTTTTAGTTTCCTTTATGTGCAAGGCTCTGTTAAGTATTAAATTAGTTGTAGAGATCCAATACAAAGATTTGTATTATATTGTGTATGAATGTGTGCGTGCATAGATATGCACACACACACAGTCGTACACGTGTCATTTTAAGGGATACCTAGTAAGTATTAGCAAGGTACTTCGTACATTTTGATTTGTTTTACTGTACAGCGAGAGTGTGACTGTAATTTCTTCTTCTTCAGCCTATAGAGGTCCACTGCTGGACAAAGACCTCCCCCAAGGTTTTCCACAATGACCGGTCTTATGCTGCCCGCATCCATCGGCTTCACGCGACTTTCACCAGGTCATCGGTCCACCTTGTCGGGGGCCTTCCTACGCTACGTCTTCCGGTACGTCGCCGCCACTCCAGAACCTTACAGCCTTATCGGGCATCGGCTCTACGAGCAATGTGCCCTGCCCACTGCCACTTAATTTTAGCGATTCGAAGAGCTACGTCGTTGACATTCTGAACAAACCACTTTCTTAATGAGCAATCAACATTCATTTACACAATGGCCCTGATTCCCTTTTTAACAAACTAAATTTAAGTTATCTTAGAAAAATAATAGTTTAGTCGTGTCGAATTAGTCGGCACCTGACGTGAATTGATATAGGTACTTTTAGTAGTCACGTAATCGCGTTAAAACTGTCCATTGATTGGGATTCTTTTATTATTGAAGTAGAAAAAAAGATAAACTAAACTTTAAGTTAGTTTAGTCCGTGAACGAGAGAATCGGCATCCGTGTCCACGTCATCTATACTAATATACAAAAGCTGAAGAGTTTCTTTGTTTGTTTGAACGCGCTAATCTCGGGAACTGCTGGTCCGATTTGAAAAATTCTTTTTGCGTTGGATAGCCCATTAATCCAGGAAGGTTTTAGGCTATATAACATCACACTGCGACCAATAGGGGCGGAGCATAACTAACTCCATGGGGTAGAAGTCGCTGGCGGTCGCTAGTAACTTGTAAGTAGCGGCCGATACATACCACTAGGCTACAGCTATTTCACGTCAATAGGATGCATATTTTCCTTAAACTCATTATTTGTTTTGTGTTCTTTTTATACGTTACTAGCTCTCCGCCCGCGGCTTCGCCCGCGTGAAGTTCGGTTATATCGCGCTTTTTAGATTTCCCTCGGGAACATCAAATTTTTCCGGGATAAAAGGTAGCCTATGTTCTTTCGCAGGCTCCAAAGATTGTCTATGCCAAATTTCATCAAAATCGGTTGAAAGGTTTAAGCGGAAAAGCGTAACAGACAGACAGAGTTACTTTCGCATTTATAATACTAGCTTTCCGCCCGCGTGGAGTTCGGTTACATCGCGCTTTTTAGATTTCCCTCGGGAATAACAAATTTTCCGGGATAAGAGGTAGCCTATGTTCTTTCTCAGGGTCTAAAGATTGTTAGTGCCAAATTTCATTACAATCGGTTGAGAGGATTAAGCGGGAAAGCGTAACAGACAGACAGACAGACAGACAGGCAGACAGACCGACAGACAGACAGACAGAGTTCACATTTATAATATTATTATGGATAAATTATAAAAATATACAATATGTAAAGAAAACCCTGTCCGATCCGTGAAGGTATTGTTAGGTATCGATAACTGATTCTACTAATGCCTACAAAGCCGTGCTAAACTTAAAAAAAAAACCCCTAAAAATAAATATTATTTCGAAAAAAAAGGTAACTTAAAACATGTGCGGTATGCCATACAGGCGCGGACGAAGAGGGGCAGGGCACGTGGCACGTGGTCGCATCACCGTTCGCTCAGAATTATACCGTCAAAAATACTGTTGTCACTTTTTAAGAATTACTTACCAAATTTTGTGGAAGTTGGAATTAATTCGCGGGAAAAAAAGATTATTTCAAAATTCACTAGTATTGTTACCATGATGATTATGTAAAATTTCATATTTTATCTAGTCATATGTTTACCTAACCTTTACTATCCTAACGGGTCGGACAGGGTGTTCTTAACATATTGTATATGAAGAGTTTGTTTGTATGTTTGTTTGTTCGCGCTAATCTCGGGAACTACTGGTCCGATTTGAAAAATTCTTTTTGCGTTGGGTAGCCCGTTAATCCAGGAAGGCTTTAGGCTACATAACATCACGCTGCGACCAATAGGAGCTGAGCATATCTAACTCCACGCGAACGAAGTCGCTGGCGGTCGCTAGTAACTTGTAAGTAGCGGCCGATACATACCACTATACTCTGTTTTTTAATCTCGTAGACTAAATTGACACATGCAAATGTCAAATTTACATTATTAATTTTGTATTAGTACGTTTTTAATAAGTACCTACACATTATTTCAGGATAACTTATTGTAAAAAAAACGATACTTGATTCTATGAACGCTAAGTTTCGGCACTATTTAAGAATTGCAATAAACTGCCAACACTCGTAATGTCAGTTTAGTCTACGAGATTAAAAAACAGAGTATAGGCTACAGCTATTTCACGTCAATAGGATGCATATTTTCCTTCTAATTATTATTTGTTTCCTGTTTTTATTATACGTTATATTTTCGTCAAATAAATGTACTTTATTTGTTTCATTGTTATGTGCCTAATTCCTTCACCCTTTGGTGATAAAACAATTTACACAAAGTAAAGACATTGCTACAGGATTACCAAACGGAGCACGTCTCTCGCGTCCGTGGAAATTAATATAACAGATATGTTTGCCGTAAGTCCATTACACTCCTGACTAATGAGACCGTTATTAAATTGTTGATGAATGTACCGATGTGGATGGGGGTGGCAGGATGTATTACGTTTGTTTGTGTACGTAGTTACGTACAGGCACAATAGTACATTAGTAGCCAAGGACTGTAAAGCATCAATTGCAGCACGTACGTCGTACAGGCACAATAGTAGATTAGTAGCCAAGGGCTGTAAAGCATCAATTGAAGCACGTACGTGGTACAGGCACAATGGTAGATTAGTAGCCAAGGGCTGTAAAGCATCAATTGCAGCACGTACGTCGTATAGGCACAATAGTAGATTAGTAGCCAAGGGCTGTAAAGCATCAATTGCAGCACGTACGTCGTACAGGCACAATAGTAGATTAGTAGCCAAGGGCAGTAAAGCATCAATTGCAGCACGTACGTCGTACAGGCACAATAGTAGATTAGTAGCCAAGGGCAGTAAAGCATCAATTGCAGCACGTACGTCGTACAGGCACAATAGTAGATTAGTAGCCAAGGGCTGTAAAGCATCAATTGCAGCACGTACGTCGTACAGGCACAATAGTAGATTAGTATTCGCCTCAAAGAGATGTCAGCATATCGTGACCGGGTCCACGAAGACCGATGCCTCCTGTGTCAGGGTTGCGGGTTGGCCATCGCACAGGCAAACGAAGAAACACGAATGGGTTTAGTCAGTAAAAATCTGACACGCCCTTCCGCTCCGCCCAGAGCGGGAGAAGTCATTTGATGATTTCCCATCCCAAAAAAAAGGGCTGTA
The DNA here is from genome assembly GCA_017933935.1 of Sesamia nonagrioides. Taxonomy (NCBI): domain Eukaryota; kingdom Metazoa; phylum Arthropoda; class Insecta; order Lepidoptera; family Noctuidae; genus Sesamia; species Sesamia nonagrioides. The sequence continues at coordinate 1,137,481 of JADWQK010000998.1, read as the reverse complement.
AGGCATCAAGTGCAGCCCGAGATATGTATTTATTAGCCTATAGTTCGTGGGTGCAATTGATGCTTACACCCGAGCTAACTACTCTACTTTACATCTCGATTGTGAGGTAAGTAGAAAAAAACCGCCATTACAAGAATAAAATATTGTTAATTGCTACTTCAGCTTCCATTTTCATTGAATCGGGAGTGCAGCTTATATCTTCATCACTTGTAGAACTCATGTTTTTTTTTTCCTTATTAGCACGTAATTATAAAAAAAAAACAACCTAAAAACAAACTATTAAAAGTGAAAGTTTTCTACTCCCGCCTTTATTCCATCTTTTTTTTATTATTTTTTGAAGAACTTAATTGAGTGACTATTATACTCATACAACAACAAGAAAAGGCTGAATTGCAAAGCGACCTTTTCTGATGATGATTACATAAGATGTACACTGTACATACGCAATTTTTTTGAAAGAGTGAAGTTATTTTTTTTAATTACTTACCGCCCTAGAGCTTTAGCTACATTACTACCCTAGAGCGCTAATTGGTCACTTACAAGCCCCATTTGGGGGTAATAAGGACCTACTTACCGAATATGAGACATGTAAAAGGAGGAGGTTTTTTGGAGGAGGTGTAATTCATTGTATTTTTTTTTTTTTCATATTAAGTAAGTACTAGTTTTTAGAAAATCATTTCTGCTTACGGGGTTTTATAATAATGGCAATATGACAATGTCATTTTTACACCATTCCATTACGGGATGACTGACTGATAAATTGATCTACCATTATGAATCTAGCAGATTACGGCTTTTAGCACAATGACAATGGAATCGTATAGGAATAACAAAGATACAAAAATAGTAGATTAGGGTTCCTGGTGTGGTTGACTGAAAGCGGCCCCAACTTACGTGTTATCATAAGGTCCTTTACTTTTTTGTTTTCGTGGGAAAGCCTTCAAAAAGCACCCGACTTCAGAGAACCGAGGTCGGTTAGTGTGGGATTTTTACCTTACTACAACCACCCCGGTGTCCACCATCGGCACATAGTACCCCTATGTGCCGAGTTCCCAGTTCCCCCTAAAAGACCAATTCCAGAACCGCCCCTGTGCAACGCCTGTAAAGGCACATTCCTGAGGAGACTGTGAAGGCGCCTCCCGTAGGCCTCGCTGTGTACGGCAGCACGTACGTGACCACTGTACCACCGCCTTTCCCGGGGTCACTTGATAGCTCCACAGAGTCCCCGCTTTATGCGCCTGCCACCATCCATCCATCGTAGGTCCTAGCAGCTCAGACAGGTGAATGAAGACTTCATCTTGACGAAACTGCCTTGCCCTACAACTAATCACTCTATCAACCAGGTCTGAGTCACCCTGATGATCTTACTTTCCTATCATAGGTATTAATCTTAGTATCCTATTAATATTATAAATGCGAAAGCTTATAAGTACGTTTGGATGGTTTGTTACTCTTTCAAGCAAAAACTATTGAACTGATTTGGATAAAATTTGGAACGTAGATGGTTTAAAACCAGCAATAAAATATAGGATATTATTCAGGATACTCTTGGGGTTGCCATAGCGCTGTAGCGCGTCAGGGATGTTTGCGGAGGCCAGGGTCCACGTTTCTGTCGGACGGGTCAGACCGGTGGGATTCTCTCCTCTTACGTAGGTGAATAAGAGATCCGACACACTTTAATTAACTTTAATAAACTTACTAACATTAGACCAAAGAAGTGCTGCTTGACGTTGTAAGAGATGACATGCGTGCCAAAAATCTGACATCGCAGGATTCTAAAGATCGCGCGAAAGGGAGGTGATTGAGCAGGAAAGCGGACCCCGGGCGCCAACGCGAAATCCGCGGATGCAACCGGGACCAAACGCGGAGATGGTGATGATGATGATTACTAACATTAGGCTAAGATTTACTTTTACTAACATTACACTATATGGTTATTTATATAATTTGTCAAAAAAAAAATTGAATTAAGTATGCCGATATTTCCACAGGATCGCAATTTAAGTAGATTAAACCGCGAGGCACAGCTTGCAGCTCTATAAATATCTTATTCAACAGGTTCCCTTTGGTTTTTAATTTTAATTAAAACAAAAGAACAAGATATCAGTCACAATTCATGAAAATACTTCAGTTTCTTCTCAAAAACCTTACACAAACGGCTCGGTATTCATGCAACACGTCCTGAATCCTCAATGTAATCAGCGCATATTATTCCAATAAGTTCGGATTGTGTTAGACAATTTAGTCGAACCAGACTGTCGCACTCCTGTCTAATCTAGTTTAATTTATTTTTAAATTAATTACAGCGTTACTAAGGTGGGTACTTTGTAAGCCCTTTGTGTGTGCCATAAGATTTACTGGAAGCGGCATTTTGCTGACTTACGCTAACGCTTATTAATCTTATTTTATTTGGAGCCTATATGATATTGACCTACTTTTTGTCACCTTATAATAATCGTATTTATAACAAACTAGCTCTCCGCCCGTGGCTTCGCCCGCGTGGAGTTAGGTTATATCGCGTTTCCAAATTCCAAGAGAACTCTTCAAAAGTCCGGAATCAAAACTATCCTATGTTATTTCTCAAGGGCAACTCTATCTTTGTACCAAATTTTCAGTGTCAAATCAGTTCAGTGGTTTAGACGTGAAAGCGTAACAGACAGACAGACAGGGTTACTTTCGCATTTATAATATTAGTAGGGAAGTAAGGATTATGTAAACAAACTGACTGATTTTAAGGTGATGGAAAACATCTTGAGGAAACCTGGACTTTAAGTCTGAAATCGCCAACCCGCATTAAGCAAGCGTGGTGATTACGCTCAATCCTTCTCTGTATGAGAGTAGACCTGTGCCCAGAAGTGGGACGATAAACAGATTGTTGATGATGGAAATGGTGATGTACCTAAACGAAATACGATAAAAATATGATTATTATTTTTATGTGGTCGTAGCTGATATAATGAAGTTATTTTTTTTTAATCTTGCCTCTTTGAGTAACTCCAACCTTGAATGGCCGGAATAGCTGATGTGGAGCTATAGTACAGACGACAGCACATCAAACTACTACAATCTATTAGATTTTCAACTTTATCTCTAAAGCATTGAGGCTCAAAGTTGATTGTGAATATTTGACAGTTTCAGGTAGCTTGACCTGCTGTCGTCCATACAATTACAAACTATGCTCTACTTCTCTCCCTGCTTTTTGTATCCCAAAACAGTCAAAGCGGCTGCTCTCTTGCCACCATCAATGCCGCTGAGATGGCAAAGTATTGGGCAAACGAGATCTGAAATACAATAGTGCCAATGACACGAAGAAGGAAAATCATCATCATCATCATCATTTCAGCCGAAAGACGTCCACTGCTGGACATAGGCCTCCCCCAAGGTTCTTCACGACGACCGGTCCTGCGCCGCCCGCATCTAGCGGTTTCCTGCGACCTTCACCAGGTCGTCGGTCCACCTTGTCGGGGGCCTACCCACGCTACGCCTTCCGGTGCGTGGTCGCCACTCAAGAACCCGTCGGGCCCATCGGGCATCGGTCCTCCGGGCAATGTGTCCAGCCCACTGCCACTGTAGTGTTGCAATTCTTCGGGCTATGTCGGTTAGTCTCGTTCTTCTGCGGATCTCCTCATTCCTGATTCGATCGCGCAGTGAAACCCCAAGCATAGCCCTCTCCATTGCCCTTTGAGAGACTTTGAGCCTTCTTATAAGGCCCATTGTTAGCGACCACGTCTCAAGAAGGAAAATAATCGAGATATATCGAAGATTTTTCTAAGTGAAAACTATGTTTTGAAGTGAAAGAGTTGTGTACTTTTTTGTGATTGAATAATGTTATACTCGCGTGAGGACACGTTACCTGATCAAAAAATCGTAAAACAGTGGGGGAGTAGACCACCGGTGATGCGAAATTATTCCGAACCATTCCAAAATCTTCAAAAATGCACAAAATTAATATTCAACATTTAACTTGTGTCAACGCACCAGTAGGGTAATTGCGTAACACAGTATCAGTAGCAATGGGTTTTACTTTGACAGTTCAACAACATTCATTGCGTGATTTACGTTGGTGAGCAGACACGTTTTTCGAACTTAGTGAGCAATGGATTAGCCGTATGCTTCAAAATGATTCTAATTGTAAGTAGGTAATAGTGTGTTACGGAATCAGTAGGTGCATGAGTGCCTGTTGTTTTTTTTTTTTAAACTATGTGTGTAAACACCTGACCTTTAACAATATAAATTTCTTAATTCACGCACAAGCCTCTTCCATAAGAATTGAACCCTTGCACACGTAACTGAGTCGGTGGCAAATTTAATTAATTCCCTCAGCGTAGTGAAGATTGATGATACGGCGAAGACGGGAGACTTTCACGTGCCTGTGATATATTATATTTTTACAAACCATCTCCATGTTGGTGGAAATATTTTATGGATGGTAATTAAATAATTATGTTCATTTAATAAAACGGCAAAGGAACTGGGACGAAAATGGGTCTGGAGCAATTTTACAGCGGCGATGTTTCCGTCCGACCACAATTTAAGTGTCTTCAAGGCTAGAGTAAGTAATAGAATAGAAAAGCTCTTTATTATGGACACCATATAGATTATAGAACTTAAATAATAAGATTTTACAAAGGGTAACACAATGGACGATCTTATTGCTAATAGCGATCTTTTCTAAAGTTATACGTCAGTGGAGACTGGTCATCTCTTAGCTGCCAGTGGGCTTAATTGATTTTCTATCTTTTCGTTATTTTTTATAATTATACATTTTGCTCACATGATAGAAGCAACAGAAACATGTAACGAAGACATGTAGTGCATATTATGATTTTAAAAGAGTGTCCATGGAGTTTCTTGCACGTTCTTCTCCATTGAGATCTACGCTTTGGAACGTGCAGTTTAGCTTCACTTTTCTTGGACTGACCGACATTGACTATTCAAAAGCACCAACTGTTGGTTAATTTGAAATAAACAATTTTGATTTGATTTGATTTGATCTTTTACAGACAACCTTTAATAAAAATAGGTAATAGATGTAATAGGTTCTTAATAAACTACCTAGTGCATTTTACCATCAAACGGTTGCATCGCTACTACCATCAGGCAGGATTGCGGTCCAGCACTAGATTATATCGTCGTGGCGGCCTAGTGGTTAAAACACCAGCCTCTCAAGTATGAGTGCGCGGGTTCGATTCCAGGTTAGGCAAGTACCAATGTAACTTTTCTAAAGTTATAAGTATGTACTGTCTAAGTATATCTTAGACACCAATGATTGAAGGTGAAGGAAAACATCATCTGAAATCGCCAACCTGCATTGAGCAAGCGTGGTGATTACGCTCAATCCTTCTCTGTATGAGAGGAGACCTGTGCCCAGCAGTGGGACGATAAAAGGTTGACGATGATGATGACTAGATTATAATTTATAAAAAAAAATAAAACATTCTAGTTTCTCAGTCTGCAGTAACGTAGAGAGAAATCTCTCAAATGTATTACAATTGCTGATTCATTCAACATGCAATACGAGTGCAATGGTGATCAGACCATGCTCCGCTAATTCAACTGTCTTTAACGTCCAGGTAGACGTTGAATAATTTGGTTTTAAATATTCTGAGTACATAAATACACCCTCCACACCACACACCACTCCACAGAGGACAGCCTCCGTGGCGTAGCGGTAGCGGTTGCGGCCGCTGCGCAAGGTGGCGCGGGTTCGATCCCCGCACAGTGCAAGTATTTGTATGCATGAATATGAATATTTGCACTGGTCTGGTCGTGCCTCGGAAAGCACGTTAAGCCGTTGGTCCCGGTTGCCATACGAACATCTAGTGGCAGTCGTTACGGGTTATTGGAGCCCTCAAAAGTCCAACAATTGGTCTAACTGCAATGCTTCAATGTCGCCTTCGGGTTGTGGAGGTCAGACGGCAGTCGGTTCACGGAAAATGTTGAAGTTTAGCCATATCAGCAGTTGGACTGGTAAAGCGGACCCCAGACTCCAAAGCTGAAAAAGGCTTCGGATGCGACTGGGATTAACGCTGGGATGATGATTATTCTGAGTACATAAATAGCATACATAATCAGCGTATAACATTCCCAGTCCTGGGCAACAGCCCTCCTCGCGGTGAGAGGGAGTGGGCTATAAATAGTTAAGTAAGCTGTAGACTTTCATGGCCCCCGCGCGGGTCCAGCGCGTGTTGGTAGATGTCACGTGTCTTCAAAGTCTTGTCTCTAGGACATGCCGGTTTTCCCACGATATTTTCCTTTGCCGTTTCGAAAGCATTGGTGATGAAATAATTTACAGAGAGTAAAGCACCTAACAGGGTTAGAACCTACATATGTTTGTAACTTGTAAGTCGCGGCTGACACCATTAAGCCACCCCTGGTCTCAAAAAATAGTCTCAGTATTAATACGTAATACATTTTTTTCGGATGGGAAATCATGCTTTGGGTGAAGCGGAAGGGCGTGTCAGACTTTTACTGACCCATCTGTGTTCCTTCACTTGCTTGTGCACCAGGGCCACGGTAAGCATCTCTTTCGAATAACCCGCAGCTTTCGTGTGCAACGCGGTCTTCCTGCACCCGTCACAATCCCATCGGTGTAGACACAATGCATCAAAGGGGCTCTTCTCGTAATTTTAACCTTCACAATCTGGTCTCCTTTTGACATGCTTTTTATTAGCTTCACTTGTATGTTTGCTTGTTTGTTTGCTTGCTTGCTTGCTTGTTTGTTTGCTTGCTTGGTTGCTTGTTTGTTTGCTTGTTTGCTTGCTTGTTTGTTTGTTTGTCCGTCTCTAACTCTTTGGACTGCGAGTGAGCGGCTCATTACTATAAAATGTCCCACCGTTTTCAATACGTTCGTTCATTCGGTTTGGTTTTTTTTTTTTAAAGAGTATCGTACTAGAAAGTTGAAAATAAATATAGTTTAAAAATGCTTTTAAAAAATATCAAACTGAAAAGTTAAAAATAATTTTTAAAAAAGCGTGAGGCGCTTTGTACCATAATTTTTGTATATTAAGCGCCTCGCGCTTTTTTTTAAATTATTTTTAACTTTTTAGTTTGATATTTTTTAAAAGCATGTTTAGTGCTTGACCGCAATCCCGTCTGATGGTAGGCAGTGATGCAGAGCGCGCGAGTTTATTAAGGGCCTATTTACTCTAGCCTTGAAGACACTTAAATTGCAATCAGATGGAAACATCGCCGTTGGCAAATTGTTCCAGTCCCTCGACGTACATGGTATAAAAGACGAGGCAAAACGCTTCGTCCGGATTGCAGTCGTCTCAACAACGTAAGGGTAAATACTCGCCGTACGGGTACGGGTCGTTCGACGATAGAACGGAGATTGGGGGAATTAAATCCTGCAATTCCCTCGCACACTCTTCAAAATACGGCCGATTGAACGCCGACAGGCTGGCTACTCTGGCACACACGTCTGGTCCTGCGCTTCGCTACGCTCATAAAAAACACCTCTAATTTTCACACATTTCGTTAATTAAATAAGTGTTTAAGATCGATTCTTAGCAGAGATCAGATAGCAACTATATTTTGTTTCATTAAAGAAAGTTGCCTTCAGTTTAAATATGTAAGAATAGCAAAGAAACGAAATAAAAGATGAAAAAGAATATGCTATTACTAATTTTCTAACGTTGAACCCAATAAACTTCAAGAGAAACTTGCAATTTCTAATAAAATTCTCATTAAAAATACAAAATTCAATCTCTATACTTAAAGCTATTGCATTACCTAAGTAATCACTATCTCGTACAATATTATTATATTCTACGTTTCTTTGAGCACAAAGAAGTGCAATACTTTGTTGGATATTGTAAAAGGAATCTATTACATGTTGTCCATTTGAAATGAGCTCATCCTTTAGAATTTATATTACAATACAACTCGCTGAGCCCCGCTTTTTCATCCATTCATCCATTTGACTGCACGGTCAGCGTAGTGGTTAAGCTATTGACTGCTGCGCTGCGTGTCGCAGGTTAGATTCCTGCTGCACGGACCAAATATTTGTCGTCCTCCGTGGCGCAGCGGTCAACACGCCTGCCTGCGACGTGGAGGCCCCGGGTTGGATCCCCGGCCAGGTCATGATAGAAAACAATCTTTTCCTGATTGGCCTGGGTCTTGGATGTTTATCTATATATGTATCTATTATAAAATATAGTATCGTTGAGTTAGTATCCCATAACACAAGTCTCGAACTTACTTTGGGGCTAGCTCAATCTGTGTGATTTGTCCGTATACAGGATAAAATTTTATCCAGTGCGCAAACTTTGTCAACTTATAGCGAAATAAGTTTTATAGATAAAAATATTATTACTTTGTTATGTTTTAGTACAAAAAAAAATAGTTATTGATAACGAAAGATGTTTAATATGAAATCGATGTTATGGTCACCGCACGCGGTCCCATTCATGTTCGGGGGAGTGGGGACGGCGGGAACATCACAGGACCCCCGTGCGCCCGCGCCGCCCGCATGTTCACTACGCGGCCATATGCTAATACTACGATATTGATATGAATAATTTGTGTCTCTCATTTGCTGATTTTAGGGCGGACAAAAATATGATTTTTTATTTTAAACTAATAATGCAGATTTGTTCTGTTATTGATTCTGAGCCACCCATTTGTTTTTGCGCACTCGAAAAAAAGTTTCCCTGTATATATAAAAAATATATATTAAAAAAAAAATATTTGTATAGCGCACTCACTGAAATCGCCGACACACGGCTTATGTTGAAAGGAGCATGTCGGCAACCTTCGTCCGAGCGTGTTGCCCGCCGGCACGTCGGCGGCTTGCCGGCGGCTACCGTACGCAAGCGACATTTCAGCTGTAGTGACGTGCTAGTATTTTAACTGCCAAATAAGTTTCTGATGTCGAGCCGCCGTCATGCCGCCGGCAAAGTTTTACGACTTGCTATGGCTGAAGCCGCCAACCTAGCCCGCCGGTAAAATGTTGCCGACATAAGGTTTTGGTGGCTTAAGTGTGTAGAGAGAGAGACCTACAAGTAGTTGTTCCGGGTTCGGTTGTTTGTGTATGTGAGTTTTATATGTTTGTAAACGCACCCACGATACAAGAGAAATCCCAAGTGCAGGGAAATTTAAAAAAAAAAATTGTTCTCGTGGAAATATCGGGACAAAAGTATCTTAATATGCTTTCTTGACCGATGAAAAATCATCAAATGACCTCTCCCGCTCTGGGCAAAACGGACGGGCGATTAAAAATCAAAATCAAAAGTCATTAATTCAAATTATCCAGAGAATCAGCACCGGCCTTTGTCTTCATCATCAGAGCCCTAATGACAGTCACAACCCATCTAGGTGTAAAGTCCTTATCAATAATATTAAACAAGCACAAACACAAGGTTGCTGCGTGAATCGTTGAGGAGTTCCCCCGACTGTCTACCGGCTCCATCATCAGATCTACTCCAGACCTTTATTAAATTGTAGTGTTTTAAAATACTTAGAGATGCTCTAGTCGCTCCTACGACTTTTACTTAAAAGTTCCCCTTGATTTCTCTAGTCTTCCATGATCAGTCCTGCACCCTAATCCATACTAATATTATAAATGCGAAAGTAACTCTGTCTGTCTGTCTGTCTGTTACGCTTTCCCGCCTGAACCTCTCAACCGATTTTGATGAAATTTGGCACAGATAATCTTTGGACACTGAGAAAAAACATAGGCTACCTGTTATCCCGGAAAAATTTTATATTCCCGAGGGAAATCTAAAAAGCGCGATATAACCGAACACCACGCGGGCGAAGACGCGGGCGGAAAGCACACAATCTTTAGAACCTGAGAAAGGACATAGGCTACCTTTTATCCCGGAAAAATTTGATGTTCCCGAGGGAAATCTAAAAAGCGCGATATAACCGAAATTTACGCGGGCGAAGCCGCGGGCGGAAAGCTAGTTACGTAATAATATCAGTTGGAATCATTTCGAAGTATATTGCTAATCCATTGCTCCGTGTATTCGAAAAGTAAGTCTGCTCAACAACGTAAAGAACGCAATGAATATTGGTGAACTGTCAAAAAGAAATCCATTGCTACTAATAGGGTGTTACGCAATTACCCTACTGATCTGGTGACTATGGGACCACCTAGGAAGCATACCCTTTCAAATAAAAAAGGAATTTTGCAAATCGGTCCAGGGGTCTTAGAGTAATCGGTGAACATCCATACCGGAAAAATTTGATGTTCCCGAGTGAAATCTAAAAAGCGCGATATAACCGAACTCCACGCGGGCGAAGCCGCGGGCGGAAAGCTAGTACATAATAAAAAGATTGCGATAAATTGAGAACCTCCTCCTTTTTAGAAGTTAGTTAAAAAGATAAAATCGACCCATTTGCTATCATATTGAATTGCTCAGCGCTTTACCTTACCGTGCTTAATTCTGTACGTACTTTAGGGTTCCCTAGGTTATTTGTTTCAGCATCTGCTTTATCTGAGTAACTATGTATTTATTCCTATGTTGGGGTCATTTTCCAATTTAATCGGATGCAGCTAAATACCAATAATCCACCAAAAACCTTTCTGACCTCCATAACCAAGTTACTAGATGATATTATATCAGAGGTATTACTTCTTAAGAGGGGATTCTAGTGCCGAGGAATTTGGAAAATAGGTATTTGAAGAAACTATTGCCGTCGCGCTGCTTCCAACCTCTCCCGGTACAGTGCGAAAAGGACGTGTTCCTTAAGGTTTGAACCCACGACCTACGAACCTGTAGTCTCAGTTCACCATTGCTCCAAAATCAGCCTGATTCGAAAACAAAACCTACCCTTCTTAAACCTACAGAACTCAAGTAAATCCTCACATCCCCTTGACCATTTATTTTTCAATATACAACAATTCGAATCTCGCAAAACAGAATACAAATAAGCTGAGCGGATTCTGTTCGCATACAACGGGGCTGAATGCTAGACATTGCTTGTTTTATAGCGTGGACCCGGTTGATATTGAATGCGATAATGGCAATGGAGAACGATATTTGTTTTGAGGATTAAGCTGAATTTTAGAAGGGATAGATTGCTGGTTTTGTTTGTTTGTGCAAATCTCTACTGGTCTTGCCTACCAAATAATAAACTAACTAGTAAAATTCCACTAAGGTTTGATTCTTAGATCTACCGTTCAATACATTGAAATAATTGTTAATAATATTTTTGTTTCATATTTGAAAAAAATCATTGCCCCACATTAGGCATTAGTATTTAGTTTAGTCTGTGTTCCTGCTATACCTTCAAGTCACATTAAATTCAATTACGTTCAAATCAAATAATTTATTTGTGAATAGTATAAAAATAGTCCATACTAATATTATAAATCCATACTAATATTATAAATCCATACTAATATTATAAATGCGAAAGTAACTCTGTCTGTCTGTCTGTTACTCTTTCCCGCTTAAACCTCTCAACCGATTTTGATGAAATTTGGCACAAACAATCTTTATACCCTGAGAAAGGACATAGGCTACCTTTTATTGAAAAATTTGATATTCCCAAGGGAAATCTAAAACGCGCGATTTATAAGAATTCCACGCTGGCGAAGTCGCGGGCGGAAAGCTAGTATTTACATAATTTAAAAAGCTGATAGTCTTGATATATTAATTAGTACAAGTATATAAAAGGAAGGAAAATAATCAATGAGAATCAAAAAAATCGTCCACAGAAAACACGCTCAAAAGGCACTGCCACGTAGTATGGCCATGGTGACTCTTTGGCCAAAAAATAGGTCATGTGAAGAGTCACCACGGTTTTTTTTTTAATAATTATAATTTAGTGCTTGACTGCAATCTCGCCTGATGGTAAGCAGTGATGCAATCGTTGATGGTAAAACGCACTAGTTTATTAAGCCTATTCACTTAAAAAACTTAGGAATAGGAAGGATGACGGCAGTTGAGCGAGGTGATGCAATGTTGGGGGACACCCCACAGCGCTGACTTCCTCGTAGTGTTCCCCGGGCAACGCCGTGTCTGACCACCGTAACGGAGTGGCAGACCGGTGGCTAACGAGCGCTGTGACTTACGCGATCTTGCGATTTTATTCTGAGGGCGATTGCGTACATTGTGGATATTTTATTGTGGTTTTTTATTCTTGTGGGTTTTTATTGTTATTGTGGGTTGTATTTTATTGTGGGTTTTATTGGATTTTATTGTGGTTTTTATTGTTGTGGGATTTTATTTTGTAGTGGGTTTTATTTTTATTGTCGTTTTCTCTTGTGGTTGACGCCGAAATGCCGAGATCCTTGAGAAGCGCTTCCGGGCGTTTCGCCCCAAAAGGCCCTTCTCAGGGCCAACCAGACGGCTCTTCTCAGGGCCAACTAAAACGCCCTTCTCAGGGCCAACCCAAAGGCCCTTCTCAGGGCCACTCCGAGATGTCGGCGTCAGAGGTCAGCCGCGCACCGTCTGTGGCGAGCCTCTGTACGAGTGTTGCGGACGAGTACTCGGACTCGGATGTCGAGTCCGTAGTCTTGGACTCGTCCGTTTGTGGGGTGGCTGCGGAGAGCAGCCTAAAGAGGGCTTATCTGAAGCTCGGGTCCGAGGGTTCCTCGGACTCGGGCAAGAGTAAGCCCAAGAGGAAGTCAAAGGCGAAGACTGCTTCGCCTTCGACTTCTTCACAGGCCGGCACCCACGATGTGGGTCTGGTGGACGCCCAGCTCCGGCTCGGCTTGGCCAAACGGGCCGATCTCCAGCTGGAGCTGGAGGAGAAGGTTGCCGCGCAGGAGAGACAGGCGCGCGCAACCAAGGCGAGGGCCGGATACGGTTCGGCCTTCGTCAGTTTCGACGACCTATCCGTGGCCGAGTTGGCCCGCTTAGCGGAGGAGGACAGGGAGAAGATCGTCGAGGTCGCCACCAAGTCCTCCAACCTAAAGGGGACCTTCCAGAAGGCCCTAAAATGCCGTGCAACAAGCTTGCACGGCATAATAATGGAGCTGACGCAGCGCACTGCGTCAGAGGAGACGAGGCAGCTGCAGGCGAGGGTGGATCGCCTGCAAGCGGAGGTTAGCCAGCTTCGCAAGAAGCTGGCTGAAGCTACAGCCCCGCCAACAAAGGCCCCGACGGCAGCGGTTCCCTCCTCCTCCTCCTCCAACCTTGAGGAATTGTTCCGCAAGGTTGTTATGGAGGAGAGGGCGTTCACCCGTGCCTGCTTCGCAGGCATAGAGGACCGCCTCCTGCCCGAGCCGCGTCTCCGTCCGCCCCTAGCGGCGGACAAGACGCCGACAGTGGCTCCCCTTGCCCCAAAGCCCTCAAAGGGCAAGGGCAAGGGGAAGAAATCCCCGGGGGCTCCGCCTCCCCCTGGTATGAGTGCGGGCGCCCAGCCGGAGCCAGTTGCCAGTGCGGCACCCTCGCAGGTGCAGGAGGGAGACGCCCTCCTCCCTTCCACCACCCCAGCCAATCAGTCTTGGTCAGAGGTGGTTAAGAAGGGAAAGGGAAAGGGTAAGAAGGCGACCCAGGCCCCGGCTGCCCCAGCGGCTGCCCCGGCAGGTGCCCCGGCAGCCAAAAAGGCCCCGAAGCTGGTGCCTCCCAAAACCGCGGCGGTCACAGTGACCATTGTGCCCGAGGCCGCGGAGAGGGGGGTAACCTACGAGTCCGTCCTAAGACAGGCTCGTAGCATCGCGGACCCCGCCGAGTCGGGGATTGGCGCTTGCCGCCGGACACAAACCGGAGCTCGACTATTCGAGTTTCCGGGAAAGGACGGCGGCAAAAACGCGGACCTCTACGCGAACAAGCTGCGGGAGGTCCTCGCCGATGTGGCGAAGGTGGCTAGGCCGACCAAGACGGCGGCTATGGAGGTGACCGGTCTCGACGACTCGGTCACCAAGGAGGAGGTGGTCGCGGCGATCGCAGTGGCCGGAGGCTGCGAACCCGCAGCGGTGCAGGCTCGGGACATTAGGCCCGGCCGCGGTGGACTGGGCACTATCCGGCTGGTGTGCCCAGTCGCCGCAGCGTTGGCCGCCCAGGCTAAAGGCCAGGGGCGGCTATTTGTTGGCTTCAGCCGGGCCGTGATCCGGGTACTTGAGGCAGCGCCAATGCGCTGCTTCAAGTGCTTCGGTATCGGCCACACCCGAGCAATGTGTCCGTCCACGGTGGATAGGGCGGACACATGCTTCCGCTGCGGGAAGGAGGGGCATATGGCGGCCACGTGTGAGGCCGCCAAGCCGCACTGCGCGGCGTGCGCCGACAGTGGTCGCCCTGCGGATCACGTAATGGGGGGTAGCTCATGCCGACCCCCCTCTAAGAAGGGCAAGCCGCAGGTGGCTATAAGCCGCCCTGCCGCTGCTGCCACCGCTCCCGCTGATATCCCATCAGAGGCGGTGGCCGAGGGTGATGCGATGGTCGAATAATGGGTACCGACCATCGCATCCTGCAGGCAAACACCAACCACTGCCGGGCTGCCCAGGACTTACTGGTGCAGTCAATGGCCGAGTGGTTGGTGGATGTGGCAGTGGTGGCCGAGCCGTACTATACTCCCAGCAATTGGCTGGGAGACAGTGACGGCTCGGTGGCAATCGTGGCGCGGTCTTCCTCGGACTCCCCTCCCCTCTCGCTCTTAGAGGGGGGACCGGGATACGTGGCCGCCGCGTGGGGAGGGTTGGCCCTTGTGGGGGTCTACTTCTCCCCAAACCGCCCTCTCCAGGACTTCGAGGATTTCCTCGGGGTCCTGACGGCGGTCATCGGGAGGACGGCGCCACGTCAGGTCTCCGTTTTGGGAGACCTGAATGCCAAGTCGGTGGTCTGGGGAAACCCGGCCACCGACAACCGCGGACGGGCGGTCGAGTTGTGGGCGGCCACGTCTGGTCTCTCTCTCCTGAATAGGGGGAGCGTCCAGACGTGCGTGCGGCGGCAGGGTGGATCCATAGTGGACCTCACCTTCGCCACGCCCGCACTGGCCGCCCGCATTCAAAACTGGAGGGTGGAACTGGGGGAGACGATCTCGGATCACCGCTACGTGCGATTCGAGATCTCCCCCCAGAATCCACGGGGGCGCCGCAGCACCCCCTCATCGTCGGGCCGATCCCCGTTTCCAAGGTGGGCTCTGACCCACCTGGATCGGGAGGCGGCAAGGGAGGCCGCGTTCGTCCAGGACTGGCTTTGGCCAGGTCCCGGCGTGGACGTCCTGGACGTGGACGCGGCGGCGGCCCGACTGAGGGGGTCATTGACCGAGGTGTGCAACGCCAGCATGCCTCGGTCGAGACGTCCGCCTCCCCGACGCGCCGTGTACTGGTGGTCGGAGGAGTTGGCGGAGCTGCGGGCCACCAGCGTGGCGGCACGGCGGGCCTTTACCCGATCGCGCCGGCGGCGCCGACGGGACCAGGCCAACGAGGACCGCCTCTACGCGAGGTACGTAGAGGCGAGGGCGGCCTTCAAGTCGGCCATCGGCGCCGCCAAGGACGCGGCGAGGGCCGAGCTGCTAGAGGGTCTCGACAACGACCCATTCGGGAGGCCATATAAGGCGGCGCGTAACAAACTGCGCCGCATTGGTCCCCCGGTTGCCGAGACCCTCGAACCAGAGCTCCTGGATGGGGTGGTACGGTCCCTGTTTCCGCGCAGGGATCCGCACTTCACCCCACCAGTGATGGAACCTCCACGAGGAGGGGCTCAACCAGAGGAGGAAGCTCCTCCTCCTCCGGTTTCAGAGGAAGAATTTGGCGCGGCGACTCTTCGTCTCCGCGCCAAAAAGACGGCTCCCGGCCCTGACGGCGTTCCCGCTCGGGTGGTGGCCATCGCGGCCACCGAAATGGAGGGTAGGTTTCGGGACCTCTTCAGCGCGTGCTTCGCGTCGGGGAGGTTCCCGAAACCTTGGCGGGAAGGCCAATTATGCCTCCTCCGGAAGGAGGGACGGCCGGCGGACTCCCCCTCGGCATACCGGCCCATCGTCTTGCTTGACGAGGCCGGTAAGATGTTCGAGGGGATTATCGCGGGCCGTCTCAAGCGGCATCTGCGGAGCGTGGGACCGGACCTGTCGGACGCCCAGTTCGGATTTCGAGCTGGTCGTTCGACAGTGGACGCCCTGGCCCGTCTAAAGGGCCAGGTGACAGAGGCGGTGGGAGTGGGGGATGGAGTGTTGGCTGTGTCATTCGACATTGCCAACGCCTTCAATTCCATCCCCCACTCCACCATCCTGGAAGCGCTCCGGTTCCACGGAGTGCCCCTGTACTTGCGGGGCCTCCTGGCCAGCTACTTGGAGGACCGTGCTGTCCTCCTCGTAGACGGGGCTGGCCAGCTCCGGCGATACGCTGTCGGAGCCGGCGTTCCACAGGGGTCCGTTCTAGGGCCTCTTCTGTGGAACGTCGGTTACGACTGGCTCCTGCGGGGAACCCTCCTTCGAGGCACGAGTGTCATCTGCTACGCGGATGACACTCTCCTCACTTCCCGCGGGAGCTCCTTCCGGGAGGCAGCCAGTTTGGCATCGGCGGGCGGATCCTTAGTGGCCGGAAGGATCCGCCGCCTGGGCTTGAGGGTGGCGCTGCACAAAACGGAGGCCGTGTTCTTCCACGGCCCCCGGCAGCGCCCCCCACTTGACGCCCACATTTACGTGGAGGGGGTGAGGGTTGGGGTTGAGGCCCAGATGAAATATCTGGGCCTCATTCTAGACAGCAGGTGGCGCTTCGGCCCGCATTTTAGCGGGCTGTCGACGCGCCTGCTGAAAGCTGCGGACGCCCTCTCATGGCTCATGCCGAACATGGGAGGGCCGAGTATGCGGTGCCGGCGTCTGTATTGCGGAGTATGGCCCTTTATGGGGCCCCCATTTGGGCGGATTCCCTCAACAGGAGGGAGAATATCACTGCCCTTCGGGCGCCCCAAAGGGCCATAGCCCAGCGGGCAGCGCGGGCCTACCGCACGGTAGGCTTCGCTTCGGCATGCGCTCTGGCGGGCACCCCGCCTTGGGAGCTCGAGGCGTGGGTGCTCGCCAGAGTGTACGAGTGGACGGCGGGGCGCAGGGCGCTGGGCGAGCGTCCGGCCCCAGAAGTGAGGGAGGCCGTCCGGCGGGAGGCGAGGGTCGCTCTTGTCCAGCATTGGACGCGGGACCTCGCCTCCGCCGTCTTCGGCCGCCGTACCCTCGACGCCATCGGGCCAGTCCTGGAGGACTGGCTCGACAGGCGTCACGGGTTCCTCTCCTTCCGTCTGGTGCAGGTACTCTCCGGTCACGGCTGCTTCGGCAGGTACCTGCACCGGATAGGACGAGAGGAGACACCGTCGTGCCACGGTTGTGGCGCGGCGGAGGACACGGCGGAACACACCTTCGCGGTGTGCCCGTCGTGGGCCGTGCCGCGCCGCGGTCTTGTCACGGCGGTTGGTGGCGACCTCTCGCTGCCCGCCATTGTCAGAGCGATGGTGGGGAGCGAGGAGGCTTGGGTGGCGATGGCCTCCTTCTGCGAGGTCGTGATGTCGCAGAAGGAGGCAGCGGAGCGCGAGCGGGAGGAAGATCCCCTCGCTCCGGCGCTCCGCAGGCGTCGTAGGGGGAGGAGAAGGCGGGATTTTGCCCGCTTTCACCCTCCCTGAGGTGAGCGGCGGGCGTGAGGCCGACGCCCGCCTTACATCGCTCACCATGCGGGAGCCACGGCCCCTCCCTAGGAGGGGCAATTGAGGGCCCGCCTTACTAGGCGGGTTTCGCCGGCGGGGGAGAGGTAGCTCAGGCTGCGCTAGTTTCCCACTCCCCCCACTACGGCGATGCCGGAGTGCCGCTGTGGGTTTAGTGGGTATTCCCGGCTTCGGCTGGGCGAGTCCCACACACGCCCTTCGGGGTAAGGTGCGTAAATGCATTCCCACAGCGTAAACAGAAAAAAAAAAAGGTGATGCAATGTTAAACCCAAGACCAACACGACCAAACGATGCCGCGCTAGAGGGAGATTGTTCTGGAGACTCTCCACGACCAAACTCCCGACACAACAATATTTGGCGCATCGTACCCGCCACACACCGCAACACAACTGCTCAGACCCGTCCTCCGTACGGTTTCACCAGACATCATGCCGGAACACGACGAATCACTTGGCGGTAAGACTTTATCTGGTGGGTGGTAACACTGGTAACTTCTGCCGGCAGCCGATGTTATGGCCTACCACCCAGAACGTGACCTACTACGGTTGCTTCCAAAGGACCGATGTAAAGACGATAACAGGTCAAGCTGCCGTAACTGACAAATATTTCCACTCAACCTTGAGCCTTATTACATTAGGAATAAAGCTGAAAATCTAATAAATCAATTTGACAGATTGTAGTAGCATGTTATACTGTCGCCTTTGTGTGTGATTTTAACCCAAACGGTTCTAACATACACTTAAGTTGCAAAGAAATTCGAGTTTTTACGCCATATGATGCTTTCAGCACATGCAGCAGTTTTAGCGAAAACATCGTAATGAAAGCAGCATGTCCTAGAAACAAGAATTTTATGATATTTGTGACGTCAACCAGCAAATAGATGACCCAAAACTACATAAAGATACACTGTTAAAGCATGAAATCATTTTAAAGTCAAGCATATTCTAATTTCCCGATTCCCTCCTATGTACTCCCTACTTCCGTGCACACCTGGCTTAAAGAGCTAGATCCCGTGCCATTTGGGACTTACTAAAAACACAACCAGCAACTTGTCTCTGGTTCAAGACCGGATACATAGTCCATAGACAGCAAGCAATCTCTATGTCATTCATCATTAAATCATCGATCAAGCATCAGACCAAAATCAGATAAATCAGCAATTAGCGAGTGCATCTTTAAACCAAGGTGATTTGAGTTCAACGTGGGGGCCCCTACGCAACAGGCTGAGCGAGAAAACCTGGATATTCTGGTGAGTCCCATTCGATCCTTCTATCCATCTTCTGTAATATGCTTGAATTGAGAATTTCTCAGTAAGACGCGCCTCGTGACGCAGTTCCATTTATCGAAGGAATTTATCAAACCACCAAATTATCACAATACACGAACATACACCACAGGTTCATATATTCGTCAAAACAAATTTAATGTCCAAAATCCAAACTACTCACACCAATGAAACTCTCAAAACTTTTCACATCAAAATTAAATAGCTACACACCAAAAGCAAGTAAATCAATAAAACAGTTTACCTTTTAATAAACAGTTAAACTTTTCAGTATCGGACGAAGGATAAAACAAACGAGGTCCAAGGTTTAAGGATCAGAGGTCCGTCCAAAAAGGGTTGACCAGTTATAAGCTCACTAACTGTAATTAATTTCTAGTTTCAATTGTTAATTTGCCCTATGAGGATACGCGAAGCAAATATCGTACCAAAGGGTATTAGAATACGGTATGAAAGATTGGCGAATAAAAATCACAAGGTATATTTTGTGATTTTGACTTGACGTCTTATGATTGGTAGAGCTGGCTACACGCACGAAAAAACATGACTCATGCGGCATTACCTCGCTTTGAGGCGTTCCATTTAAGGCTTGAAGTGCAAGCGAGAGCGCGGAACGAGTGACAACGAGGCACAATCGGCCTCCGCGTTCGGTAGTTGTACTTGAGTGAGCGATGCGTCCGCGTGGACAGTTGCTGTTACATTAACATGTTTTCGTCAAATATGAAGTGCAGTGAAAAGTGAATGTGATGTCAGTTGTTTGTAACAACGATATTTGCGACGTTAAAGGTTAGAAATGCAACTATTCCATTAGTATTTTCTTATGACGTTGTCACGTTCTACCGTCGTCAGTGAACTGACTTTACAGACAACTGGCTTTTTTAGAGATACAAAAAGTTGCAGTGTAGAGCAATGGTGGCTTAGCAGTATCGCCGAAACTTACAAGTTATTATATTTTCAAGCCCCAGACAGGCGTTTTCCTTTACATTAATCATTTCTTCACTACTACTCTCAAAACGGCGACGGAAAACACCGTGAGGAAGCCTCTCGGCTGTCATAGATCCAAAAGATCGAAAACATGATATCCACCAAACCGCACAGGTCCCTCGTGTTCGATTACGGCACGTCTGATTAGATTGCCCAGGCCTAGGCTGATTATAATGATGATAAGTTACTATGGTCATCATCATGATAACTTATAACAGTATTCATTGCCGTTTCCACGGCGTTGGTGGTGTCAGCAAAGAAGTGAGTTTAACTTCGTATTGCTGGGACACAGAAGACAGGGAGAAAAGTTGGAGAATGATTTGCGATATACATAACTCCCCATTTACACGCTACTACTGTTCCGTCAAGGTAGCCCCACTTTTCGGGTCTTAAAGAGTCTGTTATTCCTTCTTCTCAGCCAATAGAGGTCTACTGCTAGACAAAAGCCCTACTCCAAGTCTTCCCACAATAACCGGTATTGTGCTGTCCTCATTCTTCGGTTTCCCGAGACCTTCACCGGGTTAGCGGTCCACCTTGTTACGGCCACCCTACGCTGCGTCTTCCGTTACGTAGCCTCCACTCCAGAACCTTACTGCCCCACTGTTACGAGCAATGTGCCCCGCCCACTATCACTTAAGTTTCATCATCATCATCAACCTTTTTTATGGTCCCACTGCTGGGTACAGGCCTCCTCTCATACAGAGAAGGATTGAGCGTAATCACCACGCTTGCTCAATACGGGTTGGCGATTTCAGAGTTAAAGTCCAGGTTTCCTCAATATGTTTTCCTTCACCTTCAGTTATTGGTATCCAAGATATACTTAGAAAGTACATATAACTTTAGAAAAGTTGCATTGGTACTTCCCTGAACTGGAATCGAACCCGCGCACTCATACTTGAGAGGCTGGTGTAACCATTAGGCCACCACGACTTAAACCACTTAAGTTTAGCGACTGGAAAAGCTGTTAATTCAATAAGTAAAAATGTAATTGGACGTTTTATCAATCAGTGTGTCCCTGTGTAAATGAGGGTACAGTTATTTGAGTTTCATTTTCCAAGTGTCGTGTGTGCCGACTGTGTTTGCGTTGAAGGGCCGATGGTTACAACTTTGCCCCGCGGCTCTTATCATGCTATCCCTTTGTTTTACAAATTAACACCATTTCTATGGCTGTTTTATTTGTACTATGTACTGGCTTTTGCTCGCAACTTGGTTTGCGTGAAATTTATTGATCACGTCGTATTGCATCGTTTGCCCGCGTTATTACTTCGTTCTCGGTGAGTGTTTTTCTTTCGTTATTTACTTTCTTTCATTATTAACTGCTTAAATACTCCCCAATGGTGTAATAGTTACAATACCCAAATACACAACAGAAAACAGTTCATAAAATACCACGTATACATCCCCCTCCTCCTCCTCCTCTTCCTCAATAATGAGGAGAACGACTTGTCATTCTCCTCATTACTGAGGGTCGTGATGTCCCTGTGGAATTATCCTCTTCCTCACAATAGTTCGCCATTTGTTACGATCCCTGGCCGCGAGTATAGCATCATGCAGGCCGGTGTCCAGAGAGGAACGAATTTGGTCAGTCCACCTTATTGGACTGCGACCTCTGGAACGTCGTCCATCCACCTTACTAGTAACCATCAGATGTTCGAGGTTGTCTCCATCCTTACTGGCAATATGGCCGAAATACTCCAAAATTCTTCGAAGGCAGAAGATAGAGGAGAGTTATTGTGACACCCAGCAGTCTAAAATGTCAGTCTAAAATCTCTTGGGACATAGACCTCCTGTAGGTGAAAGAGAGTGGGCCGTAATCTACCAGTCGGGCCCAATTTGGGCTAGTAGATGTCACGTGCCATCAAAGTTTTGCATTTAGGTCATTCCGGTTTCCTTACAGTGTTTTCTTTCACCCTTTTGACAGCTGTGGTAATGAGATAATGGCCCCGATTCTCTTGTTTATAAACTAAAACTAAATTTGAGTTCAGTATACCTTTTTCCTTATATTTCAATCATTCTTCGTAAATCAATATGTTAATTAAGACCTGTCAAATTAGTTCGCGCCTGACGTAAATTGATTATTATTATTATTTATGCGAGGTGATGCAATGTTTAACCCAACAACACGACCAACGATGCTGCGCCAGAGGATGATCTGGAGACCCTCCACGACCAAACTCCCGACACAGCAACATTAGGCACAACGTACCCGGTACACATCGCAACACAACTGCTCAGACCCGTCCACCGTACGGCTTCACGTCTGGAATCATGCCGGAACACGACAAATCGCTTGGCGGCAAGACTTTGTCTGGTGGGTGGTAACTTATGCCAGTGGCTGATGTTGTTGCCTACCACCGAGAAAATTCAATCATTCTTCGTAAATCAATATGTTAATTAAGACCTGTCAAATTAGTTCGCGCCTGACGTAAATTGATTATTATTATTATTTATTTATTTATCAGTTTACAACTGTCCTTACAGTTTTTACCCTAATGCATTATTTTTACATTAATTTTTAAATATAACTCACAATATTTAAAAAAAACTCTTGCGAGTTCACTCAAAGAACACGAAAATATGTCCAGTCTATCATGGACTTCGTTCACCATACGGATTGCACGGGTGAGGGGTGCTTTCACCAGTAGGTTGGTTCTGGCCACAGGCACGTTTAGCAGTATATATATTACTAGCTTTCCGCCCGCGGCTTCGCCCGCGTGGAGTTCGGTTATATCGCGCTTTTTAGATTTCCCTCGGGAACATCAAATTTTTCCGGGATAAAAGATAGCCTATGTTTTTTCTCAGGGTCTAAAGATTGTCTGTGCCAAATTTCATCAAAATCGGTTGAGAGGTTTAAGCGGGAAAGCGTAACAGACAGACAGACAGACAGACAGACAGACAGATAGACAGACAGACAGACAGAGTTACTTTCGCATTTATAATATTATATATATATTAGTATGGACTAGCTGCCGCCAGCGACTTCGTTCGCGTGGAGTTAGTTATGCACCGCTCCCATTGGTCGCAGCGTGATGTTATATAGCCTAAAGCCTTCCTGGATTATCGGACTATCCAACGCAAAAAGAATTTTTCAAATCGGACCAGCAGTACCCGAGATTAGCGCGCACAAACAAACAAACAAACAAACTCTTCAGCTTTATATATGTACTAGCTGACCCGGCGAACTTCGTTCCGCCTTAAAGGCAATATCACATGACTACTTTTTAAATTAGGATAATTTTAAATAAATAAATATTATTATTCAATGATTCTTTATTTGGGAGCACAATCCTGGCGGTTCTTCAGAAATCTTTAATGTGCTACAATACTCGGAAACAACATCCATTGGCCCAATGCGAACGTCATTGCGCTATATTATATGCGTATAGAAATGCTGCCCGATTGAAACCAGTATTTGATGAATTTCTTCTTGTGCTTCGTAAATTATTATCTAGCGCTTGATCTCTGAGGTTTGCTCGACGATTTCGCATTGCCAACTGAGCCGTTTCATGGGCTGCCTCCCTTTGCTCTGGTGAGTGAAAAGCACGAAGTCGAGCTATACTAAGGCTGCGCTCTTCAAGTGCAATTTCTTGCTCTTCTTCAGTTCTTTTTTTTTTGTATTGGTTGGGAAATCATAAAATGACCTCTCCCGCTCTGGGCGGAGCGGAAGGGCGTGTCAGACTTTTACCTAGACTAAAACCCACCCGTGTTCCTTCACTTGCCTGTGCAACGGCCAGTGCCATGGTTTTTTTTTTAACCAACCCGCAACCCTGTGGAACAGTCCTCGTAGACACCGTCAAGGTGTGCTGACATCTTTTTGAGGCGCGTGTGAAACACAACGCGCCGTCACCTCGGGCCTGGTTCTTACCAGGAGGCGAGCTGCCTATCGCTCGCCGCCCGTAAGCCCGCGCCTACGGTGGTCGGGAGTCCGATGTTGCCACCCGACCAGGGCGCTTCCTGCGGCGGTGTGAGGCGTGAGAGTAGTGGGATTTCCGCTCCCTCACGCGCTACGCCTCCTCCTTTGCCAGCATCACTGCTTCACAGAAGGAGGTGAAAGCTTGCCATCATGCACTCTTGCTCCGGACTATGGCCCGGACCAGGGTCGGACGCGAGAGATCGCCGCCGATCGACGCCACGAGGACACGGCTGTGCTCTACCCAAGCCGGGAAGACCTCCACCATATTCTCCACCGTGTCCTCAGGGTGATGCACACAGTGGTCACCATGGCGTTTCCTCCCGCCTTATACGGAATAGGAACCTCCCGAAACAGCTGTGTCCGGTGAGGACCTACGTCAGTCGGAAGGTGAGGACGCCGTGGCGCCTCTCTAGCTACTCTTCAAAGAGAGGACTTACTGCCGCTATTGTGGCGTGCTCTGTGCTGGGTTGCGACAATCACACTTTCCATGTCGCCATGAGATCCCGCCGGAGCTCTGTCCGCTGTACTGGGATTTTATGGATTGGATATGGACACAATTTAATGGATGTTATTATACATATAAACGTTTCTTTTTAGTTACTCTATCTATTAAAAGAAACCTCATCAAAATCTGTTTCGTAGTTTTAAAGATTTAATCATACAAAGGGACATAGGGAAAGAGAAAGTAACTTTCTTTTATAGTATGTAGTGAAGTGGTAAACGGCACAGCAATACAATATTAGAAATTTTGAAGTTGAAGTTTGCTTTGGGGCTTTTATTAAAAAAATTAAACCGGCAGAGAGTATTTATATTCCTTGCTTTAAATGAATGCATCAACATTCAACCGTTAAGATTTTTTTTAATATGCTGAGTAGTGCAGCAGTGTGTTTGTACCATTTTTAACAAATGAACCGCTAACTTATATTTTGACTGAGTTGTTTTGTTATTCCATGTCAGTTGCGTTTTGTTATACCATGTCTTATGTCACGTCACACGGGAACGACGGGAACAACGGGAACGGGATAAAAGTATCCTATGTGATATGTCCTTCTCCCAGTTCTTATCTACCTCCCTACCAATTTTGAGCCATACTGGTTAAGCGGTTCTTGAGTTATAAATAGAGTAACTAACACAACTTTCATTTATATACATAGACTTCATTCAAATCGGACCAGCCCTTTAGGTGGAATTCAGTGACGTACACAGGTACAGCAGATTTAGGAACATACCCATGGAAAGCATTGTCACAAATTTGTGACATTTGTAACAAATATATCATACCTCTCTCTACCCCTAGAGCTCTTGTTTCAGTCTCTTAAAGTTAAATAAAAAATCTTAAATATTTATTTATTTCTATTTATTTTTTCTCTTTTAGTTCATATGTACAATTTCAGTTAATTTATAAAACTGAATTTTTTTTTTTATTTTTTCCCCTTTTAGTTCTTATGTACAATTTTCTTTTTAAGTAACTACAAAAATTAAAAAAAGAACTATAAACTTGTCTAAAACAAAAAAAAAAAAATTGAAAGCCTGGGTTTGAACCGAGGAACACCAGCTATCGCGAGTAGACCATACCACTATCGCCTACACCACAGCCGCTATGTCAAGCCGCGCGAAATTAGCGTCCATATTATGCGTGAAATATTGCGAAAGAGAAAACTCGAAAATATGCGCTTCCCCCGACATTAAACTGAGCTAGATCAATTTCTCGTCCCCGAAAACCCCCACGTATTAAATTTCAGCGAATTCGTTAGGGCCGTTTCCGAGATCACATGCTTCTTCAAGCGATCAGCGCCATCTGCCGGGCTGATTTGTGAATCTAAACCATCCAGGTCGCCACTCAAACGCATACAGATAAATTCATTAAAATCGGTCAAGCCGTTTAGGAGGAGTTCAATGACATACACACGTACAGCAGAATTATATATATAAAGATTAGTACTAGCGGACCCGGCAGACGTTGTCCTGCATATGATATTTCAAGTGATTAGGGCATTAAAAAGTATGAAAGGAAAGATCAACAATATTATTATTATTCTTTATTTTGAAATAACATCAATTTTTCGAAAACAATTCGTTATCCATACTAATATAATATTATAAATGCAAAAGTAACTCTGTCTGTCTGTCTGTCAGTCTGTCTGTCTGTCTGTCTGTCTGTCTGTCTGTTACGCTTTCCCGCTTAAACCTCTCAACCGATTTTGATGAAATTTGGCACAGACAATCTTTAGACCCTGAGAAAGAACATAGGCTATCTTTTATCCCGGATAAACTTTGATGGTCCCGAGGGAAATCTAAAAAGCGCGATATAATCGAACTCCACGCGGGCGTAGCCGCGGGCAGAAAGCTAGTAATCAATAATTGCACAAAAAACTTGTTAAGATGCGACGAATGTTTTACAATAACCGCTGAAACCTTCAAGTTTTGCGTAATACGAATTAGTAGGGATAAAGAACAAAAAAATCGAGTGAAGCAACTACTTGTTAAAACGGAAATACCTACATCTCAACAATGTCACCATCATCTTCTGAGGGAATAACATTTTCAGAGCTTAATTTAACTGCCGAAGAACTAAACGATTTGAATGAGGTAGAACAAAGTCAGGAGCGCAACATCGGCAATATTCTGGTTCAGCCAGACTTGTCCGAGTCACCGAGGCCTCCCGCCACGCCGTCAAGTTCAGCGAGCCAAGTCAAGATATCATCAGCAAGCCGGGTTAGCCTGTGATGTTTGATTAATTACTATATGTTGCCAGAGTGATTAATATAGTCTAAAAATAGAAAATAAAATAAATTGTATCAAATTTAAAAAAAAAAATCGTTCAAATCGGTCCACCCGTTTATTTGCAGTATAGATAAATAACCTAAATACCGACTACAGCGCCATCTGCCGAATTGTTTTTTTGTGAATGTAAATTTTCCAGGCCCCCGCTTAAATGCATAAACAAAAATTCATTCAAATCTATCCAGCCGTAAGGGATAAATAACATAGATACCGACTGCAGTGCCATCTGCCGGGCTGATTTGTGAATCTAAACCATCCGGGGCGTCACCCAAACGCAAACAAAAAAAAATCATTCAAATCAGTCCAGCCGTTTAGTTGCAGTAGGTATAGATAAATACCGACTGCAGTGCCATCTGCCGGGCTGATTTGTGAATGTTATTTTTCCAGGCCCCCACTTGAATGTAAAAACAAAAATTCATTCAAATCAGTTCAGCCGTTTAGGATTAATAACCTAGACACCGACTGCAGCGCCATCTGCCGGACTGATTTGTGAATCTAAACAATCCAGGGCGTCACCTAAACGCATAAAAAAATCATTCAAATCGGACCAGCGGCTTAGGAGGACTTCAGTGGCGTACACACGTACCGTAGATTAAGGAATATACCCACGGAAAGCACTGTCTTCTACATTTTGTAACAATGATATCACACCTCTCTCTACCTCTAGAGCTCTAGTTTCAGTCTCTTAAAGTTAAATAAAAAGTTTAAAATATTTATTTATTTTTTTTCTCTTTTAGTTTTTAAGTACAATTTTAGTTAAATTAAAAAAAAAAATATTTTTATTTTTTTCCCCTTTCAGTTCTTATGTACAATTTTGTTTTTAAGTGACTCCAAAAACTAAAAAAAAACTATAAACTTATCTAAAAACAAAAAAAAATACTTGAGTCTGCCTGGGTTTGAACCGAGGAACACCAGCCACCGGGAGTAGAACCATACCACTATCCACCACGCCACAGCCGTAATGTCAAGCCCCGCGAAATTAGCGCCGATATTACGCATGAAATATTGCGAAAGAGAAAACTCGAAAACATGCGCTTCCGCAGACATAACACTGAGTTAGATCGATTTCTCGTCCCCGAAAACCCCCACATATCAAATTTCAGCAAAATCGTTAGGGCCGTTTCCGAGATCACATGCTTTTTCAAGCAATCAGCGCCATCTGCCGGGCTGATTTGTGAATCCAAACCATCCAGGGGGCCACTCAAACGCATACAGAAAAAATCATTTAAATCGGTCAAGCCGTTTAGGAGGAGTTCTATTACATACACACGTACAGCAGAATTATATATATAAAGATAGATATATATTATTTATTGTCGCCATGTTTATAATCTTATCTAAACTGTATAGAAAACATAGTAAGTTTACAGGATTAAACTTAAATGTAGATAATCATTTATCCTTTTCTTAATAAATAAAAAAGCTGGACTTTACTTAAAATTACTTTAGTATGTGAACAAAAGAATCGACGCTAATTTACACAAAGTAAAACTCCCGTTTAAGTTCGAAACTAGAAAGAAAGAAAGTAAACACGTTTATTTGAAGTAAACATGACGCAAAAGTTTACAAAAACACCAAAAATAAGAAATAGTTGAGGGAACATGCGTCACAATCACGAAAGACGGCTGTCGCTCAGCATTATCCTGCTACCCTATGCAAAACAGAGCCCTGCGCTGGCTTTCAGCGACATCCGGCGCCGACGTAAAGACGTCACCCGGTGCAGCAAACAATTTGTTACCACTAGGCGGCCGCTGCTCCCACATATACCACATATCTTCTTCTTCTTGTTCAGCCTATAGATGTCCACTGCTGGACAAAGACCTCCCCCAAGGCTTTCCACGCTGACCGGTCTTGTGCTGCCCGCATCCATCGGCTTCCTGCGACCTTCACCAGGTCATCGGTCCACCTTGTTGGGGGCCTCCCTACGCTGCGTCTTCCAATACGTGGCCGCCACTCTAGAACCTTACTGCCCCATTGGCCATCGGTTCTACGAGCAATGTACCCTGCCCACTGCCACTTAAGTTTACTTACTAAGTTTGCGACTCGCAGAGCTATGTCGGTGACTTTGGTTCTTCTGCGGATCTCCTCATTTCTGATTCGATCACGCAGAGAAACTCCGAGCATAGCGCTTTCCATTACCACACACATATACCACATAAGCAGTTCAATAATAGCAGTAAATATTTTCGGCACAGCTTATTAAATTTTCAGTGCAAGCAATCTGACAAAGTGGTTGTTCTGCGATGTTTCTCGGATCATTTGTGTCAGTATTGGTTATGTTTATGTTTATTTTCAGATATTGTATTTCCTCTAGATTTATTAGTTTAGCTCGTTGGATGTAATTTCCGTAAAAGAAAGGTAATATAAAATAGTTAAAGTCAATAGTTGCAATTATGGTGGCCACGCGCCATTTACGAAGTTTTTTTCCCAATTCTTGCCAATATTTTTAATATTGTTTTCTTTTTTATTTTACGTAAAAAATTATGTATACACATTTATAAAAAGACAATAGTATGTCAATAAAAGAGAGAAGTGGTAAAGAGGTAATGCTTATTTTAAAAGAAATCTCTTCCAGCTTACCTACAGAGATGTAGACGGCGTGTGAAAAAAGTAAAGGATAATAAGATAGTAAATCAAAATCGATAATCATTTATTCAAATTAGGCTAAGAATCAGCACTTTTTGAGCGTCAATATTACTTAAGACAGTCCCCCAAAACCCCTCCTTTGCCGCTTCCTAGTGCTTTCGCTGGGAAGAAGAAGTGACGGAACAAACTCCCCAGCAGCACAGCTGTCTGTTCATTTAAAAAACACATGACTTTATATAGTAATTAACACAGGAAAACATAGAACATTAAATGAAATTATTAACCATATGCCAGCTTGCCACTACTTGCTCTAAAATAGCAGCAAAGCAAAAAAAAATCACTAAAATTGGAAAATAAGGTAAATAAGTAAAACCTTATTACCTATATGTATAAAAGCCCTAGGCATGAAGGGCGTGACAGCTCACATATCGACGCTTGAAAGGCAATCATATCTAAGCGACAAAAATTCGTAAATTGAGTTATATACACCAAACGACGCAGAATAACCTGGCGTTTCGAATGGTGTATATAACTCAATTTACGATTTTTTGTCGCTTAGATATGATTGCCTTTCAAGCGTCGATATGTATGCATTAATTTATGCATATAACCTGTCAGTAAGCTAATTAGCTTTAGTAAGCTAATTAGAGAATCAGAAATGAGGAGATCCGCAGAAGAACCAAAGTCACCGACATAGCTCTGCGAGTCACTAAACTTAAGTGGCAGTGGGCAGGGCACATTGCTCGTAGAACCGATGGTCGATGGGGCAGTAAGGTTCTGGAGTGGCGGCCATGTACTGGAAGACGCAGCGTAGGGAGGCTCCCAATAAGGTGGACCGATGACCTAGTGAATGTCGCGGGAGGCCGATGGCGCATGGCAGCACAAAACCGGTCAGCGTTGAAAGCCTTGGGGGAGGCCTTTATCCAGCAGTGGACATCTATAGGCTAGAGAAACTCCTTTTTTTGAAATCGGATAAAAACGTTCAAAATCTATTCTCATCTTAGCGTCAAACAATGTCAAAAACTTATCGGAAATTTGGGGAAATCTATACTAATATATAAAGCTGAAGAGTTTGTTTGTTTGTTTGAACGCGTTAATCTCTGAAACAAAAATTCTTTTTGCGTTGGATAGCCCTTTAATCCAGGAAGGCTTTAAGCTAATATAACATGATGCTGCGACCAATAGGAGCGAAGCATAACTAAACCACGCGAACGAAGTCGATGGCGGCCGCTAGTCAGAAATATTTATGATTGAGGCCGAGACCGGAGTATAAAGGTTCTTAAAATTATAAGAATGGTCCTTCTATACGCTCAGGAATTAAAAGACAGTGGTTTTTACGTGGCCGCACCCCTCAACGTACATTAACAACATATATTATTTAACATTACATTAACATTGAAATACTACCCACATTATCCCCTATCCCGGAATACATTCAAAGGCTAACAAACAAGTTATTACTGTTTTATTAATTCAGTTTCCGTTATTATGATAATAGTGTGCAATTATTAAGAAGCAGGTATTAAAGTATTACTTCAGAATGGTAATATGAGCTTTTGTTACGAGGAATTTTCATAAATAGCCAGGGACGTCCTGTTGTAAAAATTGTTTGTGATGCAAACGCAATGTGGGGTACTTACATATTTATTAAATAAAGCCATTAAATGTTTTGTTGTTGTAAGAAGGCTCAAAGTCACTCAAAGGGCAATGGAGAGGGCTATGCTTGGGGTTTCATTGCGCGATCGAATCAGGAATGAGGAGATCCGCAGAAGAATGAGAGTAACCGACATAGCCCGAAGAATGGCAACACTAAAGTGGCAGTGGGCTGGACACGTTGCCCGTAGGACCAATGCCCGATGGGGCCGACGGGTTCTCGAGTAGCGACCACGTACCGGAAGACGTAGCGTGGGTAGGCCCCCGACAAGGTGGACCGACGACCTGGTGAAGGTCGCGGGAAACCGCTGGATGCGTGAGGCGCAGGACCGGTCGTCGTGGAGAACCTTTGGGGAGGCCTATGTCCAGCAGTGGACGTCTTTCGGCTGAAATGATGATGGTGATGATTAAATGTTTAAGTACCACACGTTACGTTTGTTATACTACGATATTTTTTGTGTATGGGAAACATGAATACAGTTTGTTCAGAATAAGCAACCGAATCGATTCCAATCATTTTTACACCATGTTATATTTTTCCCAAATTCACTTAGAAATTGTTGCAATGTGGTTACAGAGTGCGCCACGCAGCTGACGATAGATCATAGTACTGCGCACGCCCGCGCAACAGCTGACACCAGAGGTCAACGCACCGCTGGCCCGCCCGAGCGGAGCGTGGACCATATTTTTGTTGGAACAACCAATTTGAATAGCAAGCTTACTTTTGCTTTGCACATACATTCTTTACTTAAAAATACTGGACACGTGTTTCGGGTTTTAAAAGAGAAGGTAGATTGCAAATTATCTGCCTTTTTCCCAACTATATGGAGATCGACTTCCAGTTTGACCGGATTCAGCATTATGGATACATGGAGTGTATGCCTATTTAATACTTTTATTTGATATTTTTATCTAATGATTTTTTTTTTAATAACATTGCGTCACACAGTCACACTAGTAATTTCTCCTGTGTCGTGGGTACGTTTACAAATATATAAAGTTATACACACAAACAGCCAGACTCGGAACAACTAATTATAGGCTTTACAAATATTTATTCCGTGCGGGAATCGAACCCGAGACACGCAGCGCAGCAGTTGATCGCTCACCCACTGCGTCAATTGTATCGTCAAATGTATTTTTATATCTGGTGTATTGTGTGTATTCTAGTATTTTCCTTTTTTTTTTTCTTTAGGTATTTCTTCATCGCCATTATTTAAAAAAACATGCGCAAAAACGTCAACTTTTGGTTATAAGCTCCAACAAGCGTCACCTCATAGGAAGTTATTGTGCCTCTCAAACAATAAAAGCATAATATCGACTTCTTAATATAAACACCCTACCATATAATATAGCACCCACTATACCTATGCCAAAGCGGTTAAACCACGCGTGAGTTTAACCCATTTGTCTTGTGAGTCAGCAATGGACCTTGACGAAAGGCGATGCATCAATGTATCTATGTATATATGGGTAGGAGGGTCAGTTCCTACGATACACGGTCGACTGGCAAAGGATATCCCGCTGCAAGAGCTTTTAGACCAGCTGGTAGATTTAAGGAAAGAATTTATTGGATAATGGTTTGAAAATACATTAGAAATATGGTCCGATTTTTTGTTTTTCTCTCCTACTCCCAGATGTTACAAGTTAGAACTTGAAAATTTTACCACGGAAACGTACTAACGCGATAAAAGTATCATATCGATGGCCCCACATAATAAACGTGTAAGTCAAAAACGATAACTTTTCAGGAAAAAATAAAAACGATAAAAATTTAATAACTGTTGTTTAGTACTATGTACAACGAAAGTAAAACAATAGCTTCCATCTAATATTTATTCAGAACTATATGAGATACACCTCTGCCCAATCCTTCTAGGAATCAAGGTATGATCATCATCATCTACCTGTCTGCTTTTTCCAACTATGTTGTGGTCAGCATCCAGTCTAACCTGATGCAGCTGACTACTAGTATTTATATAGAGCGACTGCCTATTGATCTCCACAATCCAAGAATTGGGAAATACGATGGTCTTGAGTAAGACTGGTTTTGAGATCCACGAATGACAGCCGAGACCGGAGACCATTCCGAAGACTGGAGGGGTCTTGGTAAGCAAATATGGTCACCAATCCATGAACAGAAAGGATTCAATTTTCAATTTATTTATTTCTCTCTTCACAAGATTAGTTTAACAATATTATACTTATATTCCACCATTGGAAGAGACTGGTGCCTGAAGTAGGTTTTTGGAGAAACCTGTGTTACAGGTCACCAGGGTACCCCGAAGCAAAACAATTAAGTAACACGTTTGGAATAATACGATCTTCAGATTCTTGAGTAAACATTTGATGTTTATTTTGCGTCACTGCTTACCATCAGGCAGGATTGCGGTCAAGTGCTGGTTTATAATATGTAAAAAAAAAAAAAAGAAGATCATAAAGAGACAATCAGTTAAAAGTTAATGATAACAACACATAATACAGAAAAAAATAACAATTAAAACAGAAAAAAGCAGTTAACAATGCAGAACTAATGATTCATATGAAAGTGAAGTGTCGTGTTGGAGGGAATGATGGAGAGTATGCATATAGGTTGCTGTTTGAAAGCATGTTGAAGTGTGCGAGTGTGAGTGTGCGATGTAAAACAGCCACAAGAGAGAAGCTGGTGGAAATCTATTTGGGAACTGTCAGCAAGTCCTCAGTTTTTTGATAATCAAGGGATTTAAGAAAAGTTTTAACTGACTTTTCACAATGGGAAATGGTTTTAGGATAAAAATTGAGAGTGACGTTTAATTTGTTGTACAATAATTGATCCAGGAAGCATAAACAAATCTGGGGGAGCGAAGATTTGAATTGGAGTGAAGGGCAGACTCTTCCCTTCTGTCGTTGGTTATAGGTTGATTTGTCAAACTTTAACTGGAAATGCTTTTTTGTTACAGTACGCAGAATAAAAGTTTGTCTTACCGTAAGGATATCCCATTCTTTGTATAAATCAGTAGTTGGGAAGCGAAAGGGAAGACCCGCACCAACCTTAAGAATAGCACGCTGAGCCCTTTCCACCTCAATAAGATGGGTTTTGGCGGCACTGCCCCAAGTTGTAATGCAGTACTCAATTAACGGCTGGCATAAGGCAAAGTAAACCATTTTGATGGTCTTTCGATCTGTAGTGTGTCTTAATCTCTTAAAGATATAAATAAGTTTACAGATTCTCGGAACAATGGCATCAAAATGATATTTAAAAAAAAGATGGGAGTCAATAATGATCCCCAGATATTTAATATTATCAGTTCTATCGAGGGTGGGACAACTGCACTCGGAATTTAGAGAACTACACGTGTGTGCCGAAATAGAGAGGGCTGGCGGAGGACGAAGGTTAGCTCTATGAGCAAAGGCTACGTATTTAGTTTTAGAAACGTTTAATGTCAATAGATTGTTGTGCAACCATTCGCTAACAGCGTTAACGCCCAATTCCAACTACCACCACTGAACAGTGCGGTATCATCTGCAAAAGTGATTATTTTTCCTTTCAGTAGAGGAAGCTGACAGAGGTCATTAATATATATTAAGAAGAGCGTTGGCCCGATAATACTACCCTGTGGTACACCAAATCTGACAGTGAGCTCATCACTTAACTTATCTTTAATTTTCACTCTTTGTTTCTTTCCAGTAAGATAGTCCTCGAGCAATTTAAGAGGTATTCCTCTTACGCCAAGACGATCTAATTTGTTTAGAAGATGAGGTACTGACACTGTGTCGAACGCCTTTGCGAGATCAAGGAACACCGTTAGACATTTCATCCCATCATCTAAACCGGCCACGATAGAGTTAACCAGCTCATGCACGGCATCGTTGGTACTCATACCAGTTCTGAAGCCAAATTGTGAAGGAGAGAGCAGTTTGTTGGTCTCCAGAAACATAACTAGACGCTTATTAATTAGGCGCTCCAGTATTTTGGAAAGTGTTGGAAGAATGGAAATGGGTCGGTAATTGTTCACAGAGTCTTTTTCCGGGGAAAAAGGCTCGGGGAAAATCGCTCTTATCAAGCCTATCTTCAAGGCCGGGGCCTTGAAGATAGGCTTGATAAGAGCGATTTTAAACAGCTCTGGGAATACCCCTGTGGATATTGATAGGTTACATATGTGGGTAACAGGAGAGACAAGGAGGTTCGCGTATCTCTTAATAATTTTACCACCAATGAGGTCGAGACCCACAGCACATTTATCCTTTAGTCTGTTTATAAGTGTGAAGACTTCTTGCTCGTCAGCGGGTAGCAAGACCATAGAATTTAGAGGGGTAGTCGGTAAGTGATCACTGCAATAACTGACTGAAGCCCGATTAACATTAGTGATCCTGTTCGCCAGGGATGCTCCTACGTTGCAAAGAAGCGGTTGACGTTGTTTATGTCAGTATCTGGATTGTTTGAAGAGACTACGAATGACCTATTCTCTTATCAGTACCGCTTATTCTTTTAATTACATCCCATAGCTGTTTTTTGTTGCCCCTAGCATTTTCAATCTCTTGTCTGTCATGTTTCCTTTATGCTTTTTTGAATAAGGTGTTGCAATAGTTACGGTAACGTTTGTATGTTGTTTTTATACATTAGGGTTTCGCTTTTGCTTTTTATGTAGATTGTCCCGATTTCTCATACAACGTAATAATCCTTTAGTGATCCAGGGTTTGGTAATCCATTCCTTTTTGCTGCTTTTAACAATCCTGGTATTGTTTCTGATTGCTGCAGACAAGAAAGTAACAAGAATTTCGGTTGCGATGTTTACATCCTGGGAGTCAATGATAAGTTGAAAATCAACATTAAACAGATCGGTATATCGAGACCCTCATAGTTTACAGTGCTATATGTTTCGTTTAAGTAGTGGAGGCGCGATTTGGGTTTACAGCTAATGGCAACACTATCGTGGTCTGTAATGGAGGTTTCAAAAACAAAGCAAGATACGTCCATATTGGTCCTCGGCATCATGTGGTCAAGACATGTTAATCCATGCGTTGGAAGAGCATGACCTGGGAGCATACCATGGCCAGCCAATAAATTTAGGTACTCATGGGATCGTTTATCAGCACTATTTGGAACTATATTAATGTTTATGTCACCGCAAAGGAAAATGTTTTTAAAGGATTCATCAATAAGAAGCAAATTCAGGGAATCAATAAATTTAGCAATGTTAGTGTGACTTGGTGGACGATATATTCCCAGTACGCAAACATCCAGATTTAATTTTAAAAGTGACAGTTTGCGTCGATGATCGACGGTTCTTTCACAGTGGCTTGCAAGTGTTTAGTGTAATAAATTACAACACCTTCATTTTGGGTTTTGTTTGAAGTGGTCGCTACATGGTTGTAGCTGTCGAGGGAAGGAATGTACTTTGCAGATGGAAGCCAGCATTCGGAGAGGACCAGTATGTCCCAACAAATTTTAGATCTTTGGAGAAGTGTGACGAAGTTTGGTATATTGCGGATGATGCTACGAGTATTTTGACATAAGATATTGATGGTGTGCTTGTGACTATTAATGTGTTTCTTTGCATTTTCTATATGGCATGAGACAGTCTTAGCTACTTGC
This sequence comes from Sesamia nonagrioides, assembly GCA_017933935.1. Lineage (NCBI taxonomy): Eukaryota > Metazoa > Arthropoda > Insecta > Lepidoptera > Noctuidae > Sesamia > Sesamia nonagrioides. Next base: position 1,101,161 of record JADWQK010000998.1, on the reverse strand, counting down.
AATGTGTCCAGATCCAAGCTTATTTCAATATTTTGCATGAGAGTTACTCTTTTGTTTAAAAAGATAATGAAAGTCACGTGTAATACGTGATGGGACATAAAAACTTTTTTACAAAAAAACAACCGACTTCCAAAAACCACTACAAAGTGAAAAATAACTATTTTCGGAAGTCGGTGTCTTTGGTTTTGTACATATATTCATTTTTGACACCGACTTCCGAAAATAGTTATTTTTCACTTTGTAGTGGTTTTTGGAAGTCGGTTGTTTTTTTGTAAAAAAGTTTTTATTTTACACTTTTTAGTTGTTAAAAGTACTATGTAATCAGTTGCATCCGGTCAGACTGGAAGCTGGCGCAAATATAGTTGGGAAACGACGTAATTTTGTTTACTTTAATTTTTACCCGTAAGTATTCCCTCAACTGCCTAAAGTCTTCATCATCAAAGGACATTGCTAAAATTCCATACATTGTGTCATATACGGACTCTACGGAGACTGACGTGTGCCGCCCTTAGCAACGGATTGCCTAGTAACCATTGTTATAAAAATTATGTCAAGCATTAAAGAGCGATTTAAAGTAGATATGTTTATTTAATAATTTGGCGACGAGAATGCCCACAAACACTAAGGAAAAATATGCGAGGGTACGTTCCTGTCTACGAGGAACCCTTACCAAAAGTTCAAATTACATAAATACACACGAAAATTTTTCAAACGAAGAAGTCGATTCTCGACTAGAAATTCTGGACCATACATTTAAGAAATTTCAAGAAGTCCAAGAACAAATTGAGTTGGAAACCGAAGATGACTGTTTACAACATGAAATTGAATACAGGTACGAATTTGAGGACAGTTATTCCGCTATGAAAACGAAATTGTTGACATTAAAAAAATCAAATATTTCAAGAACAGAGACAGGTTTGACTAACATACCAAGTACGAGCAGGATAACTTCTACATTAAATCAACCTATCAAAATTAATTTTCAACCTTTTCAAGACAAGGAAACCTTCCAAGGATTCACCAAAAGGCTTATAACTTACTTACTACTTAACAACATTACTGAACCGAAAATAAAAGTATACATTCTACTTACTACTATATCCCCGGAACTTCATGAAAAAGTTTATCATCTGTGTTCACCTGACGATCCATTAAACAAATCCTTCGAAGAACTAACCCAAATACTCGATACATATATAGACCCAAAACCCAGCATTTGGGCTACACAACATAAATTTATATCTCGAATTCAAAAAGAAGATGAAACTATCGCAATGTATTCATCAGATCTCAAAAGACTTGCTACTAATTGTGAATTTGTCTGTCAGAATTGTAAGAAAAGTACAATGGAAAACTTTTTAACCCTACAATTTATACGTGGAATAAAAGAAGGAGAGATACGCACAAAAATATTGCAAGACCGAAAAACACCATCTTTTACGGAATTAGTGACGTTGGCTACAACCATGGAAATAGGAAAGTCTGACAATTTGAAGATCACAAGTGACATACAGCACTTTCATAATTCAGCAATGAACAGAATGTCAACACCATCCAGTAGCAATAGGTCTCCCGGAACAAACTCAAAACTACTACAAAGAAATACAAGTCAACCAATTACCATAAAAGATTTAAAAGGTAAATGCTTCCGATGTGGTAAATCCGACCACCGAGCCAATGACTGTGGAGCAATGAATACAACGTGCAGAAAATGTCAAAAACAGGGTCATTTGGCTAGAGTTTGCCTGCGCAGAACAAATGCAACTAATGTTTTAAACGATTCTACAAGCACAATTAGTAATGAAAGTACCGGACAGATTAATTTGATCAAAAGCGAATTATCCGAAAAATATATGATACCAGTTAAAATTGAACATGAGCATATACAAATGGAATTTGATACAGGAGCTACACTATCTACAATGTCATTGAAACAATTCAAACGCATGAATATCAATAAGAAAATTTACAAAACAGACATGAAATTAAGAACATATACAGGCGAAATAATTAATCCTCATGGAGTTACATATGTTAAATGCCAGTACAAAGGCCAAGTATTCTACGGTAAACTTTACATTATAAACAATGATGTTGATGCTATATTTGGCAGAAGCTGGATGAAAGAAATAAATATAGAATTGGCAGAAATACGAATGATAGAAACGGACAAACTATATCCAGTTAAATTAGATCAGTTGTTTGAAGAATATTCAACATCAGTTTTTAAATCCGATTTGGGTAAGATCCCTAATTACAAAGCTCATTTACACCTAAAGGACAATTCTCAACCGATTTTCATAAAGCCTCGGAGAATTCCTTATGCCCTTAAATCCAAAGTAGACGAAGAAATTCAACGTTTGTGCGACACCGGAGTCATTACCAAGGTAGAACGGTCAGATTGGGGTACACCCATTGTACCAATTGTTAAACCAAATGGATCAATTAGATTATGTGCTGACTACAAAGTTACGCTAAACAAATTCATAAAGGATGAACAATACCCGATTCCTATAATAGAGGATATATTTACAGAAATGAATGGAGGTAAACTATTCTGTACCTTAGATATAACACAAGCATATCTCAATATGGAAATGGACGAAGAAAGCGCCATGTTACAAACCTTAAGTACGCATAAGGGTACATACAAAGTAAATAGATTAATGTTTGGAGTCAAAGTAGCACCAAGCTTATGGCAAAAATTTATGGATCAACTTTTACAGGATATTGAAGGTGTCAAATGCTTCTTTGATGATATTATAATTCAGGGATCCTCAGAAGAACAATTATTTCAACGACTTAAAATAGTATTACAAAAGCTGAAAGAAAGTAATCTCAGAGTAAACAAAGAAAAATGCAAGTTTTTCAAAAGAAGCATCAACTATCTGGGACATACAATAGACAAAGATGGATTACACAAAAACCAAGATAAGGTCAAAGCTATTGTTAAGACAGAGCCCCCAATTAATGTCAATGAATTACGTACATTTCTCGGCATGGCAAATTACTACAATAAATTTATAGCAAACTTAGCATCCATTACAAACCCTTTGAACGAATTATTAAAGAAAGGACAAAAATACATATGGACAAAGAAATGCCAGGAAAGTTTTAATAAAATAAAAGAAGAAATTTTAAGCGAAAAAGTACTGACATATTTCGATCCAAGAAAACCTCTTGTTTTAGCTACAGACGCTTCACCGAGTGGCTTGGGAGCTGTGTTATCTTATAAACTACTAGATGGCACAGAACGTCCGATTGCTTTCGCTTCAAGAACCCTTACTAACAGCGAAAAAAAATACAGTCAGATAGACAAAGAAGCTACAGCAATATTTTGGGGACTTAAGAAATTTTTCCATTATTGTTACGGCCGAAAATTTACCCTGATTACAGACCATAAACCACTGACTTCAATCTTCCATCCGGAACAATCGTTACCAGCATTGAGCACAATGCGTTTATTTCACTACGCACATTTCCTCTCCGGGTTTGACTACAACATCGAATATCGAGCTTCTTCAAAAAATTGCAATGCAGACTATCTATCAAGGTTTCCAGTTGAAATAGTTAAAGAAAAGTCAATAGATCAACATACATCGTTTCAACTCAGACAAATAAACCAATTAGAAGTAACTCCAGAAATAATAGCACGTGAAACACTAAATGACACGGAATTGAAAGTGTTATTAGAAGCGTTACAAACAGGACATTCACTAAAAAATTACGGATACAACGACAATGAACTAACACTTCAAGACAATTGCATTTTGAAAGGCACGAGAATATTTTTACCATACAATCTGCGGTCTCGTGTCCTGGAAGAACTCCATTCAGGACATATTGGAATTCTAAAAATGAAATTACTTGCGCGTAGCCACGTTTATTGGAAAAAACATCGACAAGGACATAGAGAATGTGGTCAAATCCTGTAGATCATGTCGATTACAGCAGAATTCACCAGCGAAAGCAACTCTACATCATTGGGAAGAACCTAATGCTCCGTGGCAAAGAATCCACGTAGACTTCGCTGGACCTATTAAGGGCCATTATATATTTATAGTCGTGGACGCTTTTACAAAATGGATTGAAGTAATCCCCACGAAGACCACTACTACAACATGGTGTATAAACACATTAGAAAATATTTTTAATATATTTGGAATGCCGCATATATTAGTATCCGACAACGGCCGCCAATTTACATCAAATGAGTTTAAAATTTTTCTCAAAAATTGTGGAATTACACATAGAACCACCGCCCCATATCACCCGTCTACCAATGGTCAAGCTGAACGCTCCGTACAGACTGTTAAAAGAGCTTTGCGGGCTATGGAGGGGGAGAGTGGTGACTTCTCAGATAAAATTATCACAGTTACGTGTCGCCTGAGACGCACCCCAGGCCTAAACGGAAAATCTATTTATGAGCTTATGTTCGGCCGTCAGATTAGAACGCGCTTGCACGCAATGCTTCAATCGCCGTCAATCCCTAGGAGAAATGTGGTTTCAGCTCAAAGAGAGCCAAGGAAATTTACTACCGGCGATAGGGTACAGGCAAGAAGCTATAATAACCCCCATGTCAAATGGGAATTTGCTACAGTATTGCGCCGTATTGGCCTATTACATTACGAGATTCGGACAGATAGTGGCTTGACTTACACCCGCCATCTGGACCAATTGCTGGCTGCACCCCAGGTGTGTCAGCCAGGAATCGCCACCGAGGTGTGTCATATACGGACTCTACGGAGACTGACGTGTGCCGCCCTTAGCAACGGATTGCCTAGTTACCATTGTTATAAAAATTATGTCAAGCATTAAAGAGCGATTTAAAGTAGATATGTTTATTTAATACATTGAATGCCCCAGAATTAACAGAAATAAGAAAATGCTAGTTGTGTTTGGAATGATTCATGTAATCATATCAGGTATTTGTTGATACACGGACAAGCTTAGGAACCGAGTATCAAACTAAAACGTGTTTGATTTTGAGGTTATAATTATAATCGTAAAGAAAACTAAATAGATTTATTATTTCTTTTACGTTTAGTAAGAAAATGAATGTAATCATCAAATGTGTAAATATTACAAGTAATTTATAGTCTAGCCTTTTACCAATTATTTTGGGGTCAGCGTCCAGTCCAACCGGACTCCGCTGAATATCAATGTTTTACATGGAGCGACTGCCATCTGACCTTCACAACTGTTACTCGTGTAATCCAGAAACAAAAGTGAACACTCACTACTCTGCACAAAAGCAAGGAAGCGAGTAACAAACATAACAAAACAATTGGAGATGTCACTCATTTCCGCATCTGTAGAATCGATACCGCTATTTGAACTAACGATTTGAGAATCGATTTTGGTTAATATCGATAAAAACACTAATAATACGCTATTTTACAGATTGCGTTAAATGTATTTTGATAACAAATGTAGTCATAATAATAAAAAATGCATACATTAAATAACTTTATGTTTTTTAATTCATAAATACAATTATTAAACTATCGATTTCGTAATAATAAGAAGCAACATCTCTAAAGCTCTTGACATGGCAGCAATTTATATGACAGACAAATTGTTTAGTAGTTACAAGGCTTTTAATTATTCGTTTTAAACCCACGCTTGTCCGTTAACTATAGATATTTGCATATAATATAAAAAAATGAAAGAAAAATTATAATGCAGGACATTTATTTGTCCATGCTGGGGCGAATTTCGGCGATCTCCTTTACTGCAGACCATTATTTTAACCCAATGGGTGCCAAGGTCTCATCAATATAAATGAATTGAGTCCAAATACAAGGTAGCTACTGTAAATCGTTTAGGAGTTCCCTGAATTGACCTTTGTCATCATCATCAGCTAATGACAGTCACCACCCATCTAGGTGTAAGGTTCTTGTCAATACAAGTTATTCAAGCACAAACACAAGGTAGCTGCTGTGAATTGTTGAGGAGTTCCTTCGACTGTCTCCCGGCTCCATCATCAGATCTACTCCAGACCTTTATTAAATTGTAGTGCTTTAAAATACTTAATGAAAATGGTAAGAAATGCACTAGTCGCCCCTGCAATTTTTGGAAGTTTCCCTTGTTTGCTTATCATGGGACCACCTTGGGAACGTCTTCTTTCCAACAGAAAAAGAATTATCAAAATCGGGTCATAAACGACGAAGTTATGCGGGAACAAACATAAAAAAAAGCATATATACGGTCGAATTGAGTAACCTCCTCCTTTTTGAAGTCGGTTAAAAAGTGATTTCATTTAAACTTTTCTCTGGAACACAGATTGCTTTAGCTATCAAAATACGACATAAAGGGAAGATATATATGGATCGAGTGCGTTGAGTGTTGGTGAGTAAGGATGGACGGACGCTAAGAAAATTTCTGGTCCCATACCACTATCATGACAGCTGACTGAGCGGCTCCTAAAGATCTCATAATTCTAAAAGAGCTTTTAACTATTGGCGCCCATGCAAAGGTTTTTAGTTTTTTTAAGCTATTGCAAAGCATCTGTCCAACTTCGAGAAAGAGGTCAATCGTCGAATACAATTCGGCTGGGCTGCTTCCGGGAAGCTACGTGAAATCTTCTCGTCTGAAATACCGCAGTGTCTCCAGACAAAAGTCTTCGACCAGTGTGTGTTGCCAGTGATGACTTATGGAATTTAGACGTGGTCGCTAACAATGGGCTTTATAAGAAGGCTCAAAGTCACTCAAAGGGCAATGGACAGGGCTATGCTTGGGGTTTCACTGCGCGATCGAATCAGAAATGAGGAGATCCGCAGAAGAACGAGAGTAACCGACATAGCCCGAAGAATTGCAACACTAAAGTGGCAGTGGGCTGGACACGTTGCCCGTAGGACCGATGTCCGATGGCGGGTTCTCGAGTGGCGATCACGCACCGGAAGACGTAGCGTGGGTAGGCCCCCGACAAGGTGGACCGACGACCTGGTGAAGGTCGCGGGAAACCGCTGGATGCGGGAGGCACAAGACCGGTCGTCGTGGAGAACCTTGGGGGAGGCCTATGTCCAGCAGTGGACGTATTTCGGCTGAAATGATGATGATGATGAAAGCATCTATCGCGGGCCGTGAGCGTGGAGACCGAATCCAGAAATTCCGTAACGAAAATAACCTAACAGTTCCACGTCTTTTTTTTTAAAACGAGGTTCGCTTTCCTAATGACACCAATAAAGTAATTTGCCACTCTAGATCGACCTAAATCGTTATACGAGTAACATTATACTTATCACAATCGAACAGAAAAAGCTTTTTAAGACAATAACATAGAGATTGATAAATGGAATGACTGATCAAAATGAAAATAGCGCGCGTGGCTCGAAATTCTGCTTATACATGTTGTGATAGAACAGCGACTGGCATGGAGTCGGGGAGCTAAAGTTTTTTGAAAAGCTGGAGTGGCAAAGGCACGCCCATATTACCCGTAGAACCTTTTTGCTTTGGTGGTATTTTGGCGTGACTATCTTGCACAACACAGACACACACAGTCACAAAATGAAAGCAAAAGTCAAAGTGTATCATACTAATTTAAACATCATACAGGAGTAAATAAAATATGTTGATAAAGTATAAAGAGAGAGAAAGTGCTTTTTACCCGACTACGGCAAAGCAAAAGGAGGGTTATGATTTTGACAGGCTATGTATGTATGTATGTATGTATAGTAGTGAGATAAATTTTCATATTTGGAAAGGCGTAGTCACACGTTACATAATAGCTACCTACCGTAGCACCTTGACAACGTGACAAGGCGTAGTCACACGTTGTCAAGGTGCTACGGTAGGTAGCTATTATGTATCGTGTGACTACGCCTTTCCAAATATGAAAATTTATCTCTACATAGTGAATATTGCATACTTCAGAATAGTATTGTATGACATTACTACTGTGTCCATTTACTTGCAACTACATTAGCAACTTTGTTCAGTTCAGTATTCTGAAAATCTTGTTTTATACTTTTTCAGCGTCGTTTTTTGTCGTAGTTGGGTTTTAGTTTTTTAACTTTTTTTATTGTAATTTTAAAATTGGAAAGAAATTAAACACACCTTACCGATACGGACAAGTGATTCCATAGTTGTACTGCTTGAACAGTAAAGGATTTAGCGCAGAAACGAGTAGAATGCATAGGAATTACTAAAGACACGTAAATTAAGATTTCGACAAAGTCGACTCCACGCCACCCTACATCACATCAGCGCAATATGCGTCGGACCTTCCGAATGTGTGGTCATTAGTCAAAGTCGGTCCAACTAACTTACTTTTTTCTCGTATTATAGCATATATTCGGCCCGTCTCGGACTGATGCAGTAATAGCAACTATAAATTGAGTTATTGTGGCTTTTTCGATAACAAACGTGGCTTTTGGTTTGAGTGTGAACCCGTTTACAGTTGGGGATTGATTGCGTAATAACTGCAATTCATATCGGAAAGATTTTTTTGACTTTTTACGTTCGATGATCTGAAAATGGGTCTACTGGTAGACGGGATAATAGGCAATATTTAACGTTATTTTACTTTATGCGAAATCTATACAATATGTAAAGAAAACCCTGTCCGATCCGTGAAGGTATTGTTAGGTATCGATAACTGATTCTACTAATGCCCACAAAGACAGGCTATACTTAAAAAAAATCCCCCTAAAAAATAAATATTATTTCGCAAAAAGAGGTAACTTAATACATGTGCGATAAGCAACCCATTCCGCGGGCGGCGGGGGGCAGGACACATGGCACCTGTGACGTGGTCGCGTCGCTATTCGCTTATAATAATAACGGTGTTGTCACTTTTTTAAAAATTACCAAATTTCGGGGAAATTGGAATTAATTCCCGGGAAAAAAGGATTATTTCAAAATTCATTATTATTATTACTATGATGATTACGTAAAATTTTATATTATATTTGGTCATGTGTTTACCTAACCTTTATTATCCTTTTGGGTCGGACAGGGTTTTCTTTACATATTGTATATATTTTGTTCAAAATAAGCGACTGAATCAATTCTAATCATTTTTACACCATGTTATATTTCTTCCGAATACGTTTAGAAATTGTTGCAGTGTGGTTACCGGGCGTACAACACAGCTGACGGCAGATCATAGTACTAGGATCTCCCGGGTCGCGCCGCCGCAGGCGCGAGAGGACGAGTGGTGCGTTGACCATATTTTTGTTGGAACAGCCAGGTAAGATAACAAGCCCATAACTTGGTGGTTTTTCATGATATCTTTTTGAAATGTTGTACATAGAACTTTACTTAAAATACTGGACACGTGTTTTGTGTTCTGACGCTGTATATTAAAGTTCTTAATACCAAAGTTAAAAAGTTTATTGATAATATAAAAGAGCAAACTTTACGCACAAACCGAACACCTAATTAGTTAAATTGCTAGTTGCGGCTCGCGCTCTCACGCGCTCGATCACGTGGAAATATAGAAATAAAAAGTATATCTACCTATCTATCTATCCTTTTTTTTGGGATGGGAAATCATCAAATGAATTCTTCCGCTCTGGGTGGAGCGGAAGGGCGTGTCAGACTTTTACTGACTAAAACCCACGGGTCTTTCTTCACTTGCCTGTAGGACGGCCAGGGCCACGGTTTCTTGTTTAACCAACCCGCAACCCTGACCTAGGAGGCATCGGTCTTCGTGGACCCCGTCACGATGTGCTGACATCTCTTTGAGGCGCGCGAGAAACACGACGCGCCGTCGACTCGGGCCTGGTCCTTACCGGGCGGCGAGCTGCCCACTGCTCACCACCCGCAGGCCCGCTCCTGTGGTGGATGGGAGTTTGGTGTCATCTCCCGACCAGGGACCTATCTATCTATCCTACGTTCTATGTTACGGGTTTCCTCACTAAGACCTTCAAGTATACACTGTGTACTTCGAGTATACGTGTTAGTATTATCCTGTGTAATAATCCAGCACTCTAATAGCGTACACTATTAGGATCATTTCAAATCATCAATTGGGATCATTTTGAAGCATATTACTAATCCATTGCTCCATATGTTCGAAGAATTTGAATATTGAACAAGGTTAACAACACAATGAATGCAATTAAACCGTCAAAATGAAACCCATTGTTACTGACAGTGTGTTACGGAATTACCCTGCTGGTTATAAAGCTGTTGTACACCTCTCTGCCGATTATACCACTAGTTTCTATGATAAATCCTTTACTGTACAAGCAGTTAGGCTTTGGAATGACTTGCCCGTGTCCGTAAGACGTGCTCAAACACTGTTTACTTTTGAAACTATGTTAAAAAAGCACTTCCTCTCTCTTTAAGCATATTATTATATAAGCTTTCCGCCCGCGGCTTCGCCCGCGTAGAGTTCGGTTGTATCGCGCTTTTTAGATTTCCCTCGGAAACATCAAAATTTTCCGGGATAAAGGGTAGCCTATGTTCTTTCTTTGGTCTAAAGATTGTCTGTGCCAGATTTCATCAAAATCAGTTGAGAGGTTTAAGCGGGAAAGCGTAACAGACAGACAGACAGAGCTACTTTCGCATTTATAATATTAGTATGGATTTTATATGCTCTTGTATGATATTTATTAATTAGATGTATAAATTTATTTAAACTAGTATGATACACTTAACGTATATATTTATTGTATAATGAATGTAAATAGTACACTGTAGACTACCTAGATTATTTCTTTATCCTTCCCCTTAGAATTTCATCCAAAGGTTGGCTGTAAAAGATCGCTCTTAGCGATAAGACCGCCCATTGTGTCACCCTTTGTAAAATATTTTTATTTATGTTCTGTAATCTATATGGTGTACTTAATAAAGAGTGTTCTATTCTATTCTCTCTTGTTCGAAGCAAACTCGAGTCTAGTGCCTGTGTCTGGCAACCCAAACACTAATGCTGGAAAGGGTACAGAAAACTTTCCTTAGATGCCCCTTCCAAAAGTTATAGCATTTTTATCCCTATATGTACCCTATCAACTATCTCTTAGGAATGTTGGGATTTAACTCGTTGGAGGTGAGAAGAGCCTTTGACCAGCTTATCGTAGCTAGTGAGACATTGCGGGGACGTATAGACTGCCCAAAGCTAAAAGAAACAAAAAAAAAAAAATTAAAAAAAAAATATTCTGTGGTGCTTGGCATCCTCATCTGGGCTTCTCCCAGTTGCAATAATGTCCCTTTGTGCTGATTGGCCTAGTTCTGTTCTGTCTCCTGCTTGTTATGGAGGGAAGTGGAAAAAATATATTTTTTCTTACTCCTCCGCTATTCTTTTCTGATTAATTTCGTTGCGGGACCCAAGACAGTTGAATCGTTTCTCCGAGACTCGTCGAGCTTCATTGCTCGGCGTTTTTTTGGCGGTCTCCACTGTTGATTCTGGCTTTCAGGAGTTGCAGTGGGTGGGAAAAGTGTAGCGGGTTTTTGCCCAGAGCTCTATGGACTTATCTGCCGACTAATAATTGTGCCTGACAAATACATTGGTCACCGTCAAAAACTGTAGCCAGAGCTGAATCCCCGGTCTGTCGTAGTCTTAAGGTGCTGAATGCCCTTCTGATGGTCAACCCTGGATGTGACGTGTTTGCGGATGAATGGAATAAGCTTATGCGTGTATGTTTGGTTTTCTGTAAAAGGAAGTATGCGAGAGAGTTCACGGTGCCATGTTAGTTTTAGTAATAGTTTTTAAATTAATTAATGTAATTGTTTGTATCTACTTATGTTAACAATTTGAGTGTTTTCAAGGCTAGGGTGCGCTTTACCATCAACGATTGCGTCACTGCTTACCATCAGGCATCAGGCGGGATTGCGGTCAAGCGCTAGTCTATAATTTATAAAAAAGAAAAATATTGTAATTGGTATTGTACCATTTTAATTGACCATAAATAAATAAAATAAAAAGTACTTCAGTGCCAATTTTTAAGAAAATCGATTGTCTGAAGAAGTGACAAAACTTACACACAGACTCACAAACTTTCGCCTTTATATTATTAATGTGATTAATTTTTAGGGTTCCGTACCTCAAAAGGAAAAAACGGAACCCTTATAGGATCACTTTGTTGTCCGTCTGTCTGTCTGTCTGTCTGTCTGTCAAGACCCTTCATCTCAAGAACACGTGGACGTATGAAGCTGAAATTCACATGAAATACTCAGGTCTATTGTCCCTTTAAGCTGTGAAAATATCAAACTTCTAAGCCAAGCTAATCAAAAGGTACAGCCGATTATGTCGATATTTTCAACAAATTTTCGACACTCGCAAAGGAATCAAAACCTACAGGATACTTCCCGTAAACTCAGAATCTTGAAAATTGGCATCAAGCATTGTCATATAATGCAAATATAGGAAAAATTGCGAAAATCACATTTTTTTAGTTATATAATATTAAACATATTTTAATAAAATGGAACTCACTACCTTATTTCTCACGAACGAATAAAGTTATCAAATTGAAATTTATACCAAATACCTAGGTCTATTGTCCCTTTAAGCTTTGAAAATATCAAACTTCTAAGCCAAGCCAATCAAAAGATACAGCCGATATGTCGATATTTTCAACAAATTTTCGACACTCGCAAAGGAATCAAAACCTACAGGATACTTCCCGTAAACTCAGAATCTTGAAATTTGGCATGAAAGATTGTTATATAATGTAAATATAGGAAAAATTGCGAAAATCACATTTTTTTAGTTATATAATATAATAAACATATTTTAATAAAATGGAACTTACTACCTTATTTCTCACGAAGGAATAAAGTTATCAGATTGAAATTTATACCAAATACCTAGGTCTATTGTTCCTTTAAGCTGTGAAAATATCAAACTTCTAAGCCAAGCCAATCAAAAGATACAGCCGATATATCGATATTTTCAACAAATTTTCGACACTCGCAAAGGAATCAAAACCTACAGGATACTTCCCGTAAACTCAGAATCTTGAAATTTGGCATGAAGGATTTTCATATAATGTAAATATAGGAAAAATTGCGAAAATCACATTTTTTTAGTTATATAATATAATAAACATATTTTAATAAAATGAAACTTACTACCTTATTTCTCACGAACTAATAAAGGTATCAAATTGAAATTTATACCAAATACCTAGGTCTATTGTCCCTTTAAGCAGTGAAAAAATCAAACTTCTAAGTTAAAGCGATCAAAAGATACAGCAGTTTATACCGACACCTTAGACGAATTTCCGTCACACGCTAGGGAATCAAAACCTACAAGGTACTTCCCGTGAACTTAGAATCTTGAAATTCGGCACGAAGCAACGTTATATTATAGTACAGACAGATAAAGGAAAAATTGTGAAAATGATAAATTTGAAGTTACATAAAATATTAAAATATTATTTTTGCTTACATGACATAAAATATTTTTTTAATAATTATAAACTTACTACCTACCCTTTTTCACATGAACGCGTAGAGATATTAAAGTTGAAATTCATATCAAACACTTCTTAAATCTAATTGCCTCTAAACTGAGAAAAATTCTAAATCAATGCTAGTATTATAAATGCGAATGTAACTCTGTCTGTCTGTTACGCTTTCCCGCCTAAACCTCTCAACCGATTTTGATGAAGTTTGGCACAGACAATCTTTAGACCCTGAGAAAGAACATAGGCTACCTTTTATCCCGGAAAAATTTGATGTTCCCGAGGGGAATTTAAACAGTGCGATATAACCGAACTCCACGCGGGCGAAGCCGCTGGCGGAAAGCTATTACGTCATAAATTGTAAACCGCTACGTTTGTACGGCGGAACCCTCGGTGTGCGAGTCCGACTCGCATTTGGCCGGTTTTTTTTTAAACCTATACTATCCGTATATACTAGAGTTCCCTTAGTCGCCTCTTACGACATCCATGGAAGGATTTGGGATGGTACTATTCTATGCCCAGTACCACACGGGCCTCTCGACTCAGCACTGGCTCTCAAAACGGTGCTGAAAACACCATGAAGAAACTGAGATTTCCTAGAACCAAAAATTCAAAGACGACAATCAACTGGTGGTTTACGGCCCACTGTAACGAAGCCTATATGCCGTGGGAATATTATAGGCTGACTATAAACACAAAGCACCACAAAAAGATCATCATCATCATAAACCTTTTTATCGTCCCACTGCTGTGTACCAATAGTACCAATGGCCCTGATTGTAATGATCTTATTAGTCTTAAACAAAGCTTGACCAATGATGTTGTGTTGTTCTGTGATGAGATAGGTAAGGGCTTGGGGCGGTTGTTGACTGATGAATGTCCGGGTCACTCAATATTGAACTACTGTATGCCTGGTTGTTCTTTATATGGAATTATGGAAAAAATTGTTAAATGTAACTTTTCTCAGAATACAACTTTATTAATTTTTGTGGGTAGTAGGGGAAATTTGGGCAAAAGAGAACTGCTTAAGTGTTGTGAAACGTTAAGCAATCTGAATATTGGAAAGGTTGTCCTGTTTACATTCCCTTACAGTGACCAGTTGCCACAGGAAGAAAATAGGATTAGATTTGACCTTAATATGACAATGTCCAACTTGACATTTAATAACAAAATATTACATGTAATTGACATTAATAATTATTTTAAGAATAATTTGTATTTGACAAGAGATAGACATAACAATGTTATGTATTATCTTTCTAATTATTATAAAAGACAAATAGCTGTGTCGCTATCATATTTTTTTCTATTACAGCCAAGAATTTGGCTAAACAACTTGCTTCTTTTGAGCAATGCAATGACATTAAAATTAATTCTGCCAATAATTTGGTCTCAGTTGACATTATTAATAATTTAAATTAGAAATTAAGACAATAGAGCCAACCTCTAGCTATAATATACATAAACTCAAAAGCAACTCGGGAGGAAATTTAAGGTCAATAGATAATATCAATCTAGTGCATCAAAATATTCAAGGATTTATGAACAAAGATTTAGAGGTAGATTTATTTATAAACCATTACGATATTGATATTATTTGTATAACCGAACATTGGCTAAAAAGTCACCAGTTCTTGTTTAGTTTTAAGAATCACCAGGTTGGTAGTTCGTTTAGCAGAATAAATGCTATACATGGTGGCTCATTAATTTTAGTTAGTAACATGCTCAAATTTAAAAATCGTAAAGACATTGTGAGCCTGTCTGTTGAACGAACAGCTGAAATTGCTTGTATAGAGTTGGAGGGCTTCATTGTGTTAAGTGTGTACAGACCCTTCAGGATTGTATGACTGCTTTGAAAAGGTAATGGATGAAGTTTTACACAAGATTTGTGTTTCAAGCAAAGACATTATCGTTTGCGGTGATTTTAATGTTAATTTATTAGAGAACTCTGGTTATTGTAATAAAATTATAAGTCTATTTCAGTCCTACAATCTTGTAAACCTATTTTTACCCGACTACGGCAAAGCAAAAGGAGGGTTATGATTTTGACAGGCTATGTACCTATGTATGTATGTATGTATGTATGTATGTATGTTCATCTGTTCCCTCGTAACTTCCAAACTACTTATCAGAATTCGATAAATGACATATCATTAGAAGCGTCTTAATTGTCCGCTGGTTATAGGCTATATGGGGTTTCACAAAATCTACTGTGGCGCCCTCTAGCGGACAAAACATACAGAGTAAAAATATAAAGTTAAGATAAATATGCCGTGTTTGGTATCATTTGAAAGCGCTTTACTTGTACATTTTGATATATATATATATTGCTAGCATTTGCTTGTGACTTTACCTGTATTCATGGGCTGGTTGCATATAATTCACATCTTTTCGTTCATAGCTTTTTTACTACTTATCAGAATAAGACCACTGTAGTAGGTACCATTAGAAGGGCATTGATATTCTGTTAGTTATGAGCTATAAAGCTTGTCACCAAATTTAGTATTGCGCCCTCTAGCGGACAAAAAGTTCTATGTTAATATAAAATTAAAATAAATATACCGTGTTTGGTATCACGTGAAAGAGCTTCACGAGTACTTTATCTTCTTCTTCTTCAGCCTATAGATGTCCACTGCTGGACAAAGGCCTCCCCCAAGGCTTTCCACGCTGACCGGTCTTGTGTTGCCCGCATCCATCGGCTTCCCGCGACCTTCACCAGGTCATCGGTCCACCTTGTTGGGGGCCTCCCTACGCTGCGTCTTCCAGTACGTGGCCGCCACTCCAGAACCTTACTGCCCCATCGGCCATCGGTTCTACGAGCAATGTGCCCTGCCCACTGCCACTTAAGTTTAGCGACTCGCAGAGCTATGTCGGTGACTTTGGTTCTTCTGCGGATCTCCTCATTTCTGATTCGATCACGCAGAGAAACTCCTAGCATAGCTCTTTCCATTGCCCTTTGTGTGACTCTGAGCCTTCGTATGAGGCCCATTGTGAGCGACCACGTTTCAGTTCCGTAAGTCATCACTGGCAACACACACTGGTCAAAGACTTTAGTCTTGAGACACTGTGGTATCTTGGACGACGAGAAGATGTAGCGTAGCTTCCCGAACGCTGCCCAACCGAGCTGGATTCGCCGAGACACCTCTTTCTCGAAGTTGGACCTACCTAGTTGGACTTTCTGTCCCAGGTATATATACTCGTCAACAACTTCGAGTGCAGAGCAACCAACTACAATTGGAGTGGGTGCGACATGAGAGTTCGACATGATCTTTGTCTTATCCATGTTCATTTTTAGACCCACTTGTTGGGAAGCTCTGCTGAGGTCATTGAGCATTTTACCCAAGTCTTCCAGGGTCTCAGCCATGACCACGATATCATCTGCGAAACGGAGATTAGTGATGTACTCGCCGTTGATGTTGATGCCAAGTCCTTTCCAGTCCAGGAGCTTGAAGACATCTTCCAACGCAGCAGTGAACAATTTAGGAGATATGACATCTCCTTGTCTCACTCCACGCTGCAGTTGGATCGGTTTCGAGTCCTGATCCTGGAGACGGACTGACATGGTGGCGTTTTTGTACAAACACTTTATCACCTCAATGTATCGATAGTCAATTTGGCACCGCTGGAGAGACTGTAGCACCGCCCAAGTCTCAATCGAATCGAAGGCCTTCTCATAGTCCACAAACGCCAAGCATAGTGGTTTGTTATACTCCTCGGACTTCTGTATAACTTGCCGCAGCGTATGAATGTGGTCTATGGTGCTAAAGCCTTTTCGGAAGCCTGCTTGTTCGGGAGGCTGGAAGTCGTCGAACCTGCGAGCGAGACGATTCGTGATGACCCTAGAAAACAGCTTGGAGACATGGCTCAGGAGGGATATCGGTCTGTAGTACTTTATGCTTGTACATAATTACACGAATGCTTTAATGATGTTAAATATGAGCGATAAGAGTAAAACGCGGATCACGGGAACTGGGAATCGCTTTATGCAATGCAGAGCAGTGTGAACAATAATAGAATATGTAATGCACTAATGAAAACGACTGAAGCTGAGAGTAACTCCACGCGGTGACAGTTTGATGAAACAGTTTGATAACTGGCTAAAACTCCCATAAAATGTCCTCTGCACTATATGCCTTCGGGCTTATGTTGTTATACGTGCGTGTAGATGAAATATGTGATGGGTTCTATAGGATGCATTTTTGGGAGTGTGCGAGGGAATTGCATGATTTAATTCCCCCATCTCCGTTCCATCGGACGACCCGTCGTACGGCTGGTTTCCACCCTTACGTTGATAACACCACTACGTTCCGGACGAAGCGCTTCGCCTCCTCCTTTATACCGCGTACATCGAGGGACTGGAACAATTTGCCAGCGGCGGTGTTTCCGTCGGACTACAATTTGAGTGTCTTCAAGGCTAGAGTGAATAGGCTCTTAATAAATTAGTGCGCTTTACCATCAACGATTGCGTCACTGCTTACCATCAGGCAGGATTGCGGTCAAGCGTTAGTTTATAATATATAAATAAATAATAATATGTCAAGTACCCAGTTTTTAGTTCATCAGTTTAACTTTTGTTAATATTATGCGCCACAAATACGTTTTAACACCAAAATAGTACAAATAATAAAAAGTAAAAAAAACTAAAACCCAACTACGACAAAAAACGACGCTGAAAAAGTATAAAACAAGATTTTCAGAATACTGAACTGAACAAAGTTGCTAATGTAGTTGCACGTAAATGGACACAGTAATAATGTCATACAATACTATTCTGAAGTATGCAATATTCACTATGTAGAGATAAATTTTCATGTTTGGAAAGGCGTAGTCACACGTTACATATACCTACCTACCGTAGCCCCTTGACAACGTGTGACTACGCCTTTCCAAACATGAAAATTTATCTCTACATAGTGAATATTGCATACTTCAGAATAGTATTGTATGACATTACTACTGTGTCCATTTACTTGCAACTACATTAGCAACTTTGTTCAGTTCAGTATTCTGAAAATCTTGTTTTATACTTTTTCAGCGTCGTTTTTTGTCGTAGTTGGGTTTTAGTTTTTTTTAGTTTTTATTATTGGAGCCCACGAGAATAACACCTACTTGTACCACGTGCCTAGATAATATTTTTACAAACATAATACCAAGCCACAAAGAAGTTGTAAATTTACTTGATTCTGATCACTGCGGACAAAGGATTACTATTCCAAACCATAGTAAAAAAGTGGCCAAAAGGGATATCACTGTTAACCCCAAAACTGAAAGCCGCTTGGAGGTTTTTAGATTTAATCTCATTAATAAATTGCCAGTCTTATCCAGTGCTGTTAATGCTGATCCTAATCATCTCTATGACAATTTTTTTAATATATATACTGTAAGCTATTTGATTCCACCTTTGTTCCCAAGACTATCTCTGTTAATAGTAGCGCATCTTTCTCTGATTGGGCTACCATCGGTATTCATAAAAGTAGAACTCGGCTTTATGAACTGTATAATGAGAGAATTTATATTAACACTGTTGAATTCAATTTGTACGTTAGAAAATATTCAAAATTATTTAAACAAGTTTGTTATATGGCCAAGTCACGTTACTTGAGTTCAAAGATAAAAAACAGTGGCAATGTAATTAAAACGACTTGGAAAATTATTAATAGTGAAGCGGGAAGGTCCAGTGATAGAAATACTGACTATAGCCTGTCTATTAATGACAACATAATTAAATCAGACTCGCAAGTCTCTGAGGCATTTGAAAATTTCTTTTCGGATATTCCTGTTTCAACTACTAAATCCCTAAACTCATCATCTTCTGTTGCCGAGTCTTTGCTTAATGAAAATGTTAATGTTTGTGATTCGGAGTTTCATTTTGAATATGTTATCAGTAGAGATATAATTAAAATCTTTCACACTCTAAATGTAAAAAAGACTGCTGACCTATGGGGTCATTCGGTGGAAGTTGCTAAGTCTATTATTGATATTGTGGCACCCACTCTAGCTGATATCTTTAATGCTTGTATTGACTGTGGAGAGTTTTCTGATCTCATGAAAAATAGTATTGGTCCTTTTTTGTTTCTTATTTACATCAATGACCTGCCGTACCTAATAAAGGATAACCACGATATAGTGTTGTTTGCAGATGACACTTCACTTTTATTTAAACTGAAACGTCAGCAGCAGGTTACTGATGATGTAAATAGCGCGATCTTCAAAGTAGTCCATTGGTTTAATGTTAATAATTTACTCTTAAACGAGAAAAAACCAAATGCATTAAGTTTACTCTACCTCACGTTAGGCAGGTGGAAACTAAAGTGTTGATAAAGGGCGAAGAATTGAAATCTGAAGACAGCACAGTATTCTTGGGTATAACTCTGGATGCTAAGCTTCAATGGGGTCCACATATAGAAAAATTGTCAAAAAAACTAAGTTCTGCTGCATACGCAGTTAGAACAATTCGTAATTTGACTGATGTTGAGACGGCCCGTTTAGTGTACTTTGGCTATTTCCATAGCGTAATGTCGTACGGCATTCTGTTGTGGGGAAATGCCGCCGATATTCAAACAATATTTGTTTTGCAGAAACGAGCTGTTCGTGCAATTTATAAATTAAGTCCGAGACACTCTCTCAGACAAAAATTTAAAGAGATTAATGTACTGACCGTGCCGTCTCAATATATTTATGAAAATCTTTTGTATGCTCATAAAAATATAAAATTGTTTAAAAATACAGTGATGTCCATAATATAAATACTAGGAACAGGCACAAATTTATTGTACCTACAACAAGGCTTAAGAAAATAGGTGGCTCTTTCAGATGCCAATGTATACATTTTTACAATGGACTTCCAGAGGTGGTTCAAGATCTGAGCCTGAATAAATTCAAATCCTTCATTAAACGTAAGTTGTGTCAGAAAGCATTTTATAGTGTGAAGGATTATATTGAGGACAAAAAGGCTTGGGCTTGAGCTGCGTCCGATTTCTATACACTGATTGTTCTCTGATTTTTCCTCTTGTAGTTTTAATATGTAATTGTTTATGTTATTAATTCAAAGCCTGTATTACACACTATGTAGCCAAGCATATTGTACGTTACGGAATTGTATCGCTGACAGAGGTGTTCGGCACTTGTACAGCTACAAAGGAGCTAAACTTTCCACAGATTCGGGAACACTGTTGGAGCTGCTGAACCTTGGACAAAACTATCTTAGCATTGTGTAGATTCAATTTCTTAGTATTGTATAATTGCATGGCAAACGTGTGAGCACAATGTACGAATGTGCTGTAAGGCATTTTTTTGTTGGGTTAGCCTTTTTTATTGACTTGATAGTGCTCTGGCTGTTGAGAGTATGTCATGCTCACTCAAATGTCTCGCTGATGGTGGCGTGTGTACCCAACACACACGCCACCATCAGCGAGACATTAGGTTCCCTTCAATATGGTTGAGCTGAATGATGCTGATCCATTCGTCATGTTCGTGAACGGACGCCGTCAGAGGGGACTGGTCATCTCTTAGCTGCCACGGCGTATTATAATTTCTGAATTGATTTTTGTGTGTTTTCCATAATGGACGCTCTCGGCGTACAATTTATTTCTGCATCGTTCTCACACGGTTGATTTCAACATGAATGATGTAATCAAATATTTGTAACAATAGCTTGAAAATTTAAAGAGTGTCCATGGAGTTTCTTGCCCGTTCTTCTCCATAGGTACCTACTCTTTGGAATGGGCGACTAGCTTCATCTTATTGACTGACCGACCTTCTGACAATTCAAAAGTGCCTGTAACTGGTTTATTTGAAATAAATGCTTTGATTTTGATTTGATTTTGTGCACAGGTTTCCTCTCATACAGAGAAGGATGAAAACCACAAAAAGATAAATTATATGATTTACTAAAATTTTTTATCAACACAATGGAAAATAGTTTCATAAAAATTGTGTAAAAATTCCCACCTCATTATAACAAAGGAAAAGGATACGTTAATGGATTTTCTACCTATCTCTTATAGCGGGGGATGCAAAATTTATGACTTGCTAGCGGCCCGTCAGCCAAGCCCGGGGGACTACTAAATTCTTATAATTGAACCACCAGACAACACTATTAGTCTGGTCGGTGGTCGGTGTGCTTGAATAATTTTATTTAGATCTTACGATGTAAGTTTGGATTTTTCTTGAGAGGTTTTTTGACTTCCATTCGGTTTCTGAGCGCCGGATTTGTGATAGGTAAATGAGAATAGAATAAAATACTCTTTCTTATGTACACCATATGAAACAGAACATAATTATAAAGATTTTAAAAATGGTGAAGCAATGGGCGGTCTTTTTGATAAGAGCGTTCTTTTACAGACAACCTTTGGATGGAATACTAAGGGGAAGGAGAGAGAAATAACGTAGGTAGTCTGCAGTGTACTATTTACATAGATTATACAATAAATATATACATAACGTGTGTCATATTAGTTTAAATAAATATTACAAATAATTAATAAACATCATACAGGAATAAATAAAATATAATAATTATGTTTAAAGAGAGAGGAAGTATTTTGTTTATCATAGTTTTAAAAGTGCACAGAGTTTGAGCACGCGTTACGGGCACGGGCAAGTCATTCTATAGCCGAAATGCTTGATCAGTAAATGATTTATTTTATAAACTATTGGAATGCATCTGCATCTGTAGAATCAGGTTCTCCGATGACCTGTACTTGAAGTACCTCCATGACACACATAATAAAATATCACAATAACGTTATTTAAGATAAGGGGGGTTTTAGGATTAAACAAAATGCTGTACGGCTGAAATGAGATATGAGAATGCCGGCGCCACTGAAATTTCGTACAAAATGTTACACAAGGTTTTAAATAGAAAAAGGAAAACACGTTTATTTGCGGTAAAAATGACGCAAAAGTTTACAAAAACACACTAATACTAAATAATGAATGCTCAGACAAGACTTCATTTTGAAGCCTCTTTAAAAATATACATTATACTTTTAACACCCCTCGTGTTATAAGTTTAATGTGAGTGTCTGTGTACTTCTTTGTCTTCTGTGTGTTTGTGTCAAGTGACTTAACCGATTTTAATTATATTTTTTTCTTTCAAAATAATATCAAAGTCGGCTTGAGGGAAAAATGGCAATTTTTGGCAATTGGTTTTAGTTAATATAGGTAATAAACAATATATTGTATCATAATAAATTGTTAGTTTATACTACTATTATTATACTACTAAAGCATGGTGCAACTATTGAACAAAAAATGCACTGTGAAAAAGAATAGTAGGTACTTTAAAAGCGTCAAGTAAGACTCGGAACATTATCGATCATAACTTGCGGATAGTAATTTGTAACGGCCGCCATTTTGGGTTTTATCCCATATATTCACAGGACATGGACGTCGAGCGTTTGTGTTTTTTACCGTTCGGTAATGGTGATTGGAGTTTTTTGGTACTTTACGGATTAAAGTTATTGATATTTGCAGTAGGTATACAATGGTATTACAATATTGGTATCGTGGAATTAATTCAGTACATAAATATGTGAAAACTTGAAAGCCTTTTGCAGTGGTCCTTTAAACAAGGAAAATAATTACTGGCTATAAAATATCTGTGTGTAAAATTTCATATAAAATATTTTTTTTTGCGCAAAAGAGAAACGCAAAATTTGGCATTTATAATATTAATATTGTTAAGAAGGACTACCTATTAGTAGTTATTTATTTACTTTTTACTTCAATTTACTGAAATACCGGGCGACGTCATTAGATCAACAGCGGAGCGGTAGTATCGTCACCATCTTGGTGTGGTGGTAAGGGATCGTAGGTGGCGTTTTGAATTAAATCACGAAGTGTAAAATATACCCTCAATTATACACAAATATATGCAAACCGACAGTTTCGCCCTGATGTGCCCTGATCCGCATTTCAAAGCGAAGTGACCGTTCGACAAGCCCCGCTTTTCAATACAACTCCGTCCACGCGCCGCCATTACAAAATTACGTCACAGCGGCTGCCCCACCACTATGTAAGTCAAAGAAGCAACTCATACCTAAATGATATCGTTATCCACGACATAAATTTGTAGAAAATCAAACACACAACAGAAATAACAAACGACGTTTTTGTGACTACCGTTTCCGATCTCACTTCTATTGTATACAATATGTTAAGAAAACCCTGTCCGACCCGTAAAGATAGTAAAGGTTAGGTAAACACATGACCATATAACATATGAAATTTTACATAATCAACATAGTAACAATACTAGTGAATTTTGAAATACTCTTTTTTTCCCGCGAATTAATTCCAACTTCCCCAAAATTTGGTAATTTTTAAAAAGTGGCAACATTATTTTTGACGGTATAATTCTGAGCGAATAGCGATGCGGCCGCGTGCCGCGTGCCCTGCCCCTCTTCGCCCGCGCCTGGATGGCCTACCGCACATGTTTTAAGTTACCAAGTCTTTTTGCGAAATAATATTTATTTTTTTAGGGGGATTTTCTTTAAGTTTAGCCGGGCTTTGTAGGCATTAGTAGAATCAGTTATCGATACCTTACAATACCTTCACGGGTCGGACAGGGTTTTCTTTACATATTGTATATCGGCGTAATGACCATAATTTGTCACTTAAATACTTAACATTCAAAATTTAAAGGTTCTAAAATCAGTAGAGTAAATATTTTTACAGTTATGACGATGTAAAATTAACGTTAAACAACAAATCCCTATCCTTGTTACTGTAATATTTCAATACTTAGCCTAAAAACACGAACATGTGCACGAGAGTGGGGCGACAACTATAAATACGACCGCACTGCCGGCGCTTGGGCTGCCCTGGCTGGAAGCTTTAAATTCATTTAAGTCAGCCACAGGATAGTCCGGTTAAGTAGTCACGACCTCTCAGGGTCAACAACAAGATGCCATAATCAAAAAAAAAGAAGGCGCTGGGGCATTTACGTCTGAGCCTCCGAACAGAAAAGACCTAGTTGTTACGTTGTTTGTCGAATAAAAGAAGTTATTGTGCAATTCATGAAGTTTCCTTTCGAAGACCCCAAAATAAATAAATAAATATAAATAAATAAATATATACCGACAAATCACACAGATTGAGCTAGCCCCAAAGTAAGTTCGAGACTTGTGTTATGGGATACTAACTCAACGATACTCTATTTATAATAAACATATATATAGATAAACATCCAAGACCCAGGTCAATCAGGAAAAGATTGGTTCCATCATGACCTGGCCGGGGATCGAACCCGGGGCCTCCGCGTCGCAGGCAGGCCTGTTGACCGCTGCGCCACGGAGGTCGAAAATGAGTAATCAGCGTGAAGATAACCTTTGTGACGTCAACTATGCTGACGTCACACTTTTTAAAAGCACCACGGAGGTAAATCCTCCGTCATATATTTAGACAATATACAACAAGTTAGTATTCCCACTTCCACCAGCGCAGGTACAATTGCAGTCCATTCCGCTCACATCACTTTCCGCCCTTATCAGGCCAATAAACAATAGTCGTTATGACTCCGCGCCGTCCATAAATATTTATACCGCTGAAACTTTCAGAGATAATTCCGCAATACTTTTAAAAGAATTGCGGATACTTTGTACCGTTGTTCTTTGAAATAAAGAAGTTTTGCTTTATTTTTGTTGGCTGGTAATTATGATTGTTCTTTTATTGGTAATTGCCTGAAGTTCTGGTTGCTTGTTAGTTGAATCTTATGAATTAATTGGCACTTTAAATTTAAAAAAAAATGTGTAAGCTTAAGGATATGGACGAAGCTTTTTATGACTTGAACTTGACTGGCTGACTTTGAAGGACTCGGTCTGGCTACGATTACAATGTTTACAAGCCTTTTTTTTTAATTTGGGATGGGAAATAATCAAAAGAGCGGGAGAGGGCTCTCCCGCCACGGTTTCTTTTTTAACCAATCCGCAACCCTGATCCAGGAGGCATCTGCCTTCGTGGACCCCGTCACGATGTGCTGACATCACTTGAGGCGCACGTGAAACACAACACGCCGTCGACTCAGGCCTGGTCCTTACCGGGCGGCGAGCTGCCCACTGCTCACCGCCCGCAGGCCCGCGCTTACGGCCGGGAGTTCGATGTTGTCTCCCGACCAGGGCGTCTCCTGCTGCTGCTAGTGGCGTGAGGGCGCTGAGATTCCCACTGCCTCATGCGCTCCGCCTCCTCCTTAGTGTTTTCAAGCCTAGAGTAAATAAGCTATAACTTGTGCTTTACCACCAACGATTGCATCACCGTTTATACGCAAGCCAAGCACTAGCTTAACAGCAATTCCGACAAGGACCGATGACCTGGTCGCGGGAAACCAGGTCATCGGACCAGTCATCGTGGAAAGCCTTGGGGGAGGCCCTAGTCTAGCAGTGGACTTCTATAGGCTGAAGAAGAAGAAGACGTAGAGTGACAGCATATCTGATCTTCACAACCCAGTTACTGGGAAATACGGTACTTCATGTAAGATTGCCTGTCATACTATCAAGCTTCTGACGACCGTGACGTCTGTGAAAGATCTAGGAATGACAGCCGAGCCCAGTAGCTTAAACTGCTTTCCGAGGCATGGACGGGTCTCGGTCTGTAAAGATGGTAACCCATCCTTGATAAAACGCAGCAAGCTGAGAGATCGACTACGTGCGGTTTTTATTCATCATCATCATCCTTTTTTAACCGACTTCAAAAAGGAGGAGGTTACTCAATTCGACCGTATATATGCTTTTTTTTATGTTTGTTCGCGCATAACTTCGTCGTTTATGAACCGATTTTGATAATTCTTTTTCTGTTGGAAAGAAGACGTTCCCAAGGTGGTCCCATGATAAGGATATCAGGGTTTGATGATGTAAGACCAGAGAAAACAAGGGGAACTTTCAAAAATTGTAGGGGCGACTAGTGCATTTCTTAGCATTTTCATTAAGTATTTGAAAGCACTACAATTTAAAAAAGGTCTGGAGTAGATCTGATGATGGAGCCGGGAGACAGTCGAAGGAACTCTTCAACAATTCACAGCAGCTACCTTGTGTTTGGGCTCGATTAATTTGTATTGATAACAAGTTTACACCTAGATGGGTTGTGACTGTCATAAGAGCTCTGATGATGAAGACAAAGGCCAGTTCCGGGAACTCCTCAACGGTTTACAGTAGCTACTTTGTGGTTGGAATTCATTCATTTATACTGATGAGACCTTTGCACCTATTGGGTTAAAATAATGGTCTGCAGTAAATTTGATGATGAAGACCATAGGCAGTTGAGGGAATACTTACGAGTAAAAATTAAAGTAAACAACATTAAGTCGTTTCCCAACTATATTTGCGTCAGCTTCCAGTCTGACCGGATGCAACTGAATACATAGTACTTTTAACAACTTAAAAGTGTGAAATAAAAACTTTTTTACAAAAAAACAACCGACTTCCAAAAATCACTACAAAGTGAAAAATAACTAATTTCGGAAGTCGATGTCAAAAAACGAATATACAAAACCAAAGACACCGACTTCCGAAATTAGTTATTTTTCACTTTGTAGTGGTTTTTGGAAGTCGGTTGTTTTTTTGTAAAAAAGTTTTTATTATCATCCCACTGCTAGGCACAGGTACCCTCTCACAGAGAAGGATTGAGTGTAATCACCACGCTTGCTCAATGCGGGTTGGCAATTTCAGACTTAAAGTCCAGGTTTCTTCAAGATGCTTACCTTCGCCTTATAATCAGTCATTGGTGACACCAATGACACTTTCTAAGTACAATCTTGGACACCTATTTGGTGTCCAAGATTGTACTTAGAAAGTACATATAACTTAGAAAAGTTACAATGGTACTTGCCTGACCTGGAAACGAACCCGCACTGTCATACTTGAGAGGCTGGTGTTTTAA
This sequence comes from Sesamia nonagrioides, assembly GCA_017933935.1. Classification (NCBI taxonomy): domain Eukaryota; kingdom Metazoa; phylum Arthropoda; class Insecta; order Lepidoptera; family Noctuidae; genus Sesamia; species Sesamia nonagrioides. The sequence goes on along the minus strand of JADWQK010000998.1, from coordinate 1,073,931 downwards.
CCACTGGGCCACCACGACTTTTACCGGTTTTACCGGTCTTTATTATTTAAGCACAAACCTCGCCCCATCAACACAGAAACAGAAAATAATACCAAGAATGATATTATACCCTTAATTTTCCTTTATTTTTTCAACATTTTCTCTTTAACTGAACTCTTAACAAATAAAACGTTAGGAATCGGTTTTAAATTCCCTCCCGATAGGGGAAATGTGGGGCCTCTTATATCACGTCAGCGAGCTGTTCCGATACGGTACGTGGAATTTTATATTGCTTCTAGTAAGAAAAACTTACCATTTTTTATATTCTTTGCTCTTAAAATTCCCTTTGGTATAGAGATTTAAAGATAAATTCATTCTTTTAAACCTTAATCTATCGATGGAGGTTGTAAGATTGCAACATTAACATTTTTTTTTTGTTTGTATGGGAAATCATCAAATGACTTCTCCCGCTCAGGGCGGAGTGGAAGGTCGTGTCAGACTTTTACTGAATAAAACCCACCTGTGTTTCTTCACTTACCTGTGTGCCAGGGCCACGGTTTTTTTTTCCAACCCACAACCCTGACCCAGGAGGCATCGGTCCTCGTAGGCCCCTTCACGATGTGCTGAAATCTCTTTGAGGCGCGCGTGAAACACAACGCGGCGTCAACCGCGCGACGCCCTATGTGTGGAATCCATGTATCAATATATCGTGTTAGCAAGCTGTTTCAATACCGTACCTGGAATTTTAAACGTTTAGTAATAACTTACTCATCATCATCGTCATCTCAGCTTTAATCCCAGTCGCATCCGAAGGTTTTCAGCTTTGGAGTCTGGGTCCGCTTTACCAGTCTAGCTGCTGATTTTGGCTAAACTTCGATAATTTCCGTGAAGCGACTGCCGTCTAACCTCCACAACCCGAAGGCAACATCGAAGCATTGCAGTTAGACCAGTTGTTGGACTCTTGAGGGCTCCAACAACCCGTAATGACTGCCTTTAGATTCGTGTGGTAACCGGGACCGGAGTTGTAAATATTTGAGTTTCGTTTCGTAATAAACTTTTTTGTAGGCTCTCACTGTAGTTCTTGTATTGAATTGGTATTAGTATGGTCCTGGCTTGGAACCCAGTGATAGGTGCTGTACTTAATGTAAACAATTTCTTCGCTACTGCTCTCTTCTAAAAAAACAAAAACAATCCAGTGACATTTACCAATGGGGAAGAAAACGTAAAGCTATTTGCAGATGTCGCTGATGGCGTTTGACCTATAGCAGTATACATCAACGACCGCACGCCATGCGCGCGGGCATACAACTGTGAACTGATACATCATACAGTTGTATTTAGTTAACTTAGCGACGAGGCGCGCGCGCCGCGCTGTAGCTCATATGTCATTGGTCGTTTGATATTGTTTGTGATTGGTTGCTCTGTAAATCTGCCTATAATTGTAAATCCAAAATGTATATAAATACCCGCTCCTAAATACAAGATCGTCAATCAGAATATTTCTTTTATTGCATCCTGGTAATGGTAAAGTGGTGAACCCGACGTGATTCCAACGTGAGACGAACTGATCGAAACGTTCTGACAAACTCGGAAAATGGCAAACAGCGACGAAGTAGCAACCGTGTCCTTGAAGTCACGCATACCAACGTTGGCGCGACAAACCACTTCTCTGGTTTGCACAATTTGAAACAGTAGTAAACCCGCAAAAGCCCGGCGAAGAAGCGAAGTTCAGCCTCCTAGTAGCTCACCTAGAGAAGACGGATGTCGAACAAATAAGTGACATCGTAATGAGCCAAACTCGCACTGGCCGCTACGAGGAGGATAAAAAAAGACTGTTGTCAGTGTATGAAGAATCGGAGACCAAGCAACTAGAAAAATTACTCACCGAGATGGAGCTGGGAGACCTAAAGCCGTCGCAGTTATTGCGACGCATGAGAGAACCTGCACGCGACAAGATGCCCGATACCACTCTGCAAATACTGTGGATGAGACACCTGCCAGCCTCGACGCGTGCTGTACTATCAGTCAACGAAAACCCCAAACTCGACGTGCTTGCTGCCATGGCTGACAAGATGCATGAGCAAACCCGAGAAGTCCATTCAGTTTGTGCATGCAACCAACCGTCATCATCTATGTCACGACACGAAAGCAGTCACTTGCAGCCAGAGCCAGATCTTCGAGAAGCCATTATGCAGCTTACGCGGGAAATCGCGGCCTTGAAAAGAGACAGATCAAGACAACGAAGACCATCATTTCGCTCAAGATCACGTTCAAAATCACAAGGCCGAACGAATTATTACCAGCAACCGTCAAGTGATATTTGTTTTTACCACGCACGTTACGGCAAAGAAGCACGCAACTGCAAATCCCCGTGTAAGTTCATGCGTCAGGAAAACTAGCCGCGACCTTGGCTACGACGGAACCCGAGGTTAACGAAATATCACCATACCGTCTACACGTTTGCGATTACCAACATCATTTGAGATTTCTTGTGGACACCGGAGCTAACGTGTCGGTTATTCCTAACACTAAGGGAATGAAGCCGGTGGAGGAAGTGTTGTATGCAGCAAACGGCACCCCAATATATACATATGGCGAGAAGATGCTAGAACTTAACCTAGGCCTACGCCGTCCCTTATCGTGGCAATTTATCGTTGCTGCCGTGAAACGACCGATATTGGGCGCCGATTTTTTACGTCAACACAATCTTCTCGTCGATCTGCGTGCCAAGAAACTCATCGATAAGAAAACAGGTTTAACAATCAACGGTTGCATCGCAAACAGTGCCGCTACCCCCACCGTACTTACTATTAACCTCACCGACCCGTACCACAACCTACTTCAAGAGTACGCCGAGATAACTTCCCCGAACTTCAACAACATGAAAAATAGTGGGGTTGAACATCATATTGTGACACACGGCCCGCCCGTGTACTGTAAAGTACGACCGTTGCCGCCACACAAATATCAAGCGGCGAAAAAGGAGTTTCAAACTATGCTTGAACAAGGCATATCGAAGCAACAAACGAACGACGACGCATCGCCCATCGCCCATCGTCGCATTTGTCCATCGAAGTCTCCTTGGGCAAGTCCACTACACCTCGTTGAGAAAAAGACTGGTGAATACAGACCATGCGGTGATTACCGAAGACTAAATGCCGTCACCAAACCGGATCGGTACCCAATACCACGACTTCGTGACTTCACGTACCATCTCGAAGGGATGAAAATCTTTTCGAAAATCGATTTAAAAAAAGCATACAATCAATTAAGAATACGCGAAGAAGATATCGAGAAGACGGCAGTCATTACACCGTTTGGACTTTTTGAATTCCCTCGAATGTGCTTCGGTCTATGCAACTCCGGACAAACATTCCAACGACATATCAACAACGTACTCGGCAACATGGACCACATTTTTCCATTCGTCGACGACATCCTCGTCGCCTCACCAGACCAAGAAACCCACAGAAGTCACCTGAAAGAACTTTTTAAAAGACTTAAAGAACATGGTCTAAGAATAAACGTTTCAAAATGCGTTTTCGGCCACAAAAAATTAGAATTCCTCGGGTACTTGATATCAGAGGCCGGTATTCAACCAACAGAGGATCGTGTGAAGACAATATCTCATTATCCTGAACCAACCACAGTTCAAGAATTACGACGATTCCTGGGGATATTGAACTTTTACAAAGAAAATATACCGCACGCTGCACATGTTCAGCAAAAAACTATATAAATATCTACGATCATGCAAGTTGGACGCAAGAATTGCCAACTGTTTTGTTGGGACTTCGCGCTGCAATTAAAGACAATACTAATGTGTCATCGGCAGAAGCGCTTTAAGGTAAAACACTACGGCTACCCGGCGAAATGTGTGGAGAGACGTCGACATACGCTAATACGAATACACACTTTAGTGACGTCATAACCAATGCAATAAAAAAGATGCAAGCCGTGCGCCGGAGCACTGATCGCCGCGCAATGTTTATTCACGACGACCTAAAGGTGTGCACGCATGTATTTATACGTACCGATGCCTACCGTCGACCGCTGACGCCAACATACGAAGGTCCGTATCGTGTCTTGAAGAGACACAACAAGGTATATACAGTGAAAATCAACGATCGACAAGTAAACATCAGCATAGATCGTTTAAAGCCTGCATTTATTCCCAACACTGAAGAAGCAGTAGAACCTATAAATGACCAGACACCATACATCACACGATCCGGCCGCACCTCAAGACCCACTGTTCGCTTCGCCCTGTAGAACATACGTCCGGCCGAGACGGAGCACAGCCGCGCACTAAAGCTAAAATAGCGAAAGGCACACGAGCAAATACGTCGTCCACCCGTCTGGCAAACTGACGTCACGCAGCCCTAGGCGCTCGCTGGCACCGCGTCGAGACAACAATTACACTGCTTGCGGCGAACGTACGAGACACCACTCGCATAAACAAGCGCTTCGCTGGGGAGGAACTATATAGCAGTATACATCAACGACCGCACGCCATGCGCGCGGGCATACAACTGTGAACTGATACATCATACAGTTGTATTTAGTTAACTTAGCGACGAGGCGCGCGCGCCGCGCTGTAGCTCATATGTCATTGGTCGTTTGATATTGTTTGTGATTGGTTGCTCTGTAAATCTGCCTATAATTGTAAATCCAAAATGTATATAAATACCCGCTCCTAAATACAAGATCGTCAATCAGAATATTTCTTTTATTGCATCCTGGTAATGGTAAAGACCCATAACAATTAGTTGTCAGTCGTATCACGTTTTATGTTGAGTTTTTTTTTTTGTGTTTGACGAGTTTGTTTTTAGGTGAAGCAGAGCAATATATTGTACATGGACTGTTTCAAGTTAAAAAAGGAGTTAAAAGTCTAGAGGAGCTTCAGTAAAAGGACGAAAAGCTGATCTAATTACCAGGCAAATAACAATGCCCAGACTTTAAACTGAATGCAGACTTGTTAGTGTTTTAAGTTACATTAATTTTGTATTAGGTTTAATGTTTCTTTAGTTATATTTAAGTAAATATTAATGTACTTATTATTGCCATATTTTGAAAGTTTCAACCCTATTAACCTAAAATTATTAGGTATCCAGACTTGAATCGTATGACCGGAATTTTAACTTTGAGGTTCCTCGAGAACAAGAAATTGAAGAGAAAAAATTGGTTTACCACCTCCAGAAAGCTATAGAGACATCAACATAATATTTATTGAAATCTATTTATATATTTTGTTCTAAATTGAAATGCATATCATTAGCAAATAAAGTATTATTATTATTAGGGAAAGAGTGATTTTCATTATTATTGCAACAAATTGCTACACAACGCGGCATATTTTTTACATTTTTATAAACAACGTAAACTCGAACAAATTACAATGGGTTTTGACAGTTTAATTGGGTCAAACGATATCAGCGCCTCTAGTGACGAGATTTGTCAGTTTTCTTCCCCATTCGCATTAGCTCCGCATCTTAAATTACAGTTCGTTATCGAGCCCCATCCATGAATATACAACGTTACTTTTTCCATAGACGAAGCCTGAATACAATTTGTTCAGAATAAGCAACTGAATCGATTCCAATCATTTTTACACCATGTTATATTTTTTTCCAAATACATTTAGAAAATGTTGCAGTGTGGTTACCGAGCGCACAACCCAGCTGAAGTTAGATCATAGTTCTAGGCGTGTGAGGCAGGGCCCCCGCGCGCCGCGCCGCTGCAGCCGCGGCCAACCAGGTAAGATAACAAGCTCATAACTTTGTGGTTATTCGTGATATCTTTTTGAAATTTTATACATAGCACAGGTCCGTTCGTGTGTGGAGTACTGCAGCCACATTTGGGCTGGTGCTGCCAAGTGTCACCTAGCCACTTTGGATTCAGTTGAGAGACGTGCAAAGAGGCTGATTGGTGACCCTGATCTAACTCGAGTTGGTCTCCAAAGCCTAGAGCACAGGCGTAGAGTAGCCAGCCTTTCGGTGTTCTATAGGATGCATTTCGGGGAGTGTGCGAGGGAAATGCATGATTTAATTCCCCCATCTTCGTTCCACCAGCGGACGACCCGTCGTACGGCTGGTTTCCACCCTTACGTTGTTAACACCACTACGATCCGGACGAAGCGTTTCGCCTCCTCCTTTATACCGCGTACATCGAGGGACTAGAACAATTTGCCAGCGGCGGTGTTTCCGTTGGACTGCAATTTGAGTGTCTTCAAGGCTGGAGTGAATAGGCTCTTTCGATTGGCACTGACGATTGCGTCACTGCTTACCATCAGGCAGGATTGCGGTAAAAAAAAAAGATTCTTTACTTAAAAATACATATGTTTCGGGTTTCGCATATACGAAATATAACGTTATATATGTAGTAAAAATCAAAATCAAAATCAAAGCATTTATTTCAAATAAACCAGTTACAGGCACTTTTGAATTGTCAGAAGGTCGGTCAGTCAATAAGATGAAGCTAGTCGCCCATTCCAAAGAGTAGGTACCTATGGAGAAGAACGGGCAAGAAACTCCATGGACACTCTTTTAAAGTTTCAAGCTATTGTTACAAATATTTGATTACATCATTCATGTTGAAATCAACCGTGTGAGAACGATGCAGAAATAAATTGTACGCCGAGAGCGTCCATTATGAAAACACACAAAAATCAATTCAGAAATTAAAATACGCCGTGGCAGCTAAGAGATGACCAGTCCCCTCCGACGGCGTCCGTTCACGAACATGACGAATGGATCAGCATCATTCAGCTCAACCATATTCAAGGGAACCCAATGACCCAACACACACGCCACCATCAGCGAGACATTTGAGTGAGCATGACATACTCTCAACAGCCAGAGCACTATCAAGTCAATAAAAAAGACTAACCCAACAAAAAAATGCCTTACAGCACATTTGTACATTGTGCTCACACGTTTGCCATGCAATTATACAATACTAAGAAATTGAATCTACACAATGCTAAGATAGTTTTGTCCAAGGTTCAGCAGCTCCAACAGTGTTCCCGAATCTGTGGAAAGTTTAGCTCCTGTGTAGCTGTACAAGTGCCGAACACCTCTGTCAGCGATACAATTCCGTAACGTACAATATGCTTGGCTACATAGTGTGTAATACAGGCTTTGAATTAGTAACATTAACAGTTACATATTAAAACTACAAGAGGAAAAATCAGAGAACAATCAGTGTATAGAAATCGGACGCAGCTCAAGCCCAAGCCTTTTTGTCCTCAATATGTACGTGTAAGTATGTACACTACTACCATCTGTAGGGACATTATAGGCGAATTAAACTACTGAGGCACATATTTTTAACTTCGCATCATGAAATCCTTTATTTTCTTGATTTAGAAATTTCATTACACAACACTCAGATACTTCACTGACTAGTGAGCCTCCATCACGAGACTAAGTACCAGATTCGCGTCCCCTATAGCCCAAAAAACGCCAATACTTGTAGTATGCCAACGGGTCTAGTCCATAAAACATGAAGTTGGCTCCCGAACGATAAGCAACGGCCAACAGGCTGCGTGCCGCGTTTACACGCACCTAGGAGTAGGGCTGGCATTATTGAGTTTTAGCTAAATTAATCCTCCATACCTTATTTTGGCCATGACAGATAATTAATCAGCCTATAATTTTCTTACTCTCGGTGGTAGGCCATAACATCGGCTGCCGGCAGAAGTTACCACCCACCAGACAAAGTCTTGCCGCCAAGCGATTCGCCGTGTTCCGGCATGATGTCTGGTGAAGCCGTACGGAGGACGGGTCTGAGCAGTTGTGTTGCGATGTTTGCCGGGTACGATGCGTCAAATGTTATTGTGTCGGGAGTTTGGTCGTGGAGGATCTCCAGGTCAATCTCCCTCTGGGTTAAACATTGCATCACCTCGCTCAACTGCCGTCTTCCTTCCTATTCTAATACTGAAGATCGTATTTAAACGATTTACTGTATTGTTTTGCTTCGGGGGGCCCTGATGACCTGTAAAACAGGCTTCTTTAAAAACCTACTTAAGGCACCAGTCTCTTCTAATGGTAGAATATAAGTAAAAATTTTGTTAAAACAATGTTTGTGAAGAGAGAAATAAATAAATAAAAAATAAATAAATATTCACTCAGTTTTTTGAGTGAATGGGCTTATTAAACGAGCGCGCTTTACCATCAACGATTGCATCACTGCTTACCATCAGGCGGGATTGCGATCAAGCACTAGTTTATAATTATTAAAAAAGGCGTCCCCTCAGTAAGAGCGAGTAGGTCGTAATCTACCATGCAGGCCCCATGCTGATTGATAGATGTCACATGTCTTCAAAGTTTTTTTGACTCTAGGACATTGGCCGGTTTCCTCACCATGTTTTCCTTCCAGAAGATTGATCGCCTAGGTTGTTAGTATCTTGGGTAGTCTTCAGGAACTGGAAGACCAGCATGAAGCGACTACCTATCGGGCCCCCACAACCCATTTATAGGGTAGCAGGATAGGTATTTTTTTTTTTTTTTTTTTTTTTTAAGCCGTTTCTTTCCTTCTTGCGTAGCAAGAATCATTTTTTACTATTAACTTTTCTACTAGCCTTTTTTTTTCTTTTATTGGAGCTGTTCTTTGGCTTTTTTGGTTTTTTTTGGGGTTGCTCTTTTCCCCTAGTCTTTTCAATCTTTTTTTTTTTTTTAACATCGTCAACTTACATACTATTAATCATAACAACATTTATATACATTTATTTTTCTTATACGTTAATACAGTCATCTTAAGCAGCTTCTTAAAACTAGTAAAACTTACTACTAACGGCTTTGCTAAGTTGTGCCGCCTCTTGTACTGTTCCGTTCTATGGATGCTTTTGCGACTTTGAGGCAAAACCGCTCCAGATACGGCCTGGAGTGTTTATCCGCCATAAGGTCGGCTATAGATTTTTCCGTTAGGGTTCTACCAGTACTTACTTCCAGGCCGTATCTGTCGCGGTCATGCCTCGGGCACTCCAGCAACAGGTGCTGTATACTCTCCGTGGCCTCCGTGTCACACACGCAGGCTGGACTGTTTTTCAATTTGAACCGATGCAGGTACGCGGCGAAGCCGCCGTGACCCGTCAGAATCTGCGCCCAGACAGACGTCCTGTCGAGGCATTTCAGGATCCTGCGCGCGCACGCCACGTCGGGGAAGAACATTCGCGTGACCCCAGCCGTGGCCCCGCCGGTGTACCTCCCATTCCAGACAGCTACTGTGCCCTCTCTCAAACGTCGCTTGACGTATGAGACTGGACACCTGTCATACGCTGGGGCGACCCTGGACTGAGTCGCCGCCTGCCTTGCCAACTCGTCGGCGCGCTCATTGCCGGGGATCCCGACATGAGCTTTCACCCAAAAGAACCGGAGGATTTTACCTCTCCCCTCGCAGGATAGGTATTAGGTACCCCTTGGTACGTCTAGTTGGCAGACATTCGGGCATTTGCCTACGTGTCGTATTACAAAAGTAACGTGCTTTCAGAGGCATGGAGGTGTTTAAAAATGTTATCGAATTGATGGTCACCCATCCACGGACCGACCTCTGAAAGCGTTGCTTAACCTTGAAGGTTGATCCGTACGGATGTCATTGTTAAAACACGAGGCCCTCCCACTGCATACACATATAATAGAAATGAACACTGGACGAATTCAAATTGAGAATTCTCCACAAGGTACTAGAAATAAAATAAGCCAAAACTTAAATATTCGCGCCATTTCTCCTGTCCACAAACTAAATTAAAATTAACTTCAGTGCAATTATTTCTTCACATTTCATTAAGAAAAGGACAGAGCATAATATGTCAGTTTAGACCTGTCAAATTAATCCGCTCCTAACGTAAATTGGTGTATTTATGGTCGCCTGGGTCGCCATGTTTATAACCGCGTCTAAACTCTCTTTGGAATATCTTAATTTGACAGGATTAAACTAAAATGTTATCTTCAGTGAACTTAAAATTAGCTTGCGAATAAGAGAATCGGCGCCACTGGCTTATTTATAAGCCAATAAAATATTGGCTTATTTCTGAGGTAGCCCTGTGCTCGTAAACTGTACTCGCGTAGAACAACTGTCAATACTGTCGAACGAGGCACAAAGATCAGCGCCTCGCCACGTCAGATATAAATCAATTGACGTCGAGGACAACCTCCGTCCAACCTATGTTTATTAAACTTTGTTGCGGATTCATGAGTTATTTAGTGGATTTTTATCACTGTTAGAAAGAAATAGGGAACTGTTTTTCTTTTAAGGTTAGTTTTGTTAGATACTCTGTCTTGGTTTTAGTGACAGGTTTAAAAATAAAGTTCTTCATGTATCATTCACCTAGTAATATTCGAATAGTATTTGAAGGATCGAAGATTTTATGTTTGAAATTAATTTGAGTTATTATTTTTTTTTTTTTATTAGAAACAAGTGCTGGACTGCAATCCCGCCTGATAGTAAGCAGTAATGCAATCGTTGATGGTAAAGCGCGCTAGTTTATTATGTCTTTTCACTTAAGAGACTTAGTGAATAGGAAGGAAGACGGCAATTTAGCGAGGTGATGATTGCATCACCTGGTTAAACCCAATAACATGATAAACGATGCTGCGCCAGGGGGAGATTGATCTGGAGACCCTCCACGACCAAACTCCCGACACAACAATATTTGGTGCATCGTACCCGGTACATCGCAACACAACTGCTCAGACTTGTCCTCCGTACGACTTCGCCAGATATCATGCCGGAACATGACGAATCGCTTGGCGGCAAGACTATCTGGTGGGTGGTAACTTCTGCCGGCACCTGATTCGTGGCTATAATAGTTACCAAAGGAGTGTTCAACGGGTTCGAGGTACTAGTATAGGAGTTAATAAATATTAGGATAAGTTATAAACTCTGTTTCATATTTTTTGCAGATGTGCCAATATGTTACTAGGTGATAGTTATTTTTATCGTCTTTTGTTGTAGACTTTTGGTGTTAAAAGTAAAAGTCTTACTAACATTAATTTAGGTGTCTTCAAGTATCCATCCGGGGACCCATGGTTAAATTACAACTCCATAATTGCCAGATTTAGAAATTGATGGGGACGGGCGTTGAAATTGAATGGGAGTTTGACTTATGAATACTTCCAACTATAACTTTTATTTTACTTTGTTAGTTTATGTTTCATTGTCCTGCAATAATCACCACATAACTGCACTCTGAAAATTACACAAATCCAACCCTCAAGATACAGATACATCGGCTGTCACTCCAAACCAGCGCTGGACTCTGTTTTGCATAGGGTCGCACTCGCAGCATAATGCTGAGCGATAGCCGTTTTGCGTGGATGTGACACATGTCAACTATTATCACTCAATTGTTCTTGTACACTGTTACGTCATGTTTGCCGCAAATAAACGTATTTTCTTTCTTTGTTTCTTGTACAAAATATATTAAGATTACTATTAAACATGATTTTACAGAATTCCCTTTTACACCAATCCGAATCTTCCCTATCTTATTTGGGCTTTCTTAACATGATGTAGAGCAGAACAATCTATATAAAGATTTGTTCAAGGTAGTATTAAAGATATATATAGCGAACATGGCCGGTGGTCAAGATAAATGTCTGGCATGACTGGGAACACATGGCTGAGCTGAGAATGGCAAGGTGGGCCCAGACGGGTGGAGTAATCGTTGGGTACGTCGACTTACATATGGATGGAATATATTTTAGGGCATCAGTTGTGGGGCCATTGTACGAGTACTTAAAGCGTCTCTGAAGATACAAGTTTTACGTTTGTCTTCTAAAAGATTATACAATATGTAAAGAAAACCCTGTCCGATCCGTGAAGGTATTGTTAAGTAGCGATAACTGATCCTACTAATGCCTACAAAGCCGAGCTAAACTTGAAAAAAAAATCCCCCTAAAAAAATAAATATTATTTCGCAAAAAGAGGTAACTTAAAACATGAGCAGTATGCCATACAGGTGCGGGCGAAGAGGGGTAGGGCACGCGGCACGCGGCCGCATCGCTATTCGCTCAGAATTACACCGTCAAAAATAATATTGTCACTTTTTAAAAATTACCAAATTTGGGGAAAGTTGGAATTAATTCGCTGGAAAAAAAGATTATTTCAAAATTCAGTAGTATTGTTACTATGATGATTATGTAAAATTTCATATTTTATTTGGTCATGTGTTTACCTAACCTTTATTATCCTTATGGGTCGGACAGGGTTTTCTTAACATATTGTATAAAAAAGTTTAGTAATAATTGGTTGTTCGTTCTGGGTATTGCTTACCTACAATACTACCTAAGATCCTAGCCTTACCAGCAGGGTAATTACGTAACACACTATCAGTAGCAATGGGTTTCATTTTGACAGTTTGACAACATTCATTTCTTTATTTACATGTATGTTGTTGAGCAGACTTATTTTCGAATACTTACATGGAGCAATGGATTAGCAATATACTTCAAAATGATCCCGACTGATAGTATCTAATAGTCTGTCACGAAATTAGGGTGCCGTTGTATTCTTTTTATTTTCCAGGTATTCATATTGGTTTGGTTTCTTTAAGTAGATAAGTTAGTGTTGATGTCTTCAATCGTAGAAGGAAATGAAAGGTCTAACTAAGGCATAGAATAAAGAGGGGAAGTAGGTTATCTGCGACCCAATCCGCGATTTAATTGCCTACTGTCTTAGGGTTGACAACTGCCCGCGCTTCGTCGGTTACGGTTGTCGCCCAAACCGCTAACAAATATTTATAGACTAAGAGCTTATGTTTAAATTATTTGCTTAGTATTTAGTTTACATATACTAGTCAGTTTTTTTTTTTGTAATTTTTATTTTTAGTTTTGTACACATAAAGAACCATATTTATTTTTATTTTTAATTAATACAAATATAAATAATACAAACATAACATCTATTGAATCACACATTTAATACAAAATTACAAATTAGCTACAGAAAAATACCTACTTTCTTCGGTTTCGACTATTACGAAACGCGTTGTTATTAAACTTTAATGTGTAATATATCCGTATCCTTGTAAATAACTTTTAGAAATATAATTTGAAAAATATAAGTCTTTTATTTGTTCATAAATAGACATACCAACTTTGCAGTTTATGTGATCATTTTTTAAAAGCTAATGTGCCGAAAAGCCGTGACGCGCGAACCTCGTTCCGTGCTAGCCGCGACTAGCGCAGTCATAGGCACTCTAATATTGTGTTTAGGTGTGCGTGCGGCGACGCATAGATACTATGGCGCACACATACAAGCCGCGCGCGGTCCGTTTGTATGAAGATAACGTACTTCCCTCTCTTTATTCTATGACTAAGGGTTAATGTTGAGCTACGCACCTACGTATTCAGGATGATACATACCCGTACCCGTTATACGTAGCCTTTCGGTCTTCTATAGAATGCATTCTGGTGAGTGTGCAAGGGAATTGCATGATTTATTTCCCCCATCTCCGTTCCACCATCGGACGACCCGTCGTACGGTGTTTCCGTCACATTACAATTTGAGCGTCTTCAAGGCTAGAGTGAATAGGCTCTTAATAAACTAGCGCGCTTTACCATCAATGATCGCATCACTGCTTACCATCAGGCGGGATTGCGGTCAAGCGCTAGTTTATAACTTATAAAAAAAAATGATACATATTTTCACTTGGTTGTTAAGAACTAAGAAACAGAGACAAAATAGAAAAACCCGTTAACGAATAGGGTTGTTTCCTGGGTAAAAAAAATTGATTCTATTTAGTCCGTCATTCAGATAATAGAAAAATATTGAATACGTATATTTTGTTTTATCAAATCAATAAAAATTGACAAATATAAAAGGCATCAAAGATCAGGAGTGGTGGCTGGTGACGTCACTGGCCGCTAAAAAGTGTAGCGTGCAGTGACGTCACACGAGTTTTCAAAGCGCTGTGTCGTCTTCATTTTTTGTTTATATGAAAAAGAAAAAAATACGTGTCTAGTATTTTTTGGAAATCTGACTGACGGACTAATTAGTTTTTTTTAGTCAAATAACCTATTCCCGCAATGATATTAGTACTATTAACACTAGTTTTTAAACTGGATACAAAAAAAAAAGGAATTTGACAAAGGTTTATTCTCTATGCTTTAACTTCATTAAGGTACTTTATTATTTTATTTATATACTTATTTTATATTGTTAGACCTTTATATTATACCTACTATGTTTTTAGCAAATAAATATTATTACTATTATTAAAAAACAGACAAACTGTGTATATAAACTGAATCACGTATCTCGTAAAACACAGTAAAACCAGACTATATTTTAAAACGCCAACCATCAAATAGCTCGCTGTATAATTTTTATTGTTACCAACAATATTAAAAGTTGCTTCCAACTATAAATCATCTCTCGCGCACTGCATTTATTTTGCAATAATGGTACTTTTTTGTACGAACAGTATTTTTGGTACTTTTACTTAGTTGGTTTTCCCAACTATTTATTTATTTTGTTATTTATGTACACACAATAAAATACATAAGGATAGGTCAAAATTAAGATCTAACTACAAAGGTGCTGCTTATTTCTTAAGACTATGTTGAACTACACTAAGTTGAGTTTCTAAAACTACGTTAGAATCGGCCCTTATTTAGGCTGATAATGATGACGCACAATCACACATCTCTAATGCACAAACATGACATTAATACACCGACACTTTCATCGTAATTCTCTCCTAAATTCAGCTTAAACAGCTCACATTTAGCTGTCAATGCAGCATACAGCATTATCGTCGATAATTCTATCGGATGCATTAAATCGCATCACGGTGGACAGTTCGGTTTTTGATTTATATACCCAAATTGCCAACGAACTGTGAGCGGGCCTAGAGTAGATAATAATTTTGTAAATATGGCATTTTGTATGAATAGTTTTGTTGTGTGTTCAAATATATATATGACGGGGGAAAACGTCAGGAAGGCGGGCCCGAAGTTTCGGATAATTGAGGTGTCTTCTCATCCCATGATTCTCATCCATCGTGGGCGGTATTTAGATAAAACGTTTAAAAATAACTATAGTGTGATGTTTGATTCTTATTATTTTTACTGTACAGACACTGAGATCACTTTAATATTAAGGGATTACATTATCTCAAATGAAAACAAATAAGAGTCACTGGGTTTGGGCATGACCAACACACACTCGAACGAAGATTGAGCAATGACTGCCCGCGCTAACCGTCGATAGTTATGTCAAACGCAACTCCAGTCGGTGTTACCATTTGTTCCATGGTGTTACCCGATCTTAATAAAACAATCATAATTTATCCGAATACCGATCGATTAATCGACTTCAAGAAATAGTAGAGTAATTTACGGACAATTGATACTGACACAAAACAGATCATAATATTCATAATTAATCAGTCACGCGCCGTTATACAATATGTAAAGAAAACCCTGTCCGATCCGTGAAGGTATTGTTAGGTATCGTTAACTGATTCTAATAATGCCCACAAAGACAGGCTAAACTTAAAAAAAAAACCCTAAAAAAATAAATATCATTTCGCAAAAAGAGGTAACTTAATACATGTGCGATAAGCAACCCCTTCCGCGGGTGGCGGGGGGCAGGGCACGCGGCACCTGTGACGTGGTCGCGTCGCTATTAGCTTATAACAATACCGGTGTTGTCACTTTTTTAAAAATTACCAAATTTCGGGGAAATTGGAATTAATTCGCGGGAAAAAAAGATTATTTCAAAATTCACTAGTATTGTTACTATGATGATTATGTAAAATTTCATATGTTATTTGGTCATGTGTTTACCTAACCTTTATTATCCTTATGGGTCGGACGGGGTTTTCTTAACATATTGTATATTAAAGCCTAATTGTTAGTTTCACAATAGCGATATAAAATTAGGGAAATTAATCAATCAATGGGGCCGATTGACAAACTAAACTAATCTTAAGATGAGTGGATCTTTTCCTTTCTATTTAATTAAGAAAAGGATAGAAGATAAGATATCGGTTTCTTCTTCTTCTTCTTCTTCAGCCTATAGATGTCCACTGCTGGGCAAAGGCGTCCCCCAAGGCTTTCCACGCCGACCGGTCTTGTGCTGCCCGTATCCATCGGCTTCTCGCGACCTTCACCTGGTCATCGGTCCACTTTGTTGGGGGCCTCCCTACGCTGCGTCTTCCAGTACGTGGCCGCCACTCCAGAATCTTACTGCCCCGTCGGCCATCGGTTCTACGAGCAATGTGCCCTGCCCACTGCCACTTAAGTTTAGCGACTCGCAGAGTTATGACGGTGACTTTGGTTCCTCTGCGGAGCTCCTCATTTCTGATTCGATCACGCAGAGAAACTCCGAGCATAGCTCTTTCCATTGCCCTTTGTGTGACTCTGAGCCTTCGTATGAGGCCCATTGTGAGCGATCAAGTTTCAGTTCCGTAAGTCATCACTGGCAACACACACTGGTCAAAGACTTTAGTCTTGAGACACTGTGGTATCTTGGACGACGAGAAGTATACTAGGTATTTGATATCAGTTTAATCCTGTCTATTTAAGATACTTCATAGACAGTTTAGTCGCGATTATACACACGTTAACCAAAAATACGCCAGAAGCGGACTAATTTGACAGCTCTAAACCGACATTTTACCTTCTGTCTTTTACTCAATGAAACAGAAAGGAAAAAAGCGCTGAACTTAAATTTTGTTTAGTTTGTCAATGTTTGCCAATGTTTATAATATCATCATCATCATCATCATCAACCTTTTTATCGTCCCACTGCTGGGCACAAGTCTCCTCTCATACAGAGAACAATTGAGCGTAATCACCACGCTTGCTCAATGCGGGTTGGCGATTTCAGACTGTCCAGGTTTCCTCAAGATGTTTTCCTTGACCTTCAGTCACGGTTGTCCAAGATATACGTAGAAAGTATATATAACTTTAGAAAAGTTACATTGGTACTTGCCTGACCTGGAACCGAACCCGCGCACTCATACTTGAGAGGCTGGTGTTTTAACCACTAGGCCGCCACGACACATACACCACGACACGTTTATAATATGGCCCCTCTGAATTTATGATAAACTAGCGGCCGCAACCTAGCCTAAAACCTTCCTGAGTTAATGGGCTATCAAACGCAAAAAGAATTTTTCAAATCAGACCAGTGGTTCCTGAGGTTAGTGCATTCAAACAAACTCTTCAGGTTTATTTATTAGTATAGATAACTCATATTATTGCTATAATTGGACATGAGTCTTCACGCTCAAATGGCTGAAACAATTTCAATGAAATTTGGCACAGAGGTGGTTTATAACCTGGATTAATATATAGAAAACTTTTATCTCAATATTCGAAAAGGGATCGAAACTTATGCGAATGAAAACGCGGGCGGATCTAAGTAGTTTATCATAGTTTATAAATATATCTACCTATACTAATATATAAAGCTGAAGAGTTTGTTTGTTTGTTTGTTTGCGCTAATCACAGGAACTACTGGTCCGATTTGAAAAATTCTTTTGCGTTGGGTAGCTCCTTAATCCAGGAAGGCTTTAGGCTAAAATCACGCTGCGACCAATAGGAGCGGAGCATAATTAAACCACGCGAACGAAGTCACTGGCGGCCGCTAGTGTATTATAAACCAGCACTTTATATTTGTAATCTGAATTTCCCAGATCTCTAAAATCACATCGATTTTCTTGTAACCCAAAACCAAATTTTCAATTATCATTATAAATTCATCCAATATAATACCGTCCATTCCATCCATCTATCAATGCATTCCATTAATATATAGGTACATATTTTATATTAAAACTTGTAAGTAGCAAATCGGTTAATTTGATACAATTAAGTAGCATTTAACTGCACTAATCTCCATCTTTCCTAAAGAAACGTAGCCATTTTCTCTTGTAGCAAAGTGCAAAAAGCAATCCCCCTGTATTTTTGGCTCGAGCTACCCATTAATTACTAAACAGGTCAGACTATTTGCTCAGCAAGTGCATTAGGGACGCTAAAATGTCGTTACCATCGTGCCATGTAAGTTTTAGTATCAATTAGTGATGTACTGTACCTGGACACTTAGTTACATTTTAGCTGCTGTGTTGGCAAATTGCAATGTTTGAGAAGATTCGAAGTGAGACGTATTTAGTACGCGTGGTACCAACCTACCTTTTTTATTCTGAATGGGAAATCATTAAATGACCTCTCCCGCTCTGGGCGCACAGGCAAATGTTCCTTCATTTGCCTGTGCGCCAGAGCCACGGTTTCTTTTTTAACCAACCCGCAACCCTGGCCCAGGAGGCATCGGTTCTCGTGGACCCCGTCACAATGTGCTCACATCTCTTTAAGGCGCGTGTTAGGATAGCAGAGTGTGGGTAATTAAATAATATTCAAGCAAACATTATAGGGGAAACATTATGTACATAGTTACTTATAACATTACTTACTGGACATATTTAGAATCATCAGCAATATAAATTACATAAGACCAGGCACATAAGAATTATGTGCCTATAACGAATATTCAGAATACTTAACTGGTAGTGTGCTCGGTCCGACGGCTCGATGAAGACCGTCTACTAAGGGACGAGTCACCGTATTTATAAGAAATGCCACTCTCAGAGTACCATCGAGCCGTTTTTATAATTTTATAAAAGTTATTTTACCCTCGGAATCAACTAAACTTAAGTAACCACAATACAATACTTTTAATAGAATTATGACTCGTTATAGATATAACACGCGCGTGAAACACAACGCACCTTCGATCCGGGCCTGGTCCTTACCGGGTAGTTGTCATGTACTACATTAGTCCTTTAGTTATTAAGATTATTCTAGCATAAGTTTCCATATTAATAATTGTTCAAATTGAGTATTAGTTTTTAGAAAATCATTTCTAAAAACGGGTTTTACAATAATGGCAAAATGGCAATTTCATTCTATCGCCATTCCATTGCGAGACGACTGACCGATAATTGATCGTTCATTATGAAATGTATTTGATGTGGCTGTGCTATAAATAAATAACTGAAACCAGAGGGATAAATTTAAAAACATTTACAGTCTGATCTCAATCTAAATAATACCTCTAAATTCCTGCCTGTCAAAAATTTCCCTACATTTTGACATTTTTTTTTTTTCATTTGGCATCGAATTATGAACATTTTAATGTACGTGAATTGGCCTTCAGACTGTGAACGAACATAAAATTACGGTTTAAGATTCTGCTTGCGGAGGTTATTTAATAAAATGGGCCTCTTGGCCTCGACACCCCTGATTTCGCCAATCACTCACACAAAGTGAAAGAGAATTAAATATCCAGAAATAAAATAATAACTAAATATTCAATACCATTGAACGAAATGTAAAATCCAATATTCAAAATTCATATTTCCATCGGCATGCCAAATAGGTACTCCAGCCACTCACTTTTCGTGCCGTAAGCACTTTATGTTAGTGAAATTCTTCAAGTCTAAATGTAATGAAATTTTGTCCGCAAGCACTTGAAAGTACCTATACTACTGAAGGATCCCGTAGTTGCTTCTCTTACACAAAGCATAATGCTTCGCTTAAATCAAAGCATTTATCTATACATCTATACTAATATATAAAGCTGAAGAGTTTGTTTGTTTGTGCGCGCTAATCTCAGAAACTACTTGTCCGATTTGAAAAATTCTTTTTGCATTGGATAGCGCATTAATCTGGGAAGGCTTTAGGCTATTTAATATCACGCTGCGACCAATAGGAGCGGGGCATATAAAAAAACGCGGGTGAAACCGTGTGGTGCAGCTAGTTTCAAATAAACCAGTTACAGGCACTTTTGAATTGTCAGAAGGTCGGTCAGTCAGTAAGATGAAGCTAGTCGCCATTCATTCCAAAGAGTAGGTACCTATGGAGGAGAACGGGCAAGAAACTCCATGGACACTCTTAGTATTTAATTTTACGCTCGTTGTTAGTTCAGTATACAGGGTTATTTTTTGTTTAAGCGAAACCCAAAACACGTGTCCAATATTTATAAGTAAAGAATCTATGTACTAAATCTCAAAAAGATATCATGAAAAACGACAAAGTTATGAGCTTGTTGTCTTACCTGGTTGTCCCACCAAAAATATGGACAATGCACCGCTCGCCCGCTCGCACCTGCCACGGCGCGGCATCGTCTTGCGTTTATCCATACTAATATTATAAATGCGAAAGTAACTCTGTCTGTCTGTCTGTCTGTCTATCTGTCTGTCTGTCTGTCTGTTACGCTTTCCCGCTTAAACCTCTCAACCGATTTTGATGAAATTTGGCACAGACAATCTTTAGACCCTGAGAAAGAACATAGGCTACCTTTTATCCCGGAAAAATTGATGTTCCCTAGGGAAATCTAAAAAGCGCGATATAACCGAACTCCACGCGGGCGAAGCCGCGGGCGGAAAGCTAGTTGATAATAATTTGTGTTTGTTTGTTTGTAATTAGTGACTAGTGATAATATTTTGCATTACATTTACAGGCTTTGGACTGTCATAACGAACCAGTGTAGGAAGATATTATTAAGTACTTTACTCGTAAATTCAGCCCTAAGTGGTAAAATGAAATGTGGTATAATTTACATAAAACAAGTTAATTTTACTCACCCTTGCACAGAGGGGCGAGGGGCCCTGCCTCACTGTGCATACGTGCATAGTTCTGTGATCTAACGTGAACTGTGTTGTGCGCTCGGTAACCACACTGCAACAATTTCTAAATGTCATCATCATCATCAACCTTTTTTTCATCGTCCCACTGCTGGGCACAGGTCTCTTCTCATATAGAGAAGGATTGAGCGTAATCACCAGGCTTACTCAATGCGGGTTGCCGATTTCAGACTTATAAAGTCCAGGTTTCCTCGAGATGTTTTCCTTCACCTTGAGCCATTGGTATCCAAGATATACTTAGAAAGTACATATAACTTTGGCAAAGTTACATTGGTACTTGTCTGACCTGGAATCGAACCCGCGCACTCATACTTGAGAAGCTGGTGTTTTAACGGTTGTTTTAATGTTTTAAAGGTTACGTATAAAGAAAATAACGTCGTATAATACTGCTAGGTGGCATGATCCTAACGAGCAAGCGCATGTTTGCCTGGCTACTTTTCTACCTGAGCTGTGCTTTGGTATTCATGCGTTAGATATAGAAAATACGTTTATTTGCAGTAAACATGACGTAAAAGTGTACAAAAACAATTGAGTGATAATAGTTGACATGCGTCACATCCACGCAAAACGGCTACCGCTCAGCATTATGCTGCGACCCTATGCAAAACAGAGTCCAGCAATGGTTTTCAGCGACAGCCGGTGCCGATGTAAAGACGTCACCCGGTGCAGCAAACAATCACTACTGACACCGAATCGGTACAAAAAAAAATAAAAATGCAATAATAATAATAACAAAAAACAAAAACCTAAATCTACATAGTGAGAGAACAGCTTAAACAAACACAAACAGGAATATAAAAAAAAAACAAAAAAAAAACTTTTTACAAAAAAAACAACCGACTTCTAAAAACCACTACAAAGTGAAAAATAACTAATTTCGGAAGTCCGTGTCTTTGGTTTTGTATACATATTCATTTTCGACACCGACTTCCGAAATTATTTATTTTTCACTTTGTAGTGGTTTTTGGAAGTCGGTTGTTTTTTTGTAAAAAAGTTTTTATTTTACACTTTTTAGTTGTTAAAAGTACTATATATTCAGTTGCATCCGGACAGACTGGAAGCTGACGCAAATATAGTTGGGAAACGACGCAATTTTGTTTACTTTAATTTTTACCCGTAAGTATTCCCTCAACTGCCTATGGTCTTCATCATCAAATTTACTGCAGACCATTATTTTAACCCAATGGATGCAAAGGTCTCATCAATTTATATGAATTGAGTTCAAATACAAGGTAGCTACTCTAAATCGTTTAGGAGTTCCCTGAACTGACCTTTGTCATCATCATCAGCTCCCTAATGACAGTCACCACCCATCTAGGTGTAAGGTTCTTGTCAATACAAATTATTCAAGCACAAACACAAGGTAGCTGCTGTGAATTGTTGAGGAGTTCCTTCGACTGTCTCCCGGCTCCATCATCAGATCTATTCCAGACCTATATTAAATTGTAGTGCTTTAAAATACTTAATGAAAATGCTAAGAAATGCATTAACTGCCACTGCAATTTTTGAAAGTTTCCCTTGTTTTCTCTGGTCCTCCACCATCAAACCCTGATATCCTTATCATGGGACCACCTTGGGAACGTCTTCTTTCTAACAGAAAAAGAATTATCAAAATCGGCTCATAAACGACGAAGTTATGCGCGAACAGACATAAAAAAAAAGCATATATACGGTCTAATTGAGTAACCTCCTCCTTTTTGAAGTCGGTTAAAAACAGGATATAAAAACTACGAGAATATCATTCTCAACAATGGTTTACCTTTTACATAGTGGCAACATTAAGGAAGCGTCCAGTTTGACGTACGCGCATCCAGAATGTATCAATTTATCAGAGTTTATTTACTTAATACCTAATTATTATTATTACCTACTAGCTTTCCGCCCGCGGCTCCGCCCGCGTGGAGTTCGGTTATATCGCGCTTTTTAGATTTCCCTCGGGAACATCAAATTTTTCCGGGATAAAAAGTAGCCTATGTTCTTTCTCAGGGTCTAAAGATTGTCTGTGCCAAATTTCATCAAAATCGGTTGAGAGGTTTAAGCGGGAAAGCGTAACAGACAGACAGACAGACAGACAGAGTTACTTTCGCATTTATAATATTAGTATGGATTAATATGATTAATACCTAATATATTTGGTTGAAAAGAATTACGGTATGCCCAGTGATATGTATTATAAGAGTTACAGAAGTTAAAAGTTATAAGTCAGTGTTTTTACTAAATTATATCAACCAATTATAAGAAACGGGATCAATTAAACGATGATCAAACGATGACTCATGACGATGACTGATGATCGAGACGATGGGATCAATTGAACGTGTGAAAGACGCATGCTATACAGCAGTGGTGTAGCTATGTGCAGAGCGGAGTGCTCGCCAAACCTTCCCAACCATCGGCGCATCGTATTGATCGAACTATTCATTTTCGCTCATCTATTCTGCGAGGCTTCGTAAAAAATCTCACTCATTCTGATATACAGCTTAGCATTAGTGTAAACATTCGCATAGTTTCGCAGCTTAGCTTTCACGTGATCGTATCACTGCTGCATAGGACATTTCTGATGGAATAGCGGCTTAAGGCCGGGACTCCACCAAAGCGGATACGAGACGAGCGGAGAGAAGTTTTTAAACAACCAATAAAATTGTGGTATTGACACATCCCCTCTCCGCTCAGCTTCAGTGGAGAACGCTTTGCGGTGATGTGTAATATTTGTATGGCGTGATGTTAGCGGAGATGTAAGCTGTGTGCGGACGTCACCCAATGGAGACATGAAAACATGACTTCTCGCACAACACATAGCACACCGCACACTTTTCCGCTTTGGTAGAGTCCCTCGAGTAAAAAAACATCTCTTCTCGCCAAGTACACAGTACACCGCACTTATCTCTTTCTGCTTTGGTGGAGTCCCGACCTTAGGCACCAGTCCCACCGTCGGCGAAGAACCGACAAGCTAACATCGATTTTTGTGCTCAATAAATGTACCTACAAGATTATAGGTTCCATATAAGAGATGGTATGCTTATGTACCACGCTTTGTAGACACGTAATCCTGCGAGTAATTATCGCTAATAGTCGTCGTAGTTAGGGCATAGGGTAGCTATTGTTTTTTTTTTTTTACTTTTTATAGCTTCACTACTCCCCAAACGTAACGAGTGTTTTCGCCCAAACCCCGTAGCAACTTGCGTCTTGCGCCATCGGCTATGCAAAATGAAAGAAATACGCGTAGTAAGGTAGATGGATGCGTGGACGCGATTGAATGTGACGATGAACGAACACATCCAATTGATTCTGTAAAAATGTCATTGTGAAAAGTTTACTTGAGTAAGCTAGAGTGTCAATAGTGTTGCCAATATTAACACTCTGTTTTGTATCGTGTTGTATTGTTGTAACGATTCCTTCAGGATTGTACCTGAAGCAATCGTTAGAATGGCAGTTAACTCTACGGTCACTTCAATTAAGTTTTATCAGTGATATGCTTACTAAATCACACTGGTGTACCTTAATTGAAGAACACAATCTCAAACGGAATTATTTTGATTGGAGCGTATTATTAATCCGTTGCTAAACATGTTGGAAAAAAAAACATCTGCACCACAATGTAAATAACGCAATGAATATTGTTGAATTGTCAAAATGAAAACCGTTGGTATTGATAGTGTTACGCATTTACTCCGCAATGTACAGCATAAAATTTTTAACGCTCGTTTATGTCGCTTGACGTAAGTTGCGTCTCAAATCGCACCGCTTGAGGCTGTGAACGGGGCCTTAGAAACAAACAATATAATAATAAAACCTCTCGTACCTCATCTATGTATGCGGGCTTCAATATCAGAGAGTGCAGAGATGCCTTGGGATATTTGCTTATGGAAAATGTCTGGTATATGTCTTATATGTGTGTCAGTTTTCTCAGCTGTCCCTGGAAAGTTATTCTCCAACGCAAAGCTTTAAATCATTCGATTCGTCCTCACCGTATAAGCACCTAAAAGTGTCAAAAAATGTTCAGAGTTTAACAATGATTAATGAACCTCTTTACGCCTCGGAAAATCTTTGTGCTGATGTGATAATTGGTTATGAAATCTAAGCGAATAACCGAATTATAAATTTCTGGACCTATTATCGCAAGCGGTTCAGAAACACGTTGTATTGAATCCGCATGTTGAATCATCTTCAACCTTTTACCATCCCACTGCTGGGCACAGGTCTCCTCTCATACAGAGAAGGATTGAGCATAATCACCACGCTTGCTTAATGCGGGTTGGCGTTTTCAAACTTAGAAAGAGAATCAGTCATTGGTGTCGAAGATATACTTAGAAAGTACACATAACTTTAGAAAAGTTATATACTTGCTTGACCTGGATTCGAACTCGTGCACTCATACTTGAGAGGCTGGTATTTGAAACACTAAGCCACCACGGCTAAGTTGAATATACCTCAATATTACAAACTATTTCTAAAGTCTATAATTTCCAGTAAGTAGTATTTTTTTTTTTGCCAGCTTATTACAAGGGTAACAAATGTCTTGCCATGGCGCCTCCGCTGGGCTGGTACAAGCGAGGTAGAGAGGTAGAAAGAAGTGCTGGCTTGACGTTGTAAGAGATGACATGCGTGCCAACAATCTTACACCACGGGATGCCAGAGATTATTCGAAATGGAGGAGTAATTGTAGGAAAGCGGACCCTGGGCTCCAACTCGAAAGCCGCAGATGCAACCGGGATTATACGCTGAGATGATGATGATGATAACCAGTATTCGTAGTATTTCTAACATAACCCTAGTATATTGTAGAATAGCAGAATTAAAAGCTAAAGCATAAAATCTTTTACCGCCAACCGTATCCCATCTAAATACATAACCTCCGGCAAAAGAGCAATCTGGAAATACATATAAATTCATGCGAAGCTGATGCTGATTCTAAAAGCACCACAATATACTTGATATTACATGTCAGCTTTTACATTTATTGCATTTTATAATAGCTGTATAAAACAAGTAATGTAGACTGTATAATTTTGTTGTATATTCTTTGATGCATTATTCATGAATGCACCATAAGGGACTGGATGAGAGTATCCACCTTTGGGTGTCATGAAATAAACTAAACTTCACATTTGTTTTGTATTTTTAAATATTTAATTTTCATATTTTTCGGGAGGAACTTTGTATATAATGTAGATTTTTTTCTATTGTGGTTTTCATTGACCATTCTCAAGAACTTTTTATTACATGGGAACGTTCGAAAACTCTCGTTCTTATGCGTTTCCGAAGAATTGCAACACTTAAGTGGCCGGTTGCCCGTAGGACCGATGCCCGATGGGACCGACGAGTTCTCGAGTGGCGACGACGCATCGGAGGACGCAGCGTGAGTAGGCCCTCGACAAGGTGGATCGACGACCTGCTGAAGGTCGCCGAAAACTGCTGGATGCGGGAGATGCAGTACCGGTTGTCGTGGAGATCTTTGGGTGAGGCCTATGTCCAGCAGTGGACGTCTTTCGGCTGAAATGATGATGATGATGATGCTGATGTTCGAGAAAATTATCTCGAGTATAAAACGACTACGCTGATTCAGGCAGTCGGGTAATCCTGAGATTCATATTCGACTTATGAATCTGAATTTAATACTAATAACATTACCTATCGCCAGAAGCTTGAAAACCTGACAACCCGCACCCTAATTACGTAACACACTATTAGGTACTAACAGTTGGAATCATTTCAAAGCATATTGCTAATCCATTGCTCCATATGATCGAAAACGTGTCGACTCAACAACGTAAATAACGCAATGAATGTCGTTGAACTGTCAAAATGAAACCCATTGCTACTGATACTGTACACAATTACCCTGCAGGTAACATAACAAGCTCAATCTTTGCGATTTTTTATGATACCTTTTTGTTCATAAATTTTTTACATAAAAATACTAGACACGTGGTACGAGTTCCACATATATAAAAAACTAGTTTTCCGCCCGCGGCTTCGACCGCGTGGAGTTCGGTTATATCGCGCTTTTTAGATTTCCTGCGGGAATATCAATTATTTCCAGGATAAAACGTAGCCTATGTCCTTTCTCAGGGCCTAAAGATTGTCTGTGCCAAATTTCACCAAAATCGGTTGAGAAGTTTAGGCGGGAAAGCGTAACAGACAGACAGACAGACCGAGTTACTTTCGCATTTATAATATTACGAGATGGATTACTCTGCAGGTAACTTAACAAGCTCAAAACTTTGTGATTTTTTATGATACCTTTTTGGTACATAAATTCTTTACATAACAATACTAGACTTGTGTTACGGGTTCCATATATATAAAAAATAAAGTTATCATCATCATCATCTCAGCGTTACTCCCAGTCGCATCCGAAGCCTTTTCAGCTTTGAAGTCTGGGGTCCGCTTTACCAGTCCAACTGCTGATATGGCTAAACTTCGACATTTTCCGTGAAGCGACTGCCGTCTGACCTACACAACCCAAAGGCGACATCGAAGCATTGCAGTTAGACCAATTTTTTTTTTTTTTTACATATTATAAACCAGCTCTTGACCGCAATCCTGCCTGGTGGTAAGCAGTGAAGCAATCGTTGATGGTAAAACGCACTAGTTTATTAAGAGCCTATTCACTCTAGCCTTGAAGACATTCAAATTGTAGTCCGACGGAAACACCGCCGCTGGCAAATTGTTTCAGTCCCTCGATGTACACGGAAATTGTTGGACTTTTGAGGGCTCCAACAACCCGTAACGACTGCCACTAGATGTTCGTATGGCAACTGGGGCCAACGGCTTAACGTGCTTTCCGAGGCACGACCAGACCAGTGCAAATATTCATATTCATGCATACAAATACTTGCACTGTGCGGGGATCGAACCCGCGCCACCTTGCGCAGCGGCCGCGTCCGCTACCGCTACGCCACGGAGGCTGTCATAAAAAATAACGTTCTATACCCGTGTTATCTAGAATCATTACCTAACACATTATATTATGAACGTAACTAATCCTTATAGAGACGCCATAACAGTAAACAATGCATATAATCCGATGTCTAATGATTAGTTATAAATTTAATGGCTTGCGATATGGATTAGCGTTTCGCCTCGTCTTTTATACCGCGTACATCGAGGGACTGGAACAATTTGCTTTCATTGGTATTCCCGACTGATTACAATTTAAATGTTTTCAAGGCTAGAGTGGATAAGCGCTTAATAATTTAGTGTGCTTTATAATCAACGTTTGCATTACTGCTTAGCACCAGGCGAGGTCGCGGTCAAGCATTAATTTAAAATATTAAAAAAGTTATATATGTCGTGAGACTGACAACAGAAGTGAAATGAAATGACATGAAATCGTTTATTAAGCAAGTAGGATCACTGATCACTTTTACACGTCATGTTTTTTTTTTAACTATACGAAGCCGGCATTTCCTAACTGACTCCCTCTGAGAAGAAATAGCCGAAACAAACTCAGGGATCATCGTCTTTTTTCAAGTCCAGTCAAATGAAAATGTTTACAATAAGTTACGTTATAATTACGCATAACAACGCTAAGCAGAGCGAGCAGCTCAGTCCCAAGCTCTTTTGTCTTCTAAATAATCTGTGATTTTATAATACCCCTTTTTGAAAAGTTTGGCCTTTATACATATAGTTTTTAAGTCGTTTAATGGGTAAGTTTCGAATGTTCATGGGAAGCTTGTTGTAAAAATGTATACATTGACCCATGAACGTTGCCTACTGTGTGGAGACGAGTGTGATGTACTGCAAGTGAAAACTGAAGTCATTAAAAAACACAGAATACACAATTAAAAATAAAAAAACGAGCTTTGTATCAGGTCAGTTACACTCACGCGGATTCAAAGCTTTCCCCCAGCAACAAAAGTGCTCCACATGTAGATATAAAGAACTTTTCACTTAAATAATTGCAATATAGCTAATTTCTTTTCAATGTTGACTCAAATAATATTCTTTTTTATCTTTATTCATTTTTAGGGACTTTTATATAATTAATATTAATAAATAATAAATAAATAAATAAATATATACGGACAAATCACACAGATTGAGCTAGCCCCAAAGTAAGTTCGAGACTTGTGTTATGAGATACTAACTCAACGATACTATATTTATAATAGATACATAAATAGATAAACATCCAATACCCAGGCCAATTAGGAAAAGACCATTTTCCATCATGACCTGGCCGGGGATCGAACCCGGGGCCTCCACGTCGCAGGCAGGCGTGTTGACCGCTGCGCCACGGAGGTCGTCCAAATTGTTAAATTAATTGTTAATTAGTTGAATTAAATAATTAAATTTAATTAGTAATAATTAACTAATTAATAAATAATAATAATAATTGTAATTATTTTAATTTATTGAATTGATTGTGTATTAATTAATTGTTGTGTTAGGTAATTGTTAATTTGAAATTGTTTAAATAAAAACGCCACTGTCTCCAGGAGCGGGACACGAAACCGATTCAACTGCTGCAGCGATTAGGATAACTCCCAAATTGTTCACTGCTGCGTTGGAAGATGTCTTCAAGCTCCTGGACTGGAAAGGACTTGGCATCAACATCAACGGCGAGTACATCACTAACCTCCGTTTTGCAGATGATATTGCGGTCATGGCGGAGACCCTGGAAGACTTGAGCAAAATGCACAATGACCTCAGCAGAGCTTTCCAACAAGTAGGTCTGAGGATGAACATGGATAAGACGAAGTAATTTGATATGCCACAAGAGAAGCGCTGCTGCCCGCTTCCCTGGTGATAGTTCCCTTAGTCGCCTCTTACGACACCCACGGGAGGATATGGGATGGTAGGTACTATTCTACATTTCCCTGTTCAGCCTAACGTTATTAAACTACGGTAGGTATATGAGGAGGTTCCAAAACTATAGATCTGTACCATATCCCTTTATCTTTCGATCTTTGATTAAAATACTCTTTCCACACTTCATAACATATAAAAGGTGTCTCTGAGATCGACGCACAAACGAGTACCATGGATCCAGTACATGATTCTGAACCCCCCAGTGGTGGAATTTTTCGTCGGTATTTTCTGATAAAAAAAAAATAATATGCAGTATTTTCACTTTAAATCGTTCATAATTGCTATACTTTTATAATCCAATAAGATTTTAAAGGAAAAATTAATTAATTCGCTAATTACACAAAAAAAAACGCACTGTGAACAAAACTCGAAAAACTATCCTATCAGCTGATTTAATAGAGTTCAGATCAAGGGTCAACGTCATACCCACAAACGCGCGGCGGCACGCTTGCAACGTTCAAAGGCCGAGCCGACACATTTTTTTAAACACTCATTTCGGTAACCGCTCATTAATGATATAAATGACTATCATAATTTTATTAGTGGCATGCGGTATAGCCTTTCTGCGAAGTTTGCGTTACGCTGCCAGATACACCTTGTATGTTTATATCTAGGCAATATTTCTAAATAATATTCCTGTTCAAATCAAGATCGTATTATTCAAAATACAAACCAAAAAGACTGTTATCCCCTCGACGATTTATTAGTAAACAGCACGCCGCTTATGTAAGACCTATAAAACATGGTAAGACCTTTTAAAATCCAAGTGGGGTCATAATGGTATCGTATCCTTAAATTAAAGTAAATAAATAAAGCTGTTCACCGCGACGCCCTTAATTTGTACCTGCTGTTGGCATCGTACAGGGATTTAGAATGTTCTGGAAGGAAAGTGGATCAAACCGGTGGGGGCCAGATTAATCTCCCTCTGCTGCAGCAGCGTTGGTCGTGTTGTTGGGTTTAACATTGCTTCACCTCGCTCAACTGCCGTCTTCCTTCCTACTCACTAAGATTTTTAAGTGAATATGCTTAATGAACTTGTCCGCTTTACCATCAACGATTGCATCACTGCTTACCATCAGGCGGGATTGTAGTCAAGCACTAGTATATAATTATTTAAAAAAAAACCGGTGGAGTTCCCATAATCAGCCTATATTTGTCCCATTGCTGGGACTTAGACCTCCTGTTTGTGAGAGAGGAAAGGCCAAAATTCCTAAAGATGGGGTAGGTGGATGTAACAACAGTATTTTAAAAATTTTGTGTCTAGGATGTTGGATGTTTTCCTTCAGCGTTCTGAAAATAGTGAGGATGAAATATGTAATGTACAGACGACAGCACATCAAGTTACTACAATCTGTCGGATTTCTTTATTAGATTTTCAACTATATCTCTAAAGCATTAAGGCTCAAGGTTGATTGAGAATATTTGTCAGTTTTTGTAGCTTGAACTGCTGTCGTCCGTACACAAAGTATATTCTGTCTTGGTACGAACCCAACTCGTAAGTCGTGGTCCTTACCACTGGACCATCACTCATCTGTCTAGAATTTATGCAACTACCCTTCAGAGTAGTGACGGCCCACACGTAAAATGACAATTGATCGCAATGTATTTCATTTTGACAATTCAGCCACATTAATTGCGCTATTTGTGCCGCTCATAAAACGAGTTTTTGAAACTGATGAAGCAATGAAATGCAAATTTCCTTCAGAACCCGGGGCTTGTGATTGAAAGTGTTATTTTTTTATAATCTAGTGCTTAACTGTGATCCCGATGGTAAGCAGAGTCCCCTGATAGTAAGTAGGCGAAAACGCGGGTATTCAGGTTTCAAAAATTTCTCGAATAATCGATCCTTTTAACTAACGTACGTTAACTATTTAAACCATTGATAAAATATTAAACTAAGGTAGATATGTCACTAGCGCACTAAAAATGAAGCGTACAAAAGGAGGTAAGTCCTGTATCTCGCTTTAGTCACTCTCGATACACTCGTAAAAACAAACGACAAACACTAACAGCGCAAACGACAAACACTAGCCATCTTTTTCTTCTCTATGCTTTAGATTGCGCCCCATCTCACTCACACTGTACCAATGTATGCCGAATAAAAATATGCATGTGTGCTGCTGCTGTGTTCGGCACATTTTTTTTGGTCAGTTTGTTAGAATATATCGTATCTGTTTAATATTTTATCAATGATTTAAACCGATAGAATATAGTGCGGGCTATGCTCTCAATTCGTACCATTTATCCATAAATAATCTACATGTCTTCAATGTTCCAAAACGTTCCATCGGAGTCTAGAATGTTCCAGATAGTTCTAAAAGTTCCCGGCGACTCTGGAACGTTCTCACCACAAGCTAATGGAAGTCAAGCTGTTGTCTCTTCCAGTAACTTTACACGCAAACATTAACCACGGAACAATTCGCCATAGTCGTAAATCGCCATAATTGGAGGGAACTGTAGACGTACCTACTATAGTACTTACATGGAAGTGAGAAATCGCGCCGTCTTGCTCACTCTTAATAAAAATTGGTGGTGGGAAAGAGATGGAAGAAGCAGGGTTGGATAAAACAAGACGGTCATTTGCCATCATTGACATCAATTGAAGTCGGGAATTGATAGCAGTTGTATAAGAATCAGAGTGAAGTCGCTTTATTGATGGAAGGGATGAGTAAGTAAAGGCAAGATGGACATTGTTTTATCGTATAAACTAGCTTTATCCGCGGTTTCGCTCGCGTTTAATTTGGGTTAACACGGTTCTACTTTCCCAAATTTTCACCGTCTATTTTAGGGAAGTGGAGGGTTAGAAAGAGACAAAAGTAGCAAATGTCAATCTCCGTCACTTCCAACTATCGCCACTTGAAAAAATCACGTTAATTCATGGCTCCGTTTTACCGTGAAACATGGACAAACAAACATACACACACTTTCACATTTATAATTTTAGTATGTGATGATGTTCCCGGCCGATTTCGGCCACGGCGACCACTTCGACTCCTAGCCGATGATTTGGCGCTCATGCGCCCAAAGATGGCTTATGTAGCCTATCTTGGCGGCGAAACTTCGTGCACACTGAGGGCACGTAAGCACGCCGTCGACGTAGTTGTATGTGATGGCAGCAGGTGGGCGGGCCATTAATTGGTCGCGTTTGGCATCGAGGTCAGCTTTGCGCTGCTCCTCAAACTCGTGACATGTTTGACAGTTACGGTCAGCAACAAACGTCGAGTGACATGGTTTAATTCGATAATGTACATTTTGGCATTTTGTAATAAAAGCTAAAAGCAAAGGAAGAGCTGTTATTTAATTAGATGTCACTTATACTTTCGATTAAAATAAAATATTTTTCTTCTTCTAATTTTCATTTCAACACAAATGTATTTTTGTTATAAAATAAATAACTTGAACTTGAATTAGGATTTTGAAACAAATGTGTAAATCGACTTTTACTGCTGACTGTATACAACGTGTAACATAAAGGGATTAAACATACCAAGGGGAATAAATTATTGAGTTTACTTTTAACTTGGAACACTGCTCAGGAGGTTTTGGCGGGAAGCTAAGATGAGTGCCACGCTCATTTTTCATTGGACTTTTAAATTATTTATAGTGTCGTTTACTAAATAAAACGCGTGATTTATATAGTAAAAAGTGCATTAAGTGAATAATTCATAAAGAACAGTGAAATATTGTAGCATAGTGGCCACATCATGGCTTTGTACCAAAACTTCCTCCGTGTTCGGTTCGCGCGGCCGTCTTTTTCGATATGCATAATTCATTATGTGACATTGGCTAAATGCACAAACCGTGCAAAGCCATAAGAGAAAGAAAGAAGAACTTTTGAAGATTTATATTTTACTTGAAATTGGCACAAAGTCATAACTAGTGTCACACTACAAAAAAAAAAACATACCAAGGGCATGGCATCTTCAGATGATATCAAACGATATGGGAAGGGTTTCAACTAGAGATGTGCCGACTAGTCGCCGACTAGTCGGTTAAGCCGACTATTCGGCCGCTTTTGTAGTCGGCGAATAGTCGGCGACTAGTCGGCAAAAAACGCCGACTAGTCGGCTTTTTACTTTCTATGTATTTCTCATTAATATGTACTATATCAGGGGAACTGAAATGAAATAAAACCTTAACTATTCATTACTAGCTTTCCACCCGCGGCTTCGCCCGTGTGGATTATATCGCGCTTTTTGGAAATCTCGGGATTATCAAATTATTCCGGGATGAAAAGTATCCTATTGTTTAATCCGGACTTCTAACTTACTAATTTAGGTCCTTACATATGAAATTGGCGTTTTGTCGTAGGCACTGGCCACTTTGATTTCAAATATCTCCTCTTTGGTAATTGGTTTAGAATTCCAAATTCAAATTTATTCAGCTATTTACTCATCAATTTGTGTCTTGAAAACCTATTTCTTTTGTTTTTTTTTTCTTTTGGATTTTTCTCTGCGTCATTGAGTTTACAAAATGTTGGTCTAACTGTAATGCTTCGATGTCGCCTTCGGGTTGTGGAGGTCAGACGGCAGTCGCTTCACGGAACATGTCGAAGTTTAGCCATATCAGCAGTTGGACTGGTAAAGCGGACCCCAGACTCCAAAGCTGAAAAGGCTTCGGATGCGACTGGGATTAACGCTGGGATGATGATGATGATTGAGTTTACAAAATGGAATATTTAAAGTTTCGCGTTATTCACGAATATGAGTTCCGCCATAGGTTCCGCCGTGGCACCAGTGCTGCAGAAACGGGTCGAAGAATTAATGTTGTGTATGCGAGTGGTGTCGCTAGAGAAAGCACAGTGAGTATGATACAAAACGCCAATTTCATATGTAAGGACCTAATATCTGTAACACCAACAAAAGAAAATTATTACCTTTTAAAATTGGTATTAATTAACAAACAAAAGAATTTCTTCTTAAGTTAAATAAACATTTATTAATTGTTAATCAAATGAAAAAGTAGGTATTTTATAATTACCAACAGATAAAAAAATAAACATTCAATATTTTAAACACGAACTGTTTCAAGAAAAATAAAAAAGAAACATATGAACTTATATGATTAACCGGACACAACCCAAAACAAAATGTCATATTTCTATAATAAAACATAACAAAATCTCTTTACTACGACTGTAAAGAGGCCGACTAGCCGACTAGTCGGCCGACTAGTCGGCCTATTTACAGCCGACTAGTCGGCTAGTCGGCTAGTCGGCCAAAGTGGTAGTCGGTACATCTCTAGTTTCAACTCAAAATAAAATACTCAAAAAATTGGTACCAAATTTTCGGTTTCGTGTGTTTCTTAAAATCAAATCATAACGAACGTGGCACTACACTATATACGTTATTAACTACTCGTTACACGTCACATTACTTGGCAAAATCCGATAAATGTCTTTAATAATTTTGTGCGCCTAGTATGGTAGTAGCCTATCACAGGTGTTTTTCCTCTTAACTTCCTAAAATAAAGAAATAGGATTAAAAAACCCTTCCAATATCGATTGATATTGTGTAAAGATACCATGCCCTTGTTATGTATATACCCTTTATGTTACACGTTGTATAACTAAAACGAATGTTTTGGTTTATTGATTCTCATTTTAAGATCGCTCATACAGCACACAGACACACGCGAGCACGCATGCATACGCATGAACACCCCTACAACACTCACAAGTACTCGCCCAAATACACAAAATGGCGCCGATTGTCTTGTTCACAAACTAAACTAATTTTAAGGTCAGTGCATCTTTTTCTTTTTATTTCTTAAAGAAAAGGATAGAAGATAACATATTAGTTTAGTACTGTCAAATTAAGATACTCCATAGACAGTTTAGACGGAGTTTTGGCGGGAAAGTCAAGCTGAGTGTCACGCTCATTTTTCATTGGACTTTTAAAATTATTTATTTAGGTGTGATTTATGTAGTAAAAATTGCATTCAGTAAATAATTTATAAAGAACAGTGAATCACAGCATAGTGGCCACACCATGACATTGTCTCAAACCTTCCGTCGTAAGACGGTTCCCGCGGCCGTCTTTTGCGACATGAATAATTCATTATACTTACGTCGCATTGGCTAAATGCACAAACCGTGCGAAGCCATAAAAGAAAGAAAGAAGAAAGAAGAATTTAGACGTGATTAAAAAGATGGCGACTAAACAGATGTCAATTTACGTCAGGCGTGGACTAATTTGAGAGACCAAACTAATATTTATCTATTGTCCCTTTCTTAACGAAGGAAAAATATGCACGCAATTAAGTTTAGTTGGTGAAAGAGGGAATCGGGTCCAATATTATATTAACTTCATCTGTACTTGTCATTGACCAATAAATTATACCAATTTGCTCGCCACATGAGGAAAACCTGGAGTTCTGAAATACAAGGCTGCTCCAGTTTTTTTTAATAATTATAAACTAGTGCTTGACTGTAATCCCGCCTGATGGTAAGCAGTGATGCAATCGTTGATGGTAAAGCGCACTAGTTTATTAAGCCTATTCACTTAAAAAACTAAGGAATAGGAAGGATGACGGCAGTTGAGCGAGGTGATGCAATGTTAAACCCAAGACCAACACGATCAAACGAAGCTGCGCTAGAGGGAGATTGATCTGGAGACTCTCCACGACCAAACTCCCGACACAACAACATTTGGCGCATCGTACCCGCCACACATCGCAACACAACTGTTCAGACCCGGGTCTCCAGATTAATCTCCCTCTGGGTTAAATATTGCATCACCTCCCTCAACTGCCGTCTTCCTTCGTATTCACTCAGTTTTTTGAGTGAATAGGCTTATTAAACTAGCGTGCTTTACCATCAACGATCGCATCTCTGCTTACCATCAGGCGGGATTGCGGTTAAGCAGTAGTTTATAACTATGTAAAAAATAAACAGTAAAATCCACTGTAAAATATCAACTACGTTTAAGAGAATAACGTACTTACCATAAAAGCACAACACAGTTCACTTATAACAATTCATGGTCTAAAAAACCGTGTTATATTATTCCTTTTGACCAGAAAACAACGGGAAATGGGGTATAATATATCGTGAAAAGATGCCATCATAGGATGAGATTGTTCATTGTTAGATAAGCTGCTTTTTCCGTGACCTTTGACCATCACGTGTAAGCAGTAAATAGTGAGGTGAGGTTACGTATTTTTTCCTTATAAAAGCGTGGGGCGATTACGTTACACTATGATATCACGGAAATTAACATTATTTTGACAGTTCAACAACATTCATTGCGTTATTTACGTTTTTAAGTTGACAAAATTGAACTTGAAGTAAATCAATCTAGAGTTGAACATTATGGACAATATATCGCATCATCATCATCATTTCCGCCGAAAGACGTCCACTGCTGGACATAGGCCTCTCCTAAAAATCTCCACGACGATCGGTCCTGCACTTCCCGCATCCGGCGGTTTCTTGCGACCTTCGGGGGCCTACCCATGCTGTCTTCTGGTGTGGAATATAAATTGCATAGGAGACGTAAAATAATAACAGCCTTGGTCTATCGATCAGGTTAAGCTACGCTTGCTGCTATTGGTTTACGGATGTCTTGTTGTTAACCCGGCTGTCATTCGTAGATCTTTGACAGTCGTTAGTTACAAATAGTCAGAAATACGAAAGCCTGATCCTGGTGATCAGGCTTTCGTACTTCTGACGTCTTACCTAGAGGTCACAAACTGAACGAGGGTCACGACTTGGAGAGGGTTGGTAAATCAAACATTGGGCTTGAATACTAATATAATATAAAGACACAGTGATATGACTTGCTGCTCACAAAAATGCATTTTTTTATTATGGCATCTCGCAGTTGACTATTAGAGGCCCTGGCTACTTAACAGGACTATCCTGTGGATGCCTTAAGTAAAATTAAAGCCTCCAGCCAGGGGCACTTAAAAACTAAACTAAAACTGAGGGCGACTACGCACTAAGGGCACCCCCTGTGGGGTACGAACCTCGGCTTAGGGCGTCCCTAGAGAGGACAGCAAGGGACGGCTGGATCGAAAGGTTTTTGTAATGGTTTGATGACCGCGGCGTTTCCTAGTACTAGCTCTGAGAAGAAACGCCGAAACAAACTCAGAGGTCATAATTGGGACATTAGAATTATACTGGCTCAGCTGCGGCGCGGGCTGGCCTTCATCGGACAAGTACTACGTTGAACGCGTCGCCATGGACCTCTGCGGCGAGGTCGGTAGGTCGGTCTTTTGTGTATTGTGCTAGTGGCCCTATTGGCCACTTGGAGGAGACTTATGGGGTCATCGGGATCTGTGACCCATTGACTCACAAGATGTCTTTCTTATCCTTTTGTCCAGCGGTGGGACGGTTTGTTCGACCTTCAAATTTGCTTCCTTGACCTTCTCGAACGTCGCCGAATAATGGCCGGCGCGTACGACTCGTCCGTCAAAGTTTCTTGATTTTGCCACGAAATGTTGTCCAAAGCTTCAAGAAATCAAGACGTCCTTAGTGTCCTTTGCCACGGTGAGTAGACCATATGTTAGGGATTCTCGTTGTTAAAAATAAAATAGCGGACTGTATAATAGGTGCTTGTATTTATAAAGGACGGTAAGAACGCGCGCTTGGTCCGTGGGTTTTTGGCGAGTTATGCGCTGCAGGCGGGCGGCGGCCACCGGTGAAACCGATCCCTCGTCTCCCGGTCCCCGCTCGCCGCTGTTGTCCTCCTGTGGCCGTACGGTCCGGCAGCGGTGCTACGTTTTGTCTCCAACAACCATATATTTTTTTAAAAAATGCGCTGACTGTAATTTGACGATAGTTTGACCAGTTCTGACCAAAACCGAAATACGGACGTTCAAAGTTACGCATGCCAACCGACAATGTTGTATTGAAAACTTTGAGATTATATTTTGACGTTTTTAGGGATGTTGCCACAAGTTAAACGTTGCCAAACCATGAAAAATATTATTAAAAAAATGGTACAGTTTCGGGTTTTTTACTGGAGACACCGAGTTTGCCATAAAAAAACGTATCAAAAAAATTATTAAATTTTTCTCTCTTCCACCCCGTTCATCGGACAAGGGACGGGGGAGGGGACTACTACGTGGAGCGCGTCTCGATGGACCTCGGCGGCGAGGTCGGTAGGTCGGTCTGTGTTTGTGTAATGTGCTGGTGGCCCTATTGGCCTCTTGGAGGAGGGTAATGGGGTCATCGGGGTCTGTGAGAGCATGCCGAGGGCGGCGAAGGCGGGAGATGGTGGAGGGAGTGTAATTGGCAGCCACTGCTATAAGAGGATTGCGGTGCTTGGCAGCAGTGTCAAAGAAACGCTTGGAGAGGCGTTTCATGAACTGCTGGATGGTGGGGATTTTGAGATCAAGATGGAGGATCTCATTACGGACGAACCAAGGGGCGTTTGTGGCTTTACGGAGGAATCGGTTTTGGACTACTTGCATCCTATGGATATGACGTGGCTTGGCATGTGCGAAGACTGGACAAGCGTAGGTCATAATCGGGCGTATGCAAGCTGTGTACAAGCGCATTTTGCACCTGAGCGATAGCTTGCTACGCGGGTTGAGGAGGGGGTGGAGTCGACCTAGAGCGAAGGCGGCGTGAGCGCGGACCGTCTTAATGTGCTCTGAGAATTTGAGGTTTTGATCGAGTATAACACCAAGGTACTTGGCTTGCTTCTCCCAAGGGATCGGCTTGCCGTCCATGGTGATGGGACGTGGAAGGGTGACGCTGACCCGCGGTTTCCTGTAGAGAACCGCTTGGCTCTTAAGGGGGTTGACTTCAATCCTCCATTTCTTAAACCAGGCAGCTAGAAAGTTGACTGCTCTTTGAAGATGGAAGCGAATCTGATCTGGGCTGTGTCCCGAGCAGTAGATGGCTGTGTCGTCTGCGAACAGAGCGAGATGAACCTTGCTTCTTTTCGGGATGTCGCTGGTAAAAAGCGTGAATATGAGGGGGGCTAATACCGAGCCCTGGGGGACACCTGCACGGATGGGGCGGGGGGAGGAGAGCGCTCCTTCGATTTTGTAGCGAAAGGTGCGGTTTGACAGAAAGTCCCGTAAGATGAGGACGAGACGGTCAGGCACACCGAGTTGGTACAGCTTATAGATTAAGCCGTTGTGCCAGACTTTGTCAAACGCCTTCGCTATGTCGAAATAAACTACGCCTGTGTACAAGCCACGCAGGAACCCTGCATGAATATGTTCAGTGATGCGTAGGATCTGTTGGGGACAGGAGTGTTGGGTACGGAACCCGAATTGTTCATTAGGAATGAGGCCCTTGTTCTCTGCATAAGCTCTGAGTCGCTTATATATAAGCCTCTCATAAATCTTACCGAGAACTTTGAGTAAGCTGATGGGACGGTAGCTGGTGGGTTCGGCTTTAGGCTTACCGGGCTTAGGAATGCCTATGACGGTGGCTTCTTTCCACGTTTGTGGGAAAATGTTATTTCCTAGTGCACCATTGAAGATGGTGGTCAAGAGGATGATCAGATGGGCAGGGAAGAGGCGGATCACTCTGTTGGTGATGCCGTCAGAGCCGGGCGCTTTCCTGGGTTGAAGACCTTTGACGATGTCCTGCACTTCATCAGGGGTGATGGGGGGCAGGGGATCCTCTGGGTCGTCAACGGGTGGGAGGGAGGTTCTACGTTCGACTTCAGCGTCAACCTCAAGGAGATGAGCTTAGTCTACTGGTAGAAGGCTGGGGGAGCACTGGGCTTCTAGGCAAGAGGCGAGGCATTCAGCCTTGTCATCGTCATCGAAGGCGATGGAATTGTCAGGGCGAACTAGGGGAGGCATGGTCACGACTTCATTGGATTTTAGTTTCCTCTGAAGGTTCCAGAAGGCTTGATGGGTGGGCTCTAACTCATCCAGCATCTTATCCCAGCCAGCCTCACGCCACTCCGATACACGTCTTTTTACAGTTCTCTGTAAATAGCGCATATGGGTTTTGTTAGCCGCGCAGGGGAATCTGCTGTAGGCACGGACCGCCGCGTTCTTCTCGGTCAGCAGTTCACGCAAGTCAGCAGGGAGTTCCCAGCGACAGTCTTCTGTCACTGTAACCTCCCTTGAACAATCGTTCAGTACTGACTGTACGTGATCCGTGAACGAGTCGATCGCAGCTGTCGTGTCAGCGATAGAGTCGAGGCGTGCAGGTATGGAGTCCAAGTGGGGGGATGTGGTGGATTTCAGCCGATCGCTTACTTTCCTCCAGTCCGTTACCACTTTCGTCTGAGGTGCTTGACCTGGGTCAGAGAGGCCAGTACGGGGAGCCAGTCGAATGATGACTGGGCGATGGTCAGACGATAGCTCTGATAGTGCTTCTATAGAATCTAACCGTAGGTTGACGTTCTTTAGGAGCGCTATGTCGAGGACGTCTGGGGTGTGGTCGGGTGAATAGGGGAAGTGAGTGGGGGTCATGGGGCCTACGACATCGAAGTTTAAGTGGGTGGAGAGGTCAAACAAGAGTCTGCCTCTGGAATTGATCCTGGTGCTATTCCAGGCAGTGTGTTTGGCGTTGAGGTCGCCCGCTATTATAACGGAGTCGCTCAACCCAAGAAGAAGGGCAATGTCATCTGCTAGAAGTTGGTGGTCCTCTGCAGAGTTGCTGGGAGGGACTTAGGCTGACACTAACGTGATAGGTTGGTGACCTGACATGCCGAGACGGCACATTGAAACTTTGAGTCATGAGAGGGGTGGAGGGTCCAATGGGATGCAATGAAGAGCCCTTTTGAAATAAATAAGGGTACCGCCTTTGTGGCACCGCAGCCTGTCGTTGCGAACTACACGGTAATTAGCAATTAGAGGAGTGCGGTGGCTAGGCTTGAGAAAGGTCTCCTGAGCGAGGAAGATATCAATCTGGTGCTCTCTGAGGAAGGTTGAGATCTCGAACTTCTGATCTCTAATGCCGTCGGCATTGAAGTGAGCCAGCTTGAGGGATCGGGGCTTGGTTCTCTGTATGGCCGTATTATCCATTAATTATTTTTTATTGGATTCGAGGGAGGAATGCGTGCAGGGCCACCGGGAGGCAGGGGGAGGTTACGTACGCGTGCGTAATTTCAGGGTACGCATTATATATATTAATAATGGCTTGCAGATTGCCTGCTGCCATAGCGATTTTTAATTCGCTTGCCATCTGTCTGGCGCGGGGCGACATAAAAATAAGGAAGGTCCCCGAGATGACGTTAAACGCATCTGTGGGGCCGTTTCCTAACAAAGGGGTCGAGGGAGGGGGTGGGGGGGTTGCAGCTGCAGCCAAAGGTGCAGGGGCAGGATGGGACGGAGCCGCCTTTTGGGCCGTGGTAGGACGGATACGAGGATCCATGTCCTTCCAGGCGGGGGTGGCTAGGGGGGTCTGGGGAGCGGTCGCCACGAGGGCCGGGAAGGCCCTCTGGTGGTTCAGCTGGTTCCAGGGACTGGGCCTTTGAGGGCACAGTCGCTCTAGGTTCTGACTCCCTGGGGATTCACGCTTTTGGCGTGCGTTAGCCCGGTTGGCTAACTTGGAGGAGGAGGTGTGCAGTTTCTGGCCTGCCATCGGACGCGTCCCCAGGTGGCGGATAGGGGAACGGCCCCCAGATATGGGGGTTACCGGTTTACCGGCGCGGACCAAAACCAGATGCGGGGACCGCTTCGGCGGTCACACGTGAGGCGGGTTGGCCACCACTCGAGGTGGCTGAAGTGACCCGAACTCCAGGTCACCGTCGGGCAACCCGGTCTCCTCATTGAGAGGAGCTGGGGGCCCCGTTTGCCTCCGGGCAAACGAGTGGGGCTAAGAGGAAGGACACCTCGCTAAAAAACCCTTGGCTGCTGCGTCTTCTCGCACAAAAGACGTACCCAGCCCGGCCCCTCCCTGTGGAGTGGAGGGACCACTGTGGGCCCGCCCTAGGCGGGAATCGCCGGCGGGGGATTGGTAGTTAGGCTGTGCCATTTTCCCATGACCCCGCCACTCAGGCGATGTCGTTGTGCCGCTGTGGGTTTAGTGGGTATTCCCGGCTTCGGCTGGGCGAGTCCCACACACGCCCTTCGGGGTATGGTGCGTAAATGCATTACCACAGCGTCAAAAAAAAAAAAAAAAAAAAAAAAAAAAAAAAAAAAAAAAAAAAAAAAAAAAAAAAAAAAAAAAAAGGTTACCTATGGGACCGGACCAGTCGGACGCCCAGTTCGGATTTCGAGCTGGTCGTTCGACAGTGGACGCCCTGGCCCATCTAAAGGGCCAGGTGACAGAGGCGGTGCGAGTGGGGGATGGAGTGTTGGCTGTGTCATTCGACATTGCCAACGCCTTCAATTCCATCCCCCACTCCACCATCCTGGAAGCGCTCCGGTTCCACGGAGTGCCCCTGTACTTGCGGGGCCTCCTGGCCAGCTACTTGGAGGACCGTGCTGTCCTCCTCGTAGACGGGGCTGGCCAGCTCCGGCGATACGCTGTCGGAGCCGGCGTTCCACAGGGGTCCGTTCTAGGGCCTCTTCTGTGGAGCGTCGGTTACGACTGGCTCCTGCGGGGAACCCTCCTTCGAGGCACGAGTGTCATCTGCTACGCGAATGACACTCTCCTCACTTCCCGCGGGAGCACCTTCCGGGAGGCAGCTAGTTTGGCATCGGCGGGCGGATCCTTAGTGGCCGGAAGGATCCGCCGCCTGGGCTTGAGGGTGGCGCTGCACAAAACGGAGGCCGTGTTCTTCCACGGCCCCCGGCAGCGCCCCCCACATGACGCCCACATTTTTGTGGAGGGCGTCAGGGTCGGGGTCGAGGCCCAGATGAAGTATCTGGGCCTCACGTTGGACAGCAGGTGGCGCTTCGGCCCGCACTTTAGCGGGCTGTCGACGCGCCTGCTGAAAGCTGCGGACGCCCTCTCATGGCTCATGCCGAACATGGGAGGGCCAAGCATGCGGTGCCGGCGTCTATACGCCGGCATACTTCGGAGTATGGCCCTTTATGGGGCCCCCATTTGGGCGGACTCCCTCCATAGGAGGGAGAATGCCACCGCTCTTCGGGCGCCCCAAAGGGCCATCGCCTAGCGGGCAGCGCGGGCCTACCGCGCGGTAGGCTTCGCTTCGGCATGCGCTCTGGCGGGCACCCCGCCTTGGGAGCTCGAGGCGTGGGTGCTCGCCAGAGTGTACGAGTGGACGGCGGGGCGCAGGGCGTTGGGCGAGCGTCCGGCCCCAGAAGTGAGGGAGGCTGTCCGGCGGGAGGCGAGGGTCGCTCTTGTCCAGCATTGGACGCGGGACCTCGCCTCCGCCGTCGTCGGCCGCCGTACCCTTGACGCCATCGGGCCGGTCCTGGAGGACTGGCTCGACAGGCGTCACGGGTTCCTCTCCTTCCGTCTGGTGCAGGTACTCTCCGGTCACGGCTGCTACGGCAGGTACCTGCACCGGATAGGACGAGAGGAGACACTTCTTGTCACGGCGGTTGGTGGGGACCTCTCGCTGCCCGCCATCGTCAGAGCGATGGTGGGGAGCGAGGAGGCCTGGGCGGCGATGGCCTCCTTCTGCGAGGTCGTGATGTCGCAGAAGGAGGCAGCGGAGCGCGAGCGGGAGGAGGATCCCCTCGCTCTGGCGCTCCGCAGGCGGCGTAGGGGGAGGAGAAGGCGGGATTTCGCCCGCTTTCTCCCTCCCTGAGGTGAGCGGCGGGCGTGAGGCACGAGAAGGTGCCGACGCCCGCCTTACATCGCTCACCACGTGGGTGGCTAAGCCACCACATGAGGGCCCGCCGTACTAGGCGGGTTTCGCCGGCGGGGGAGAGGTAGCTAGGCTGCGCTAGTTTCCCACTCCCCCGCCACTATGGCGATGCCGGAGTGCCGCTGTGGGTTTAGTGGGTATTCCCAGCTTCGGCTGGGCGAGTCCCACACACGCCCTTCGGGGTAAGGTGCGTAAATGCATTCCCACAGCGTCAAAAAAAAAA
Source organism: Sesamia nonagrioides (assembly GCA_017933935.1). NCBI lineage: Eukaryota > Metazoa > Arthropoda > Insecta > Lepidoptera > Noctuidae > Sesamia > Sesamia nonagrioides. Next base: position 1,029,614 of record JADWQK010000998.1, on the reverse strand, counting down.
AAAAGGAGGACTTAGGGGCCTTGGGGCACCCGCGATAATTGGCCGTGTGGCCGGTCGCGCCGCAGAGGACACAACTAGGTGGCTCTTTGCAGAGCGCTCGGTCCTTGGAGCGAGGGCACTCTGCCGTGCCATGATCGCCCAGGCACTTAACGCACCTGGGTTTGGCGTGACAGTGAGCCTGGGAGTGGCCATAGAGTTGGCACCTGTGGCATTGGCCAACAGTGCCGCTCTTATGTGGCTTCTCTATTGAGATCCCTGTGAGAGAGCAGACACTCTTCACTAGGAAGATAGGGTGGTGGGCGGATCCTTCTGCTGGGTTGCAGATTACAAGGACCATATCGTATGGTATTTTACCGCGTGCCTTGTGCATGCGGTGGACTTCCTTCACAGTGATTTCCTGTGAGATGAGAGCTCCCTTAATCTCTTCGGAGGTTAACTCCTTGGGCACGCGGCGAATGACTGTAAATATACCGTCTAATCTTGGCAATAACAATTTAAATAGGCAAACCGACAATTGCGCCCCGGAGACGTGCCCTGGTCCGAGAAAATGACTTTGTGCACGTGCCGCCATTACAAAATAATGTCACAGCGGATACCCCTCTACTACATAAGTCAAATGAGCAACTTTTATAAAAATGATATCGTTATCCACGACAAATATATTTAAAAAAAATGTGTTCGGGAAATGTGTCTGTTCAACAACGAATGTTGTTAAACTCATAAACTGTCAAAATGAAGCCCATGGCTTGGGCACGCCACAATAGCGGTGGTAAGTCCCCTCTTTGAGGAGTGGCTAGAGAGGCGCTACGGCGCCCTCACCTTCCGCCTGACGCAAGTTGTTTCGGGAGGTTCCTGTTCCGTATAAGGCGGGAGGAAACACCAGGGTGTCACCATTGTGTGGATCGCCCTGAGGACTCGGTGGAGCATACGGTGGAGGCCTGCCCGGCGAGGACACTGCGGTGCTCTACACCGCAGTGTCCTCGTGGCGGCTATCAGTCCGATCTCTCGCATCCCTCCTTGACACGCCCTTCGATCCGCTCAGAGCGGGAGAAGTCATTTGATGATTTCCCATCCCAAAAAAAAACCCATTGCTACTGATAACTGGTTACGTAATTATCCTGCAGGCTTACAATCATGCCATAACAGTAACCTACTAGGTTCTAACTAACTATTGATGCTCAATGTAAAATTAATTAAGTAATTTGGAATTGGAAAGGATTAGTGACGACGTGTTAGGGTTTAATTTAGATATAGGTATTATATTTTAGCACTAATTTTTGGGCTTAGTGTTGGAGCTAAAATATGCAGTGTGAATTAGTTACAGTGGTGGCGATCTGATAATAGGTTTAAGTAGATGCAAATAATTCAATAATTCGATATTGTTAGTGATCAAATATGTGGTCTGGGGCTAAATAAAAAAGCTATTTAAAGCTAATCGCATCAGGTTAGGCTACCCTTGCCGTGGTTGGTCTCTGGATGTTTGAGAAAATAGAATATTTTATCTGTTTATTTTTTTTACAAACATATTACATAGATTGAGGTAGCCCCAAAGTAAGTTAGAGACTTGTGATATGGGATACTGACTCAACGATACTATATTTATAATAGATACATATAATATAGATTAACATCCAAGACCCAGGTCAATCAGAAACAGATCGTTTTTCCATCATGACCTGGCCGGGGATCGAACCAAAGAATACAATACTCTTTATAGTCTTTATTATACAACATAATTGTTTGTTTATGGGAAACCCAAAACACGTGTGCACTATTTTTAAGTAAAAAATCTATGTACAAAATTTCAAAAAGATATCATGAAAAAAAACAAAGTTACAAGCTCGTTATCCTATTTGGTTGTCCCATCAAAAATAAGGTCCACGCTCCGTTTGTACGGACGAGCCGGGGGCATTGACCTGTGGCGTCAGCTGAGCGCGGGCGTGAGCCCGCGTAAACTGAGTAGCGCGCTCAATAACCACGCCGCAACAACACAAATACAAAAATGTATTTGTGAAAAATATAACATGGTGTAAAAATGATTTGAATTGATTCAGTTGATTATTCTGAACAAACTATATGCAGGTATCGCATAAATTAAAAATAACGTTGTGTATAAAAAATATCGTAATTATATCATTACTAGCTTTCCGCCCGCGGCTTCGCTCGCATGGAGTTCGGTTATATCGCGCTTTTTAGATTTCCCTCGGGAACATCATATTTTTCCGGGATAAAAGGTAGCCTATGTTCTTTCTCAGGGTCTAAAGATTGTCTGTGCCAAATTTCATCAAAATCGGTTGAGAGGTTTAAGCGGGAAAGCGTAACAGACAGACAGACAGACAGACAGACAGACAGACCGACAGACAGACAGACAGAGTTACTTTCGCATTTATAATATTAGTATGGATTGTTCGCATTGAAAAGTTTACTTCATTTAAGGAATAGTATTTATTTTAGGTTTAAGTAAATAGAAAATTTATTTGCCATAGGCCACTAGACCATTCACCTAGAGTAGGTTTTCGTCTAGAAGGTAAAAAAATCAGCCGCTTTTATATTCAACTAGCATTCCGCCCCGGATTCGCACAGGTGCAATGCTGATACTAAATACACTACAGAAAAACTGTGAACGTATAAAAGACATAGCGGCCCGTCGCCGCTTTTGCGGCCCCGGCTGGTCAAGTCACTTCTTATACAGATTTGAAATTACGGACAGGAACGGCCAGCCGGCGCGGCAGGAAAGGCGGCGGGCCACTATGCTTTTTATACGTTGACAGTATTTCTGTAGTGTATTTAGTATCATGGATGCGCGTGCGACAAAACACAAATCACAGACTATGTTAGAAAATGCTGAATGTCAAACCGGAACCAGATATATGTCATTTTTGAGGATGATATTTTCGTAGTTTTTATATATCCTGTATTTTATTTTTTTATATTTCTGTTTGTGTTTGTTGAAATTGTACTCTCACCATTTACAATTGGATTTACTTTTTATATCTTTTCCTTTATTCCATCATCATCATCAGCAACCTTTTATAGTCCCACTGCTGGGAACAGGTCTCCTCTCATACAGAGAAGGATTGAGCGTAATCACCACGCTTGCTCAATGCGGATTGGCGATTTCAGACTTAAAGTCCAGGTTTCCTCAAGATGTTTTCCTTCACCTTCAGTCATTGGTGTCCAAGATATACTTAGAAAGTACATATAACTTTAGAAAAGTTACATTGGTACTTGCCTGACCCGGAATCGAACTCGCACACTCATACTTGAGAGGCTGGTGGCCATTTTATGTAAATATAAATTATATTTTTAAATATTTCTAAGTACATAAAAATATATTTAAAAAAACATTTAAAAATATAAAAAATAGTAGCCCACCGGTATCGGGAACAGGGTCCAAGCTACCGGCGGTCAGGGCTCCAGAGAGAAGAACTTCCTGACGATGCGAGCCGTGTCCAGCAGTACCGCTTTCTGAATGAAACCCTTGATCCAGCTGCCTAACGAGAGCCTCCTGAGGTGTTGGTCGAGGCTCTTGGCTATTAAGCCATTGGCTGTCACGACTATCGGTACAATGATTGCTGAATCCACCTCCCACATGTCGACAACCTCGTGAGCCAAGTCAAGATACTTGATTTGTTTATCTTTCTCAGTTTTCACGAGGTTCTCATCATGTGGGATGGTTATGTCAACAATCATTGCACGCCGCTCTGATCGATTCACCAGCACTATATCAGGCTTATTGGCAACAATAGTCCTGTCAGTGATGATGGATCGATCCCAGTACAATGTGATATGGTATGGCCATTTTCGAGAACTGGGTCGGGCCTGTAACCTGTAGTATGGCACCTCCGATTCCACAAGGTTGTATTTAAGACCAAGTTGCTGATGAATTATCCTGGCTACAAGGTTGTGTCTATGCAAGTACTCTCCGTTAGCTAGACGAGAACACCCGGAAATAATGTGTCTAATTGATTCTCCCGGCCGGTGACATGCCCGACAGATGTCAACTGTGCCGTCTTTCACAATGAATCTCCGGTAATTGTTCGTCATCATAACTTCGTCCATAATTGTAAAGACAAAACCTTCGGTTTCCCCAAAGAGGTCACCGAAACGTAGCCAGGCTACGGACGCTTGAAAATCTACATCTGGCCCGTGTAGGGCTCGAAAGAAGCGTCCGTGAAGCTCTTTGCTCTTCCATACCTCCAAGCGATCATTTGTGTCAAGCACTACTGGTTTACGCCAGTTCTCTTTAGCCAAGGAGAGCGGAGTGAGGCCCTTGTCAGCCGCAACCACATCTCGATGCATCCCCACGTCGGTTTCTAGAAAATATTCCCTGAGATTGCATACCTCGCGATTGTGGAGGGTCTTGGCGTTTAAAAAGCCACGACCTCCACATTTTCGCGGAATATACAGCCTCATAACCGATGACCGTGGGTGGTGCAATCGATTTGCAGTCAGCAGCGTACGGACCCTCTGATCCAGGGCGTCAAGTTCGGTTTGAGTCCATTTGAGTATGCCGAAAGAGTACACCAATACCGGCATGACCCAACCGTTGAAAGCGCGCACCTTGTTTCCGCCTGATAGAAGACTATTAAGTACTTTTTTCAGACGGCCAAAGAAGCGTTCCTTCAACGATTGCTTCATGTCAGTAACATTGATACCCAACGCTTCCGACATACCCAAATACTTATAGGTTTCGGATGCAGAGAGGGCTCTAAGGTTTATGGAACTCGTGAGTTGGGTTCCCACGGATTCCATAATCTCTCCTCGCTTTACATGCATGACCGCACATTTGTCCACACCAAATTCGATCCTGATGGAGCTACTGAAAGTTTCAGTAATTTTCAGTAGCTCCTTCAGCTGTGAATCGGTGTGAGCAAAAAGTTTCAGGTCATCCATGTAGAGGAGGTGCGAACCTGACCACCTCTCCTCAACCGATAGCCTAGACCTGAATCCTCTAATAGTGTGCTTAGAGGATTCAGTGCTAAGCAAAACCAAAGTGGACTCAAACTATCGCCCTGAAATATACCTCGCTCGATCCTTATCGGTTCGCTATTCCTCTGAATATTTCGACATCCTGGATAGCGAAGGACTGTCCTCCATGTCCTCATGCACGTCATCAGGAAGGTGCGTAGAGTTGCATCCACTTTATACAACTCCAGCACCCGCATGAGCCATGTATGTGGCACTGAGTCATAGGCCTTCTTATAATCTATCCAACATGTCGACAGATCCTTTCGGGAACGACGAACCTGTTGGCTAATGGCCATATCAATGAGGAGTAGCTCCTTAGTACCGCGGGACCCGCTCCTACATCCATTTTGAGAGGCAGACATGATGGAGTTGCTGTCAATATGCGTGTTAATTTTAGATTTCAAAATGGATGTAAGAACTTTATAGACCGTCGGTAAACACGTGATCGGCCTATAATTTTTGGGTTCCGCGGTGCTACCTGATTTATGGAGCAGGTGGGTTACTCCAGTTGTTAGAAACTGGGGTAGCGAACCAGACTCTAAAGCAGTATGGAATTGAGATGCCAAGCGAGCGTGCGACCTGGAAAACCATTTGATCCAAAAGTTGTGCAGCCCATCCGGCCCTGGAGACTTCCAGTTAGGTAACGGACGGACTGCACAAGCTACATCTTGGGGGCAGATGGTAATAGCCCCCATTTCAGGTATTGGATCGCAGGCTCTCTCGACATGCCGGGCCCAGTCACCTTCAGTGTGACTGACAGGTACCGACCAGATACTGCGCCAAAATGAACACATGGCATCATCATCCGGTAGGCACGTGTCAGTCACACCTTGTTCTGGTCGTTCCCAGTCCCTATAAACCCACATTTCATTGCTTTGGAAGGTGCGATTCTGGGTGTACCGTTCCACTCGTCGTTTGTATCTTCTGATACGGTTCGCCCATGCATACACTTTCTGCTTCAGGAAGTCGATGCGCTCCGTGACACGGGCCATATAATTCTGTGGGCTGATATTTGTACCTGCAAATGCCCGCCTCACAAAGCGCATCACTCTATGACGAGTATTACCCTCCCTAAAGCAGATTTGTTTACCGATGAGTGCTCTGGCCCCACCAATACGACGTTCAATCCTGTGCTGCCAAGCTGGTACTACTGGTTTTGGTCGTGTAGCTCTAGAGTCACTGGGGAATTTGACATGAGCTACACGACAAGCTGCTACAGCTGCGCAGTACAGGATTGAATGAGTATCAGTGAGGTCCTCGCAGGTGTCAAAATAATTTGACAACTGCGCATCCAGAGCAGCCATCAGTGCCCTATTTCGGTTATGCATGGGCAAACGTGGCAGGCGTGGTCTTAGCTCTGCCGAGATGGAACGATATTCCCGAACCGCAGCCTCCAAAGCATTTCTTAACTCCTCATTGCACTGGGTACTTACGTTTGTAGCCCTATCATTACTTCCCTCGTCAGCATAGTTTGTTGGCTGCGGTGGTATCTCCGCAGTCCGCAGACTGCGACTGGTGAGCAATGACACGGCTACTCTGCATTTCATTGCGCAGGCGATCAAGCACAGTATCATCCAGCATATGGTTACGCTGGATGACCCGCACCTGATCCGACAGTCGTTGTGCCGACACGTTGACAGCTGGCTCAAGCACCTGAAACAGAGAGAGCATTCGAACACGGTACGCAGTCAGGTTGTTTCCTCCCTCTGTAGCCCCATAGTATGAGCGCATGACGTTTTCATTGATGGATTGTGTCCATCTCATGCGCTGCACACTTCCGCCGGGAGCTGGGACCCTGTCAGAAGCCGATGGGCCTCGAGGTCCTAAGCGGTCCGGCGGCCGGCGTCCTCCCCGTCGGCGAGCAGGTGGTGGCGTCGTCGGCGGAGAGAAGTACTTGTCGCTCGAGCTCGACGCAACTGCCGCGGCCGGGGTCGTGGCGCTGGAGACCGGCGGCGGCTAGGCGGAGCTGAGCAACGAGTCCGGAGGTGGTGGGCGTGCACGTAGAGCGGCAGATCGTGTCAACATATTCAAGGTATTTTTTTCATTTCTCCAATATTTTCTCTCGATTTGACATGACAGCTGTCATATGTCCCAGTTTTTCTTTGCATACATTGTTCTAGTTATTGATTTTCTTGTATAGGTATTCTTTAGAAAAATAATATTTGTATAGCGTGGTTTTTCATTTAACGAATATATAACTATAAAAAAAAACTGTTTCTGTTGTTCATAATGTACTTACATAAATATGTAGAGACAAAATGATCGTTGTTATTGACGTTGGTGTTGCCAATTTTTTTTTTTTTACTTATATCTTTTTATTATTACGGTTTTATTTTTACTGTATTACCGGTTCGGTGCTACTTTTAATTGTCTGTTCCATCGGGTGACGTCTTTACGTCGACGCCGGCTGTCGCTGAAAACCAGCGCTGGGCTCTGTTTTTGCATAGAGTCCATGTTTCCCTTAATTATTTCTTATTATTTGCGTTTTTGCAAACTCATGCGTAATGTTTACTATTCTTTCTTTCTTTTTATCAGCACCCGTGCGAAACTGGGGCGGGTCGATAGTTATTTATAAAATATAGTGATATGGACGCACAATGGTCCACTAGAAGGACTAAGTGTGGAAACTAAACCCGTTAAATAGAACATAGATATAATATGAACTTTTTTTGCCTTAATTTACAGTACAAACCGAATCACCCGTATATTTTAAATAACAGATCCAACCCCTCTACTGCGACAAGAAAACAAAGAAACCGAAAATCAGCAATTTACCTAAACGGTAACACTAATGTTGCCATTCTCGAAAAAAACACAAAACTAGAAGGGAAGATTGCGAAATGCAATCTTGCTCATCGCAGACAATGCTCCCGCCATAAAAAGCGGTTTAAAAGAAAAACTGTTAAGAGAATCAGCGAAATCCAAACGATAAACAGAAAGAAACGTCTTAAAGATATTTATCGGTAAAATATTCGTCCCACAAACCACTAGCTCGGGTGGGAGCTCATAAAATCCGTAAAGTCTGGGATACACGGACTGTGTTGGCCTAGAATAGTGTATGATGCTTTAGTTGCATGCGAAGCGAGGTTAGCCTTGCAGATAATAAATATTGAAGTAGTATGGTAGGATTTAAGCTAGGCTTAGTTAGCATAAATAAATAAAAGTAAACTTTTTAATATTTTCTGTATAAATAGGAGTTATTGCTCTTATACTATTGTTCTTTGTCTATTTTGTTTACAATGTTGTCTTTAGGCTATTTTTTCCATTTATCGAAAAAATAATTTTGAAAGTATGGAAAGGTGGGAATGAGGAGTTTTTCCCAGTAGTTGTAAATAATATACAATATGTAAAGAAAACCCTGTCCGATCCGTGAAGGTATTGTTAGGTATCGTTAACTGATTCTAATAATGCCTACAAAGCCGGCCTAAACTTAAAAAAAAATCCCCCAAAAAAAATAAATATTATTTCGAAAAAGCGAGGTAACTTAATGCATGTGCGGTAGGCAACCCGATAGCCCCGCCCCCCTTCACCCGCGCATGTATGCGCGGGTGAAGGGGGGCGGGGCATGCGGCACGTGGTCGCATCGCTATTCGCTCCGTCACAAATGGTGTTGTCAGTTTTTTAAAAATTACCAAATTTCGGGGAAATTGGAATTAATACCCGGGAAAAAAAGATTATTTCAAAATTCATTATTATTGTTACTGTGATGATTATGTAAAATTTTATATTATATTTGGTCAAGTGTTTACCTAACCTTTATTATCCTTATGGGTCGGACAGGGTTTTCTTTACATATTGTATAGACTGGCAGGTGTTTGATTTAATTTTTGTTAGTTCGTCTATACAAAACCTGGCAGACGTAAATATCGTTCCACGAATAAAAAATATCTGCTGATGGAGAAATTGGCGCTTAGTCTTCTTCAGTCTCCAAAGCCTAGAGCACAGGCGTAGAGTAGCCAGCCTTTCGGTGTTCTATAGGCTGCATTTTGGAGAGTGTGCGGTGGAATTGCATGATTTAATTCCCCCATCTCCGTTCCACCATCGGACGACCCGTCGTACGGCGAGTTTCCACCCTTACGTAGTTAACACTACTACGATCCGGACGAAGCGTTTCGCCTCCGCTTTTATACTACGTACATCAAGGGACTGGAACAACTTGCCGGTGGCTGTGTTTCCGTCGGACTACAATTTGAGTGTCTTCAAGGCTAGAATGAATAGGCTCTTAATAAACTAGCGCGCTTTACCATCAACGATCGCATCACTGCTTACCATCAGGCAGGATTGCGATCAAGCGCTGGTTTATAATATATATAAGAAAAAAAGTCTATAGAGGTCAACTGCTGACCACAACCTAATAACCTGTCTTGTGCTGCCCGCATCCATCGGCTTCCCGCGACCTCCGCCAGATCATCGGTCCACCTTGTTGGGGGCCTTCTTACGCTACGTGTTCCGGTAAGTGGCCGCCACTCCAGAACCTCACTGTCTTATCACCCATCGGTTTTACGAGCAATGTGGCGCTTGGCCCACTTAAGGGTTAATTATCAAAGTAAGATAACCTAGATCTGTGGAATAAAATTACGTATGACAATTCTATAATACTATAATATTTCTTACAAATTAAAAATTTACTAAAGACGTCGGGAGATAGCAGAAAACTCCCTGCCACTGTCGGTGCGGGCTTGCGGCAGGTGAGAAATGGGTAGCTCGCCGCTCGGTAAGGAGCTGACCGGGTCGATCGAGTGTTGTTTTCCAGGCGCGCCTTATGGAGATTTCAGGACATTGCGACGGGTCTACTAGGACCAAAGTACTAGTGCCGAGGTTCGTTAGAAAAAGCCCGGCCATTGGCGCAGAAAAATTAAGGAATATGAGTGGGTTTTAGTCAGTTAAAATCTAACAAGCCCTTTTGCTCCGTCCAGAGCAGAAGAAGTCATTTATTGATTAGCTACCCAACAAAAAAAAAAACCAAAAACAAAATAAGTTTAAGACTTACATATTCTAGGTGTGGTGAATTTCGTCTGTAATGAAATTAAAATATAATTTGCCAGATAAATTAAAAAATACAAGCACTCCTTTCATTACTTATCTCCACGTCTCTAAAACAATACTCAACTCCATGTACAATATCCACTAAATATTAAGAAACATTCTTCCTCGAGAATTTCCGAACCATGTTGACTTTCCTCTCGTGTATCCTAAGCTCAGGAATGAATGCTATTGTTTCCCGTAGCGTTTCTGCTACCGTGTACCAAGAACTTTACATAATCAGATGGCATCGACAAACGTTTTTGAATAGCATTGAAAGGGTTGGCTATGACGGCGAGTTTTGAATTTTTTTACCATTTGCATAACGTCGTTTTGTGGAATAGATTCATGGGTATGGAGGAAGGGTTAATTGCATTGGTAAAGAAAACAGGAGACAAAAAGTAGCACTTTTTTAGAACCAGGCATGAGGCTGTGCATAGATAAGATCAGAAGATATTGTCAAGCGATAGCCGTTTTCCGTCGATGTGACGCACGTTTCTCCCAAACCTTTTTGTTGAAAGAAAAAAACAAAGACTACCACTTCTTATTCTACTTACTTCTGTATTTCTTCTTTCACAGGTCATAAGTCATAAGCAGCACCTTTGTACTCAGATCTTAATTTTGTCTTATCCTTGTGTATTTTATTGTGTGTACATCTATATTAATATATAAAGCTGAAGAGTTTGTTTGTTTGAACGCGCTAATCTCAGGAACTACTGGTCCGATTTGTGAAATTCTTTTTGCGTTGGATAGCCCATTAATTCAGGAAGGTTTAAGGCTATATAACATCACGCTGCGACCAATAAAAGCGGAGGATAAATAAACACGCGAACGAAGTCGCCGGCGGCCTCTAGTAAATCCAATTATAAATGCGAAAGTATCTCTGTCTGTCTGTCTGTCTGTCCGGCTTTCACGCCAAAACTACTAAACCGATTGTAATGAAATTTGGTACACAGATAGTCTAGAGCTTGAGAAACGACATAGGCTATAAAACATCCCGCTATGACCAATAGGAGCAGAGCAGGGACAAAAATGTTTCGAAAACGGGAGCAAACGCGGACGAACATATTGCTCGCATTATTTTAACAGGCGCTTATTTTATATCAATTGAGCTCTTTCGGTTCGAAGCTTACGCGGGTGAAACCGCGTGGAACAGATAGTAATAAAATAAAATACATTTATTGAGCACAGACTTAAAGACACACAATACATTTAAAATAAAAAATCATCGACAACAAATAATAAAAAATGTAAAACCCTTATGTAAAAAATAGCAGTGAAGTGTACCCCGCGGCTGCACCATGAAGGTCCAGTTCAGCAAAAATGACAGACATGAGACAACTACACCGACTACTACTACCGACAACTAGTGCCTGACGCTGGTTTTCAAGTGAACTTGATGTGAAGTGACGGAGGCAAATCAGTTTTACCCTATGACGTAACGTGTATACTTACATAAAAACAAACATAAATAAATAAAATAAATATATACCGACAAATCACACAGATTGAGCTAGCCCCAATGTAAGTTCGAGACTTGTGTTATGGGATACTAACTCAACGATACTATATTTATAATCCATACTAATATTAAAAATGCGAAAGTAACTCTGTCTGTCTGTCTGTCTGTTACGCTTTCCCGCTTGAACCTCTCAACCGATTTTGATGAAATTTGGCACAGACAATCTTTAGATCCTGTGAAAGAACATAGGCTGCATTTTATCCCGGAAAAAATTGATGTTTCCGAGGGAAATATAAAAAGCGCGATATAACCCAACTCCACACGGGCGAAACCGCGGGCGGAAAGTTAGTAGATAGATATAAAGGTAAATATCCAAGACCCAGGCCAATCAGGAACAGATCGTTTTCCATCATGACCTGGCCGGGGATCGAACCCGGGGCCTCCACATCGCAGGCAGGCGTGTTGACCGCTGCGCCACGGAGGACGACCAACCACACCACATACTTTAAGCTATACGTGTTAGATAAAAAATGGTAACGAATATGTGCATAACTAGTGTAATATTGATTAAAATTTCAAGATACCCAAGAAAATAACTACTGACAAATATATGTTGCGGTTAACATGACGCAAAAAACCCCAAAACATTAACAAAATGTTTGTTTTGCGTAATGTTCAACGCAAAATTTCATTCTTCCTTTCCTTTATTTTAGTGAATGGTCAGTCGTCATCATCTGGCAAGCTTTTTTCGAACTATATTGTCGGTCCAGCCGAACCGAATGCAATCGAATACCATATTTCACATCGAACGACTGCCTGCCTGCTGCCATAGGTTTATTTCTTATACAAAGGGCTAATTTTTCCAACTCCAGATAATTTTATCTGAGGAATAATTTAGAACTTTTGACATGTATTCCATGTATAGAAACCGTCAGATGGCTGCATAAACAACGCAATGAAAGTTATTGGAATGTTACAACGACACCCATTGCTACAGATAGTGTGTTACGTATCAAATCAAATCATTTCTTTCAAATAAACCAATTACAGGCACTTTTGAATCGTCAGAAGGTCGGTCAGTCAATAAGATGAAGCTAGTCGCCCATTCCAAAGAGTAGGTACCTATGGAGAAGAACGGGCAAGAAACTCCATGAACACTCTTTTAAATTTTCAAGCTATTGTTACAAATATTTGATTACATCATTCATGTTGATTAATAGTGATTCATGATGAGTAATTCATCATCATCAACCTTTTATCGCCCCACTGCTGGGCACAGGTCTCCTCTCATACAGAAAAGGATTGAGCGTAATCACCACGCTTGCTCAATGCGGGTTGGTGATTTCAGACTTAAAGTCCAGGTTTCCTCAAGATGTTTTCCTTCACCTTCAGTCATTGGTGTCCAAGATATACCTAGAAAGTACATATAACTTTAGAAAAGTTACATTGGTACTTGCCTGACCTGGAATCGTATCTAGACATTTTTATTTTTTAATATTAAAATTTGTCAAAAAAAAAAAACGAAAAATTATATCCTTTTATAAGATTTTAACCATTCACTACGTTTCTAAAATCATATTGAAATGTAATCCCTAACCCAAAAACCACTCGCCAATAACTTAAAATTCATGATGCCATAAATTGGCCAGTTAAGTGAATCTCAATCTACCTGCTTAGTGCTTAAGTTGGAGCTTAGAACTTATGAACGGAATACGATATGCAAAGCTTGTGAATCCGACCAAGTTACTCTTCAAGTTAAGTAAAGTTGAATTTTGACTTGAAGTATGAATGGTTCTTAGTGTTAAATGTTTTGGTAATAAAATGAGTTTACCCACTTGTACGGATGTGTGTTTGTTACTCTTTTCCGCGAAAACTACTGAACGAATTTAGATGAAATATGGTTCCGAAGTGGTTTATAATCAGGATTACTATGATAATGATGGCACGATATCTGTTGAAGCCATACAGAGGACGGTCTGAGCAGTTCTGTTGCCATGTGTACCGGGCCCGATGCGCCAAAAGTTGTTCTGTCGGTAGTTTGGTCGTGGAGGGTCTCCAGATCAATGTCCCTCTAGCGCAGCATCGTTGGCCGTGTTGTTAGGTTTAACTTTGACTCACCTCACTCAACTACCGTCTTCCTTCCTATTCATTCAGTTTTTTGAATAAATTGATTAAATAAACCAGCGCGCTTTACCATCGATTGCATCACTGCATACCATCAGGCGGGATTTCGGTGAAGTAAGTACAAGTTTATAATAGGGTAGTTGACTAAAAAAACTAATTAGTCCGTCAGTCAAATTTTCAAAAAATACTAGACAGTTATTTTTTTTCATATAAACAAAAAATGAAGACGACCCAGTGCGTTGAAAACTCGTGTGACGTCACTGCACGCTACACTTTTCAGCGAGCAGTGACGTCACCAGCCACCGCTCCTGATCTTTGATGCCGTTTATATTTGTCAATTTTTATTGATTTGATAAAACTAAATATACGTATCCAATATTTTTTTATTTTTTTATCTGAATGACGGACTAAATAGAATCATTTATTTTTTACCCATGAAACATCCCTATTAATATAAAAAAAACAGGATGGTTTTTTATCGATATTCCCACGGAATCGAAACTTATCCAGGTGATACTATGGGGCGCAGCTAGTTTTTCATTAATGAACTCAGAATCCGCACTTGCCTAGCCTTTTTCCAACTTAACGGGTTGTTTTCTCTATCTGACCTTCAGCACCCAATTACTGAACTAGTTGTAGACCCTAACCTACAAATGATTGGGGTCAACCAGCCTAACCGGATGCAGCTAAATATCAGCATTTCACATAGAAGCGCCACTCTCATGTCGCACCAACTCCAATTCTAGTTGATTGCTGTACACTCGAAGTAGTTGATACACAAAGGGCGATGGAAAGAGCTATGCTTGGAGTTTCTCTGCGTGATCGAATCAGAAATGAGGAGATCTGCAGAAGAACCAAAGTCACTGACATAGCTCTTCGAGTCGCTAAAATTAAGTGGTAGTAGGCGGAGCACATTGCTCGTAGAACCGATGGCCGATGGGACAGTAAGGTTCTGGAGTGGCAGCCACTTACCGGAAGACGCAGCGTAGGGAGACCCCCAACAAGGTAGATCGATGACCTGGTGAAGGTCGCGGGAAGCCGATGGATGCGGGCAGCATAAGACCGCTCTTCGTGGAAAGCCTTGGGGGAGGCCTTTGTCCAGCAGTGGACCTCTATAGGCTGAAGAAGAAGACATTAGAAGCGCCTATCTATCTGACCCGCCCAACCTAGTTACTGGGTGAAATCTACGACACCCATTGGTGAGGCTGCTTGTGAGACTTTTGGACTTTCAACTACCCATAACGACTACCCACTAATGACACTATCAAAGATACGTGATTTATATGGTCATCCATCCACAGACCGACCGTGGCAAGCCTTGTTTAACCTGCTCGATCGACCTGTGCACAAAGATGAAGATGAAGAATTTTATAACCAGTTACGTAATTACCCTGAATAGGGTAGTTGAGTAAAAAAAACTAATTAGTCCGTCAGTCAGATTTCCAAAAAATACTAGATACGTATTTTTTTCTTTTTTCATATAAACAAAAAATGAAGACGATACAGTACGTTGAAAACTCGTGTGATAAATTTTCATGTTTGGAAAGGCGTAGTCACACGTTACATATACCTACCTACCGTAGCACCTTGACAACGTGTGACTACGCCTTTCCAAACATGAAAATTTATCTCTACATACACACATCAAAAGTGTCTAGGGATCAACATATATTTTTGCAATAACTTTTCTCCTGATTGATATTAATTAAAATTTTCTTTAAGGATTCATCAAATAAAGTGTTTTCGTTTGTCACAGTAACGATAAACCAAGTCACCTTTGCATTAATAAAGAAATTTGCCATTTTCCTAATAAAGGGATATTTGACATTTGAACCACTAACACAAAAGTTCGAAAAAAAGACTGAAATAACAGTTTTCTCTAAAATTTTATTGGGTAACTTAAACAATTAATAATCCGTGTTTCTACCGCGAACACTAACAACACAAGAACATCGGTTTGGCATACTCAAAATGAGTTCATCCAAATCACGCTGTGGAATGGCCGCCCATGTTCGTTGCAACAACAAAAAAAGGTCTTCTTGCGACTGGATACCCTCCATATTCGGCAGAGCTCTTCTCTGTAGCATATCCCATGCATGCTCAATCGGGTTCAAGTCTGGCGACTGAGCAGGCCAGGGCAGGACATTGATGTTAGCTGCGGCGAGAGTCTGTCTTACAACTCTTGCGGTGTGCGGTCGTGCATTATCATGCATTAACTGAAATAAGGGACCGATTTGCACTTGTAGAGGAACGATGACGTCTGATACAATCGTTTCAGCATAAATTTGAGCGTTGAGGTTGCCTCTGATCCAAATCAACTCAGTTCTTCCGCCGATCCAAATACCCGCCCATACCATGATGGTTCCACCACTATAAGGATGGACTTCCTGGCAGGATTTTAATCGCTGTTGGCGTCCAGGGGTTCTCCAGTGTCGTATACGTCTTGTATCCGGTCTCATACCAAAACGAGACTCATCAGAAAAGCACACGAAACGCCATTGTTCTTCTGCCCAATTTCTGTGTTCAAGAGCCCATTGATATCGAATCCTACGATTGTGCATTGCTATAGGTGGTACCCGTAGCGGTCTTCGGGAATGAAGGTTCACTTCATGCAAGCGGTTTCTGACTGTTTGGTCGCTAATTAAGTTCCCTGAAGAGTGATGAAGCCTCACGGCTAACATCATGGCGGTTATTGTTGGAGCTCTTCGAGTTAAGATTTGAATGTATCGGTCTTGTCTCCGTGTGGTGCAGCGATACCGTCCTCCATGGCGCTCAGCCACGGTACCAGTGCTTCGGTAACGTGTCCAAAGTCGACTGATAACACTCTGACTTGTATTCAGAGCTAAAGCCACAGTACGTTGCCGGGAACCAGCTTCTATCATTCCCACGGCTCTGAGCATTTCTTCCCTGCTTAAATGACGTCGCCGCTCCATAATAACGTTGGTTTTAATCAGTAGTAGGGAAACAGTAGCACTAATAATGTCTTCAATGCGTTGTATGTTTTTATAGGGAAAATATTGACAGCTGATTTTCATCTTTTACTCGAATTTGATTCACAGTTCCTGATTCAAATTATGAAATGCACCAAAAAGGATCCATATAAATTTATAAAATCATAAATTTATTACAAAGCCACATCTCAATCTCAAGAAATCCGCATAAAAATGCTTGATCCCTAGACACTTTTGATGTATGTAGTAAATATTGCATACTTCAGAATAGTATTGTATGACATTATTGTCAGTTGATATTATATCGAATCATTTTATTTATTTAATTCAAGCTCTGGGGCTCATAGAAAATACAAAACAAACTATAACATAAAAATACTTGAAAACGAATACTATTAAAACCTAAAAATACATATTGTAGGGTATGTTAATAAGTAATGTATGAATTAACTAACTATTTAAAGAAAAACCTAATAAACCACAACATTACAAGTCCATATCGACCAGCTGGTAATGGGGCGGCTGAAAATGCTGTCAAATTGGTGAAACGGGCAATGAAAAAGGCAATACATGAAGGCGTAGATGTAGATGCAGCTGTCTCGAAATTACTGTTTCAATATCGCAATTGTGAGCATGCCACTACCGGAGTGGCACCAGCAGTAGCTATGTTTGGTAGAAGATTGCGAGGTCGGTTAGACGTTATAAAACCCTCCACTGAGCGGGCAGTGGAGTTGTCAGCAGAGCGAGCGGGGCGCGGGTGTCCCGGCGCTGAGCGACACGTGGAGCCCGGCGAGCGCGGTGCTAGCGCGGGACTACCGTGCTCGTGCTGACAAATGGGCACCAGCTACTGTGCTTGCACGGACCGATCCACTCACATATAAAGTACGTGTGTCCGACGGACACGAGTGGAAACGTCACATCGATCAAATATTACCACTTAACAAGCAATTATTTAAAAACAAAAAACCCGCCTGCATAAAACTCTAACGAACTGAAAAGGTAGAAATCGTCTGAAGACTTTTGGTCGACAATGACGAATTAAAAACGATTGTGGCAGCTGATGATACACAATCTACGGCTGATATAGCAACAGCTTTCGACAAAACAAACAAAAAATACAAACTATATTGGACCATATGTGTCGAATTGGCAAGGTAAAGTATCTTGCCAAATGGGTGCCCCACGAACTCAATGATCGCCAGCGCGAAGTACGCGAGACGTGCCTGACACTGGTCAACAGACAAACAAATGAAGTAATTTTGAAACACATTGTTACCTGCGATGAAAACTGGATTCTGTTTGCTAACCGCAAGTACTTAGCAAGTTGATTAGATCCTGGTTCAGCGCCTAAACAATGCCCCAAACGAAATCTTACCCCTAGAAAAGCGATGGTCCCTGTTTGGTGGACTAACCGGTGTGATTCATCACATCTTTTTACCCAACGGGATGAACATTACTGCAGATGTGTACTGTGAAGAACTGAACACAATGATGGAGAAACTGGCACATCTCCAACCAGCATTGGTAAATCGCACCTCTCCGCTGCTCCTGCACGACAAAACGCGACCTCATACCGCACAACAGACAGTCTTCAAGTTGCAATAGAAGGTTGGTGGGGTTGGAGACTCTTCATCATCCGCCCTACTCACCAGACCTTTCGCCTACAGACTACTACTTTTTCCAGAATTTGAATAGATTTTTTTTTTAATTAAATTATAAACTAGCGCTTGACCGCAATCCTGCCTGATAGTAAACAGTGACGCAGTCGTTGATGGTAAAGCGCACTATCAGTTTATTAAGAGCCTATTCACTCTAGTCTTGCAGACACTCAAATTGTAGTCCGACGGAAACACCGCCGCTGGCAAACTGTTGCAGTCCCTCGATGTACGCGGTATAAAAGAGGAGGCGAAACGCTTCGTCCGGATCGTAATGGTGTTAACAACGTAAGGATGGAAACTTGCCATACGACGGGTTGTCCGATGGTGGAACGGAGATGGGGGAATTAAATCCCCCATCCACCCCCCATTGAATTAATTCCCTCGCACACTCCCCAAAATGCATCCTATAGAAGACCGAAAGGCTGGCTACTTTACGTCTGTGCTCTAGGCTTTGGAGACCGTCTCGAGTTAAGTCAGGGTTACCAATCAGCCTCTTTGCCCGCCTCTCCACTGAATCCAAAGTGGCCAGGTGACACTTACCAGCACCAGCCCAAATGTGGCTGCAGTACTTCACACATGAACCGAACTGTGCTTTGTACAACATTAAAAGCTGCCCTGGTGTGAAGTACCGCCGTACCTTTGCGATAACGCTAAATTTCTTGGCAGACGCCTTGGCCTTGGACTCAATGAACTGCCCAAAGTTTAGGTTGGAGGAAATCTCAACTCCCAATAGCTGAAGGCGGTCGGTACACTCCAAGGATACATTTCGAAAAGTAGGAGCCAAGGTGAACGGGCTTCTTTTGGGGGTGAAAAGACACGCCTGTGTTTTGGCGGTATTGAATGCTACAAGTTTGGCATTGCCCCATTCGGAGACTGCCACTTGCCTCTCGTCCAGCTGATTTTTTTAAGAATCAATAAACTGCCACTGTGTTGGCAAAAATACCTACATTGATTGCATGGGTAATTACTTCAATTAATTAAAAAAAAATTTTTTCTATTAAACGGCAATTTTATGTTTAAAGGCTTTTTTTTATATAAACTATATTTAGAATCAATATATTTATTATAATCAGTGATTAAAATCCTTAATTTTGATACCCAACTCGATATGCTTGGCAGAAAAAAATATGTAATTCTTTTTTTTTTGTTCCATTTAATATTAAGTTATATACATATTTAGAATCAGTGTTTCAAATCCTTCATTTTGATATCCCACTCGATATGCTTGGTAAAAATTTATTTCTTTATATCTCACAATATGGCGTCATACATCCACCATTTTGTTTTTTTTTAAATGTCACCTATCTAGTAGCAGTTGGGCAATTAAGGCAAATCTAACGATACCTCAAATGTGAAAATCCGTTCAGCGGTTCTGGAGATACTAGGTAATAAAGAATAATACATACAAGATAGGAGCTAAAAACATAACCCTCCTGGCAGTCGGGTAAAAAACAGCATTATAGACATTCTCAAACGAGTAGCGCAGATGAGGCCGTAACTGAGATTGATACTGAATCTTGTCTGGACAATCAAATAGAGCACACTTCACCGTCATTTGATGAAGTAAAAGATCAGAATCAATCACAACAAGATGTTCATACGGCTGTAAGTCCCACAAATGTAACAGCAGAACCAGTCCAGAGTTCTAGTATGAAAAATGTTAAACTTAGGCGTAAATGCATATATCAAGGCAAATACGGAAAGTAGTCAAAATAAACATGTTAACAAAAATAATGTAACATTAGATATATAGGCTTTTTGTGTTTGATCTGTATTTGTAAACTAAATTATGTGCCCCAATATTTTAAGTAATGTTTTAAAGGGGGAGGTGTAGGGTATGTTAATAAGTAATGTATGTAGGTATGTGCAAATAAATCAGTTGTCACTGGAATGGCAGTTTAACTCCACGCTTCCCGTTATTATATTTAATAAATACAACTCATATAACATAACAACTAAAACTACTGTACACGAATCATGGGCGTCGTGTTTCGCTGACTGGTGTCACGCAGCCAGTCACGAAATCGGCGGTACACAACACCCTTCGGCCAAGCTCTTCTTTCAGGAACTTGTCGAGATCTTGCGTCGGAACATGTACCACGAACGACTTGAAGTACGTGCTGTGGCGCGGCTCCAACACCTCGTCCCTTACAGTCCAATTAGACTTGACGCGCAGATACTCCACTATCTCCTCAGGGTTTGAGGAGTGATGCAGTCTGGACACGTAAAGCATCGTCGTCGGTACTGCTGGACGCAGCAGCATGTTAGGTCCAACAAGGTATTTGCGTAACACATTATAAGCAGCAACGAGTTTCATTTTGACAGCTCAACACAATTCATTGACTTGTTGTTGAATAGAAGAATTTAAGAAAGATTAGCAATATACTTCATAGCTGTTAATTACGTTGGAATTGATAATTACGTTAATTATGTTTTGTCTCTGCATCACCTTAAGGTAGACTGGTAGAAAATGCCTAAAGCATTAAGTCCTCCGTTGTGCATTATTTTTCTTTGTGCATAAAGTTTTAATAAATAAATAATTTGTTACGTAATCGGGGTGCTGAAATGGTTGTGAGTCAGTACGGTCGGATGTTCATCATTATTGAACCGAGATAATTCCAACCCTTTCTGTTATTTTCATATCAGTCCTAATAGAATTGTGTATTAAAGGTATTTGCTTTGTAGGTAAGTTATTATAATTGATTGTGGATTTAGGGAAATTAATTTGATCAGTTTTATGAAGCATGAGAAGGATAAATTTATTTATCTAATAAAAAATGGTTTTATTTTTCCACCACACTCTTGATGAAACCTAAGTTCAACACATAATTTAGTATATAGAATATGTTGATGTAGTGGAAACTGGAGCCTGTACTAGGACTACCTGTGTTACAGGTCTCCAGGCATTACCTACATATGCAGGCATCACAGCTAATACAAACAGATGACAAAATGTATGGATATGATAATGAAAATGTAAGTTTAATGTTTACACAATACAAATCAGTTTACGCTCCAACTTTTCAACAAAAAAGACAAAAGTGGATACTTGTATAACTTGTAATAACATAATTTACAAATACATTTTTTTTTAATAATTATAAACTAGTGCTTGACTGCAATTCTGCCTGATGGTAAGCAGTAATGCAATCGTTGATGGTAAAGCGCATTTGTTTATTAAGCCTATTCACTTAAAAAACTTAGGAATAGGAAGGATGACGGCAGTTGAGGGAGGTGATGCAATGTTAAACCCAAGACCAACACGACCAAACGATGCTGCGCTAGAGGAAGATTGATCTGGAGACTCTCCACAACCAAACTCCCGACACAATAACATTTGGCGCATCGTACCTGCCACACAACGCAACACAACTACTCCGACTAGTCCTCCGCACGGCTTCACCAGACATCATGCCGGAACACGACGAATCCCTTGGCGGCAAGACTTTGCCTGGTGAGTGGTAACTTCTGCCGGCAGCCGATATTATGGCCTACCACCGAGAAAATTTAAAAACATTTTTAAAGACCTTTGACTAAATTATATTTCAATTATAAAATGAAAAGCAAACATATCTCGTACACACCACACATAATCATTTATTTTTGCAAGCAATTTTTAGAGGCCTTTGTCCAGCAGAGGATCTCTATAGACTGAAGGAGAAAAAGAAGAAATACGCAAGTGAGTTCAATTCTAGCAAGTAGGTACCTATATGATAACAACTCATGGTAGGGGCACGGTTTTCACTGATCCCATTAAATTAACTCACGCGTTTACGTTCAAAACAATATTTAAAGTTCACACTTGAAAAACTCCCGAGCTATAAATTATTTCATTATAAAGCCCTGAATTTAGAACCTTTGATAATATAATACCAACTCTATCTGTAAAAACAATAGGTTGATTTTGTATTGGAGACTTTAACCTAAATAAAGTCTTCTTAAAATGATATTGCGCTATCGCTAAGGTTGGACTAATTTAATGAATACAACTTGCAAAATTTACTACTTAAATAATATTATTTAATTAAGTGTTTATTTGAAATAAGTACCCTAATCAGCTTACAATGTTCCCATTGAGAAACTCGTCTCGGTAAAAGGGGCCATAACCTCCAGTCACCCGTCTATAACCCATCCCGTTCAGTGCGGGTTGCTAGATGTCATGTCTCCGATTTTTCTTTTCTAGTTCTAGAACATGGCTTATTCCTCGCTGTTTAAGACTTATTTTTTTATAAAGTTATCGGCGTGCTCGATAGATGGCGTTGGCGTAGATTTTGAAGTCGCTATGGTTTCGTTACCTACCGTGTGTAGTATATAAGTATTTTTTTTTTAAATCTCATAGGCTATTGTAGCCGTAAATAGTGAGAGGTCCACAGTAGGACCGATAAAATTGGGTCTGCGACCAGGGGGCCAAAGCTTTAGGCGTTGCTCGTAATCGTAATCGTTACTACACATGCGATTACTACACATAAATGAGTTCTAAAGATAGACCGAAAGAGGATAATGAGAAATTGAAAGCAAACGAGAGCTATCAAGTCAGATCAGTACACAGTGATTTTATATACAACTCCCATTAGTGTACCAACAGGTCAACCTCCCTAAGTACCATCGGGGTATGATGTTTTCGTTCATCGTTTTGAGAGCTGATGTTGACTTAATTTACACAAATGAATCGCCTGTCAAAATTCTACCTACGATCCACAACTTGAGTTGTAAGAATGTTACAAAAAGAAAGAAATTATCCAAAAAAAGAATAGGAAATAGAAAGAAAGAAAGAAAATACATTTATTTAGCACAGACTTAAAGACACCATACATCTAAAATAAACATATATCATCATCATCATCACAGCGTTAATCCCAGTCGCATCCGAAGCTTTTTGAGCTTTGGAGTCTGGGGTCCGCTTTACCAGTCTAACTGCTGATTTTGCCTAAAGATATTGTACGAGTCAGCCATTGTATGTACCTACATGACACGCACACATTAGCTACATACATAGATCAGCACTATTCCGTCGCCTTGCACACATTATAATGTAAGGCGACAGTACACGATCAGCCTTCAAAGACTGTACTCATTTACACATTCATACCTATTAGTTACAAGTTAGTTAAATATTCAATAAAACATCATATTTGGCTATCCTCGACTATTCTATTACATTTCTACTATATTCTATTATAAATCAGCAGCGCATACCTACAGATATTTTTCCGTGAAGCGGCTGCCATTTGATCTCTACAACCTTTTTTGGATGGGATATCATCAAATGACTTTGACAGCCTCCGTGGCGTAGCGGTAGCGGACGCGGCCGCTGCGCAAGGTGGCGCGGGTTCGATCCCCGCACAGTGCAAATATTTGTATGCATGAATATGAATATTTGCACTGGTCTGGTCGTGCCTCGGAAAGCACATTAAGCCGTTGGTCCCGGTTGCCATACGAACAGCTTGTGGCAGTCGTTACGGGTTGTTGGAGCCCTCAAAAGTCCAACAATTGGTCTAACTGCAATACTTCGATGTCGCCTTCGGGTTGTGGAGGTCAGACGGCAGTCGCTTCACGGAAAATGTCGAAGTTTAGCCATATTAGCAGTTGGACTGATAAAGCGGACCCCAGACTCCAAAGCTGACAAGGCTTCGGATGCGACTGGGATTAACGCTGGGATGATGATGATATCATCAAATGACATCTCCAGCTCTGGGCGGAGCGGAAGGGCGTGTCAGACTTTTACTGACTAAAACCTACCCGTGTTTGACGGCCAGGGCCACGATTTCTTTTTTAACCAACCCGCAGCGACCTCTACAACCTAAAGGCGATATTGAAGCATTGCAGTTAGACCAATTGTTGCACACGTTATGTGGACCTTCCCCTAGATGGATCCACGACCTAAAAAAGCGGCTGACACAGACTAGATTCGGACGACGGGAAGACAGGGTGTCATCCATTCATTCATTAATTTCCTAGTACTGAGTTTAAATTACATACCAAAGAGTATACGGACGACAGCGGGTCAAGCTACCTCAAACTGTCAAATATTTCCAATCAACCTTGACCCTTAATGCTTTAAGGGTAAAGTTGAAAATCTAATAAAGAAATTTGACAGATTGATATAGCAGCTTGATGTGCTGTCGTCTATACATACCAGCCACCAGGGCAGTTGAAGGATCATACATACTAAATGATGATGATTCGATTGACGTTCTCCGTGGCGCCGCGGTCAACACGCCTGCCTGCGACGTGGAGGCCCCGGGTTCGGTCCCCGGCCAGGTCAGGATGGAAAACGATCTTTTTATGATTGGCCCAGCCCAATCATAAAAAGATCGTCTTGGATATTTATCTATATACAATATGTAAAGAAAACCCTGTCCGATCCGTGAAGGTATTGTTAGGTATCGATAACTGATTCTACTAATGCCCACAAAGACAGGCAAAACTTAAAAAAAAAAATCCCCCTAAAAAACTAAATATTATTTCGCAAAAAGAGGTAACTTAATACATGTGCGTCCTACCCGTCATGACTTACGGAGCCGAGACGTGGACACTAACGGTCAGACTAGTCCATAAGTTTAAAGCCGCTCAGCGAGCTATGGAGAGGGCTATGTTGGGCGTCTCTCTGAAGGACCGCATCAGAAATGAGGTGATCCGACAGAGGACCAGAGTTACCGACATAGCTGAGAGGATTAGCAAGCTGAAGTGGCAATGGGCTGGTCACATATGCCGCAGGACCGACAACCGTTGGGGTAAACGAGTCCTTGAGTGGAGACCGCGTCTCGGCAAACGTAGCGTGGGACGCCCTTGGGCGAGATGGAGCGACGACATCAAAAAGGTGGCTGGTAGTGGCTGGCGGAGAACTGCTCAGGATCGAGCTTGTTGGCGTGCCATGAAGGAGGCCTATGTCCAGCAGTGGACGAGTAAAGGCTGATGATGATGAAGCAACCGCTTACGCGGGCGGCAGGGGGCAGGGCACGCGGCACCTGTGACGTGGTCGCGTCGCTATTCGCTTATAATAATACCGGTTTTGTCACTTTTTTTTTAAATTACCTACCAAAGATTCGTGGAAATTGGAATTAATTCCCGGAAAAAAAGAATTATTTCAAAATTCATTAGTATTGTTACTATGATGATTATGTAAAATTTTATATTATATTTGGTCAAGTGTTTACCTAACCTTTATTATCCTGTCCGACAACGAACGACGAAAGAAAACCCTGTCCGACCCATAGGTCGGACAGGGTTTTTAGGGTTCCGTACCTCAAAAGGAAAAAACGGAACCCTTATAGGATCACTTTGTTGTCCGTCTGTCTGTCTGTCTGTCTGTCTGTCAAGACCCTTTATCTCAAGAACGCGTGGACGTATCAAGCTGAAATTTACATGAAATGCTCGGGTCTATTGTCCCTATAAGCTGTGAAAATATCAAACTTCTAAGCCAAGCCAATCAAAAGATACAGCCGATTATGTCGATATTTTCAACAAATTTTCGACACTCGCAAAGGAATCAAAACCTACAAGATACTTCCCGTAAACTCAGAATCTTGAAAATTGGCATGAAGCATTGTTATATAATGCACATATAGGAAAAATTGCGAAAATCCCATTTTTTTAGTTATATAATACAATAAACATATTTTAATAAAATGGAACTTACTACCTTATTTCTCACGAACGAAAAAAGTTATCTAATTGAAATTTATACCAAATACCTAGGTCTATTGTCCCTTTAAGCTGTGAAAATATCAAACTTCTAAGCCAAGCCAATCAAAAGATACAGCCGATATGTCGATATTTTCAACAAATTATCGACACTCGCAAAGGAATCAAAACCTATAGGATACTTCCCGTAAACTCAGAATCTTGAAATTTGGCATGAAGGATTGTCATATAATGCAAATATAGGAAAAATTGCGAAAATCAGATTTTTTTAGTTATATAATATAATAAACATAATTTAATAAAATGGAACTTACTACCTTATTTCTCACGAACGAATAAAGTTAGCAAATTGAAATTTATACCAAATACCTAGGTCTATTGTCCCTTTAATCTGTGAAAATATCAAACTTCTAAGCCAAGCCAATCAAAAGATACAGCCGATATGTCGATATTTTCAACAAATTTTCGACACTCGCAAAGGAATCAAAACCTACAGGATACTTCCCGTAAACTCAGAATCTTGAAATTTGGCATGAAGGATTGTCTTAAAATGCAAATATAGGAAAAATTGCGAAAATCCCTTTTTTTAGTTATATAATATAATAAACATATTTTAATAAAATGAAACTTACTACTTTATTTCTCACGAACTAATAAAGGTATCAAATTGAAATTTATACCGAAATACCTAGGTCTATTGTCCCTTTAAGAAGTGAAAAAATCAAACTTCTAAGTTAAAGCGATCAAAAGATACAGCAGTTTATACCGACACCTTACACGAATTTCCATCACACGCTAGGGAATCAAAACCTACAAGGTACTTCCCGTGAACTCAGAATCTTGAAATTCGGCATGAAGCAACGTTATATTATAGTCATCATCATCATCACAACGTTAATCCCAGTCGCATCTGATGCCTTTTCAGCTTTGGAGTCTGGGGTCCGCTTTACCAGTCCTACTGCTGATATGGCTAAACTTCGACATTTTCCGTGTAGTGACTGCCGTCTGACCTCCACAACCCGAAGGCGACATCGAAGCATTGCAGTTAGACCAATTGTTGGATTTTTGAGGGCTCCAACAACCCGTAACGACTGCCATTAGCTGTTCGTATGGTAACCGGGACCAACGGCTTAACGTGCTTTCCGAGGCACGACCAGACCAGTGCAAAATTCATATTCATGCATACAAATACTTGCACTGTGCGGGGATCGAACCCGCGCCACCTTGCGCAGCGGCCGCGTCCGCTACCGCTACGCCACGGAGGCTGTCAACGTTATATTATAGTACAGACTTAATAAGGAAAAATTGTGAAAATAATAAATTTGAAGTTACATATAATATTAAAATATTATTTTTGCTTAGGTACATGACATAAAATATTTTTTTAATAATTATAAACTTACTACCTACCCTTTTTCACATGAATGCGTAGAGATATTAAAGTCGAAATTCATATCAAACACTTCTTAAATCTAATTGCTTCTAAACTGTGAAAAATTCTAAATCAATGCAAGTATTATAAATGCGAAAGTAACTCTGTCTGTTACGCTTTCCCGCCTAAACTTCTCAACCGATTTTGATGAAGTTTGGCACAGACAATCTTTAGACCCTGCGAAAGGACATTAGCTACCTTTTATCCCGGAAAAATTTGATGTTCCCGAGGGGAATTTAAACAGCGCGATATAACCGAACTCCACGCGGGCGAAGCCGCTGGCGGAAAGCTAGTACGTCATAAATTGTAAACCGCTACGTTTGTATGGCGGAACCCTCGGTGTGCGAGTCCGACTCGCATTTGGCCGGTTTTTTTTTTACATATTGTATGTATCCCATAACACAAGTCTCGAACTTACTTTGGGACTAGCTCAATCTGTGTGATTTGTCCGTATATATTTATTTATTTATTTATATTCTATTCCATTTTTGTTTATGGCAATGGTGCCGATGTCGACACTTCTGAAAATGTCTAATGTGATATGAGGTAACGTGCGAAGGCAAAGAAATAAAAAAAAACAATTCTAATCCAATAATAATTTATATATTTATTTATAATTATGTAATGAATGAAACAACCTAATAGAAATTGTAAAGCTGTTGAGATTATGAGTTCCAATTATATTTATATTATTTACAGTACAGTAGACCCCCAGTAATGCAGCATCTGTCTAATCTGGTAACTCCATATAATCCAAATGTTATCCAACATAGTCTTTTATTTATTATTGAATTTTTTTATCAGTCTTCGCTAATGCATGATTGAACAAGTTATAACCTGTACACACCACCATTGTTTGAATTGGAATTTTGAGTTATACCCCAGTTACTGGGTAACACAACCCAGAGGTTTGGCTGTCTCCGCCGTTCTATTCTGTCTCTTGTCAGCCAGTCAATATAGGGGTTCCGAGAACCGTGTTATTCTCTGCGTCATTTTCCTCGTAGTACTTATCTACCGAACCATGTGCAGTTCGTTTCGCACTTGTCGGTTATGTTATTATATGTATACAATCTTATTTGTTCTTTATACGAAACCTGAATATAGTTTGTTCAAAATAAGCAACTAAATCGATTCCAATCAACCCACCATCACACCACCCACCACACCATCTTATATTTTTTCCCAAATAAATTTAGAAATTGTGTCAGTGTGCTTACCGAGCCCGCGCAACAGCTGACGCCAGAGGTCAAAGCACCGCTCATCCGCCCGAGCGGAACATTGACCATATTTTTGCTGGTACAACCAAGTAGGATAACAAGCTCATATAATTGTGATTTTTCATGATGTCTTTTTGAAATTTTGTACATAGATTTTTTTTCTCTGTTGTTTTCTTAGTACTTACAGTCAATTTCGAAATTGCTTTTTTTATGGTAAAAACTAGTGTTTGAGAGCTGATGGTAAGCAGTGACGCAGTAAAGCGCACTAGTTTATTATGAGCCTATTTACTAGTAGCTTTGAAAACATTCAAATTGTATTCTAAGAAGACCGCCGCAGGCAATTTTCTCTGAGTTCTATGAGTTCTAGCTCCGCAATTTAAAAGACGAGGTGAAATGCTTCGTCCTGTCTCCTGATCATAGCGGTGTCAACAACGTAAGGGTGAATACTTGCAGTACGTCGTCTACGTAGTCTCTAAGTATTCTGCCCCCCAATCGAGCGTCAATGAGCGAGAACTAGCGTGGCGGTGAAAACAGTCAGCGAAATGGGACCTGTGGGGGCATGAGGAACAGTGAGTAAAGTTCAGTCATCCTCCATAGAAAAATGAGGATCCGCAGACCAGGCGGGTGTTGTGTCTGGCGGGCATTTGCCCAACGGTTGAAGTTGGGAAGTTGTAAACTCTGATTGCGAGATGTAGAATTTGTGTGACGTCAGTATGACGCGTTATTTTTATGAACGGGAT
Organism: Sesamia nonagrioides; assembly: GCA_017933935.1. Classification (NCBI taxonomy): domain Eukaryota; kingdom Metazoa; phylum Arthropoda; class Insecta; order Lepidoptera; family Noctuidae; genus Sesamia; species Sesamia nonagrioides. The sequence goes on along the minus strand of JADWQK010000998.1, from coordinate 1,000,393 downwards.
TATCGTCGTCTCTCGGGATGAATGAAAGGTAATTGCATGCAGCCGAGATGAGAATGCTAAGAGGAGTAAGAGGGATGTGTGGTGCTACACGAATGGATAGAATAAGAAATGAGTACATAAGAGAAAGTCTGAAAGTGGCACCGGTAGCTGAAAAGTTGTGTGGAAATCGGTTGTCATGGTACGGGCATGTGTTACGGAGAAATGAGGAGAATGTCGTGAGGAGAGTTTTAAATATGAATGTCGATGGCTATAAGAGTAGGGGAAGACCAAAGAAACGGTGAAGGATGATATGGCTAAGAAGGGGGTGACTGCCGAGATGGCTTCTGATAGGGATGTATGGAAGAAAAGACATGTTGCGCCGACCCCAAATAAATTGGGATAAGGGCAGGAGAATGAATGATGATTATCGTCGTCTCTTCCTTATGGTGCCAAATAATTATATTGTTTTGAGCTCAGCTGAAAAATAAATAACTTAAGTAAGCTTCATTTATCTACAATATATTACGTTTAAAAACATCCTTATTTTTTTGGTGTGGATGGGAAATCATCAAGTAGCCTGTCCCGCTTTGGATGGAGCAGAAGGGCGGGTCAGACTTTTACTGACTAAAACCCACCCGTGTTTCTTCACTTACCTGTGCTCAAGGGCTACTCTTTCAAACAATCCGCATCCCTGATTCAGGAATCAGTCTTCGTGGACCCCGTCACGGTGTGCTAACATATCCTTGAAGGCGCGCGTGAAACATAATGCGCCATCAACCGGACCTGGTCCTTAACGGGTGGTGAGCCTACTGCTCGCCGTCCGCAAGCCTGGCTAACTCTTGGCCACCGTAGGCGCGTCGACGGTGGCCAGGAGTTCGTTGATGTCTCTTGATCAGGGCGTCTCCTGCGGCGGCTAAAGGCGTGAGGGCGCTGAGATTCCTGCTCCCTCACTCAAAAACATCCTTTAGACCATATCTAAAGGATTTTTCATAATGCTGAACTGTGTCAAGAGTGTCAATACTTAGCAACAGACGTCGCTCGGAATTTTGAAATTGCTATCATTTGGAATTTAGAATTTTTCTAACGAAATGTGTCTATATTTTAAATTCAATGATTTCATGATTATCTATATTTTTATAACTATTTATCAAACTAACCAAACAAATTATGCAACAGCAGTTTTATTTTATTTCCTTCTTAAAATTCAAATTCGACCAGCTGCTTCCCAGATCAGCATAAAACAAGCGTATGTTTTAGTAACAGGGCACAATATCCAAAACGGGGCAATAACAAGAGCTCAGAAAGCTATTACATCGGTGGTGGAGCAATTTGAGGCTATTCCGCCGTGAAAATCGCCAGCGAGTTTACAATAAATCCACATTTCACGTACTATTTGTGCTCGAACACACTTTTGTTGGAAAACGTGTGTTGCTTTTTGATGCGAAGATTTTGTACTTTCTGGTTTTTTCTAGACCTTGTAGACAATTTTGGAAGTAAAAATTAAAAGCTACGTTAAGCACTTTTGTTGGATGGGGAAAAAGCATTGAATTGGCGTAAGCGTGACCGACCAGACACCGTGATCGTTTTGTTAATTCTGAGTTTTTAATGATTTCAGTTTTCACTTCTGTCGGTTAGTCCCAGAAACGTTATTTTTTTTTTAAGCTAGTGCATAGTTTCTGTCGCGGGCCTTGAGCGTGGACACCGAATCTAGAAATTCCGTAACAAAAATAACCTAACACGAGAGGTGTTAGGTTATTTTCCCCACTCCAACCGGCACAGCGCGGCGATGCGGTGTTGAAAGCTGTGCATCGTCTAACGTCGTTACAGTTCGGCAATCTTCGGCACTGTGTGTTTGTGTGCGTGCGACTACATCTCTCTCGTCAGCAGGACCGCGTTTGTCGGTCGACCGACGAAAATGGTGCGTGTGTGTGTATTGTTCGAGCGCCCGATGCCATATGTATAGAAAAAAGAAATTGTCCCAGTACGTAACTTTAGACGTATGAATTTATAAACTTATCCATTATCAAAAATCTGATTGGTATACTCTGCTATTGTGTATTTATCTCTGACATATGTACGCAATCGACAGTACGCGACCAACATTATTGTAAGAGGAATTCAGACCTAAGACCCATTTTCCCTAACCCAGAGAATGCCTTTGTCCCAGAAGAAGTAACATTATTGGTTGATTACAGTAAATAGACATTACAAGGAAATCCTCGGATGAATAAATTACCTTTATCTCATACTAGCGGCCGCCAGCGACTTCGTTCGCGTGGGATTAGTCATGCTCAGCTCCTATTGGCAATATATACGGCTGCGTTAGCTCCCGTTTTCGCAACATTTTTTGTTACTGCTCTGCTCCTATTGGTCATAGCGGGATGTTATATAGCCTAAAGCCTTGCTGGATTAATAGGCTATCCAACGCAAAAAGAATTTTTCAAATCGGACCAGTAGTTCCTGAGATTAGCGCGCACAAACAAACAAACAAACTCTTCAGCTATAAATATTAGTATAGATTATTTTGCGTTTGCAAAATGGCGCCGATTCCCATGCCCATAAGCTAAATTTGGATCAGTGTATATTTTTCTTTCTATTTCAAGAATGGGACTGTTCTTACAATATAAGCTTAGTTCTATCAAATTGAGATACTCCATTCCGTAGACGTGATTATAAACATGGCGACTAAAAATCTATATCTATACTAATATATAAAGCTGTAGAGTTTGATTGTTTGTTTGTTTGTGCGCACTAATCTCAGGAACTACTGGTCCGATTTGAAAAATTCTTTTTGCGTTGGATAGCCCATTAATCCAGGAAGGCTTTAGGCTATATAACATCCCGCTATGACCAATAGCAGCAGAGCAGTAACAAAAAATGTTGCGAAAACGGGAACTAATGCACCCGTACATATTGCCAATAGGAGCTGAGCATGACTAATTCCACGCGAACGAAGTCGCTGGCGGCCGCTAGTATGTCATAAATGTCTGTTTTTTTTTATTTGACAGGGTAGATGTAATATTAAATTTATATTCTGCCCTTTTCTTAATGAGAAAAACATAGTTATAGCATCAATATATTTTCTTTCATAGAGATATAAAATATACGTTTAAAATCTTTATCATCTCAGCGTTAATCCCAGTCGCATCCGAAGCTTTTTCAGCTTTGGAGTCTGGGGGCCGCTTTACTAGTCTAACTGCTGATTTTGGCTAAACTTTGATATTTTCCGTGAAGCGACTGCCGTTTTACCTCCACAACCCGAAGGCGATATCGAAGCATTACAGTTAGACCAATTGTTGGACTTTTGATGGCTCCAACAACCCGTCACGACTGCCATTAGATGTTCGTATGGCAACCGGGACCAACGGCTTAACGTGCTTTCCGAGGCACGACCAGATCAGTGCAAATATTCATATTTATGCAAACAAGTATTTGCACAGCGCAGAGATCGAACCCGCGCATCCTTGCGCAGCGGCAGGAGGCTGTCAAACTATCCACCAAATGTCATGGCGTTAAATATATTCACCAAAATTGGTTCTCTAGTTCAAACAATTGACCGTAGGTAGGGGCCTCCTACAGTTAGCACCTACAATGCCACACTACGGCTGATTTTCGAAATTGCAACTTGATGTGCCAACAATAACGCTACTGTATTTTCAATTTGTAACCGTTTTGCTCGAATATTTTTGCGGCACATTTTCAATGAGTGTTGTTACCTAGGATTACAGAAATTTCGGAGACGTGTTCTAGAGCTTGAAGTTGTTGAAAAACTTAATTTAGTTTGGCAGTGTATGTATGTCATAATGAGCTTTATTTTGTGCCTTGTTTCCTATGAGGACACTGGGATATTGCTCCATTCACTTAAATAATATTTTTTGTCTTCAAATAGCTATCATTCGCCTTTTTAACCGACTTCAAAAAGGAGGAGGTTACTCAATTCGACCGTATATATGCTTTTTTTTTTTATGTTTGTTCGTGCATAACTTCGTCGTTTATGAACCGATTTTGATAATTCTTTTTTTGTTGGAAAGAAGACATTCCCAAGGTGGTCCCATGATAAGGACATCAGGATCTGATGATGGAAGACTAGAGAAATCAAGGGGAACTTCCAAAAATCGTAGGGGCGAATAGTGCATTTCTTAGTATTTTCATTAAGTATCTAGAGCACTACAATTTGATAAAGGTCTGGAGTAGATCTGATGATGGACCCGGAAGACAGTCGAAGGAACTCCTCAACAATTCACAGCAGCTACCTTGTGTTTGGGCTTGATTAATTTGTATTGATAAGAACTTTACACCTAGATGAGTTGTGACTGTCATCAAGAGCTCTTAAGCTCTGATGATGAAGACAAAGGCCAGTTCCGGGAACTCCTCAACGGTTTACAGTAGCTACTTTGTGGTTGGACTTCATTCATTTATATTGATGAGACCTTTGCACCCATTGGGTTAAAATAATGATCTGCAGTAAATTTGATGATGAAGACCATAGGCAGTTGAGGGAATACTTACGGGTAAAAATTAAAATAAACAAAATTACGTCGTTTCCCAACTATATTGGCACCAGCTTCCAGTCTGACGGATGCAACTGAATACATAGTATTTTTTTGTAAAAAAGTTTTTACATACATACCAGCCACCACTCACCTTTATATTCACCACCGTTCACCTACTCACTCACCATCTACTTTTTGACTGTTTCAATTTTTATATTTAGTTTATATTGCTGTTTTTTTTCTCATTTGTTGTGCAGGAAAACACGATACCTGCCTGATTATTTGCATAATGCCACTCAGTGGAGCCTGGTGACCTACAGGTTTTACGTAAAACCTAGTTCAGGAACCAGCTCTCACAATGTGAATTAATGTTTTTTTTTTTTTTTTTTTATATACAGACAAATCACACAGATTGAGCTAGCCCCAAAGTAAGTTCGAGACTTGTGTTATGGGATACTAACTCAACGATACTATATTTTATAATAGATACATATATAGATAAACATCCAAGACCCAGGACAATTAGGAAAAGATCGTTTCCTATCATGACCTGGCCGGGGATCGAACCCGGGGCCTCCACGTCGCAGGCAGGCGGGTTGACCGCTGCGCCACGGAGACCGACAACCGGAAATGATATTGTTCAAAACTGTTAAATACTACAAAACCATTGTGAGAGAAAATAAACGAATTTATTATTATTATTTAGATACTTAATTGTTCATAGTCTTATGACTCGTTTGTCGCAGCTGTTGTTATTAATCAAGATCTCACTCTTCATATAGCTTTGTAAAGTACACGCATGAGTCTAATGGCTAGGCTTGCCAGACCGCCGGGAAATCCGGGAATGTCCCGGAATCTTGCCTCTTGTCCCGTGTCCAGGAATTAGCGGTCATGGTCCCGGATTTTAAAAAGTTATAATTTTTTAACAAAATAAACTAGCAACGAATGAAATGACATGGCTGCCTCCTCTCTGTCTAACTCTTTCATGAACGTACCGATTTTTCATTTCTCGACATGGGCTCTGTTCTACCGATTTTACGTTCTGGCATGGCAACCTCTTTTATTGAAAAACACCCTATTACCACTGAGGTATTACTACTAAGTAATATAGTTCAATGCCTATTACTGGCTTTTGTAATGATTCTGACGAGGAACTAAGAATGAGCGAGCTTTTTCCCTGCGCGAGTGTCCCTGTCGACGACTGTCCCTGATTTGATAAGTTCCTATCTGGCAACCCTACTAATGGCCCGTCTACACGCTCCGTCTTACCTGCTCACATGCCTGTGCAAACCAGTTTGCGCAGGTAAGCGCGTGTATGTGGACGGCAATACGGTAGCACGCGCAGTCCCAAATGTACCGTATTTTTGTACAGTCATGAGTTCATGACTGCACAGGCCTGGGCTGCGCAGGCAAGACGGAACGTGTAGACGGGACATAATACGAAATTTTAAAATTCACAACATTAAAATCAAAGCCTTTATATTAAGTAAATCCATTACATCATTACTAACCGAAAGACGTTCACTGCTGGACATAGGTCCCCCCAAGGATCTCCACGACGACCGGTCGTTCGCCTCCCGCATCCAGCGGTTTCCCGTGACCTTCACTAAGTCGTCGGTCCACCTTGTCTGGGGCCTATCCACACTGCATCTTCCGGTGCGTGGTCGCCACTCGAGAACAAACCCAATGAATGTTGTTGAATTGCCAAAATTAAACCCATTACTACAGATACTGTGTTACGCAATTACCCTGCTGATAAACAGGGTAAAGAGGAGGAGGGAGATGGGGTAAAGAGGAATATGTTGTGAGGAAAGTTCTGAAACTTTCCTCACAACATATTCCTCTTTACCCCATTGTACGGAGGTCAGTAGATCAAGCTACCCGTAACTGTCAAATATTCCCAATCAACCTTAAGCCTTAAAGCTTTAGCAATAAAGTTGAAAATCTAATACAGAAATTTGACAAATTGAAGTAGATTGATGTGATACTGTCTGTACATAACATGATCTATCTATCTTATTCCCACTACTGGGACACAGTCTCTTGTCGATAAGAGGGATTGGGTCATAATCGACTACGTGGGCTCGAATTAATTACTCTTCAAATTTTTGGTTATAGGTTTTGTTTTCGAGGAAATATCGGTATAAAATATATTATAAAATAACCCTCCGGACTGTCAAATTTCATGCATATCCGTATGTAGGACGGCAGGACAATTGCGTAACACACTATCAGTAGCAATTAGGGTTGCCAACTACACTGTTTTGAACAGTATTATACTGTTTTTCACTAAATTATACTTTTTACTGTTGAACAAAAATAAAGTATAAAAAATACTGTTTTTCTATATAACATATAAAGCTGAAGAGTTTGTTTGTTTGTTTGTTCGCGCTAATCTCGGGAACTACTGGTCCGATTTGAAAAATTCTTTTTACGTTGAATAGCCCATTAATCCAGGAAGGCTTTAGGCTACATAACATCACGCTGCGACCAATAGGAGCTGAACATAACTAATTCCACGCGAACGAAGTCGCTGGCGGCCGCTAGTGTGATATACTTATACGAAATATTCAAAAACGATTTACCTAAGTTTAGTAAGTTGTACGAGGAGTTCCAAAAAATATGTATGTAAAAAATTAAATAAATAAAATACTGTTCATTTTTCTAAAATACTGTTTAATATTCTTCACAGACCTGAATATACTTTATTCCTTGTAAAAAATAAATGGCAACCCTAGTAGCAATGAGTGTCACTTTGACAGTTTAACAATATTCACTGCGTTGTTTACATTACTGATCAGAGACATTTTTCGAATATACAGAGCAATGGATTCTCAATAGGCTTGGGTGCGAAATACTATCGGGTGCTGATCAGTTGATAGATCTGCAACAGTACCAGACAATCCCGCTATTGGCGCCTCGTCCTACCTTCTTCATTCCCAGGCGATTCCGGTAATGATGGACATCCGTTCTCGTTAATTCCTCTCGTTGCGTCTCCTATACGTATACCGCCATTAATTGCTGTGCTTTTTACGTTTTTTGAGTAACAAAAATATTGAGGATATTATTCTGGTATTAAGCTTGATGGATGCGCAGTTATAACATTTTTGGAGGCCGAAAAACGGTGACCATTTAATTATTTGGCGTGGAACTGGAGAATATGAGACCGTCCATTGTGTCGCCTTTTGTAAAATCTTCATATTTATAATATTGTGTATCTACTTTATATGGATATGGAGCTGCTGAACCTTGGACAAAACTATCTTTGCATTGTGTAGATTCAATTTCTTAGTATTGTATAATTGCATGGCACACGTGTGAGCACAATGTACTTGCTGTAAAGCATCTATTTGTTGGGTTAGTCTTGTTTGTTGTAATTTTTTTTTGTGTATTTTCCATAATGGATGCTCTTAGCGTACGATATATTTCTGCATCGTTCTCACATGGTTGAGTTCAAAATGAATGATGTAATCAAATATTTGTATCAATAGCTTGTCAATTTAAAAGAGTGTTCATGGAGTTTCTTGCCCATTCTTCTCCATAGGTACCTACTCTTTGGAATGGGCGACTAGCTTCACCTTACTGACTGACCGACCTTCTGACAATTCAAAAGTGCCTGTAACAGGTTTATTTGAAATAAATGCTTTGATTTGATTTGATATGGTGTTGTAACGGTCTCTTTAAATGCTACATGCGAACAACGCGTCAAACTAACATCATACAAATTCTGAATCTCACAAGCAAAGTTCCTGTCTCGTCTCCTCTTCACGACAGCAATCGGTGGGCCTCTCTTTTTTTATGGAGGATGAGTGAACTTAACACACTCTTCGTCATAACCTCTAAAGTGTACATAATAAAGAATATTCTTTTTCTTTTTTTTTTAATAATTATAAACTAGTACTACTACTAAACTAGTACGCAATCCCGCCTGATGGTAAGCAGTGATGCAATCGCTGGTGGTAAAGCGCGCTAGTTTAATAAGCCCATTCACTCAAAAAATTGAGTGAATAGGAAGGAAGACGGCAGTTGAGCGTGCTGATGCAATGTTTGACCCAGAGGGAGAATAATCTGGGACCCTCCACGACCAAACTCCCGACATAACAATATTTGGCGCATCGTACCCGGCACACATCGCAACACAACTGCTCAGACCCGTCCTCCGTACGGCTTCCCCAGACATCATGCCGGAACACGACGAATCGCTTGGCGGCAAGACTTTTTCTGGTGGGTGGTAACTTCTACCGGCAGCCGATGTTATGGCCTACCACCGAGAGTTCTGTTCTATTCTGTGAGGTTCGAATGGATGTTAGCCTCTGAGAGCTATAAAGGGTTTTGGTTTGCGCACTTAGAGCTTCAAGTGATCATAAGGACCGTCGTCGGTGGTTATTTCAACTCACCCGACCTTTCTGCAGAAATGGATTAGGTCTAGGAAGAAAGAGAGAAAAGGTATTTGTTGTGATTCATACAACAATATCATAAAACTAAACAGCAAAAATAAATATTTTGAATTTGATTTTCAAATTCGTGAAGGTAGATATATAAATCCTGATATTTTTTTATTATTTTTAATAACGTTGCCCAATCTAGGAATTACTCCTGTATCATGAGTGCGTTTACAAACATATAAACTCATATACACAAACAGCCAGACTCGGAACATCTACCTGTAAGCCATACAAATATTTGTTCCATGCAGAAATCGAACCCACGCGCCACGACCCGCAGTGCAACAGTCGATCGCTCAGTCATTGCACCAACCGTGTCGTCGGCATGTCATAATTTAATCTATAGGTACTAATATATAAAGCTGAAGAGTTTGTTAGTTTGTTTGAGCGCGCTAATCTCAGGAACTACTGGACCGAATTGATTTTTTTTTTTGCATTGGGAAGCCCATTAATCCAGGAAGGCTTTAGGCTATATAGCATCACGCTGCGACCAATAGGAGCGGAGCATAACTAACTCCACGCGAACGAAGTCGCTGGCGGCCGCTAGTTTCTTATAAATGTTGTCGGCAATTTAAGACTACCCACTTGTGGATAGGGTTTAGAGGCATGAGGAGCAGGGAGTAAAGTTCACTCATCGTCCATAGAAAAGGGAGGATCCTCCGACCAGACGGGTGTTATGTCTGGTGGGCCGCTTGCCCAATGGTTGAAATTGGCATGTTGCATGTATACTTATTGCACGGTAAACTCTGATTGCGAGATGTAGAATTCGTGTGACGTCAGTATGACGCGTTGTTTATTTTTGTGGCGTTTGTAGGTACTGCTATAAGGGTAATATCATTTTCGTCGCCAGCTACCCCTATTTAAATGTATTAGAAGTCGGTGCAACAAGGTTTCTGTTTCCATACTATATTATCTCAGGACGGATGACTGTAGAATCCTGATTATTCAGTATTTATGTTGAATTTCTCGCTTCACTGGCTCACTAACACATCAAACGCCACTGTAAATTAGCTGCTTCGCTTTGTCTATTAACCGCCATTCCTCGAAACTGACAGATGACATAACTGACAGGAGATATCTCGCTCGTGTGAATGTAACAGAGTTTTACACACTAGTGACTATTGATAATTGAGGATAGAAAAGGGTTGCCTTTTCAATCCCAGTCATGTTTAACACAATCCATCCGTTAAGTCCTAACAATTTTATGTAAGTATAAAAGATGTTTTATTTCTTTTTTCGTTTCTGGCAACAAAGGCCCATATTAAAATATAATAACAACATACAATACAAACAATAATATAAAGGGCTTTATAAGAAAGCTCAAGGTCACCCAAAGGGCAATGAAGAGGGTTATGCTTGGGGTTTCACTGGGTGATCAAATCAGAAATGGGGAGATCCGCAGAAGAATGATAGTAAACGATGCAGTGTAACGCAGTGGGCCGGGCACATTGCCCATAGGATCGATGCTTGATGGGGCCGACGGGTTCTCGAGCGACGACCACACACCGGAAGACGCAGCGTGGGTAGGACCTGACAAGGTGGACTGACAATCTGGTGAAGGTCACGGGAACCGCTGGATGCGGGAGCCGCAGGACGATCGTCGTAGAGTTCTCTGGGGGAGGCTTTGTTAATTGTCCTTGATTAATTGAGGTTCTGGTTTCATCTACGTGTTCTTCATATAGAATTAGGTAAATTACATAATATTCTTATTGCAAGTGTAATTCACAAAAGAAACTGCTACACTGTAAGAAAAATTAACTACGTGCGAGTTGCCTATAGAAAAACTAATATATTTTTAAAGTGAGTTCCCCGTTAAACTTGAGTAAATTCGTACCAATCGACTTCTATTGAGTTTCTTTTTTTTTCAATTTCAAGATATCGGTAATGATTTAATACTACGTTACAAAATTATTCCCCATAAATACTAATTTCCCATGAGAATTCCGACACAAAACATAATTTCATAGCTTTGTTAAATCACGGAACTGTTTCATGTTTCCGTGAAGATATCCCAACAAACGTAGGTATAAACAAAGTATCTGGTTTAACTCAACTTTTGTTTCGCTATCCACTTTCAGGCCTCGGTCAGTGTGGAAACGCGGTTACTGCGGCGGTAGCGGACGCGGTTTGGTATCCACAGCTCGCGAGTTATTGTAGCGGGCAGTAGAAGGAGTAGTGAGATTCTGCAACTATCTCGGCATGAGAATTTACATAAGTGAGGCGAGCTGTCATTTCAACAAATTCTATGGGATTTAAAGAAAGAAAGAAATATATTTATTGTGACTCGTACAGGAAAATCTTAAAACTAAACTAAGTAGACATAATTAAATAGTACTTAACAATAATTAGTAAGTCCTTTACGAGGCCAAAAGGCTCCTATCTCGGCATAATGCTTCGACATTTAACATTGACACTATTGACAGTGCCCTCTAAGCTCACTTCACTCAACTTTTGGCGCGGAAAGAATTGAGCGGAAACTCTTTCTTATTTCTGGCCTGACCCAATACTTTAAAAAATAAGTTAAAAAACTAAAACCCAACTACGACAAAAAACGACGCTGAAAAAGTATAAAACAAGATTTTCAGAATACTGAACTGAACAAAGTTGCTAATGTAGTTGCGAGTAAATGGACACAGTAGTAATGTCATACAATACTATTCTGAAGTACCTATGCAACATTCACTATGTAGAGATAAATTTTCATGTTTGGAAAGGCGTAGTCACACGTTACATATACATATACCTACCGTAGCACCTTGACAACGTGTGACTACGCTTTTCCAAACATGAAAATTTATCTCTACATAGTGAATATTGCATACTTCAGAATAGTATTGTATGACATTACTACTGTGTCCATTTACTCGCAACTACATTAGCAACTTTGTTCAGTTCAGTATTCTGAAAATCTTGTTTTATACTTTTTCAGCGTCGTTTTTTGTCGTAGTTGGGTTTTAGTTTTTTAACTTATTTTTATTTGTACTATTTTGGTGTTAAAGTGTATTTGTGGCGCATATTATTAACAAAAGTTAAACTGATGAACTAAAAACTAGGTACTTGACATATTACATCTACACGCACATATAACAACATAAGCCCGAAGGCATATAGTGCAGAGGCCTTTTTATGGGAGATTTAGCCAGTTATAAAACTGTTTCCGCCTTCACCGCGTGGAGTTACTCCCAGTTTATGTCGTTTTCAGTAGTGCATTGCATATTCTAATAATGTTCACACTGCTCTACATTGCATAAAGCGATTCACAGTTCCCGTGATCCGCGCTTTAGTCTTATCGCTCATATTTAACATCATTAAAGCATTCTTGTAATTATGTACAAGCATAAAGCACTCGTGAAGCTCTTTCATGTGATACCAAACACGGTATATTTATTTTAATTTTATATTAACATAGAACTTTTTGTCCGCTAGAGGGCGCAATACTAAATTTGGTGACAAGCTTTATAGCTCATAACCAACAGAATATCAAGGCCCTTCTAATGGTAATGCAGTGGTCTTATTCTGATAAGTAGTAAAGAAGCTATGAACGAAAAGATGTGAATTATATGCAACCAGCCCATGAATACAGGTAAAGTCACACGCAAATGCTAGCAATATATATATATTCAAAATGTACAAGTAAAGGGCTTTCAAATGATACCAAACACGGCATATTTATCTTAACTTTAGTTTTTACTCTGTATGTTTTGTCCGCTAGAGGGCGCCACAGTAAATTTTGTGAAACCCCATATAGCCTATAACCAGCGGACAGTTAAGACGCTTCTAATGATATATCATTTGTCGAATTCTGATAAGTAGTTTAGAAGTTACGAGGGAACAGATGAACATACATACATACATACATACATACCTACATACATACATACATACATACATACATACATACATACATACATACATACATACATACATAGCCTGTCAAAATCATAACCCTCCTTTTGCTTTGCCGTAGTCAGGTAAAAAGACACGAAACACAGCACACTCTCTTGATACAAGAAGGTCAATTCTCATAGTTTAAAATGTTCAAAATCTTACAGTCGCGACCTCTTCTCTTCTTTTTTTTCATTTAGAGTGAATACTACTTCAACTCTTCAATGGCCTCTGTGGTTAGATACCACAATTTTGCCAATAACACGTGTATCAAATTATAGAAATTCTTTAACAAAATATTTCACAATAATGGCGGATATCGCCAATGACAGTTGAAAAAACGGCCCCGTGAGCCGACTCGTGTTCCGGCATGATGTCTGGTGAAGCCGTACGGAGGACGGGTCTGAGCAGTTGTGTTGCGATGTGTGGCGGGTACGATGCGCCAAATGTTGTTGTCTCGGGAGTTTGGTCGTGGAGAGTCTCCAGATCAATCTCCCTCTAGCGCAGCATCGTTTGGTCGTGTTGGTCTTGGGTTTAACATTGCATCACCTCGCTCAACTGCCGTCATCCTTCCTATTCCTAAGTATTATTAAGTGAATAGGCTTAATAAACTAGTGCGCTTTACATTCAACGATTGCATCACTGCTTACCATCAGGCGAGATTGCAGTCAAGCACTAGTTTATAATTATTAAAAAAAAAAAAAACTAAGAGGAGATTTGATGCAAAGCCATGATGTGGTCACTATGCTGCAATATTTCACTGTTCTTTATAAATTATTCACTGAATGCACTTTTTACTACATAAATCACGCGTTTTTATTTAGTAAACGACACTATAAATAATTTTAAAATTCAATGAAAAATGAGCGTGACATTCATATTAGCTTCCCGTCAAAAAACCCCTAGTCGCGACCTCAACAATTTTACACTTTTACACAAAGATTAGAATAATTACACAAATAAAGTCTTTCGCTATAGATGCGTTTAAACCACATGGTTGACACAGTAGTCGAGCGATCGACTACTGCGCTGCGTAGCGTGTCGCGGGTTCGATATCCGCACGAAACAAATATTTGTATGGCCTGCAGGTAGTTGTTCCGGGTCTGGTTGTTTGTGTATGTGAATTTAAATATTTGTATAAGCACCCACGATACAGGAGAATTTAATAGTGTGGGGTAAAAGTTTAGAAAAAAAAAGTTTTATTTGAATAATACATCGCGGTCACTTCAGCATCCGCTCACTCTCCTCACACTGGCCGTGACAAGATGCAATAATTATATACGTGTGACTGGCTTAAAAGCAAGGCTTTCAGAAGTTTGTGTGTTCTGTCTTAAATTGTATATTTTGTTGTGTATTGTCAAAGAGAAAATTAGACTTTGCTGTTTCGTTGTGTTGAGTGTGAATTATCTTAGTCTTTGAGCCGAGTTTGCAGAAACATGATTACAATTTTAAGCAAACATATCTCCCTCGTCATCTACTTAGTCTTTTCCCAACTGTTATTGGGCGGGCTTCCAACCTCAACAGATGCAGCTTTTTACCCGACTACGGCAAAGCAAAAGGAGGGTTATGATTTTGACAGGCTATGTATGTATGTATGTATGTATGTATGTATGTATGTATGTATGTATGTATGTATGTATGTATGTATGTATGTATGTATGTTCATCTGTTCCCTCGTAACTTCTAAACTACTTATTCGAATTCGATAAATGACATATCATTAGAAGCGTCTTAATTGTCTGCTGGTTATAGGCTATATGGAGTTTCACAAAATCTAACGTGGCGCCCTCTAGCGGACAAAATATACAGAGTAAAAAAATAAAGTTAAGATAAATATGCCGTGTTTGGTATCATTTGAAAGGGCTTAACTTTTACATTATGAATATATATACATTACTAGCTTTTGCTTGTGACTTTACCTGTATTCATGGGCTGATTGCATATAATTCACATCTTTTCGTTCATAGATAGCTTCTTTACTACTTATCAGAATAAGACCACTGCAGAACCATTAGAAGGGCCTTGATATTCTGTTGGTTATGAGCTATAAAGCTTGTCACCAAATTTAGTATTACGCCCTCTAGCGGACAAAAAGTTCTATGTTAATACAAAATTAAAATAAATATACCGTATTTGGTATCATCTGAAAGAGCTTCACGAGTACTTTATGTTTGTACATAATCCCTAGTAATGCTTCGTAGAAATTTGAATGTAAACCAGGGTTTGGTAAACGGAGCGATGGGAGTGGTGAAGGCCTTCGAATGGCCTGCTCTTCGGCGCGATCAGTTGGAACAGGAGAACAGCCAAGCGCTGTTCTCATACAATTTGACGACGCATCCATAAAAGCAGATACTAACGGACTTATCAAAATCGAGCCTTGCCTCACTGAATTTGACGGCTTGAGGGGTTCTGGGCAAATTCAGCGTAAAATGCTCCCGCTGATTCTCTCTTGGGGTTGTACTGTACATAAATTACAAGGTTGTACTCTAGATAAAAAAGTTACAGATCTAGGAAAGTCATTGTTTGCTAAAGGACAGGCCTATGTCGCTCTCAGTAGTGTTAAAACCATAGAGGGATTATTTATAAGTGCCTTGGATCATAATAAATTACTTAAAAATCCACATGACAGTCGATCGTTAGCAGAATTAGATAGATTAAGAAATCTTCCCAGGTCCTCTTAATATAAGTTTTTTTTTTATAGTTGGAGATGTAAACTTCGCCAATATCAAACCAAAGAGGATTGTAATTAGATATTTTTATAATTCTCTATATTGTCTGTGTGTGTAACTTACTTCTGGTTGTCATGTGAACGATGGTGTCGTCTAATAAATAAATTCATTAAAACATCTCCTGGGTAATTACTTTTTCCATCATAACCCAACAGGTTATGGGCCCAGGACGTTAGTCTCGCGTCGAAATTATTATTTTCGCGTGTTTTGGTGGAAATAAGTATTATTTCAAAATTTCACGTCAGTTACGTTTTTCAACAAAATGGCTTCAGGGGTTTCAGGATCTTCAGTGGGCATTCCAATAGACAAATTAAAAGGGATGGAGGATTATAATAATTGGAAATTTATTATGAAGATGATCCTAATACACGAAGACCTGTACGAAACCATTGAATCGGAAGATTGCAAAGATGAACGTAAGAAACAAAAGGCACTCGCGAAAATTTGTCTGTCTGTTGGACCGTCTGCTTTGCAGCATGTGCGCAACGCTAAAACTGCTTATGAAGCTTGGACATGTTTGCAAAAAGCTTATGAAGATAGGGGCCTATGCAGAAGACTAGGGTTGCTGAGATCGCTTTTTGGGGTGAAATTGAAGGAGATGGAAGGCATGCAGGCGTACATAACGAGAGTCACAGAGTTAGCACAACAATTGGCTGATATTGGTTCACCTTTAGATGATGAGTTTGTTGCTGTCATTTTATTAAGTGGGCTAACAAGCGAATTTGACCCACTAATAATGGCTCTAGAAAATTCTGACAGTAAGTTGACCAGTGAAGTCGTGAAGTCTAAACTGATGCTGGAACAGTTGCGTAGGGATGACAAAGAGGTACCAGATGTGAGCGCATTGGCTACAAAGAAAGTGTACAAGTGCTTCAGATGCAAGAAGGCAGGCCATATGAAAAAGGATTGTCCCATGAAGGGTTCATATTCTGTTGGAAAAGATAAGCCGAAGAAGGATAGCAGTACTCTTTTGACAGCATTGTCAGTGTATCCAAAACGTCAAATTTGGTATGTTGATTCCGGTTGTACAAACCATATGTGTAACAGCAAGGATCAGATGATGGACTTTGAGCGATCCAGGTCTACAGAGGTGAATGTGGCTAACGGAGAGAGCATATTTATGGAAGGAAAAGGCAGAGTTTGTGTAAATTTAAAGAAATTAGGTTACAAAACAATAAGTAATGTGTATTATGTTCCTGCATTATCTACCAATTTGCTATCTGTAAGTGAATTGTCTAGAAAGGGATATAGGGTAATATTTACTTCTACAGAATGTAGGATTTTGGATGGAGGTAGGGTTGTAGCTACTGCTACATGTAACAACGGCCTATACGAATTGGATTGTTACAAAGCAGGCAAGCGACAGTCAGAGAGGGCCATGACTTCTTTCTGTGTGGATGGGGAACCGGATGCTGGCTTACAAGGTGGTCTTGAGGCGGCATGGGGCATCGGACATAAAGTAAGTCAGGAGATTTGGCATCGGAGACTGGCACATCTCAACTCCAGAAGTATGAACCTAATGAAGAATGGATTAGTCACAGGTATGGATTATGATGTTTCTACTTTTAATCCTTGTGTTCCATGTATTGAGGGCAAACAACCTAAGCTGCCGTTCTCTAAGAAAAGTTATAGTAGGTCAAAGGAGCTATTAGGGCTTGTACATACGGATGTATGTGGACCTATGCAGGTACCATCGCTAGGTGGGATGCGTTATTTTGTAACTTTTATAGATGATTTTTCTAGAAAAACATTTATTTATTTTCTAAAAAGGAAAGTTCAGGTTTTTGAAAAATTTAAATTATTTAAGGCTTTAGCCGAGAATCAGACGGGAAAGAAACTAAAGGTCCTTAGGAGTGACAATGGGGGTGAATATGTCAATCATGTTTTTCAAGAGTATCTAGAAAACTGTGGGGTAAAACATGAAACTACAATACCCAAATGCAGTTCACAGAACGGAGTTGCTGAGCGAGGCCACAGATGTATCATGGATAAGGTTAGGTGCATGCTGCAGGACTCAGGGCTTGAAAAACATTTTTGGGCTGAGGCGGCAAACACAGCCGTGTACCTCAAGAATCGCTCACCCACCAAAGCCGTCATGGGACTAACTCCAGAGGAAGCGTGGACTTCAAAGAAGACAAACGTAGCACACTTACGTGTCTTTGGTTGTCTGGCATACGCTGTGTCTGATAAGTGTAGGAAACTAGATCCGAGAAGTAAGAAGTATGTATTTGTAGGATACTGTGATACTAGTAAGGGTTACAGATTAGTAGATCCTTCTTGTCCTAAGACTTGCATAAAGGCTAGGCACGTCGTATTTCTCGAGAATAGTTTCATAAACAAAAATGTGTCAAATGGTGATAAAGTGGCATCTGACAGTATTGGTATAATACCAATGGAAAGTAGTACTATACCGTTGAATACTTCAGTGACTCCTGGTGAGTCAGGAGAGCAGTCGCTGGACACATCTGTCCCGTTGAGTGATGAAATGTCGGGTGACAGAAATCTTCGCAGGCAAACTGTATTTAGTCTGAATGAAACCGATGATTTTCAGGTCACAGACCACTCATCCGATCCTACATATATTCCAGGTTCCTCCAGCATTGATTCTGATGAGTCAGCAATGACATTTGAAGATGCTGATCAATCCGTCGAGTTTGCGGGGCTCGTGGGGACTACGGGGGACGATGACTTTCCAGTCACGGCAGAGCAGGCATTGAGTAGTGGTGAAGCTGCACACTGGCGTAAGACAATGATAGATGAGTATGATTCGTTTATACAAAATAAGTGTTGGTCATTAGTAGATCTTCCTAAAGGGCATAAAGCTGTAAAGTGTAAATGGATCTTTACTAAAAAGAGGGGTTTAAATAATGAATTATTACGTTATAAAGCTCGCCTCGTAGCAAAAGGGTTTACGCAAAGGTATGGGGTAGACTACTATGAGACATTTTCACCGGTTGTTAGATACTCAACTATTAGGATTTTATTGGCCTTAGCTGCTCAGTATGATATGGTGATAGAACATCTTGATGTCGTAAACAGCGAACGGTAGCCTTGTCTAGTGCAGAGGCTGAGTACATGGCAATCTCTGACTCTTGCAAGGAGGGTTTGTTTTTACAAACGTTTATTCGGGAGTGTACTGGTGTTGAATGTAGCATAAGTTTATTCAATGACAATCAGTCAGCTCAAAAGATTTGTTGTAACACTCTATCCCATTCTAGAACAAAACACATAGATATAAGACATCATTTTGTCAAAGATTTAATTAACAAAAATGTTGTAAGTGTTAGTTATGTAAGTACTGAAGAAATGGTGGCAGATGTACTAACGAAGTCGTTATGTAAAGATAAACATATGAAGTGTATATCCAAGATGCTAAACATAAGCTAGGATATAGGTTGCGCTTTGATTATGTGTACATAACAGTATAGGTTCTTTGTTACGTGTTTTATTTATCTGCTGTAAACTATTTTTATTGTACTGTTTATATAATATTTATGTCAGAGGCACTATGTATAACAGAGTTGTTTTAATTAGACTTGTGGAAGTGGAGCCTACATGTAACTTAGGTTTCATGATTGTTTAATTTTCAATATAGTGTGTTCTTTGGATTAAGGCCTAGAACTTAGAAGCTTAGGTAACTGATATTGTCTTAGTTTAAGGCCTAGTGTTGGAGATGTAAACTTCGCCAATATCAAACCAAAGAGGATTGTAATTAGATATTTTTATAATTCTCTATATTGTCTGTGTGTGTAACTTACTTCTGGTTGTCATGTGAACGATGGTGTCGTCTAATAAATAAATTCATTAAAACATCTCCTGGGTAATTACTTTTTCCATCATAACCCAACAGTTTCTGGGTAATACCCATTGGTAAGACTGATTTTTAGACTTTCGGGCTTCTGACGACCAGTAATACCTGTCGAAGATCCGTGATCCCGGACCCACCAGCTTAATATGCTCTCCGAGGCACAGAAGGATTTTGTTGGGTTTAAAAGATAATCACCAATCCACGGATCAACCTCGGCAATGTTAGCTTAACCTGATTGATCGACTGTTATTACTTAACCACAAATCCCTATGGTCTACTTTTCAGTCTTTAATTCTTGTGTAGTACCAATTACTTGAATACATACCTTAGTTAACGACAGGTTCCAAAATTCAATTATTAATCTATGACGTGATTGACTTTTGGGTTGGACATCAACCTTGGGGAGATTCTTGGTAACCAGGAAACACCGCTGACCTTCCTTTTCCTCAGATGTTGAGGCATTCATGAAAACTTACACAGATGGAACAAAGTCAGCCTTTGGAATCAATAATTCAAAACAAAAGAAAAATAATTTTAAAGTCTTTATTTTTCTATTTTCAAGATGTTACTTTTTACATTTGATACAATTCCATAAATTAAATAAATATTGACAAAAGTTAATTCACACTTTATTAATTAACATTCTATGTTTACTCATTGCAAGGGTTTTCTTTAGTCACGCAAACTCACATTTTACAAATCATGAAGAACATAGAATTAATAAAATTGCCATTTTAATATTAAATTCAAAATTAAATTTTAGAGCTGTTGCTCATTTCGAGGCTGCCTCGGTGTAAGTTTTAAACGGATCCCTGAATATACATCGCCTTATACAGGGAAACTTTTATTCGAGTGTGCAAAAAAAAAATGGGTGGCTCAGAATCAATAACAGAACAAATCTGCATTATTACTTTAAAATAAAAAATCATGTTTTTGTCCGCCCTAAAATCAGCAAATGAGAGACACCAATTATTCATATCAATATCGTAGTATTAGCATATGGCTGCGTAGTGAACATGCGAGCGGCGCGGGCGCGCGGGGTTCCTGTGATGCTCCCGCCGTCCCCACTCCGCCGAACATGAATGGGACCGCGTGCGGTGACCATAACATCGATTTCATAATAAACATCTTTCGTTATCAATAACTATTTTTTTTGTACTAAAACATATCAAAGTTATAATACTTTTATCTATAAAACTTATTTAGCTATAAGTTGACAAAGTTTGCGCACTGGATAAAATTTTATCCTGTATGTACCTAATTTAAAGGTAATTTTATCCACATTTTGCGAACCATATTGCTCAAACCGAGGCAACATTCAGAAACAGCTAAACAGTCGTTTAACAACTGCCTCATATAATTTAGTTTTATATGATACGCATTAGAGATACAAACTATAAGTATTATTATACGTTGTACAATATAATTTGGCATATTTCCATAACTCTATTACATCAATAAAATAATTCATTCAAACGTTCTAATGTATAATATCTACGTACAAAAAATCTTTCATTATTAATTATTAGTAAATCTTAATCAAATTTTACACTTCTGTAACTTCGCTTAGTACTAAATTACTTTTAAACGCAAGTATAATCTCCTATATAATTCCTAATTCAAATTTACTCACCTAATTAAAATAATTAACACATAAGGTCAGTCATTTCTTTTACATAATTTTTGCTTGAGACTGTTTATCAATGATCAAATCCTTTAATTCTAGTGTTTCAGAATTATACTGTACTACATTGTCGGGAACGTATTTTGGTGTAACCTACATAGGAGTCACTCTTTCCGGCTCCTTCATTTCTTTCAAGGTATACACACTCCTTCTTATGGCGCCTCCTTCGTGCCGGGCATTCGAAACATGGTGCAAAACCTCCGGTAACGACTCCCCGTCAGAATGCATCATTGTTTCATCAGTTAGGTTCCCGCTTTCGTCTCGTCAAGATCTATGAAGAAACTCCGAAGTAAGGACCTTCTGATTATTCGCCTTAAGTACCTTCTCATGATGCCTTAGTCGATGCACAATCTCGTCATGAAGAACATTGAAACACATTGCAGTGAGTGCAAGTCCGGTCATGATGTATATTGAGCAGAACCACACAGTGCCAGATGAGGCTCCATTCTTTTGTGTGGCACCTGGAGCCAAATGTCCAAATCCAATCGTACTTAGACTCATGAAGCAAAAGTAAACTCCATCAATAGGGCTCCAACCCTCCAACTGGTACAACACTAAAGCTCCAAAGAAAATATATGTAAAAATCGCCGCCAAACATAAAGAAATAGGAGCTAGAATGGAGAATCCTCTTAGAGACATTTTAGAGTCTGTATCAGTGCAACTCATGGAATCACAGTCTCTCAGGAAGCTTAACCCTTGCGTCTTATCCTTGATTGAGTTTGTGCTAACACTTTGCGCTTGTGATGCTGATATTATTGTCCCTGACGGAGACCTGACGTAATATGGCTCCTGAAGATGTAAAGTCTGATGCCTGTAATCATCCTGTCTTCTGACTTTTTCCTTTCTTTCTTTACTGGTCATAGTCCTTTCGTCAAGGCAACAGTATCCGCACTTTGTGCATATACAGCAGCATAATGCTCTGCTGAACACGCTCCGGGCTAGTCTTGATAGAAGAGCTCCTACTACGGAGAGGTAGAGGAGTGTTAGGGGAATGCCTATGACAGCATATCCTATTGTGACTGCTTTTCCAAGAGCTGTCCTTGGCGCCACGCTACCGTAACCTGGGAACAAATTATGATTACTTTTTTTAAATAAATGGGTGGATATTCTTCAATGCCCTAACTGATCCAGAGGCTTGTCTAGAAAGATGTAAATCTGGTACAGTGACCAGTTATTGGGATATACTCAAGCATGGTTTATGAAATCATCATGAATCCTGTGATAACTTTGCTCTTAATTCAGTAAATCATTATTACAGCAATCATGTTATGTAGCTTTAAGACAAAAAAACAATCAGCTAAGTTATTATGGCTCACCATACATTTAACGTGTTATCGCGGAGACGTCTACAAAGACTCAGGTAGTTCTTTAATAATAGTAAGTAGTAGTAGTGCTTTTGATTTGTCCCACATTTCAATGTTTACTTACGCAAGTATGAACATTTTGCAGAACATATTACATTTCTACCAAGTGAGAGAGAAAATTGAGAGATTTTCATTTTTTTGTATACATTAATACTGCATTTCAATAGGCTTAACCCTGTCCCCTAAACTAGGCTAGGCCTGTATCTTAGGGAGCAGTGCCCGGCTATAGGGTATGCCAAATAATGCTATTGTGGCAGATGTGCCAGTGGTGAAGCAAGTGGTTGAATTTTGACCTAGTGTCAAACTTCAAAAATATGAGAATTAAAAATGATGATTATGTTTAGGAAGTGTTTGTAATGTAGTGAATTGTGGAGTAGTGATACCTAAATAAATAAAATCTTACCTATAGTAGTGAGAACAGTCAGAGAATAAAGAAACGCCTTCGCGAAGTTCCACTCATAGTCATCCACCACCAACGCAGGCGCTGACTCCAGTGCCCTCGCTCCTCCATACTGTGTTGACACATCAGCCGCTACCCGTGCCACTAGCTTCTCCTGAAATCTCGCTATCTCCTGAGCAGCCAGTCTCGTCCAATTCTCTTTATACAAAATGTTCAATGACACCGTGATCTCCCAGATACTTTCCACCGTCTGCGACCTCAGCTCAGCACTCGCCTGGCTTAAAGTAGCGTTTAATTTTGACAGTGGTACTGACTTCTGATTCTCAGATGCTTGATAGGATGTGGTGGCAAGAGTTTTCTGGTGGATCTTTGCTGCTCCCCCTTCAATAGCCAAGAATATGAAAGCACCGACCAATGTGTAGGCAAGGAGTAGCGTGAAAATGCCCAGATTAGTCACACATCCGGCGATAAAAGTCTTCTTTTTACTCTTTTTAGTCTTGACACAGAGACAACACGTCGTGATAACATCTTCGTCGATTCTATAATTCTCAGATTTCCCATTTTTCTTGTACTTTCCGTTCGAATGGTTCTTTTTCTTTAAGCTTTTGTCCATGTTCGTCTTCATGAGTGTAAATGTGCGTGTTCCAAAAAGAAGATTAAGAGGACCTTGACTTTAAAAAATCTTCTTGTAACCCTTCTGGAGAGGCAGAAACAGAAATCCATCTGAAACAAAGGAGACCACGTTTATTTACTTTTCCTGGATTTTATTAGTTTCGAATGAGCTTTCGGCTCGGAGGTCTATATAAACCCAAATTCGACAGAATAAAACTGCTTTACCGGAAAAAGGCGGGCGTAATAAACGAAAAAGAAAAGATAAAGCTTACATATTAGCATATAGTAGAAAAATATAAGAAACAGGTCTGAATGTTTCGTTAAGACCTTTTTGATTATATCCAAATGTGTAAACATAGTTTTGTATATATTTAGATAGGATAGCAATATCAATAAAACGTTCGTTGTTACACTGCTTATTTTTCTGCGATAGAGTTAAAGTTTTACGTAGACTGTGTCGCGGGCTTTCAGCTGACATTCTACTGGATTTGTTTTGTTGTCTACTTTTATTTTAGACTAGGCTTAGGTTTATTTTATGACTTAAGTGTGCAGATCAGTGTTCCAAATAAGATTCTGAGGCTTTAGAGGCGTTGGAGAAATAAAATTGAATAAGGTCGTGATTGTATTTTTGTTACTTTTAGAGTCTTTTGTTTCACTGCCCGGATATACAACGTTATTGCTTCTTTATAAGAAACCTAAATATAGTTTATTCAGAATAAGCAACTGAATCCAATCATTTTTATACCATGTTACACTTTTCCCCACATACATTTAGAAATTGTTACAGTGTGGTTACCGAGCGCACAATACAGTTCACAACAGGTCATAGTGATACTAGTCGCATGCGCATAGCGAGACAGGCAGGCAAATGACGTTGTATACCTACTATCAATCAAAATATAACTGAATTTGTTCATAGATCGTTTAAAAGAAAACTTTACATAAATAGAAATAAAAACTTTACATAAATAGAAATAAAATATATTAAATAAATAGAAATAAAATAAATACAAATATAAAGTTAACGAGAATGTAAATTTGAACGCGCTATCTTAGAACCACCGATCGGATTAAAAAAGAATTAATTTATAGCCCAATCTTTGAGAGAGGTCAAGCAAGCTACCTGAAGCTGTCAAATATTCCCAATCAAACTTAATCTTTAATGCTTTAGCAATAAAGTTGAAAATCTAATAATTTTGAATATGTATGTATCTGTGTCAGTGTCGTGGTGGCCTAGTGGTTAAAACACCAGCCTTTCAAGCATGAGGATGCGGGTTCGATTCCAGGTCAAACAAGTACCAATGTAACTTTTCTAAGTTATATGTACTTTGTAAGTATATTTTGGACACCAATTACTGATTACAAGGTGAAGAAAAATGCCTTGAGGAAACCTGGACTTTAAGTCTGAAATCGCCAACCCGCATTGAACAAGCGTGGTGATTATGCTCAGTCCTTCTCTGTATGAAAGGAGACCTGTGCCCCGCAGTGGGACTATAAAAAGTTTGTTGATAATGATGTATCAGTGTATCTATTTTAATGTATTGTATGTACATCAGCGACGGTTCCATTTAAGGTGCAGGAAAAGCTCTGTCCATTCATTGGTTGCCTGGAATCAAGAACTGGAAAAAGAATTAACGACAAGACTGCCAATTGTATATTTTGTAGTGTTAAATGTATTTTTAATCAATATATGGTTTTTGGTGTACAATAAAATGTATCTAAATAATAAATAAATAAATGTTATAACATTTTTCTTCATAAATTATAAACTAGTGCTTCACTACAATCCCTGGCAAGTAGCGATGCAATCGTTGATGGTAAAGCCCGCTAGTTTATTAAGAGCTTAATCACTTCTTCCTTGCATACACTTAAACTGTAGTCAGGCGGAAACACGGCCACTGGTAAATTGTTCCATTTCCTCGATCTACGCGGTACAAAAGTAGAGGCGAAAGGCTTCGTTCGGATCGTTGTGATGATAACAACGTAAGGGTGGAAACTCGCCGTACGACGGGTCGTCCGATGAAACGGAGATGGGGGAATTGAATCTTGCAATTCCCTCCCACACTCTCCAAAATGCATCCTATGTTACATGTTTTTTATTGGCTTCACTTGTATTTTTGCTTGCTTGCTTGTTTGCTTGTTTGCTTTTTTGTCTTTCTCTAACTCTTTGGAATACGAGTGAGCGGCTCATTACTGTAAATTGTCCCACCATTTTCAATACGGTCGTTCGTTCGCTTTTTTTTTTTAAAGAATATCGAACTAAAAAGTTGAAAATAATTTTAAAAAATGCGTGAGGCGCTTAGTATACAAAAATTATGGCACTAAGCGCCTCACGCTTTTTTTAAAATTATTTTTAACTTTTTAGTTTGATATTTTAAAAGCATATTTTTTAGTTTTTTAAACTATATTTTTACAGATTGTAGCTTGATCTACTGTCTGTCTGTAGTACATAATAATACTAACAACAGATTCCCAGCACAATACGCGGAAGTTCCAACTATATTGCAGGGCGTAACAAGTAGTTGCATTAGTGCACAACTTGGCACGTTATTACCGCGTATATCTGGATTAGCGACACAATTACAGAACTGTGTGATTATATTCCAAGTAGTTTGTACCTACTCTGCATATTGTTGTGTTTAGATGCCTTGAACATAGTGCGGAGGAGGTGGTGATTTTGGTATCTTTAGTTCGAGTGCTGTTTGTAATTATTTAAATGCTCGTCGAACCTAAATGCTGAAATAGTTAGGTTAGTGTAGTGGCTGAGCAGCCTCCGTGGCGTAGCGGTAGCGGACGCGGCCGCTGCGCAAGGTGGCGCGGTTTCGATCCCCGCACAGTGCAAGTATTTGTATGCATGAATATGAATATTTGCACTGGTCTGGTCGTGCCTCGGAAAGCATGTTAAGCCGTTGGTCCCGGTTGTCATACGAACATCTAGTGGCAGTCGTTACGGGTTGTTGGAGCCCTCAAAAAAGTCCAACAATTGGTCTAACTGCAATGCTTCGATGTCGCCTTCGGGTTGTGGTGGTCAGACGGCAGTCGCTTCACGGAAAATGTCGAAGTTTAGCCATATCAGCAGTTGGACTGATAAAAACGGACCCCAGACTCCAAAGCTGAAAAGGCTTCGGATGCGACTGGGATTAACGCTGGGATGATGATGAGTGTAGTGGCTGAGCGATAGATTGCTGCGCTGAGTGCCGTGGGTTGGATCCCCGTACGGACCAAATATTCAACTATGACCTACAAGTAGTTGTTTCGGGTATGGCTGTGTGCGTATGTGAGTTGAAATATTTGTAAACGTACCCACGATACAGGAGTAATTCCTAGTGTGGGGCACCGTTTTTTTTTTTTTTTTTTTTTAATGAGGTTGTTGAAAATTATTTTCACTTTAAACTTCTTAAATTAAGTCAAAATCAAAGTTTTTAATCCGTAAAACATAGGTAAGTAAACAACATTCACATGTCATTTATCCATATTAGGCTGAGAATCAGCATTTTTCGAACGTCAAAAGACAGTCCCTCAAAACGCTCGCTCAATCTACTTCCTAGTGCCTTCGCTGGGAAGAAGAACTGGCGCAACATACTCCCTAACAGCACGGCTGTCTATTTAGTTAAAATTCAATCATTCTTAAATAAACAACAAGTATAACTAGAATTGATTGAACATGTCGTGGTGGTCTAGTGGTTAAAACATCAGCCTCTCAAGTATGAGTGCGCGGGTTCGATTCCAGGTCAGGCAAATACCAATGTAACTTTTCTAAAGTTATATCTACTTTCTAAGTATATCTTGGACACCAATGACTGAAGGTGAAGGAAAACATCTTGAGGAAACCTGGACTTTAAGTCTGAAATCGCCAACCCGCATTGAGCAAGCGTGGTGATTACGCTCAATCCTTCTCTGTATGAGGGGAGATCTGTGCCCAGCAGTGGGACGAAAAAAGGTTGATAATGATGAATAATGATGATACCTAGAATTTATTGAATTATGGAGGCGTTTCATTAAAAATATGTTTTATGTGATGGAGACATTAGTAAACGTATGATATTCAGACGTTTTTTTCTCTCTTTCAAAACTCTGTATTTTTTTAAGTTAAATATCAATGCAAAGCTGCATAACATAAATACACATTAGCACATAACATTAAAATTACAAACAGCTTGTAAAATAACAGTACTTTTCATTAGCCCACACAACATCCCATAAAGAGTTCCGAAAATCCTACAATTTCCCAACAAATTAAGACCATAACTTAGCTGAATGCGCTCATAAATAAAACCTACTTAATCACCTCGGTATTTATTAAGAGGCAACTAATTTACCAAGTTCAACCATTAAACGCTTTATATCAATGTCCTGGGAATCTCTTTGATTCCACTACATTACATTCTAAAGATATTTTCTGTTGAGGTGGGTTCATTCCGTAAGCATTCGTTTGGGGACATTCGAAGGAAAGCGTTCACGTTGAACGTTCGGTCGTGCGAACTAATTATACTCAAAATAATCCTCAAGTGATACTGTAAACACAGTCTAAAAATCATACAGTCGTCCAACGAAGACGTCGAGACAGAGCAATCGTGCGGGGTGTGAGGGACGAGACGCGGATAAGCGGCACCCGAGCTGCGAACAAAACGATGTTCGTAGCTCGGTATCTATCATTAAGGGCTGAAGCGTGTTTGTTTTTTTATTTGTTTTATAATTTGATATGAGTGTCAATTTTGAGTATAATTGGGGAAAAAGTCAACCTTTCTGAAATCCAAGATTGCGGACGCCAATTTAAATGTATGTTAATATGATATGGGTGTTAATTCCGAGGTGGATTGGGGTGCTGGTTACGAAAATGCCCTCTAAATAACTTAAATCTCTCTCGAGTAAAAATAGCAAATTAATTAAATATAATACAGCTCTCGATTTTGATCTGCAATAAATAAATAGTTTCATAAATATTGTTTATTTGTGACAACCCTGGCCGATGCCTTACTGTCTAGACGATGTCGGCATTTTACACGAGATCAAAGGCGTCGACCTACTGTCTGATTTTTATACTGTGCTGTAACTAAGAACTCTGAAGATTGGGTTACCTAAGAACACGACGAACATGGTAAGCGCAGTGGTTGAGCTATTGACTGCTGCTCTGCTTTGATTCCCGCACGGAAGAAATATTTGTATGATCTACAAGTAGTTGTTCCGGGTCTGGGTGTATGTGTCATCATCATCTTCTCAGGGTTAATCCTAGTCGCATTCGTAGCTTTTCAGCTTTGGAGTCTGGGGTCCGCTTTACCAGTCTAACTGCTGATTTTGGCTAAACTTCGATATTTTCAGTGAAGCGACTGCCATCTGACCTCCACAACCCGAAGGCTATATCTAAGCATTGCAGTTAGACGAATTGTTAGAATTTTGAGGGCTCCA
This sequence comes from Sesamia nonagrioides, assembly GCA_017933935.1. Lineage (NCBI taxonomy): Eukaryota > Metazoa > Arthropoda > Insecta > Lepidoptera > Noctuidae > Sesamia > Sesamia nonagrioides. Next base: position 971,588 of record JADWQK010000998.1, on the reverse strand, counting down.
ACAACCCGTAACGACTGCCACTAGATGTACGTATGGCAACCGGTACCAACGGCTTAACGTACTTTCCGAGGCACCACCAGACCAGTGCAAATATTCATATTCATGCATACAAATATTTGGGTCTGGGTGTTTGTGTATGTGAATTTATATGTTTGTAAATCCACCCCCGATACAGGAAAATTCCTAATGTGGGGCAACTTTAAAAAAAAATGAAAGGATAATCTATACTCTATACTAATATATAAAGCTAGTTTGTTTGTTTGTATGTGCGTGCTAATCTCAGGAACTACTGGTCTGATTTGAAAAATTCTTTTTGCGTTGGATAGCCCATCAATCCTGGAAGGCTTTAGGCTATATAACATCACGCTGCGACCAATAGGAACGGAGCATAATTAATTCCACGCGAACGAAGTCGCTGGCGGCTGCTAGTATCATATAAGGGCTCTGAAATGACGGTCGTCAAGAAAATGACGGTTGAAGAACTAAATTGTTTTTGACAACTTTGCCAATAGCCATTACTACAAATCATTCTCACCATATATTCACTAGCTTTGTGACCACTACAACCATTGGTGGAGCAATGGTCACGGAATTAGAAAATATAATAAACTAGCGCGCTTCACCATCAACGATTGCAACACTGTTTACCATCAGGCGGGATTGCGGTCAAGCACTAGTTTATCTATACTAATATATGAAGCTAAAGAGTTTGTTTGTTTGTTTGAAGGCGCTAGTCTCAGAAACTACGGGTCCGATTTGAAAATTTATTTTTGTGTTGGATAGCTCATTAATCCAGGAATGCTTTAGGCTATATAACATTACGCTGCGATAAACAGGAGCGAAGTATAACTACCTACTGACTACTACTACATAACCACGCGAACGAAGTCGCTGGCAGCCGCAAGTAATTTATATAAAATAATAATAATAAGATTGTAGTTTCGGACCCATCAGACGTTCTCAAAACGGTAAAAAAACAACATCATGACATCGAGTCTAACAAAAAAATTTTAGACATGTAACATAAGAACCCACGCGATTACTGACCACTCTCTTAAAGAATAGACCTGTTCTATCAGCCCAACATGCCACATTAAGCTTGCTTCACGTAGCCAACGCTAAAAACCTCGTAGCCAAACGCCCATTAAGTGCGGCCGCAGTGTGGTCGCACCTTAAAAGCTTTTTATGAAATGATTATTGGAACGAATATTTTAAAATGTACATTTTGGTTTATGATTCATTGGTTCATTCATTAATGTTATCAATTTCTCATTAATTTTAGTAACGTTGTGGTCTTTGCCGGGTAGAAGGAAATGGTTCCGCGATGCATTCTTTACGAACCCAGTGGTAAGGAATGAATAATGTTCATTTTTGAACCCGGATCATGGAAGTCAGAGTTTCCCGTTTCCGTAATGAGTCTCCGTCATAAGCTATACTTATGACGGAGACTTCTTTTAAGTAGATAGATTCAATACAGTAAGCAGAAACCTTGATATTGAAGTTCTGATTGGAAGAAGACTTTGTCTATCACGTCTAACCTACAAACCATCAGGTTTCCTCTCATACAGAGAAGGATTGAGCGTAATGATCACGCTTGCTCAATGCGGGTTGGCGATTTCAGACTTAAAGTTCAGGTTTCCTCAAGATGCTTTCCTTCACCTTCAGTCATTGGTGTCCAAGATATACTTAGAAAGTACATAACTATAACTTTAGAAAACTTACATTGGTACTTGCCTGACGTGCAATCGAACCCGCGCACTCATACTTGAGAGACTGGTGTTTTAACCACTAGGCCACCACGACTTTTCACGACAAACCAAGTGTTGACTGATAATGGAGCCGATTCTCTTGTTTCCAAACCAAATTAGTTTTTAGTTAAGTTCATCTTTTTCTCTCTATTTTCTCGGTGTTAGGCCATAACATCGGCTGCCGGCAGAAGTTACCACCCACCAGACAAAGTCTTGCCGCCAAGCGATTCGTCGTGTTTCGGCATGATGCCTGGTGAAGCCGTACGGAGGACGGGTCTAACCAGTTGTGTTGCGTTGTGTGGTGGGTACGATGCGCCAAATGTTGTTGTGTCGGGAGTTTGATCGTGGAGAGTCTCGAGATCAATCTCCCTCTAGCGCAGCATCGTTTGGTCGTGTTGGTCTTGGGTTTAACATTGCATCACCTCGCTCAACTGCCGTCATCCTTCCTATTCCTAAGTTTTTTAAGTGAATAGGCTTAATAAACTAGTGCGCTTTACCATGAACGATTGCATCACTGCTTACCATCAGGCGGGATTGCAGTCAAGCACTAGTTTATAATTGTTAAAAAAAAGAAAAGGATAGAAGATAACATTAAGTTTAATCCTGTCAAATTACGATACTCCATAGACAGTTTAGAGGCGATTATATTCATGGCGACCAAAAATACGCCAATTAACGTCAGGAGTGCACTAATTTGACAGGTCTAAACTGACATTTTATCTTCTGTCCTTTTCTTAACGAAACAGAAAGAAATTGATGCATTGAACTTAAATTTAATTTAGGTTATGAACAAGGGGCTCGAGGCCATTATCTTTTCATTTGCTGTTCCCAACTATTTTGGGGATTTCAGTTTGACTGAATGCAACTGAATGAAGCCATTATTTTTTACGACCGAGTCCATGGTACATCAAACCAAATTCAACCTTACACGCAAGCATTAAAGTCGGAATTATAAAGTCTTAATGAAAGAAGCAACCAAGTGCTGCGTTGTGCGCTTGTTCAGTTCAACCATTTTTTACATGCTTTTTATTAGCTTCACTTTTATGTTTGCTTGTTTGTCCGTCTCTAACTCTTTGGACTAAGAATGAGCGGCTCATTACTGTAAAATGTCTCATCGTTTTCAATACGTTCATTCGTTCGTTTTCTTTTAAAAAAGAATATCGAATTAAAAATAAAAAAATAAATATAGTTTAAAAAACTGAAAAAAACATGCTTTTAAAAAACATCAAACTAAAAAGTTAAAAATAATTTTTAAAAAAGCATGATGCGCTTAATATACAAAAATTATGGCACAAAGCGCCTCACGCTTTTTTTAAAACTATTTTTAACTTTTTAGTTTTATGTTTTTTTTACGTTGATTGTGAATCTACTGATGGATCTAGTGATCGATGGTATAATAGCATGAAAACCATCAACACTAGCCTTCGCGAACATGCCACATGCACTACAGAAACGGGGCAGCCCCAGCAACATCCTGAAACCGTTGTTATAATAAAGAGTATTCCAATTCCCTTCTACCTTCTGAAATTCTTGAAAGCCATAGGTACTCTATTGAATTGGAAACCATATTTTATTATCCTAAAAAAGGTAAAGGGTATTGGTACTTTCTTGACACATAAAGTAAGAAACTTTACCGCACCATATTTTCGTGAAAAATATCATCTTTCAGAGTCATGCAACACCGAGACCCTTAGGCTGGTACCTTCAGGGATTCTGAAGAAATAAATATGTAACACGTCACTTATGGTAAAGTTGTCTTAGTTATTTCTATTCCTATCTCTAAAGTAGGCCAGAGAAAAGCTGAGAAAATCCATACAGACTTCAATGGTGATAAATCATCAAAGCACTTCTCCCGCTCTGTCTGTAAGATTTTGCTGAATAAAACCCACTCGGGTCCTTGCATTTTGCCTATACCAAGAGCCTCGGTATATATTGGACAACCCGGGAAATTGCAGGCATCGGCCTTAGCGAAATCCGAACGTCTGAACCTTCTTTAAAAAAGCACATATACACAAGTCATAGCTTTAATTTTTTTTTCTTTATAGAATCATTGCCCCACACTAGGAATTACTCCTGTATCGTGGGTACGTTTACAAATATTTACAAAACAGTGAAACTCATATACAAAAACAGTCAGCCATGCCATCAACGATTGCATTACTTCTTACCATCAGGGGGATTGCAGTCAAGCACTGGTTTATGATGATTAAAAAATATATACACGTGGAAGAAGTGCTTCAGTTTTTATAGTAAAATCCATAGTCTCCAATATCCAAACCTCCTATAAACTTCAATCCAAATCAGACCAAAATGTTCATAATGCTGTGACGTATGCCTCCTCTCTGTAAGAAGGAGTGGGCCGTAATCCACCACGCTGACTCAGTGCGGGTTGGCAGATGTCACATGTCATGTCATATCGAATGTTTAGATCTAGGACTTGGGAACTTATTCATAATCTATTTGTCTATCGTTTTAATTATAATGTTAATGAAATAATCGACGCAAAGTAAAGCGCTTGTTACAACCAACAATATTACAAATGTTTATACCCTATAGCTTTACTTTGCAACCCGAAATTCGCAGCCACCTGGGCCATCACTGCTCTCGAAACTCCAGTATTACTAACAAGATAATACTCTACGCTCCGAAACAGCTTCGTATACAGTAGCAATAAGGTGCTGCATTCCTAGATCACAATTACACCTACCCACCCGAAGCCAAGCACCCTCAGAAACATTACCTCTACAGAGTCTAAAGCACACAACAAAATATTCGGACAGTACGAGGCAATAGAGCAGAAATTCCACTCTGCGGTAGTCACGAAATAAATGAAAGAAAAGTAAACACGTAATCCTATCGCACAGTCAAAATTCGCACACGTTCACAAATATGCACAAGAAAATGTTTGGGGGAAAGTAAACCAAAAGAAGAGTAAGTTTGTTAAACATTTTAACACTAAAGACAAAGGACTATGTAAGCGACGGGTTCTTGGAAAGAGATACTGTGGCACATAGACAAGTGAAGTAATACGGGTAGAATTGTAATCCGCCGAGAGTGGGAGAGGGCATTTGATGATTTCCCATCTACAAATTGAAGACACTCACAAAAAATAGTCTCTTATTTTGTTTGTTTCTGTTGGGGGGGGGGGGCAAGTCAGGCCTAGAGGAAGGCAAGTCAGGCCTAGGAGGAGAGCAAGTCAAATTTTAAGAGTGGGTAATCTTTGTGTGCTATAATAGTCGGACGCGGTTTTTTTACACCATACAATTTGTTAGTGTCTACTGCATGGTTTATTTAAAAGTAAGGGATAAGTCCTCGTTTATACTTTGTTTAGTAATTAAAGGAGTTCATACATGTTCTGCGAGAGCCCCCCCCCCCTGCCCCTCCCACCTGGGTACGCCAATGCTCATTTTAGTAACCATTATGTTTTTCCTCATAAGAGTACATATTTATTTTAATTTTGAAATGAAATAATTTGTCTAAAACCATAAATTAAAACGATTACTTAACTAAGAACTACTTCCAATAAGCTTAAAGAAAAACGTTTTGCCTTTCCAATATACGACATCAACTTTTATGTAAGTATGTGAAAATTTAGCGTAAGTGGGCCTTCTGGACTTACTTATTTCTTGACAAAACCAACAGTAACTAGAAATACCTGGCGACCATTCCCTACATTCTACCGGGTCTCTATCGAGAGCTATTAAACCTCACAGAAGTCCCAAACTATCTCTTCAATGTACCATAACGTACAGCAATGCGACTGGACATTTAAAAATGCAAAGACTAAGCTATTTTTGCTGCAGATACATTTTAAGTGGACAGGTTTGCCGCTGTTGGGCGAAATTAAATTTTGGAGAAGATTATTCTAGAAAGTTAGAGAGAGAATTTTGGAATGGACATTTTTGTGGGACTAGCTGGAATTAGCTTTAACGCAGTAGAATGAAAAAAAAAACAGATATTTAGAGTAAAAATAAAAATAAATTAGATAAACAAGTTAGTAGGTAAATGGGTATAAATCGAACTGACTGGCTGACTTTTCTAAACTATACAGTCGGAAATTACAATCTAAAATATTGCAACACGACTTTTTAAATTATTTCATACATACGTTTCTCTCTCGAGCTTGAAAAGACCTACTAACCTATACTACCCTTTCTTTTTTAGGAAAACTAAAGATTTATAAATCTGCTCACAATCAAATATATTGGACTACCCTATAATTGATCAATGCAATTAATTCGCTCAAGAGCAATGCGGAATAGAACATGTACGGGTAGATGGAAATAATCGTATAGAGGTAGGCATCGAGGCCATTAACTCCGGGATGTCGAGAGCCCTCGTCGTGAATAAGATGCAGGCGCCATATTGATTTCCTTACACGTACAGCCATAAGCACCAATATGTCAGCAATAGGCAACTTACAATTACGATTTTTACGTGAAATAACAAATGCAACGTTGGAATACAACTCATTTCATAAACCTATGGGTTCGAAAATGAACCCGTGGGTTGAGAGCAGACTAAAAAGTTGTAGGTCGTAGAATCGAACCCGGACAAAATCAAAATCACAAATCATTTAGTCAAATTAGGATGAGAATCAGCACTTTTTGAACGTCAATATTAGGTACATATGAAACTCTCCCAAAACGCCCGCCCTCCGTCACTTCCTAGTGCTTTCGCTGGGAAGTAAAAGTTTTTTTTTATTTTAATAATTATAAACTAGTGCTTGACTGCAATCCCGCCTGATGGTAAGCAGTGATGCAATCGTTGATGGTAAAGCGCACTAGTTTATTAAGCCTATTCATATTCACTTTAAAAACTTAGGAATAGGAAGGATGACGGCAGTTGAGCGAGGTGATGCAATGTTAAACCCAAGACCAACACGACCAAACGATGCTGCGCTAGAGGGAGATTGATCTGGTGGCGGAACAAACTCCCCAGCAGCACAGTTGTCTGTTTATATAAAAAAAAACACAGGCGCTTCGCAAACGCTTTACTTTGTGCAAATTATTTCATCACCACTGCTCTCAAAACGATGAAGGAACACATCATGAGGAAGCCGGCATGCTCTAGAAGCAAAATTTCGAAGACATGTGATGTGACATCTACTACCCCGCACTGAGCCCGTGTGGTACATTACGTGGTAGATGACTGGGTGATTCCTATTACACAGTCAAAATTTGCACACCTTTACGCGTTTACTTTTATTTCATTTATTCCGTGACTACCGCAGAGTGGAATTTCTGCTCTATTGCCTCGTACTGTCCGAATATTTTGTTGTATGCTTTAGACTCTGTATAGGTAATGTTTCTGAGGGTGCTTGACTTCGGTCGCGCTGATCTAGGAATGCAGCACCTTATTGCTACTGTATTCGAAGCTGTTTCGGAGCATAGGGTATTATCTTGTTAGTAATACTGAAGTTTAGAGAGCAGTGATGGCCCAGGTGGCTGCGAATTTCGGGTTGCAAAGTAAAGCTATAGGGTATAAACATTTGAAACGTTGTAGGTTGTAACAAGCGCTTTACTTTGCGTCGATTATTTCATTAACATTGTTATTAAAACGATAGACATTATGAAGAAGTCCCCAAGTCCTAGATCTAAACATCCGACATGACATGACATGTGACATCTGCCAACCCGCACTGAGCCAGCGTGGCCCACTCCTTCTTACAGAGAGGAGGCATACGTCACAGCATTGGGAACATTTTGGGCTGATTTGGATTGAAGTTTATAGGAGGTTTGGAGCAGTGATGGCCCAGGTGGCTGCGAATTTCGGGTTGCAAAGTAAAGCAGGGTTCAGGGTTTCGGGTTGCAGGGTTTGAACCTTTGAAACTTTGTAGGTTGAAATATGCCCTTTTCCTTAGATTATTTCATCAACATAGTTATTAAAACGATAAAGAAATACATTATGAAGATGTCCCCAAGTCCTAGATCTAAACACTCGAAGACATGTGTCATTTACCACTCGCACTGGGGCCGTGTGGTAGGTAACGGCCAAAAAGAGAGTCTTTGTCCCAAAAGTGGGATCATTATAGAGGCTAATTACATTGTGCTATTTAATTTGGTATGCATTTTCTAACCTATAGCTTTATGTAACGTCTTCATTATAATATCATTTTCATTACAAAGTAAAGGACTAAATCGCTTTTGAATAAAACTTATGTGTTTCATGAAAAACAAATTTTTGAGTTTAAGTTCTAAGTATGGAGGAGAGCCCCCAATATTTATTACTAGCTTTCCGCCCGCGTCTTCGTCCGCGGCTTCGCCCGCGTGGAGTTCGGTTATATCGCGCTTTTTAGATTTCCTTCCGGAACATCAATTTTTTCCGGGATAAAAGGTAGCCTATGTTCTTTCTCAGGGTCTAAAGATTGTCTGTGCCAAATTTCATCAAAATCAGTTGAGAGGTTTAAGCGGGAAAGCGTAACAGACAGACAGACAGAGTTACTTTCGCATTTATAATATTAGTATGGATAAATAAATGATTTTAAATATTGCTAATAAATTCATTTCATAAATTGGATGTGTGTTTCGATTATTTAAATAATAATAAAAATTAGTAAATACATTACAGTCGTTTTTACTATCCATGTGCATAACCACGTTATCTTTACCTACAACCTACGAAATAGATTTTATGAGATTTTTACCATAATTTAGACAAATAATTACGGATGGCGTATGTGTATTATACGATAGTACCTACCTATTGAACATTTTTTTTTCTCAGCATGTATGCTTCAATGTTGGAACTTAAAAATAATTTGCTAAATGTGGTTGGTTGCCTATTCCTTTCGGAAATAGAGACTTGTGAAGTTATGTAAACTAATTAAAAATACGATTTGTAAGCGAATCGTTTATGTGTTCGGAATCAGGCCATGTTCGCTTCCACTGTTCACTTGAAAACAAATATTTGTTTGACCTATTACTTGTTCTGAATAGAATGTTTGTGCAAGATGTTTGTGTTCCGCAAACTTGGTGTATACAGCTTATTTAAGTATTTATTGAAATAGTGTTAAGAGTTTGTTTTTCTTTATAATTTTATCAACTAAAGCACCTGCCATGTATTCTCTTCACCACCTGTGGCTGACTGGTAGAGCATGCCCAAGGCATTAAGTCCGCCTGCGTACAGTTCATGTGCGAAAGTATAAATAAATAATAGAAAATAAATAACAATGAATGAGTTTGCCCTTGTCTGTGACTTATAATGAAACATTTTTCTTATTGTGTTTATATATACGACCCAATGAATAGGCCCAGTCTAGAGAATTTTAAAATTTAAGCTAAAGAGATGAATGGTGCTTAGAAATCAAGCAATAGAGAAATTTTTTTTCAAGTCTTTTCAAACTAAACTATTTTTTAGAATGAAATAAATACTAACAAAGATTTTAGAAATATATTATTTAGGTCCTTTTAATATTAAGAAATTGTTATTTTTTACAGATTCCTCTGAAACGGAGCAATCGGTGGATATTTAAGTACATACCGATTTTATAATCGGGTTTTAATTTGAATAAATAAAAAAATAATTATAAATAACACTTACCTATAATCCTTGCTTTGTATTTAAAGGCTGATTTTTCTAACGCCAGATAGGAATAATTATCAATTTTCTACGGTTCTTTCATATAAATTTGTTTAGACCTCAATTGTATTGGACTAATAAGATGTATGTATTATATTGAAAAATTAACACCCTTATTGCGTAGTTTGAATTATTTTTGAGCATAATGCTAATCCATTGGTCCATATGTTCAAAAATGCGTCTGCTCAACAATGTAAATAACGCAATGAATGTTGTTGAACCATCAAATTGAAAGCCATTGTTACTGATTATTTTTTTATGCTACTGATTATTACGTTATTACCGAGCAGGCTTTCTAAAAATCACTCAATCAAAAATAGAAACTTAACGAAACCGCCTTCAACTTTTGGGAGTTGAGATTTCCTCGAACCTTAACTTTGGGCGGTTCATTGAGTCCAAGGCCGAGGTGGCTGCCAGGAAGCTTGGCGTCATCGCAAAGTTCCGGCAGTACTTCACACCAGGGCAGCTTCTAATGTTGTACAAAACACAGGTCGGTCCGTTCGTGTGTGGAGTACTGGAGCCACATTTGGGCTGGTGCTACTAAGTGCCACCTAACCACTTTGGATTTAGTGGAGAGGCGTGCGAAGAGGCTGACTGGCGACGCAGATTTAACTCAAAACGGTCTCCAAAGCCTAGAGCACAGGCGTAGAGTAGCCAGCCTTTCGGTGTTCTATAGCATTCATTTTAGTGAGTATGCGAGGGAATTCCATGATTTAGTTCCCCCATCTCCGTTTCACCATCGGACGACCCGTCGCACGGCGAGTTTCCACCCTCACGTCGTGAACACCACTACGATTCGGACGAAGCGTTTCGCCCCCTCTTTCATACCGCGTACATCGAGGGACTGGAACAATTTGCCAGCGGCGGTGTTTCCGTCGGACTATCATTTGAGTGTCTTCAAGGCTAGAGTGAATAGGCTCTTAATAAACTAGTGCGCTTTACCATCATCGATTGCGTCACTGCTTATCATCAGGCGGGGTTGCTGGCAATCGCTAGTTTATAATCTATAAAAAAACACTTTTCTCTTTAAAAAAATAGTATCCAAACTCTATGGCAATTCTCTTGCCATCTCATTATTTATCTCTTGTTCCACTTTAATTTTGGCCTTTTTCCCTGCGAATTTCATACACCAGACTTTACACTCTTTATTTGTATAGTCTGATGTATACAATGTAACTGGTGTGTTATGTTATTAGCCTGTGCTTAGTAAATATACTTTCATTTTATCTTTCAATACTTTTTTCATTCACCGCTTCTTATTCATATCTGACCTCCAAAATACAAGAAAACACCCAAGTCGGGGGCCAGATATTTTGGATTTCTTCTAAGAATGATACTAAATAAATTTAAAAACTCAAACCAGACGAAGCAGAACCATGAACGTTGAAAAGGAACCGTTCAATATTAAATCATCTACAACCAGAACCAATTTAATTCAGGACCAAAGAGACACCCAGAAAAATCCATCCAATCGCCTGAGAGTAAAATAGCCTTACCCAAATCCAATTCCAGGTGACATCGATAAAGATTTTACATAAATCAGTGATTTAATCCCATAATACCGCATTTAAGCTACATCCATACCTAATGTTCAGCAATTGAATTTTCTATATCAATTTAAATGACTTATTTCATTACGCTCTGTGCGAGAGGATTCTCTGGGATCTGCGAGCTGCGCGCATAAATTCAGAAATTGATAATAAAATTTTAGTAGGATCGCATTATGTTCAATGTTATATTCAATCGTTTGGATTTGTGGGTAGGTTTGTGAATGTAAATTTCCGGGGGGTTGACAAAGGGTTTTGTGGCTAGTGGGACGATGTTCGAAAATTTTCTTCCTTGTACAAATTGAATTTTGAAATTAGTAAATTGAGAAACGTGGTGGAATATCAATGGATATATAATTACTTGGTAAATAGATAAGGTTTTATAAGATTCAAATGTACTGAAATACAATCTTAACCATTCGCATCCAAAATATTGCAATGAACATAGTTTTTATTCTCCGTATAAAAGTAATAAATTTTGCAACATATATTTTTTATTAAAAAATATGCTTAACCGCAATTCCGCCTGATGGTAAGCAGTGATGCAATCACTCAAAAAAAAACCCGAGTGAATAGGAAGGAAGACGGCAGTTGAGCGAGGTGATGCAATGTGAAACACGACCAACGATATTGCGCCAGAGGGAGATTGATCTGGAGACCTCCGCGACCAACCTCCCGACACAACGTTTGGCGCATCGTACCCGGCACACATCGCAACACAACTGCACGACCACGACGAATCGCTTGGCAGCAAGACTTTGTCTGGTGGGTGGTAACTTCTGCCGGCAGCCGATGTTATGGCCTACCACCGAGAAATTTCATTAATTTAAGGTTTCTACTCCTAGAGCATAGGCCTCTGTGAGTAAGATTTGATCGTAATCCACCTCACTGGCCCAGTGTATATAACACACATACCAGCCTATAATGTTTCCACTCCTCCGATCGGGTTAGTAGATGTCACATTTGCCTTGAAACTTTTTGTCTCTAGGACATGCCGGTTATCTCACGATCTTTTCCTTCGCCTTTTTGGAAGCAGTGATAATGAAATAATTTACACAATGTAAAGCACCTGACAGGGTCCGAACCTGTGACCTTCAATTTGTAAGTTTCGGCTAATACCCCTAGCCCACCGCTGCATAATGCGAGTCGATGGATTTTGTGACATTTTATTTGAAATCTTGAACCGCTTCTACAATTTCATAATTAGGTTATAGGTAGCTTTCAAGGAGTTCTGACACCAAATTGATCTAGTATTATAAATTAATTTCCCATCTTCCACAAGCGCCACACAAAACACTGAACAACTTTTTCCTCGCACGTATTAAACGGAGCAACATCCGAAGTTTTGCGGAACTTACCGATTAGTTCCGAGCTCAAATCCGGAACTGAAGTAAAAACGGTGTTCCGACAAGTAGCGAAGTTCCACGGAACTTCGGGCGGTTTCATAACGAGTTTGATGCGGCTGTGCTACTAAACAAGATTCCCAAAATAGATGGATGTTTGCGATAATCGATATATCTAGAGTGGTTTCATAAGACTGCTACAAATGGCTTCAGAGAGACAAAAAGTTATTACCTATACCTCTTCATCTCTTCAGTTAGACTGGTTAAGCGGACCCCAGACTCCAAAGCTGAAAAGCTGGACTGGGATTAACGCTGAGATGATGATGATGAGTTTGTAACTCTTCTGTAGTAATCACGTTTGAGAAATTATGTTATAAGGTAACAGTTCACCGTCCGGTAAGGAGCAGGCCCGAGTCGACGGTGCATTGTGTTGCGCCAGTCGGTTTGCATTTAAGCGGAAATTGCAGAGTTATTTTCGCAACAACTAGCGTAGAGTTATTGCTACACCCCTCTCCCAAATTTTAGTTTTTTTTATGTATATATTATAAGTATATATTTTGGTAATAGTATGTATGTATATTTAGCTTATTTAAGTATTTTTTTAATAATTATAGGGGCTTTTTTTTCCTTTAAATATTCTTTCAAGCTAAAGCACCTACCATCTTATCTCTTCACCACCTGGGGTTGACTGGTAGAGAATGCCTAAGGCATTAAGTCCGCCTCTGTACATGTCATGTGTGCAAAAGAATAAATAAATAAATTGTTCCACGCGCGCCTCATAGATATGTCATCACACTGAGATGGGGTCCACGAAGACCGATGCTTTCCAGGGCTGCGGGATGTGATACCATGGACCCTGGAGCACTGGCGGTACGCGGGTGGGTTTTAGTCAGTAAAAGTCTGACACGCCCTTCCGCTCCGCCCTTCTAAGAAAGGTGTAGTGTCACACATTGAGAGGAGCATGCTTAAATGGTTGTGGCACATTGGGAAGATGAAATCGAATGACAAGGGGCTAAGAACCGGTTTTCTCGACAGATGTGAGGGGAAACGTCAGAAGAGGATGGCCTACAAGAACATATATGATGGCCTTATTACTGATATTTTTAGTCAAAATTCACGTTCTAGTCAGGTCAGATTCAAAGTACTTGTGGTCTTGTATGTATGACCAGATCTATGGAGAATAAGGAGTGTTTAAGAATTGTAGCAGGAGGTCTTCAGCTTCTGCCTACCCCCATTGAAAGAAGTCGTCAATTTATGTATACATGTATCATGTATGTATCTTTGGTAATCACCACTACAGGATAACGAACTGAGTTATGGCCATATTACTGCAATGTTCCTCGAATAATCGAGATGAAACTTAAGATTGTCTTGAAGTTCCTTCAATACCTAGTGTATTTGTCATAATTAACTGACAGCTGTAAAGGGGGACATAAATTAGTGCTAAAGTTACTAAATTTAGATCTAACTCGGTGAACATATGTTCATGATTTAGGTTGGTGTCATTGTACCCATTGTGGTATTTTTGTTGTAGGTATCCAGTACGTTAATCATAGTTATAACCCACATGTGTGCAAAATTGCATTCAAATCTATTCAGTAGATTTTGCGTAATCAAGTAACAAACTTACATCCTCGGTGATAGGTCATAACATCGGCTGCCGGCAGAAGTTACCACCCAACAGACAAAGTCTTGCCGCCAAGCGATTCGTCGTGTTCCAATGGCATGGCGTGGCATAATGTCTGGTGAAGCCGTACGGAGGCCGGGTCTGAGCAGTTGTGTTGCAGTGTGTGGCGGGTACGATACGCCAAATGTTGTTGTGTCGGGAGTTTGGTCGTGGAGAGTCTCCAGATCAATCTCCCTCCAGCGCAGCATCGTTTGGTCGTATTGGTCTTGGGTTTAACATTGCATCACCTCCCTCAACTGCCTTCTTCCTTCCTATTCACTATTTTTTTTTTAAGTGATTGGGCTTAATAAACTAGTGCGCTTTACCATGAACGGTTGCATCACTGCTTACCATCAGGCGGGATTGCAGTCAAGCCTAGTTGCTTTTATAATTATTTAAAAAAAAAGCCATCCTGATGTCATCATCATCATCAAGAATTTTATCGGATTAAAGGATTGAGCGTTAACACCACGCTTGCTCAATGCGGGTTGGCGATTTCAGACTTAAAGTCCAGATTTCCTCAAGATGTTTTCCTTCACCTTTTTTTATCAGTCATTGGTGTCTAAGATATACTTGGAAAGTACATCCATGGTACATCCTGATGTAATGGAAGGAAAACAATTGAATACAGCGGTTTTCTTTATTTGAATTACGTATTATCATCAACCTACAGAGTGAGTACCTATACAATATGTAAAGAAAACCCTGTCCGACCCATAAGGATAATAAAGGTTAGGTAAACACTTGACCAAATATAATATAAAATTTTACATAATCATCATAGTAACAATAGTAATGAATTTTGAAATAATCCTTTTTTCCCGGGAATTAATTCCAATTTCCCCGAAATTTGATAATTTTTAAAAAAGTGATAACACCGGTATTATTATAAGCGAATAGCGATGCGACCACGTCACAGGTGCCGCGTGCCCTGCCCCCAGACGCCCGCGGAATGGGGTTGCTTACCGCACATGTATTAAGTTACGTCTTTTTACGAAATAATATTTATTTTTTTAAGGGGCATTTTTTTTAGGTAGTCGTGGTGGCCTAGTGGTTAAAACACCAGCCTCTCAAGTATGAATGTGTGGGTTCGATTCCAGGTCAGGCAAGTACCAATGTAACTTTTCTAAAGTTATATGTACTTTCTAAGTATATCTTGGACACCAATGACTAAAGGTGAAGGAAAACATCTTGAGGAAACCTGGACTTTAAGTCTGAAATCGCCAACCCGCATTGAGCAAGCGTGGTGATTACGCTCAATCCTTCTCTGTATGAGAGGAGACCTGCCCAGCAGTGGGACGATAAAAAAAAGGTTGATGATGATGATGATGATGGGCATTTTTTTTAAAGTTTAGCCTGTCTTTGTGGGCATTATTAGAATCAGTTATCGATACCCAACAATACCTTCATGGATCGGACAGGGTTTTCTTTACTTATTGTATAAGAAAGTCGCTTTGCGAAGTCTGCACCTATGTATGCTTAGATTTATAAATCTACGCGTAGAATTTTGATGCGTTTTTTTTTATAAATTATAAACTGCTGCTTGATCGCAATCCCGCCTGGTGGGAAGCAGTGATGCAATCGTTGATGGTAACGCGCTAGTTTTATATGAGCCTATTCACTCTAGCCTTGAAGACAGTTAAATTGTAGTCTGAAGGAAACACGGCCGCTGGCAAATTGTTCCAGTCCCTCGGCGTACGCGGTACAAAAGTAGAAGCGAAACGCTTCATTCGGATCGCTGTGGTGTCAACAACATAAGGGTGGAAACTCGCCGTACGACGGGTCGTCGATTTTTAATAGATAAGTAATTAAAAAGTGACACTCTCGGTGATAGGCCACAACATCTGCTGCGGGCAGAAGTTACCACCCGAAAAAGTCTTCCGGCTGTCTGATCATGCCGTCCGGAGGACGGGTCTGAGCAGTGTGTTGTAATATGTGCCGGGTACCATACGCTAAATGTTGTTGTGTCGGGAGTTTTGTCGTGGAGAGTTTCCAGATCAATCTCCCTCTCCGTCATTGTTTGCATTGTTTGGTTTTTAACATAATAATATAATATATATACGGACAAATCACACAGATTGAGCTAGCCCTAAAGTAAGTTCGAGACTTGTGTTATGGGATACTAACTCAACGATACTATATTTATAATAGATACGTATATAGATAAACATCCAAGACCCAGGCCAATCAGGACATGATCGGTTTTCCATCATGACCTGACCGGAGATCGAACCCGGGGCCTCCACGTCGCAGGCAGGCGTGTTGACCGCTGCGACACGGAGGTCGTCAACATTGCATCACCTCGCTCAATTGCCGTCTTTCTTCCTATTCTCTCGGTTTTTTTTGAGTGAATAGGCTCTTAATAAACTAGCGCGCTTGACCATCAACGATTGCATCACTGCTTACCATCAGGCGGGATTGCAGTCAAGCACTAGTTTATTATTATTAACAAAAAAAAAAACATACACTTATTTGCATTCATTTCTACAGACCAGAATAAGCATTTCGTAACTGTAAGGCGTTATTCTGAGTAACCTCCACGACTCCAAGACTCATTACTCATCCGAAATCAGATCGCAGACATAGTTCTCAACTTTACCGCTAAGTTTTGACGACTTAGTGACATCTCAGCGTTGGGAACTGTACTCACTCTGGATGATAATACCACAGAGTAAAAATCATACAGTAGATCGACGCCTTTGATCTCGTGTAAAATGCCGTCATCGTCTAGACAGTAACGCATCGGCCAGGGTTGTCACAAATAAACAATATTTATGAAATGATTTATTTAATGTACATCAATAGCTGTATTATATATAATTAATTTGCTATTTTTACTAAGGGAACAACTCGAGACAGATTTAAGTTATTTAGATGGAATTTTCGTAACCAGCACCCCAATCCACCTCGGAATTAACACCCGTATCATATTAATATACATTTAAATTGGCGTCCGCCATCTTGGATTTCAAAAAGGGTGGCTTATTCGTAACAAGCACCCCAATTATACTCAAAATTGACACTCATATCAAATTATAAAACAAACAAATAAAAAACAAACACGCGTTAGCCCTTAATGATAGAGACCGAGGTACGAAAATCGTTTTGTTTGCAGCTCGGGTGCCGCATACCCGCGTCTCGCCCCTCACACCCCGCAGGATTGCTCTGTCTAGACGCTTCGTCGGCCGACTGTATGATTTTTAGACTGTGATAATACTTTTTCTTTTAAGAGACTTACCTATATGTATAATACGTGCATATTCAACATTATTTTTTGTTTATGCGAAACCCGAAACACGTGTCCAGTATTTTTAAGTAAAGAATCTATGTACAAAATTTCAAAAAGATATTACGAAAAACCCTTGTTATCCTACTTGGTTGTCCCAACAAAAACATGGTGAACGCCGCTCGGGCGGGCGTGCTGCGTTGACTTGTGGCGTCAGCTGTTGCACGGGCGATCTACAGTAAGCTGCGTGGTGCGGTCGGTAACCACGCTGCTACAATTTCTAAATGTATTTGGGAAAAAATACAGATTAATGTAAGAATTATTGGAATCGATTCAGATGCTTATTCTAAACAACCTATATTCAGGTTTTTTATAATGAAAAAGTAACGTTATATAGCAAATCAAATCAAATCAAAATCGTTTATTTCAAATTAACCATCACTTGGTACTTTTGAATAGTCAAAGTCGGTCAGTTCAAGAAAAGTGAAGCTAAATTGCACGTTCCAAAGCGTAGTAGTTTCTTGCACGTTCTTCTCCATAGAGATGGAGAAGAACGTGCAAGAAACTCCATGGACACTCTTTTAAAATCATAATATATGGGTTACATTTCTTCGTTACATATTTATGTTGCTTCTATCATGTAGCAGAAAGACATTGATAATTCGAGATGTTTCTAATGTGATGTAGTAAATAAACGCATTTTACGATTACATTAAAAACATTCCTGAATAGTGCGAGATAGATCAAAATAATGTAGGTATAACCATTGATAAATATTAAACAGATATGATATGCTTTAACAAATTAACCAAAATAAATGTGCCGATCGGAGCAACAGCACACACATGCATTTTTTTTATTCTGCGTACATATCACACGTTGGCACAGTGTGAGTGAGATGGGGCGCAATCTAAAGCATAGAGAAGAAAAAGATGCGTAGTATTTGTCGTTTGCGCTTAAATAGAATCGACGAAAACTAAAGCGACTTGCTGGACTTACCTCATTTTGTACGCTTCATTTTCAGTGCGCTAGTGACGTATCTACCTTAGTTTAATATTATATCAATGGGTATAACAGTATTGTATACCTTAAAAAGGTATACAAAAAGCCCTGAATAGCATGTGTCCATCTCGTAGGAATAACCCACAATAAACTATTTCCATTATTTATGATTAACGATAAATATAATGTCTTATTTACGAAGTTATTTTAAGCAATACAGCATTATTACGCATCCCATTAAAAACATTTAATACATTGTACATTCAATAAAGATCTGTACAGCTTTTCGCAGCATATGATTTACTGATTGTTTTATAATACAGGACTATAATGGTTGCGCATGTAAACCGTGTAACTTTCAACGTTGCAGGCTTATATTTGAGCGTTTTGTATTTTTTAAACTAGTGCTTGACTGCATTCCCGCCTGATGGTAAGCAATGATGCAATCGTTGATGGTAAAGCGCGCTAGTTTATTAAGGGCCTATTCACTCTAGGCTTGAAGAAACTTAAATTGTAGTCCGACGGAAACACCGCCGGTGGAAAATTGTTTCAGTCCCTCGATGTACGCGGTATAAAAGAAGAGGCGAAACGCTTCGTCTGGATCATAGCGGTGTCAGCAACGAAAGGGTGGATACACGCCTTACGACTGGTCGTCCGATGATGGAAGGAAGATGGGGGAATTAAATCATGCAATTCCCTGGCATACTCTCCAAAATGCTTCCTATAGGAAACCGACACGCCGGCTACTTCGCCTGTGCTTCAGGCTTGGAAACCGATTTGAGCTAAATATCTTCGTACGCCGCTCCACCGAATCCAAAGTAGCCAGGTGGCATTTTGGAGCACCAGCTAGCATTTTTCACATGCCTAATTTATATATCGCCCTTTCAAGAGTAGAAACTGTAAATGTTGTATAATGTATAAAGACATTCTGCAGTATATTTAGTATCAGCTTTGCATCCGTGAGAAGTTGGGACGGGTCGCTACTAAAGAATAAATAGAGATATACTATAAAGATGACTATACTTTAGGGCATTACCTATCTCGAATCTTTCTATGTAATTCACCGCCTTTACGAAAAATACACAGTCCATATGGCGATATAATAATAATAATATTTATTTGCGAAAAACATGGACAAAGCTGTTAAAATATGAAATGCGCTCATGTTTTGCTTAAAATTAAGCATGCAAAATTATGATGAAATATTACAGTTTATGGTCCAAAAATTCATTAACAGTATAAAAAACATTTTGATTTAGCCAGTTATACAATTTAATTTTAAATAGTCTGCCATTTAGTTCCTTTAGTGCAATTGGTAATTTGTTAAATATACGTACACACATAGCCACACAGTTTTTATTGTATTTAGCACTTCTAGGCAGATCATCTAGAACTAGTCTATGTAGGTCACGCCGACTTCGTGAACATACTTCTTCCGCTGTTTTGAACAGTTCTTTATATTTCTGTACAAACATACATACTTCGTACACATATATTGAAGGCAATGGTAGCAAACCAAGCTTTTTAAATATTGGTTTACAGGATTCCTCGGATGAAATCCCGTATATGGCTCGTTTACATCGTGTCGTCTCGTGTATGGTTCGTATATCAAAACTATAAACATGATATATTTGTCCATTGTTACCTCACATTGTATAGGTTTCTGGCATAATGAGAAGCAAACAAAAGCTCAATATGACTTATTTTCATGTTTGAAAACGGTCCTACAAACTACACGGCATTCAAGAATATTCATGGGGAGAGAGAATGAACTTTGAACACTGAGTGAGTATTACTTCACTGCATCTCTGAGAGCAGCGGTGGCCTATAAGTGGTATCAACCGCAACTTACAAATTGTAGCCCGTAAATTCCAGAACCCCATCAGACGCTTCACTTTGTGTAAATTATTTCATCACCAACGTTCTCGAAACGTTGAAAGAAAACATCGTGAGGGATCAAACGGGATACCAAACTTCGAGGACATGTGCCATCTACCAACCCGCACTGGGCCTTGCTGTTTAGATTACGGCCCACTCCCTCTCACCGAGAGGAGGCCTGTTTTTCAGGAGTGGGAACATAATAGGCTGATTATGTAACATATCTTACGATATTTATCTGGAACTTGAGGTCCCTAGCCCCTTTTAATGAGTGAGGCAACCGACCATAAACCTTGTTTTTTGTTATTACCCAGGTAGGGGAAGGGGGCGCCCCCCCCCCCCATTACTAAACGAGGACTTATCTCTAATTTTTAAATAAACCATGCAGTAGACACTAACGAAATGTACGGTGTAATTGCCAAAAAACCGCATTCGACTATAGAGCAAAAAGATTACCCACTCTAAAAATTTGACTTGCCCTCAGGCTCCAAAGCTGAAAAAGGTTCGAATGCGACTGGGATTAACTCTGAGATGATGATAATGATGAGTATTATAGTATCGATTTTACTTAATATTTTTTTTTTTTTTTTAATTTTATACTAGTCATGGTAAAGCTAGTTTATTAAGCGCCTATTCACTCAAAAAAAACAGAGTGAATACGAAGGAGAACGGCAGCTGAACGGGGTGCAATGTTAAACCCAGAGGGAGATGGATCTGGAGGCCCTCTACGACCAAACTCCCGACACAACAACATTTGGCGCATCATACCCGGCACACATCGCAACACAACTGCTCAGCCCCTTCATCTGTACGGCTTCACCAGACATCATGCCGGAACACGACGAATCACTTGGCGGCGAGATTTTGTCTAATGGGTTGTAACTTCTGCCGGCAGCCGATGTTATGGCCTACCACCGAGAAATTTTTAAGTAGTATAGAAGGTGCTATTCAACAAACGTAACACCAAAAATTACTTTACCTTACATACCATCTACAATTCTCTTACACCAGCTCTATAAACCATTCTAAAGCAGGAATGTATCATTGTAACACTATACAGGATGTACCATTACGCTACTTAGGTATGTAGTATACAGGATGTATTCCCAAGGCTGTCTCCAGCGAGACTGCGCAACGAGAACATTATGTATTCAAGATACAATGCCTATTGTATTTTCTGACACACCACTTCTTGACGCATCCATTTGTATTTGGAGTAGCGTTTTCATTTGTTTTGGTGCCGTAGAAATTAGGATTAACTCTTGGGAATGGCTTAACATTTGTGACGCTTTCTGATGATTGATTTGTTTCAGTAGTGGCAAATCGCAGCTAAACAGGTTTATTGCTTATTGTCTGAAGTGGACTTTTAGCTCGGACAAAATGTAATAAAAACATTTTGCTTACTCTCTCTTTAGTGAGTTATCAGAATTCATAATAATATATTTACTTTTTTTAAGTAATCTAACATGATGCACGTTATACAATTAGAGTTTTGGGGAAGATAAAGATAAGTTAAACCATGTTATCGGTTTGCAGCCCCGTTGACAACAGACGTCAGATAACTCTTGTCAAACAATAAAACAGCGCGTGTCACTTATTTTACGGGAAGCTTCTAGAATGTTCTCAATGGCGCTCGGGAACCAAAAAGGTCCAAAAGGTTCGCATTATAATATAGTGCGGGTCAATAAGAGTGTTCTTTTTAAAATTGGAATATTTATTTTCGTCCAAATGGCAACTCTTAAATTCGACTGCTGTTACCTCTGTTTATTCCGATTATTAAAAATGGAGCGGTTTTTGAAGAAGGCCATAACATCGGCTGCCGGCAGACGTTACCATCCACCAGACAAAGTCTTGCCCCAAGCGATTCGTCGTGTTCCGGCATGATATCTGGTGAAGCCGTACGAGTCTGAGCAGTAATTGTGTTGCGCTGTGTGCCGGGTAGGATGCGCCAAATGTTGTTGTGTCGGGAGCTTGATCGTGGAGAGTCTCCAGATCAGTCTCCCTCTGGCGCAACCTCGTTGGTCGTGTTGGTCTTGGGTTTAACATTGCATCACCTGGCTCAACTGCCGTCATCCTTCCTATTCCCAAATTTTTAAAGTGAATAGGCTTAATAAAGTGGTGCGCTCTACCATCAACGACTGCTGCTTGATCAAATCAAAATCAAATATTTCAAATTAACCATCACTTGGTGCTTTTGAATAGTCAATGTCGGCCAGTCCAAGAAAAGTGAAGCTAAATTGCACGTTCCAAAGCGTAGATCTTTATGGAGAAGAACGTGCAAGAAACTCCATGGACACTCTTTTAAAATCATAATATATGGGTTACATTTCTTCGTTACATATTTCTGTTGCTTCTATCATGTGAGCACAATGACATATAAAAAAAAATCTGATGTCAACTGGCCACCAAGACCGTGTGATTTAACACCGTGCGATTTTTTTCTTTAGGGTTTTGTATATTTGAGCCCAGGAATTGTTTCGGGTTTATGCGAATAAACCCTCAAATTGGAAATCCAACACGTCATCAGTGAGATACAGCCACATCTCTGTACAAAAGTCATGGAATATTTCATGAAAGGAGTGATAACCTGCCTTCGGAGCCGTGGGTAATTTGCCGGATATTATATTCCATATTAAATCGGAACATGTCTTCCTTACACTACCTACAATAAAAATATCACAACTCTGTCATAAAAAAAATATTTTAAAATGAAAAGTGTACTCTTACTAAAACATCTTTTATTATAATTATTATCTTTTGTTTAATCTTTGGCTGATTCAAACAAATTAGACTAAAAACGCGGCACTAAGCCTTTTACAAAAAAACCTTCCACGGTTCAACAAAACATTCAATTAAAAACGTGTGTAAGGCCACGCTAAACTGTCGACAGTTTTAATTAACACCACATCAGTGGTAAGTCCCCTATCAATGATGTCACTCGGAAAACACAGAGCAGCCAGGAAAACACTGAACGTTTAAATGCAGAAATTCCGGAGTACCTTGCGGAATATTCGCGTAGCGATGCACGAAGTCTCATGTTGGACAAGCGGCGTCGGAATGCTAGACAGGATTCAATTTAATTGAACAGTAGCCACCAGACACTCGAAACTGTGTAGTATTCTGAAATTGGACTCGTGGAAGTGGGGCCTCTTGTATTAAGCTGTACGGTTGGTATCAATTTATTTTTCCTTTTTGTTTCGAATTTATATATTTGTGTGCGTATGTGAGTTTTAAAGTGGATAGTAGATGAAGCTTGCTTTATTTTTACTATATTTAAAATTGGATTCCCTCAATTTAAGTAAATGCTGATTTCAAAGAGCTTTGTTTTTACATAAGGTTTTTTATATTTATTTCTCAAAGTCTGTTAAATACGTCCACTACTTCCAGCAAAGCTCTGGTTTACATATATAACAGTTGTTTTATGCAGTCTCTTTAACTTAAGAGTTTATCTGAAGAATCTCAGCGGAGGAGTTGTTTGGTTTCAACGCCCTAATCTCTGGAACTATCATTTGCTGGAATAAAAAAATTTGGATGGACTTGATGATCCAATTCTTCAAGTTCATCCAAATTTAAGTAACAGGCTATTTAACACAATGTAACGACCCTTAGGAGCCGATTAAAAAGTCAGAAAAAAGCTAACCGAACTTATGTAACATAAAGATTCAACTTGTAGATCCTACAAAAAAGTTAAAATTTCTTAAATAACAAAATTCACGCGAACTGTTATAAGCAGACACTGAACCCCAAAACGATGAGTCAATCATGATAAGGCTCAGTAATCTCACAGGCAGCAATATTCATTAGCAGCCTAGGTCAGTCTATTCCCAACCTTCTTGGCGATCGGTTGCATAAGGGTCCCTTAAATAAGTTTACTCTAATAAACTTTATTTTAATTAAAATAATTCTTTTTTTTAAAAAGCCTCTTGCAAGGGACCCTATAATATTTGGTGGCAGCGGTGGGATACGGAAATCCCCAGTGCCGATTCGCGTAAAATACATTTACTTAAAACAAGTGCATAGACTCTCCGTATCCTGCAACCTTATAAAATAAAAATGGTAAAAACCAATAAGTGTTCTATGTGTAACACGTCGTGATTCTGCGTGACTCTATCACCCTGAGCGCATAGTAAGCGCAGCCTACTACTATCCTGCGAGCATCCTGCGGGCATCCTGCGAGTCCTGCAAGTCCTTCACGTATCCTGCGAGTTCTTCACGCATCAAATCCTCCAGGCACCCCGTGTGCCGACCCCCGAGCATCTCTTGAGTGTTTCGTACAGTGCTTATCAGTGTCCAGTGGAGTTAAGTGTAAATTGAGTTATCTGCGTGTGAGCGTCACTATGCAGCTATTCCCAGTGCTAACCCTTATCGCCGCCTACGCGTTCCTGTAAGTTATTGAACGTTTGCTAATTGTAACTTCCTGTGCTTTTTGATATCTACTAGTTGTTTTACTGTTTAAGTCATTGAATGTCTAATTTATGTTATGCCTCCTAAAGTGCCTAAAACTGAAGACAGTAAGCTGCAAATCGAAATTCCATCAGACCTTCCGGAACTAAAATCTCCGATCCTATCACCCAGGATAACTAGGCAAACAGCAGTAGAAATGGACCTTAATATTTTATTAAAGTTTGTAAAACCATATGATGGCAGTCGCGAACAACTAAATTCATTCCTTAATAATTGCAACAATGCTTACGAGCTAGCGACTGAACCACAAAAATCAATCTTGTTTAAATACATATTGTGCCAACTTACAGGCAAGGCAGAAACTGCCTGCTCAATAAAAGAATTCACGTCTTGGGAACAACTAAAAGAATTTCTAAAAACTCAATTTTCGGAAAGGAAACATTACACACATTTACTTACTGATCTCCAAGAAGCCAAACAGACTTCCTCAGAAAATGTTGGACAATTCGCCCTTCGAATGGAGACTCATCTCTCACAGTTATTAACTGAAATATCACTTTCTAATTATAAAGTGAAAGAAATACCGGGTCGCACAGCAGCCATGGAGGACTTAACACTCCACCATTTCCTTATGGGTTTAAATCCCCGCGTTTCAAATATAGTGAGATGTAGAATGCCTAAATCTTTTAACGAAGCCGTGAACTTAGCTATCTCCGAAGAAAGGATACTAGAAACCTTATACAAGCGCAATCACAGCTCACATCAGGATAAACAGGCTAAAGAAAATCAATTCAAATCGAAAGCCTCTGCTCAAAGTAGCAGTAAGATCGCGCAGAAATCATCCTCGCAACCGAGTACGTCGGGAAGCAATCCTAAACATGACCCGCACCTATCATGCAGATATTGCAAAGAGGTCGGTCATGATATCAATAACTGTCAAAAACGGCAGAAACGATATCCTAATCCTCAATCTCAAAAAGATTCCAGTAGATCTTCCGGGTTCCAACCCGTTCCTAACCCCTCTCAAGTCAACTTCGTCGATGACTGTGACGATTCCGATGAGTCCGTCTGCGATGAAGAAGGCAAAGATGCCGGTGATGGGGATTTAAACTAACGAATGTCCTGCAACCATGCCACACAGGACGTAAGGTCAAAGTCGGCATAGATCCTAAGGTTATACACCAGGGTAACCAGCCCCAAAACGGAAACCTTAACCCCTCCGAGGTTATACATCAGGGTAACCAGCCCCAAAACGGAAACCTCATCCCTTCTAAGGTTATACACCAGGGTAACCAGCCCCAAAACGGAAACCTTAACCCCTCCGAGGTTATACATCAGGGTAACCAGCCCCAAAACGGAAACCTCATCCCTTCCGAGGTTATACACCAGGGTAACCAGCCCCAAAACGGAAACCTCATCCCTTCTAAGGTTATACACCAGGGTAACCAGTCCCAAAACGGAAACCTTAATTCTGATAGCAAAATTTACGAGATTAACATTGATACCTCGAAAAAGCTATTACCCCATGTGCTAGTGGAGTCACAGGTGTCTGACATCCCACTCACACTTCTTGTAGACTCAGGTTCTGCAATCTGCTTGTTGAAAGAATCAAGCATACTAATCAAACCTAAAATCACTCCCAAACCTATAAACATTAAAGGTATTGATCCTGGCGAGGAAACCACTCAGACCGTAGGTCATTTCAATTTAAAATTCAAGGTTTCCAGCACTAAATCAGTGAGCCATAAGTTTCATGTGATCAAAGACATTAATCTACCTTATGACGGTATTATAGGTAACGATTTCCTTACAACTAACAGCTGCAACATAGACTACTGTCGTGACGTTCTGAAAATAAATCACAATGAAATTAATATTCATTTCTTCGATTCATGCTACATAATACCACCACGAACAGAAACGGTGATAGAATCATCATCCTCAGCCTATAGATGTCCACTGCTGGACAAAGGCCTCCCCCAAGGCTTTCCACGATGACCGGTCTTGTGCTGCAAAAAGAATGTTTAGCAATAGTATTTGGAACCAAAACCTTCCGACCATACTTATATGGTCGACGTTTTACCATTATTACGGACCATAAGCCCCTTCAGTGGCTATTTAACTGTAAAGATCCCGGTTCCAGACTTATACGCTGGAGGTTAAAATTAGAAGAATTTGAATATGATATACAGTACAAAAAGGGAAAAATAAACTCTAACGCAGACGCCCTATCCAGATTTCCCGTAAATCCTGTCCAGCCTGCTACTGATAAAGCACCAACACCCAATGTTTCAAATCCTAACCTTAATAACGCAGCTGAAAATCTAGACAATTCAGACAGAGATTTATTTGACCTAATTACGTCACCAACTTCCTTTCCGTCAGACGAACTTGATCCTGATTACCTCTTAGAAATACCTACCCCAGAACTTTTAAACGTAGCTTCTCCAAATTTTAACCCAACAGATATCCCACGGCACCCCTCGTCTTCTGGACCGCCTCAACCATCTGAGGACCCAATAACCCAACATACTCACCTCAGTCCCGACCCTGACTTGCCTACTGACGGCTATTCAGATTTCCTGAAGCGAACCGCTGATAAAAATAAATCGTTTAACACAAATATCATTGAACATAATGATAGCTTACTGAAAACTACCTGTAAAGTCATCTTAGTGCCCACAGCAATCGATCTCGATGACTCAAATCCATATATTGAAGAAATATTAAGCAACCTGGAAGATCGGGACTCAATTCTAAACAAAGAAAAGCAATTACACACCTTTTCTAAGGTCCAATCAGGCAACAAAGATTATTACCTTTTATATATAAAAGTACATCATTTTGACCAAACGTCGTATTGTGAAATATTCGAAACTCTCAAATCAGTTCGTGATGAAATAGTAATTGTCGAACAGACTAGGGAAATTGCTATATCTGACTTCCGTGATCCATTTGATAAACATAGTTTTATTAAAATATATAATATTTTAAACTACGTATTCCATAACACAGATATACAAATAAATATATATCATAATAGTGTAACCTATCCTTCACCTTCCGAAATAAAAAAAATCCTCCATGATAATCATGACTTACCTATAGCTGGTCATCTTGGTGTCAGTCGTTTGTATAATAGATTAAGACAATTATACTATTGGAAAGGTATGCGCAACGACATAGAGTCTTATGTAAGAAGTTGTAAATTGTGTCAGGAAAATAAAGCTTTGCGTAAGATAAATCGCGCACCCATGCAAATAACAAGTACATCATGTAAACCATGGGAGCGCATATCATTAGACATAGTAGGACCCCTTCCAGAATCCGGACCAGCAAAATTGAAATTCATATTAACACTACAGGATGACCTCACAAAGTTTTCCACCGCTTATCCCCTTCGTAGCACAACTGCCGAGGAAACAAGCGAATGCTTATTACATTTCATATCAATATTTGGCCTCCCGAAAATGATCTTAACTGACCAGGGAAGTAACTTCACATCGGATCTATTTAAAAGAACATGTGAGTTTTTTAAAATTAAACAGCTATGGTCAACCCCGTATCACCCACAAACACAAGGCGCCCTTGAACGGAGCCATTCAACCCTAAAAGAATACCTCAAATCATTCGTTAATGACGAACAAACGAATTGGCCCCGTTATGTGTATACAGCCATGCTAACCTATAACACTTCCGTTCACTCCACAACACACTACACTCCGTACGAATTAGTGTTCGGTAATGAACCGTTTATACCAAACTCCATATGCGACGAGCCCCTTGGAACCACGTATCCCGATTATGTTCGTATGTTACAAAACCGCTTAAAATATTCCCGTGATAAAGCCCTTGACTACATTCATAAATCTAAGGAATCGTCTAAGACCTATTACGATTCCCATAGTCGACCCGTAAAATATAAAATTGGCGACTATGTTTATTTAAAGAACCACCTTAGACTGAGAAAAGCCTTGTCCCCCATCTGGAAAGGACCATATAAAGTCATAAAGGTTCACGGCAATAACACATTGACACTATTAATAAACAGACGCCACGTCCGTCATCATTATGACGAGATAAAGCTGGCTGAAATCGGCAGCAACCTGTAAACATAAAGTTTATAAATTAGAATTAATATACTAGATATAAAATAATCTTAGTTATATAATCTTAACTCTATAGGTGTAGTTAGGTTAATAACAATAAGCGAGACACATTATCACTTATGATACAAGTATATGTACTTACAGCGCTTCAGCAGAGCCCCAAGCACCCAACGAGTACGTCCATGCAATAACTGCGAGTCCTGGGATATATTTCGATTACATAGAAAAACTGAAAATTAATAATGGCATCCTAAATATCATCATGCCAATGGACGTCTCACATTTTAAATCTCATGTAGAAAATATAGATTCAGCCTTAGAAACAGTCGTACACTTATGTAAACAATCCAGCCTACCCTACCCAGAATGCCACAATATAGTAGAGCCACTAGTAGTTCAAAAACGTAACATAATAAAATTATTGAGTTCCATTTCTTATCTGACTGACAATGGAGACCATAGATCCAAACGAGCCTGGATCGGAGGAATTGGTACTATTCTCAAACAAGTTTTTGGCACTTTAGACGAAAACGATGCTATCAAGTATGATCAAGCAATTGAATCACTGCAACATAGTCAGGATAAACACCTGTCGTTGATTAGACAAAATATCTTAATTACTAAATCCGTTATGATTACATATAATAACACACTTCAAAAATTGAAACAAAACGAAGCTAAATTAAATGATGCTGTTAATCAACTTTCAAGTAATATCCAGAATTTATCTAGAATAACGAATAATTTAGAATTAAGACTAACTCTAGATTTTGTACTTAATAGTCTGGAAACATCCATAGTCACCCTAGCATTTCAACTTGAAGACATAACAAATGCAATAATACTCTGTAGTCAAAACATATTACATCCTTCAGTTATCTCGCCTACCGGCGTGTACCGGGAATTGGCTGATAACGTGAGGCACTTGCCTGACAATCTAAACTTACCTGTACACTTAGACATAAGTTCAATACATACTATTATAAGAACGTCAGTTTTACTATGTTATTACTTTAACTATAAGTTAGTGTTTATTTTGCGTGTCCCCCTAGTATCTAATCATGAATACTTATTGTATAATAATATCGCACTACCAACCCCTCATGATATCAATCAGCCACACACTTTTGGTTTAATTTTACCAAACAGCAAATACATTGCCATAAGGAAAGACAAGTCTAATTATTGTAAATTAGAATCATTGGAAAACTGTAAACTATTAAGCCCAGCAGAATATTTATGTGAAATCCCCATAACCTTTAAAACTGATTCGAATCCTAGTTGCGAAAGTGAGCTGTTATCTAAAACAATTACGGATATCCCTATACAATGTAATACCAAGATTATACATGGTAAAATAAGTACATTTAAAATGCTTAGTGGTAATAGATTTATATATATTCAATCCGAGCTTACCAAACTTTCACTAGATTGTCAAGGTCTTAATCAGATACAGGAACTAGACATGTTCGGCATAGGTATCTTATCTATACCAAGAAATTGTATTGGCTATTGTAAAGGTACCACATTATTACCTAAATATAACAACGTTTTAAACTTAACCTCACCTATTAACCTGCCAGATTTTAATTTGATAACTAGTAATTGTTGTAGAATAGATAACCTAACGAACAGTATTTCCCCTATTCACTTAAAGAACATTAACTTAGATGATATGAATCAAATCAGTATATTAACGGACAAACTTTTATCAGAGACTGATAAAACTCAAGAAATTCCTCACATGATTAAATATGGGACACACTATTCAATAGTTATAAGTTTAATTGTATGCTTTATAATTTTGTATTCGGTTTATAAGGTTTTAGTTTTTTGTAAGCCCAGTTGCAACCTTAGCAAATATATTTTCCGCAAAAGCAATAAATCTAAATCGGGTTCTATAGAACTGGATCAGAACTTATCAGAAATTCCTGCTCCAGCACTAAGAACGTCCTTTTAGAGTAAACTTCGGTATTTCTCCCCGAAGTTCACACTAAGAGGGGAGGTGTTATAAGCAGACACTGAACCCCAAAACGATGAGTCAATCATGATAAGGCTCAGTAATCTCACAGGCAGCAATATTCATTAGCAGCCTAGGTCAGTCTATTCCCAACCTTCTTGGCGATCGGTTGCATAAGGGTCCCTTAAATAAGTTTACTCTAATAAACTTTATTTTAATTAAAATAATTCTTTTTTTTAAAAAGCCTCTTGCAAGGGACCCTATAATAGAACGAAGTCGCGACAGGAGGCTAGTATAATATATATTGCGTAAATTAGTCTCTCATTTATAACAAAATAATTAACAGGTTCATAATTAAGGCGCACACGGACAATTAAGTAACTACATATACACCCTCCCATTTCCCCCCTTTTTCTTACTTCAAGCTCTTAGTTCCCCATTGTTCCGATCCTCCGAACTTAAAGCTTAACACGAGTCAATGACAACGGCTGTAATTAATTTAGACCCTTTGACATGCCCATTGTCAAAATTCAAATCATGTTCAGCCTTCTGTACCAAAATCAAAGGAGGCGATTTTCTGGAGCACTTAGTACAGTAAGATAAGGGATTGGTTTCTTTGACTATTTGTGAATAAGAATGTTGAATTAAGTAACTAATTTAAACTTCATAGTAGACTTAACATTTTATCGTTAGTTGATTTTGTCTTTTAAGAGAGAAAATTTGTTTTTTCCGCACAAACAAAACACACATTACAGATAAATAATAATAATGAAAATTACATAAAATATAATAGAGTCAAAAGCCTCGTACTCAAAGACGAAAACTTATAGACAATGTTGGCCTGATGTAAGAGCCAGGGTCATAGACAAGTGGGAGGAAACACCAAGGTGTCACCATTGTGTGGATCGCCATGAGGACAACGTGCAGGTCTGCCTGGCTTGGGTAGAGCACCGCCGTGTCCTCGTAGCGGCGGCGATCTCTCGCGACCGACCCTGGTCCAGGTCATGGTCCAGCGAGAGTGCATGGCAGGCCGTCACCTCCTTCTGCGAAGCTGTGATGCCGGCAAAGGAGGAGGCGGAGCGCGTGAGGCAACGGGAATCCCAGCACCCTCACGCCGCCGCAGGAGATTATAAACGCGATTATAAACATGGCGACCAAAAGTACATTAATTAACGTCAGGTGCGAATTAATTTGACAGGTCTAAACTGACATATTATGTTCTGTCCTTTTCTTAATAAAGTGGAAAGAAAAAGATTAACTTAAATTTCCTTTAGTTTGTGACCAAGTGAATCGGGACCATTGACAATAATTATCAAAAATGGCCCATTGACACAAATTTTGAGTTGTCAATTATTCACAACTCAAAGAAAATACGAAAAACTAAAGACAATACCAGTCTGGTCGGAGGATCCTCCCTTTTCTATGAAGGATGAGTGAACTTTACGTCCTGTTCCTCATACCTCTAAAAAACCAGATACTAACCTTCGCGGTTATAATACTAGCAGCGCCATGTGGTTTTACTCGCACGAGATAAAAAGTATCAATAGGTATAAGTGTTAATACTGGTTCAAAACTTTCTGTGTGCCAAATAACATCGGCTTGTTGCGACTTTAGCCTCTATTACTATCATAAATAGGGTGTAGAATCCTATGCGACTGAAAGTTTTGTAGTTGAAATAATATTTGAGACAAATTTTAATTGTGAAATGTTTATTCAAACTATCTGAGACTTTTCAATAGCAGATGGATTAAATTGTTAACGTGTGGAACGTTAATGACTTTATTTTATTTTGTTTCCTTAAATAGAAATGGCACCTTCAGCTGCTTATTTTATTTAAAAAACCTTTTAGAATTAATAATATCAGCTTAATTGCCTAACAGAATATTACTATCAGTAGAATTCATTTTGAAACATATTGCTAATCCATTGCTGAATACATTTTCTTTTTTAAATATATTATAAGCTAGCGCTTGACCGCCATCCCGCCTGATGGTAAGCAGTGATGCGATCGTTGATGGTAGTTATTAAGAGCCTATTCAATCTCAAATTGTAGTGTGACGGAAACACCGCCGCCGGCAAATTGTTAAAGTCCCTCGATGTGCGCGGTATAAAAGAAGAAGCGAAACGCTTCGTCCGGATCGTAGTATTGTTAATAACGAAAGGGTGGAAAATCGCCGTCCGACGGGTCTTCCCACGGTGAAACGGAGATGGGAGAATTAAATCATGCAATTACCTTGCTCACCAGGATGCATCTTAAAGAAGACCGAAAGGCTTTCTACTCTACGCCTGTACTCCAGGCTTTGGAGACCGTTTCGAGTTA
This sequence comes from Sesamia nonagrioides, assembly GCA_017933935.1. Taxonomy (NCBI): domain Eukaryota; kingdom Metazoa; phylum Arthropoda; class Insecta; order Lepidoptera; family Noctuidae; genus Sesamia; species Sesamia nonagrioides. The sequence continues at coordinate 938,804 of JADWQK010000998.1, read as the reverse complement.
AATCTGGGTCGCCAATCAGCCTCTTCGTACGCCTCTCCACTGAATCCAAAGTAGCGGTAGGCGACATATCGCAGGACCAGCCCAAATGTGGCTGCAGTACATCACACACAAGCGGACCTGTGCTTTGTACTCCATTAGAAGCTGCCTTGGTGTGAAATACCGCCGGACCATTGCGATGACGCCAAGTTTTCTGGCAGCCACCTTGGCCTTGGACTCAATGAACCGCCCAAAGTTTAGGTTCGAGAAAATCTCAACTCCCAAAAGGTGAAGGCGGTCGATGCACTCCAAAGATACAAAATACAAATTCTGAAAAGTAGGAGCCAAGGTGATCGGGCTCCTTTTGACTGTGAAAAGACACGCCTGTGTTTTGGCGGCATTGAATGCTACAAGATTGGCTTTGCCCCATTCGGAGACTGCCTGTAGTGCAGCAATCGTACGCTCTACCATAGCCTCTCTTTCGGACCGGATTTATTCCTTACTAGCCCGAGCTTCCGGCAGGTATCTCTCTACAACTGTGCTGTCATCTGCATACCCATAGATACCGGGCATCAGCAGATCGTTAATATGCAGCAGGAACAGAATTGCATAGAGAACAGGCCCCTGAGGAACACCGGCATTGGTCGACATGGGCTCCGAGGAGCATCCGTCGACACCAACTTGGAGGAAGCGTTCAATCAGAAAGTCTTTAACCCAGACAGTCAGGCCAGCGGAAATGCCGTACCCTGGAAGCTTACTCAAAAGGCCAGCGTGCCATACCCGGTCGAAGGCCTTCGAGACATCAAGAGAGACGGCAATCGCTTCCCCATTTTTCTTGAGGGCCTCGCCCACAAGTGAGTGGTACACTAGTAGGTCCCCAGTTGACCGATTGAGGCGAAACCCGTACTGTCGTTCACTGAGGAGATCGTTACCTTCCAGGTAATCCAAGAGGCGCGAGTTCAATACACGCTCCATAATCTTGCAGAGTATGGAGGTTATTGAAATCGGCCGATAGTTCGTAGGATCGGCACGACTACCCTTTTTGGGCACGGGCTGCACGTTGGCAAGCTTCCAGAATTTAGGCACTGTAGCAGTCCTAAATGAGAGGCGATACAAGCGCGTCAATACAGGAGACAACTCGAGCGTACATGCCTTAACAACAATCGCTGGTATACCATCCGGACCACTATTCTTATTCACTTCCAGATGACACAATACTCTCAGAACCTCCTTGTTCCTAATGCGAACCTCCGGCATTGAAGTTCCGCAATGAGGTAATTTAGGTGGAGTAGCACTGTTAGTGTCAAGACGCGAATTTTGGGCAAAGAGAGATGCAAAGAGACCTGCTTTCTCTCTCGCCGTATCATCAACCTTTTTATCGTCCCACTGCTGGACACAGGTCTTCTCTCATACAGAGAAGTATTGAGCGTAATCACGGCGCTTGCTCAATGTGGGTTGGCGATTTCAGACTTAAAGTCGAGGTTTTCTCAACATATTTTCTTTCTCCTTGTAATCAATCATGGATGTACATGATATACTTAGACCAACTATGTATATATAAACTGGTAATTTTAATTGAATCAGAAAAGGGTCCGGATAAGAGACGTAAATTACACTATTATTGAATTGACCTCAAATTTTAATCCGATATTCATCTATTTCTATACCTATAGCATCTATTTTTACTTTAGTTAAACTGCAATACTGCTGAGAAAGAAACAAAAAGGAAAAAGTAATTATTGTGACTCATAGAGGAAGATCATAAAACTAAACTAAATGAAAAGCGATTAAAAATTTTACACAAAAAAGTAACAGAAAATCAGAAATACCTTGTACTAGGCCAAAAGGCTCCTATCTCAGCATAAAGCTAAGACATTCTCGAAAATCGACCCGACATTTTACCTGGAATCACCTCGATCCAATCCAAATTAAGTAAAGTACCTTTAGACGAGAAAAAGTCCCAAGTACCAGACGAATGTTCCATCCATTAATTAAAAAGATCTTGGCCCTTCAAATGTTTATTTGTTCTGTTTTTATTATTAGCTATTACAATGGCAACAGTACCTACATCGTCTGTGAAATTTTCTATTGTAATGTATTTCATGAACCGTAATTTATACATAGACGTATAAATTTCGGTTCGTGAAATACAGCCTTCTGATGGAATAACTTTTTTTTTTACTTCCATTTGGTAATTTGTTTCATCATCATCATCATGAACCTTTTTTTTTATCGTCCCACTGCTGGGCACAGGTCTCCTCTCATACAGAGAAGGATTGAGCGTAATCACCACGCTTGCTGAATGCGGGTTGGCGATTTCAGACTTAAGTCCAGGTTTCCTCAAGATGTTTTCCTTCACCTTCAGTCATTGGTGTCCAAGATATACTTAGAAGGTACATGTAACTTTAGAAAAGTTACATTGGTACTTGCCTGACCTGGAACCCGCGCACTCATACTTGAGAGGCTGGTGTTTTAACCACTAAGCCACCACGGCATTCAAATTAATTAAATAATAATAGTAATTTGTTTAATAGGTACATAATCGTAAGTCATATCTCAATAGTACTCATTCCTGCCAAGTCGTGTTACAATGACTATTTCCACACGGAAACTTCTTTTTTATGGCTATGGCATCAAAAAATCAACATATGATTATGCCAAAAAGGGCGCGTATTTACGTCACAACTAAACATCGCATGTTATTAGACTGTATGGATGAATTGCCTTTACCATTCATTTGTGGGATTATAACAACAAAACAACATTGCGCGCGCCGCGCTATTTTAGCGCCATTGTTAACTTTTATCTGCATTTATTTATTTCAAGGTCGTAGAAAAAGTTTTGTGTGCCACTGTCGCAAACAGCTATTGCAATACTCGTGGCACAAACTATCACTCATATTGCAATTAGCTATCATTGCTTGACAGTGGCATAAATAACTATTGTCTATGCTTTAGGTCAGGCCCCGCTTTGCCATTGGACATTCCCTCTAACAAAATATTCCCACACACAAAAACACCTACAAAATATTAGTAGGTATGTTTCTCTTATAATCGCTAATCTAAAGGAACAAGGCCCATGGTCCCTGGGGCCCATTGTTTCAGGCACGGAACACCACGCGATGACATTTCAGCCTGAACTTAATTTAGGGGTATAACACAATTTAGTGGACATTGCAATCAATCGAAATCAGTACATGTGGACTAAATCAATATAAACAAACATTTAAACTACACACAACTAGGGCCCATCAAAATAGATTTCATGGCCCTAATGAAGTGGTTTGGGTTAATTTGGTCCTGAATGGACTGTAAAACGAGATAGATTCGTATTATTGCGTACTACATGGCGTATTGAATGGGCAATTTGTTTTATAGTTTCGGAAATTAACTATTTATTATACGTATAGAGATTTTAGTGGTTTTTTGAAGCTTAGTCATATAAATTGGATATAGGTAGGAGCATTGATAAAATATTAAACTAAGGTAGATAAGTCGCTAGCGCACTAAAAATGAAGCGTACAAAAGAAGGTAAGTCCAGTATCTTGCTTTAGTCACTCTCGATACACACGTTCCACACGCGCGTGTGTGACATTGAAGCGCAAACGACACACGCTAGCCATCTTTTTCTTCTCTATGCTTTAGATTGCGCCCCATCTCACTCACACTCTACCAAAATGTGAAATGTACGCAGAATAAAAAATTTGCATGTGTGTGCATTGCACACACATGTAAATGCTCAATGCTCCGAATGGCACATTTATTTCGGTTAGTTTGTTAGAACATATCATATCTGTTTAATATTATATCAATGGGTAGGAGTTAACTATATTGGTAAGAAGTTTTATTTATGAAAGAAAGGAAAACGTTTTTACTGACATTACGTCAAAAGAAATACACATAAAACTATACAAATATAAAACTCAGTTTATAATGCCAAAAGGGCATTTCCCATTTTGTCCCATTTGTAGTTCGGGAGAATCTGTCCATTCTTTGGTTGCCTAGAAGAGATCGCATTAGCGACAAGGCCGCCCATTGTATATTTTTTGTGTTGAATATATTTTGTTCTGTGTTTGATTAGTGTACAATAAAGAATATATAAATAAATAAATAAATAAGGGCTTCAGCTCAGCATAATCTCAGATGAAAATACAAGGTGGGCCATCTGACGCTAATTTTCAGCTGCCACCCACGAGTGCCATACGAGTTACGAAAACACAGATAACTATGCTATTATATAATTGTATAATTGCATGGTAAACGTGTGAGCACAATGTACGAATGTGCTGTAAGGCATTTATTTGTTGGGTTAGTCTTTTTTATTAACATTCTTGTGCTCTGGCTGTTGAGAGTATGTCATGCTCACTCTTGTCTCGCTGATGGTGGCGTGTGTGTTGGGTTATTAGGTTCCCTTCAATATGGTTGAGCTGAATGATGCTGATCCATACGTCATGTTCGTGAACGGACGCCATCAGAGGGGACTGGTCATCTCATAGCTGCCACGGCGTATTTTAATTTGTGAATTGATTTTTGTGTGTTTTCCATAATGGACGCTCTCAGCGTTCAATATATTTCTGCATCGTTCTCATACGCTTGATTTCAACATGAATGATTTAATCAAATATTTGTAACAATAACTTGAAAAAAAAGAGTGTCCATTGAGTTTCTTGCCCGTTCTTCTCCATAGGTACCTACTCTTTGGAATGGGCGACTAGCTTCATCTTATTGACTGACCGACCTTCTGACAATTCAAAAGTGTCTGTAACTGGTTTATTTGAAATAAATGATTTGATTTGATTTATTTTTACAGAGTTTTAGCAATATTTGGGTATCTTTCCAGAACAGCGGCAATGTAGTGGTATCGGCAGCGACCAACAAGTTGTAGGTCGTATTTTCAAACCCGTCTGGCGGTTTATTTTGTGTATCACCACTGCTCTCAAAACCGTGAAGGAAAATATCGTGAGGAAACCGGCATGTCCTAGAGACAAAACTTCGAAGACTTGTGACATCTACGCAGATTTCAGTCCACTACCTCTCAACGAAAGAACAGCAAAACAGCAGAACAGAAAGGACAGCCTCCGTGGCGTAGCCGTAGCGAACGCGGCCGCTGCGCAAGGAGGCGCAGATTCGATCCCCGCGCAGTGCAAATATTTGTATGCATGAATATGAATATTTGCACTGGTCTGGTCGTGCCTCGGAAAGCACGTTAAGCCGTTGGTCCCGGTTACCCTACGAACATCTAACGGCAATCGTTACGGGTTGTTGGAGCCTTCAAAAGCCCAACAATTGGTCTAACTGCAATGCTTCGATATCGCCTTCGAGTTGTGGAGGTCAGACGGCAGTCGCTTTCACGGAAAATATCGAAGTTTAGACAAAATCAGCGGTTAGACTGTGGTTAGATGGTGTGATTTTCGCAATTTTTCCTATATTTGCATTATATGACAATCCTTCATGCCAAATTTCAAGATTCTGAGTTTACGGGAAGTATCCTATAGGTTTTGATTCCTTTGCGAGTGTCGATAATTTGTTGAAAATATCGACATATCGGCTGTATCTTTTGATTGGCTTGGCTTAGAAGTTTGATATTTTCACAGCTTAAAGGGACAATAGACCTAGGTATTTGGTATAAATTTCAATTTGATAACTTTATTCGTTCGTGAGAAATAAGGTAGTAAGTTCCATTTTATTAAAATATGTTTATTATATTATATAACTAAAACCATGTGATTTTCGCAATTTTTCCTATATTTGCATTATATGACAATGCTTCATGCCAATTTTCAAGATTCTGAGTTTACGGGAAGTATCCTGTAGGTTTTGATTTCTTTGCGAGTGTCGAAAATTTGTTGAAAATATCGACATAATCGGCTGTATCTTTTGATTCGCTTGGCTTAGAAGTTTGATATTTTCACAACTTAAAGGGACAATAGACCCGATTATTTCATGTGAATTTCAGCTTGATACGTCCACGCGTTCTTGAGATAAAGGGTCTTGACAGACAGACAGACAGACGGACAACAAAGTGATCCTATAAGGGTCCCGTTTTTTCCTTTTGAGGTACGGAACCCTAAAAAGATTATTTTAAAATTCATTAGTATTGTCACTGTGATGATTATGTAAAATTTCATATTTTATTTGGTCATGTGTGTCATTAATTATCCTTTTGGGTCGGACGGGGTTAACTTTACATATTGTATATGTATATATATATACGACAAATAACTTCAGCGCGTTGAATTCAGAGTCACATTGTACCGATCCAAGGTCACAGTTCGCGTGTCGATGTCCAGCCACCCTGTTATGTAAGGTAGTTGCTTACAATAGTAACAAATCATATTTCCCACACAAAACACACGCGTTGTTGGTGAAGCTGCGGACACAAGCCTGTATTACCTATCTACATACTATAGTGCCGACCGCAGCGGCGGCGAGTCAGCAGAAAATTTGCGACATATTCCCAAACACGTAAACAATATAAAAGTAACTTTAATTTATACGTAAATAAGTTTATTTTACGCTACAATTTATACGTAAATAAGGTTATTTTACGCTACAATTTATACGTAAATAAGTTTATTTTACGCTATAATTTAAGCCAATTTTATCACTTTTTCAATAGTGCTAATCACTCTAAAATCAACTTAATGGACATTAAAATAAATAAATAAATATACTTACTAATATTATTATTCCCCTTTCCCGCCGTAACTACTGAACCGATTGCTTTTAAGGTTTTCAAACGTAAAGTTAAAAATCCGGATTAAATAATAGGGTACTTTTATCCCGAAAAAAATTATATTCCCGAGGGAAAAAGTGCGATATAACCAATCTCCACGCGAGCGAAGCCGCGGCCGGAAAGCTAGTATATATACATACGGACAAATCACACAGATTGAGCTAGCTCCAAAGTAAGTTCCAGACTTGTGTTATGGGATACTAACTCAACGATTCTATATTTTATAATAGATACATATATAGATAAACATCCAAGGCCCAGGCCAATCAGGAAAAGATCGTTTCCCATCATGACCTAACCGGGGATCGAACCTGGGGCCTCAACGTCGCAGGCAGGCGTGTTGACCGCTGCACCACCGAGGACGACGAAGTTAATATTTATGTAACTGCACACCCCCCGTATACTGCACCAGCACCCTAATCATGTCATCATCATCCCAGCGTTAATCCCAGTCGCATCCGAAGCCTTTTCAGCTTTGGAGGCTGGGGTCCGCTTTACCAGTCCAACTGCTGATATGGCTAAACTTCGACATTTTAACTTTCGATCCAGCCGCCCCTTGCTGTCCTCTCTAGCGACGCCCTAAGCCGAGGTTCGTACCCCACGGGGGGGCCCTTAGTGCGTAGTCGCCTAATTTTAATTTAGTTTTAAGTGCCCCTGGCTGGAGGCTTTAATTTTAATTAAAGCATCCACAGGAAAGTCTGATTAAGTAGTTACGGTCTCTTAGTAGCCACCTACGAGATGCCATAGCAAAAAAAAAAAAAAATACGACATTTTCCGAGAAGCGACTGCCGTCTGACCTCCACAACCCGAAGGCGACATCGAAGCATTGCAGTTAGACCAATTGTTGGACTTTTGAGGGCTCCAACGACCCCTAACGACTGCCACTAGATGTTCGTATGGCAACCGGGACCAACGGCTTAACGTGCTTAACGAGGCACGACCAGACCAGAGCAAATATTCATATTCATGCATACAAATACTTGCACTGTGCGGGGATCGAACCCGTGCCACCTTGCGCAGCGGCCGCGTCCGCTACCGCTACGCCACGGAGGCTGGCAACACACCCTAATCATGTAACACACTATTACTATCAGTTGGAATCATTTCGAAGCTTATTGCTAGTCCATTGCTCGATATGATCGAAAAATGTCTCTGCTCACTATCTACCCGACAATGTAAATAACGCAATGAATGTTGTTGAACTGTCAAAAAACTTTTTTACAAAAAGAACAACCGACTTCCAAAAACCACTACAAAGTGAAAAATAACTAATTTCGGAAGTCGGTGTCTTTGGTTTTGTATATTCGTTTTTTGACACCGACTTCCGAAATTAGTTATTTTTCACTTTGTAGTGGTTTTTGGAAGTCGGTTGTACTTTTTGTAAAAAAGTTTTTATTTTACACTTTTTAGTTGTTAAAAGTAGATACTATGTATTCAGTTGCATCCGGTCATACTGGAAGCTGACGCAAATATGGTTGAGAAACGACGTAATTTTGTTTACTTTAATTTTTACCCGTAAGTATTCAACTACCTATGGTCTTCATCATCAAATTTACTGCAGACCATTATTTTAACCCAATGGGTGCAAAGGTCTCATCAATATAAATGAATGAAATCCAACCACAAAGTAGCTACTGTAAACGGTTGAGGAGTTCCCGGAACTGGCCTTTGTTTTCATCATCAGAGCTCATATGACAGCGACAACCCATCTAGGTGTAAAGTTCTTATCAATACAAATTAATCGAGCCCAAACACAAGGTAGCTGCTGTGAATTGTTGAGGAGTTCCTTCGACTGTCTCCCGGCTCCATCATCAGATCTACTCCAGACCTTTATTAAATTGTAGTGCTTTAAAATACTTAATGAAAATGTTAAGAAATGCACTAGTCGCCCCTGCAATTTTTGAAAGTTCCCCTTGTTTTCTCTGGTCTTCCACAATCAAACCCTGATATCCTTATCATGGGACTACCTTGGGATCGTCTTCTTTCCAACAGAAAAAGAATTATCAAAATCGGTTCATAAACGACGAAGTTACACGCGAACAAACATAAAAAAAGCATATATACGGTCGAATTGAGTAACCTCCTCCTTTTTGAAGTCGGTTAAAAATAAAACCCATTGCAATTGCCCCTACTGGCCTGCTTTAGAACAGTCTTGATAGCGTAGCGTAGAAACACCATGTAAAAAAAAATTCGTGAGCTACCCTTACGCTTACCCTTTTTTCTTTAAATGGGAAATCATCAAATGAGTTCTCCTACTCTGGGCGGAGCGGAAGGGGGTGTCAGATATTTATTGACTTAATCCCACCCCTGTTCCTTCATTTGTCTATGCGCCAGGGGCCAAAGTATCCCTTCCGAACAACCCTCTGTCAACAGTCTTGTAATTTTGGCTTGGTGATAATATAATTTCAGAACACAATATCAAGTCCATTGTTCACTAAAGTAAAACGCGCGATTTATTATTAAGACAGCACACAATCTGTGATGGCAGCATCACACAGACACCTTAAACAATAAAAGCACGCAACAAAAGCTATTGTATTAACGCTAAAATAAAGGCGAATAAATTTCGCTCGATTCCTTCAAAACTCGTTTTAGGGAGCAAGTAAATTAATATTATTATCAATTTCAGTCCATTTACTCAGCTTAAGGACATTACTTTGGGCTGTTATGAAAGTCAAATTGATAATCTCTCACCGGTTCGAGACGCTCGAGGTCGCTCCGATAGTCTGGGAAGATCGTTACTTTTTATAGAATTACTGATGTGTGAATTTAAAATGGCGGATGACGGAGATAAAGCGGAGTAGGTGGGGATCGTAAATGTTGATGGTGATCGGTTATCTTTGTCGCTGAAAGGGTAGGATGGTGATTAATATAGGATGTCATTCTGGAGACGTTATTGTTATAAGGTGTCATTTGGAGCGATGGATATGGATTCGAGGCAATTAATGCTGAGAACCTTTTTGCGATGGGATTTTTTATACATCCTGAGTAGATTGTAATTTTTTAGCGAAACCAGTAACTGCAATGATATCTTGTTTTCAAATAAGAACTATATCAAACTCTTTACTTTGGGTTGTTTACTGGCAGTTTTGAGATACTGGAGGTAGAAACACCTAGATTTCAAACCATCAATAACGATCTGTCTTTAACTGAGAATAGTTTTTTTGGGGTACGGTCTTTAGTCCATCAAAACAAGTGTAAAATTGAATTTGCCGGACAGGCTAACGCTCATCAGGTGTGGAATCAAATTGTGGTGCCAGTTATTCTTAGTACGGACACAGTATTAATATTACCTATGGACTAGTTAAATCCCGTAACCTCAAAGTTGTTTAGAAAAACTATCTTTCTATAACAGAGTGTGCAGAATTAAGCTTTGACAGCCTCCGTGACGTAGCGGTAGCGGACGCGGCCGCTGCGCAAGATGGCGCGGGTTCGATCCTCGCACAGTGCAAATATTTGTATGCATGAATATGAATATTTGCACTGGTCTGGTCGTACCTCGGTAAGCACGTTAAGCCGTTGGTCCCGGTTGCCCTACGAACATCTAGTGGCAGTCGTTACGGGTTGTTGGAGCCCTCAAAAGCTCAACAATTGGTCTAACTGCAATGCTTCGATGTCGCCTTCGGGTAGTGGAGGTCAGACGGCAGTCGCTTCACGGAAAATGTCGAAGTTTAGCCATATCAGCAGTTGGACTGGTAAATCGGACCCCAGACTCCAAAGCTGAAAAGGCTTCGGATGCGATTGGGATTAACGCTGGGATGATGATGATGATGTGCAGAATTAAGCAATTAGCTAGATAACAAAGCTGCATGATGATTGAAATGCATTAATGATTTCAAAAGAGATCAAGAACATCGCCTCACAACAACTAATAATCCTGTAAACAGCTTCAAAGCAGATCTTAAACTAGATGCAGAGCTTCTAAAGCTCAAGCCCGCTCTAAATAGGATTGAACAGCTCAAAGCATTGTAAAGGCAGAGACGTACCAGTAAGTAAAGGGGTTCCCGAGATCCGATTTGAAGAATACGAACGTAGAAATACTAAGATAAGATAATATTATATGTAGAGGTAAATATAAGATTATCTTTATTCACTATTCTATACAACGTTATTTTTTTTAAGCGAGACCTGAATATAGTTTGTTCAGAATAAGCAACTGAATCGATTCCAATCATTTTTACACCATGTGTTTTTTTTTTTTTGTAATTATAAACTAGTGCTTGACTGCAATCCCGCCTGATGGTAAGCAGTGATGCAATCGTTGATGGTAAAGCGCACTAGTTTATTAAGAGCCTATTCACTCTAGCCTTGAAGAGACTCAAATTGTAGTCCGACGGAAACACCGCCGCTGGCAAATTGTTCCAGTCCCTCGATGTACACGGTATAAAGGAGGAGGCGAAACGCTTCGTCCGGATCGTAGTGGTGTTAACAACGTAAGGGTGGAAACCAGCCGTACGACGGGTCGTCCGATGGTGGAATGGAGATGGGGGAATTTAATCATGCAATTCCCTCGCACACTCCCCAAAATGCATCCTATAGAACACCGAAAGGCAATAGGAATCAATATATAATAATATGTATAATCAGCCTATACTGTTCCCACTGTTGGGACATAAGCATCCTCTCGATGAGAGAGAGAGAGAGAGAGTAGGCCATAATCTACCACGCGGTCCCAGTGCGGGTTGGTAGATGTCACATGTCTTCCAAGTTTTTGTCTCTAGGACATGCCGGTTTCTTCACGATGTTTTCTTTCACCGTTTTGAGAGCAGTGATGATGAAATAATTTACACAAGGTAAAGCGCCTGACGGGGTTCGAACCTACGACCTACGCGGTCGATACCACTAGGCTACCACTGCTCTTATAGGCTACCAACGCTCTCTTAATACAAATAGCAGTGAATAAATAAAATATGGCCTAAAGGCTACACAAATTATAAAAGATGAAAAATAAATATTTTTTAGAGATTGGGGATTATCTGATTACCAGCGACTTCGTTCGCGTGGTTTAGTTATGCTCCGTTCCTATTGGTCGCAGCGTGATGTTATATAGCCTATAGCCGTCCCGGATTAATGGGCTATCCAACCCAAAAATATTTTTTCAAATCGGACCAGTAGTTCCCGAGATTAGCGCGAACGAACAAACAAACATACAAACAAACTCTTCAGCTTTATATATTAGTATAGATTACGTTCCAAATAGCACAGGAATATGACAGGACAATAATTATAAGGATAAAAGTATAAAATGGAAGGTAGTCGGGCCAGGTTGACACAAGCTGCTGATTTTTCATACAGATCTATATGCCCAATACTTTAAAAGAGAAAACCGAAATGCGTGCCTTATTGTATGTGTTTATTCAAAGGCACTTCATCTACAACGCAAAACCCTGCATCTGGCAAACAGAAATTACTGCGCAACTAGAATTATACACAACCTCTCGACATCTAACGTCGGACAGTTGCTCATCAGTCTAATACTTGTTTATTCGGAGGATCCCACCTTTTCCACGGAGGATGAGAAAAAAGATTAGTCTTAAAACTTAAACTATTAAATGAAGAACTCTTTAACCACAGTTTAGACCATATTACAGCCGACTAAATTCCGAAATTCTCTTCTAAAATATCTACAGCAACAGCTATTAACATCAAAGGGCGTAATAAACGGCCCGTTACTAAGTTTCATGTTCAACGTTCATCATTCAAATAAAATACAGGTAAGCCGGACTTTTGTATTGAACTAAAAGTTTCCGCGTTTAAACGTTACAAGCGAACAAACTTTCCCTATTTATTATATTAATGTTGATGATATAAATTGACGGCAGTAATAGCTTTTACTGGTTAAGGAAAATAGGGGATTTTAATCTCGGAGTTTTCTTTGCAAATTATTTCTTTAAGTATTAGAGTGACATTTAACGAAATATGTTGTAAGACAGAGGTTTCTTGTTCCGGGGAAAGAGCCTTTCCATGTAATTGGTGGGAAATTGGATGAGTAAATCAATTATCTTATTGGAGCCTTATTGTTGATGATTCTCTTTACTTGATGACTGTATGGAATCGTGTCACATCTGCGTTAGTATAGCCAGCCTATCAGTATTCTATAGAATGAAATTTAGAGAGTGTGCCAGGGAATTGCATGACTTAATTCTGCTATCTGCGTTCCGTTATCGGACGATCCGTACGTCGAGTCGAATTCACCCTTACGTTGCTAATGCCGTATGATCCAGACGAAGCGTTTCGCCTCGTTTTTTATACCGCATACATCTAGGATGGCCTATCGAATGGTACAGGTCTCAACAGTTTTGTCAACAAAGTGTCGACATCGAAATTTCTAGAAACCCGTTTCCGGGAATTATCGCAGGTACTTACTTGGCCGGTGACCTCGAAGTTATGCAGTATTATTATTACGCCTAGAGGATTCTGGAATGTTCGATCAGCTGGGCTATATATATCGCCGTGAGGCCGGCGCAGAGTCAGTGGCTCGCCCTCACGGCCGAGACACATAGAAAAAAGCTCCGGACGCAGCAGAACACCACGCTGCGTCAGATCGTCCAAGCTCCCCGGTACGTGAGGAACTCGGTCATTAGCAGGGACCTGCGAGTCGAGAGCATCGACGACTTCGTAATCCGCCTGGCGAAGGGGATGTTCTCGCGTGCCAGCATCTCCGAGCTCCATCACATCCAAGACATCGCGCCCTGGCACGCGAGGCCTCCCGATAAGAAGAGATACCCGCGCGACCTCATAGCAGACGTCGCGCTACCGGACATGACACCCGGGTAGGTCACAAACACAAATACACGTGACCTACTCAGACAAGGATAGACACTATACATTCGCAACACGACGCCGCCGTGCGCATTTGCGGACTGTATTTATATAGGCGCTATGCGCACGACGAACACACATGCACTACTCCACATGCAGGTACACACTCAGAATACCGCACGAGCGGTGAATACACACCTACAAACCGCTCGTAACACACACTACCCCCCGTACCCTCGCAGCCTACCGTACATAGCTGGTTGAGCTGTTAGGGGGTCGGGGTAATCACCCGCCATAGCTGAGCGCCAACCAAAGCCGACGCCCGGTCGCTGATCGACTCTTGCTGGGCCTTCACGGGGGCAACCCGTGATCCAACCTGGTAGGGGTCTGATCGCACGGGCGTCGTGAAACACTTCAGGCGCTCCTACAGCCACACACAACAAAGCACACCGTCCACCGCCGGAGGGAAGGCACACCCTCGCGGCGTCGACTTAGGTGTGCGAAGATTGAAGAGCAGCACCCCCAGGGTGCAACCCAATGACGGGTCTTCATTTTTGGAGGCCAAGAGACCGACTCCACGGTCATGGGGCCATCAAGGAGCTCCCAAACCGTCTCCTCGCGCCCCCAACTCGGGGTCGCAGAGAGGACCACGAACGAACGCACGCAGAGTCAGTCTACACTCGACTAGCGATACGAAAACAGCGACAGTAAAGAAGCGATCTTAAAGAAGACCTACTGCGACAATTATAACGAGAACTTCGAGTACTACGAGAAGTAACATCTGCAGTGTTATTGTGTGTTTACAACACCGACTTCGTGGACATAAGGGAAGACTTCGGTGCGACATCAGCTTCGTTCTACTTGTCATTGCCTACAATCGACTGTACCTTCGTTGCCAATAAACTTCGTAACCCTTAACCGGCATTTTAGTACCCCTAGCCCGTAACACTATTGATATTAATTGTGTGTTCAATGGCTCAACAAGGTAATGATATACAACGAAATAAATATGTGTCTACTCAACAAAGTAAATGACGCAGTAAATGTTGTTGAATTTTCAAAATAAAATCCATTACTACTGATAGTGCGTTACGCAAAATAAATAGAAACAGAATCCATCCATAGTTGAGTAATTTCGCCTGTTACAATCAGTTTAAAATAACCTTATTTCCCACACTCTTGCTCAGTTGTCACTCAGGGATTTGTCTTGATAATTTACATGTATATTAATTAATTTATTCATAACATTATGATGGGAATGCTTTCTTGTTAATTACTGCCTCGCTAGGGAACACGCGTGAGTGTAATTTAATTGTAATGCTTCGAATTGCCGCGGCTTTTGTTGAAAATTGTGCTTTTGTGGAAAATTGTGCTTTTGTCGAGAATGAGCCTACCTACTATTTTTTTATTTATAATATAGAAATATTGATCAAAATAACGAACACGCAGCTAAAAAAATGCAGCTGAAACCTGTCTGCTTCTGGGGAGGTTATGTGTTCCACTTCTTCTTCCCATTTAAAGCGCTAACTAATAAAAGGCGGTCATTTTGATGGACTCTCTCATGTAATTCTGTAGTTAAAAAATACCGATTCTTAGCCTGTTTTGAAATGAAATGAATTGATTAATTTTAATGAGCCTTCTTCGCGACACAATACCTAGTCCTACCTCATGTAATTTTGTAGTTTAAAAAATGACAATTCTCAGCCTAGTTTGAAATGAAATTAATTAATTAATTTTGTTGTTGCCCGTGGCTCCGTCCGCGTGTTGATATAAAATAAGCGCCAGTTAAAAAAATGGGAGCGATATGTACGTCCACGTTTGCCCCCGTTTTCGCAACATGTTTCGTTACTGCACTGCCCCTATTAGTCATAGCGGGACGTTATATAGCCTATGTCCTTTCTCAGGCTCTAGACTATCTGTGTACCCAATTTAATTACAATCGGTTTAGTAGTTTTGGCGTGAAAGGCAGACACACAGAGATACTTTCGCATTTATAATATTAGTATGGATTAATTCATCACCATTGCTCTCAAAAGGGCGAAGGAACACATTATGAGGAAACACAACCACCACTACCAGAACCAGAAGTTGCGAAGGCATGTGACCTGCACAAGACCTGCGTGGCAGAAAATACGGCAGAAGGGAGATCTGTCTCTCTACAGTGGGAAAGATTATAGGCTTATTATGCGTACCTACGTGCCAAGTGTGAGTTTCTCAGTGCAAAGTTTGGCGCCGATCTCTTCGACAGCTATTATCTCTAAGACAAACGAGTACTCGCTAGCGTTATGAACAATCTGAGATCAATGTATCCCTTTTATTCTCGGTGGTAGGCCATAACCTCGGCTTTCGGCAGAACTTACCACCGACCAGACAAAGTCTTGCCACCGAGCGATTCGTCTTGTTTCGGCATGATGTCTGGTGAAGTCGTACGGAGGACGGGTCTGAGCAGTTGTGTTGCGATGTGTGCCGGGTACGATGCGCCAAATGTTGTTGTGTCGGGTGTTTGGTCGTGGAGGGTCTCCAGAACAATCTCCCTCTGCATCATTGGTCGTGTTGTTGGGGTTAGCATTGAGTCACCTCGCTCAACTGCCGTATTCCTTCCTATTCACTCAGTCTTTTTGAGTGAATAAGCTTTTAATAAACCGTCACTGCTTATCATCAGGTAGTATTGCGGTCAAGCACTCGTAAATAATTAGAGAAAAAAAAAAGACACAAAATCTACAACCATTTGAAGGTTCGAAGCCACATGGTACATTACGGTCCACTCCCTCTCACCGAGAAGAGGGAGACCTGTGCCCAGCAGTGGGAAAATTATAGGCTGTGGTAATATGTATGAACTACTCATCATCAACCATTTTATCGTCCCACTGCTGGGCACAGGTCTCCTTCCATACAGAGAAGGATTGAGCGTAATCACCACGCTTGCTCAATTCGGATTAGCGATTTCAGACTTAAAGACCAGGTTTCCTCAAGGTGTTTTTTTTCACCTTGTAATCAGACATTGGTGTACAAGATATACTTAGAAAGTACATATGTATAACTTTAGAAATGTTACATTGGTACTTGGCTTACCCGGAATCGAACCTGCGCACTCATACTTGAGAGGCTGGTGTTTTAACCACTAGGCATTAGATATAAAAGTTAAACATTTTTCTTGGGCGAGAAAATCTTTAGGTATATCAATATATTTATGAAAATCTTTTGTATGCTCATAAAAATATAAAATTGTTTAAAAAATACAGTGATGTCCATAATATAAATACTAGGAACAGGCACAAATTTATTGTACCTACAACAAGGCTCAAGAAAATAGGTGGCTCCTTCAGATGCCAATGTATACATTTTTACAATGGACTTCCAGAGGTGGTTCAAGATCTGAGCCTGAATAAATTCAAATCCTTCATTAAACGTAAGTTGTGTCAGAAAGCATTTTATAGTGTGAAGGATTATATTGAGGACAAAAAGGCTTGGGCTTGAGCTGCGTCCGATTTCTATACACTGATTGTTCTCTGATTTTTCCTCTTGTAGTTTTAATATGTAACTGTTAATGTTACTAATTCAAAGCCTGTATTACACACTATGTAGCCAAGCATATTGTACGTTACGGAATTGTATCGCTGACAGAGGTGTTCGGCACTTGTACAGCTACACAGGAGCTAAACTTTCCACAGATTCGGGAACACTGTTGGAGCTGCTGAACCTTGGACAAAACTATCTTAGCATTGTGTAGATTCAATTTCTTAGTATTGTATAATTGCATGGCAAACGTGTGAGCACAATGTACGAATGTGCTGTAAGGCATTTTTTTGTTGGGTTAGTCTTTTTTATTGACTTGATAGTGCTCTGGCTGTTGAGAGTATGTCATGCTCACTCAAATGTCTCGCTGATGGTGGCGTGTGTGTTGGGTCATTGGGTTCCCTTGAATATGGTTGAGCTGAATGATGCTGATCCATTCGTCATGTTCGTGAACGGACGCCGTCGGAGGGGACTGGTCATCTCTTAGCTGCCACGGCGTATTTTAATTTCTGAATTGATTTTTGTGTGTTTTCATAATGGACGCTCTCGGCGTACAATTTATTTCTGCATCGTTCTCACACGGTTGATTTCAACATGAATGATGTAATCAAATATTTGTAACAATAGCTTGAAACTTTAAAAGAGTGTCCATGGAGTTTCTTGCCCGTTCTTCTCCATAGGTACCTACTCTTTGGAATGGGTGACTAGCTTCATCTTATTGACTGACCGACCTTCTGACAATTCAAAAGTGCCTGTAACTGGTTTATTTGAAATAAATGCTTTGATTTTGATTTTTGATTTTGAAGATGTTCATTTTTATGTACATTTTATATAAGGTGTACTTATTCAAAAATCTTGGGAAAACATAAAGGTGTTACTGATTTAATAAAAAATCTCGTAAAATTGTTTTATTATAACGATATTTTTTATGGCCGCGTTAACGAGCTTTTTCATGAATACCTAGATCATTTTGTCAGGGTCTTCACCCTTATGTTGGTAAGGTACATGTTATAACAGCCGAAAGATTTAGTAAAAATCTCACGACATACAGTTGTGTAAAGTAAGCTTAGATTGAGCTCTTAATGGTGTCAAAGTCTACCATTAGTTGGTTTCACAGCTCACTCACAGTTGCCGATCGTAGATTCGATCCCCGTCAGACGCTTTATGTGTTGCCAGTGATAACTTACGGAACTGAAACGTGGTCACTCACAATGGGCCTTATACGAAGGCTCAGAGTCACACAAAGGGCAATGGAAAGAGCTATGCTCGGAGTTTCTCTGCGTGATCGAATCAGAAATGATGAGATCCGCAGAAGAACCAAAGTCACCGACATAGCTCTTCCAGTCGCTACACTAAAGTCGCAGTGGGCAGGGCCTATTGCTCGTAGAACCGATTGCCGATGGGGCAGTAAGGTTCTGGAGTGGCGGCCACGTACCGGAAGACGCAGCGTGGGGAGACCCCCAACAAGGTGGACCGATGACTTGGTGAAGGTTGCTGGAAGCAGATGGATACAGGCAGCATAATACCGGTCATTGTGGAAAGCCTTGGGGGAGGCCTTTGTCCAGCAGTGGACCTCTATAGGCTGAAGAAGAAGGCGCTTTACTTTGTGTAAATCATTTCATCATCACTGCTCTCAAAATGGTGAAGGAAAACCTCGTAAGGAAACTCGGCTGTTCTAGAGACAAAACTGCGAATACACTTGACATCTGCCAATCGGCACTGGGTCCAGGCCGGGATACTGTGTGGTACCAGAGTACCGTATGGTACCGGGCTTAGAAAAGTACGAACCCATATCCCACCGTGGGTGTCTTAAGAGGCGACTAAGAGAACTCTCACCAGGGAAGCGGACAGCAGCGCTTCCCCTGTGGATATCAAATTTTTGCGATCCCCAACCCGCCGGCAAAGCGTGGGGATTAAGGCAACCCCCCAAACTTGGGGGAGGTCTTTGTCCAACAGGGGAGCTCTATAGGCTGAAGAAGAAGCACTGGGCCCACGTGGTAGATTACGGTCCATTCCCTCTCAGTGAGAGGAGGCCTGTGTCCCAGGAGTGGGAAAATTAATATAATGCTGATTATGTTGCAGCCTACTCCAAGCTCACACTTAAGTCTTCATTGTAAAATGATTCCAGAATCGCGCTGTGGCTTTTTTAAAAGGAGAATAAGTGTCTCCTTCACAATTAGGGAGAAGGATTGTTAGCAAATTGATGAACCCTAAATTGTTCGTAATACCTACTTATTCAAATCACAATTGCCTTCCATTTTAAGCCGTTCGAACGGCTTCAAGTCAATTTGTTGAACAACACTGAGGGTTCCGTACTAAGTAGGTATGTAAATAGTTTATCACGGAAATCGTGTCTTGAATATTTTAAGGGAATAATTTGAAAACCGTCTAAATAGTACAAAATAGTCACCATCTTTTCATGTATTGTATTATTCGTAACTACACGGTTTTCAGATGTTTCCCTTAAATATGTGCTTCATGACCTTCAGCCTCATCAATCTTCTTATCGTTCCCGCTGCTGAGCACAGGTCTCATACAGAGAAGGGTTGAGCGTAATCACCACGCTTGCTCAATGCGGGTTGGCGATTTCAAATTTATAGTTCAGGTTTCCTCAAGATGTTTTCCTTCACATTGTAATCAGTCATTTGTGTCCATCTTGAATACTTAGAAAGTACATATAAATTAGAAAAGAATCTGCAATAATCCAACTACATACCTAAGTACCTACTATAATCCATACTGATATTATAAATGCGAAAGTAACTCTATCTGTCTGTCTGTTACGCTTTCCCGCTTAAACCTCTCAACCGATTTTGATGAAATTTGGCACGGACAATCTTTAGACCCTGAGAAAGGGCATGGGCTACCTTTTTACCCGGAAAAAAATCATGTTCCTGAGGGAAATCTAAAAAGCGCGATATAACCGAACTCCATGCGGGCGAAGCCGCGGGCGGTAAACTAGTATTATATATGTCGTGAATAACCATATCATTTTAATAAAAGTTGGCTCTTGACTTTATTTTGTAATGGCGGCACGTGAAGAGTCGTTTTGGAAAGTGGGGATTGTCAAACGGTCACTTTGCTTTGAGGCGCGGACCAAGTCACTTCCCCGGGGCGAAACTGTCACATTGCCTATTTAAATTGTTATTGCCAAGATTGGAGGGTATATATTATTTACATTTCGTGCTTTAATTCAAAATGCCACCTACGAAATGAAGCCCTTACACCACACCAAGATGGTGACGACCCTATCGCTCCGCCGCCGTCGCTGATGTAGTCATATATAATTTGGCGAGAGTTTTCGTGGGATGAATGGAAGTAAAATAAAATTAAATAAAATATTACACGTCGGTATTATATACTAAGATTAACAACCTTTTTATCGCGATATAGCTATGGCATCAATACTAATGCGAATGAAACTGCGTGGCGGAACTAGTCATCATCTCAGCGTTAATCCCAGTCGCATCCGAAGCTTTTTCAGCTTTAGAGTTTGGGATCCGCTTTACCAGTCTAACTGCTGAGTTTGGCTAAATATTGACATTTTCCGTGAAGCGACTGCCATATTCTGACCTCCACAACCCGAAGGCGATATCGAAGCATTGCAGTTAGACCAATTGTTGGACTTTTGAGGGCTCCAACAACCCGAAAACGACTGCCATTAGATGTTCGTATGGCAACCGGGACCAACGGCTTAACGTGCTTTCTGAGGCATTACCAGACCAGTGCACATATTTATATTCATGCATACAAATATTTGCACTGCGCGGGGATCGAACCCGCGCCTTCTTGCGCAGCGGCCGCGTTCGCTACCGCAGCAGTCGTGGCGGAACTAGTATTATTGTAAATTTGTAAGTAAATATGTATGTTTAGATATTTGTTACTTAATCACGCAAAAACGGCTGAACTGTTTCGGATGAAATTTAGGACATAAAAAGTTTATAACCTAAATTAACATAATATATAAAATACTCTTTACTATGTACACCACATAGATTACAGAAACATAAAAATGAAGATTTTACAAAGGACACAATGGGCAGTCTTATCGCTAAGAGCGATCTTTTACAGAATACTTTTTGTGCCGATAGTACCTACGGTTCCGTGGGATGATGTTCGACCTCCACGCATGGGATATAGTGAGAGGGAGTGGGCCGTAATCTACCACGCGGGCCCAGTGCGGGGTGGTAGATGTCACATGTCTTCGAGGGCCGGCTTCCTCACGTTGTTTTCCTTCACCGTTTTGAGCAGTGATGATGAAATATTATATTTCACAAAGCAAAGCGTCTGACAGGGTTCGAATCTACGAATATTTAAACTATATCTACTACCACCATCTACCGTCTCCAATTTGTCAGCTCCTATACAATCAGTGTTAAGCTCTAATGACAGATGTTACTCACAAACAAGACACTGTTCATACACTTGACATAATCCTATTGTCACCTTTTACAAGACAAAGAGCGGTCTATTTACTGCCAGTAGACAAACAGAAGTACCCATATACTATGTCTATATACAAGTACCTATATCATTACTTACTCTGACGTAGAACTTGTCGAAAAGCTTCCTGAGTTATGACGTAAATTGATCATATTCGAGAAAGGTTGAAAATAATGTCAACAAACTTTGTTGTCACGGCAAAAAAACCCTAATTTTCTATACAAATAGTGTAGATACCTCACGTGTTTAGAAACATGCATGATATACGGCAAAACCATTGATTATTTCGTAAGTTGAAACTGTTATAAATAAAATCAACAAACACAAAAAAACGCGGAATTACATTATAATTATTTTTTAACCGAAATAGTAAAACTTTTGAACACGTTCTCTCATAAGTTCAATAAAAATAATATTAACAGATTTCAAAGAATAATAGGAGGTATTATATTGAAGCTAAACTTACCTTATAATCTCATAGTCTGGGTTGAACACGTCCCAGAAAACATTCTTGATTACATTTTCATTTATCCTTTGAAACATCAATGTTCTTTGCCAATCGTATCTATAACCCTTTGTTTTCAATATTTTTACATCAACATTAAGACAGCATAGAGTATTTTATTAAAATTCCGTCGCCGCACATATTTAATAATTTGCACAGAACTGTCAACACTGACGATTTCACAATCAAATCCATGTAACACGAACAGTTTGACTTACTGTCATCACTGCGTCATCAAACAAACATTCTATTGTTTTTATTTAAATTCAAATTCTAGAAAGCAATTCAAGTTTTATTAGCAAAACATCTAAGTTGCCGTTCTCGGATTGAGAGACGGCCATTTTGCTTGGCTTCCAACGCATGCGTCGAATCGGGAGCTAACGCATGCGTGCAGAGGTGAAATGAAATATTAAAAATGGCATTGTTTTTGGTTACACGTGTATGAAAGATTAAAAGCGTATCATTCTCAGCGTGAATACACAATACGGATCTTTTGAGGGATTTCTAGTAAAGTTAATGTGAAAGGATTCGTTACAATAATAAGATATTTTAGCTTACATATATCCATTTTCTGAACACAAAAAAAAAAAACTGGAATTATTTTCACATATTGTACTACACGTTATTGCTATTTTTAGTTATGTGTTTGCTATTTGTAACGCTGTTTTCTTTGTAAGGGATGATAGGTATACTTAGTAGGTAGGCACTGATATAAATGTCA
The DNA here is from genome assembly GCA_017933935.1 of Sesamia nonagrioides. Lineage (NCBI taxonomy): Eukaryota > Metazoa > Arthropoda > Insecta > Lepidoptera > Noctuidae > Sesamia > Sesamia nonagrioides. Next base: position 916,146 of record JADWQK010000998.1, on the reverse strand, counting down.
AATTAGTATCTATAATAGAAGGTTCGATTGGCAAACCTGCATATACAATGCAATAGGTACATGCACTTCTAACTGTCTTCAGTCCTAACCAAAAGGCTGTTGCACCTGGATAGAAAAGGACTATGATTTATGACGGGGATCATCACGGGCCACTGCTCGCTGAATAAGCATCTCCATACAATAGGCATATCTGACAGCCCTCTGGGCAGAGCTTGCATAGAGGCTGACGAGACAGTTGCGCGTGTACTCTTCGAGTGTACAGGTGTTACCCAAATTAGAAACAAAACCATAAGGGTACCTACCAAGATCTTACACAGATGTTCTCAACAGGCTAGGAGACCTGATGGGCTTCTGGAGGGAGGTGGGCTGGCTGGAATAACAGAAAAAGGCTGCCATGGCCCACGTACAATGTTCCACTGGAGGGACTAAGTGCGGAAACCAGACCCGTAACATAGAACATAAAACTGTCTTCAGTAAATATTTTCGCTGTCACTTAGATTTGACTAACCAGCATTTGTAAGATATTCGGCAAAAATGTAAATAAGCATGAGTTCATGGAAAAATAACTTGAATTTCTACGCAATAAAGTTCAGATTACGCTGCAACTTCCAACATTTTTATAACTTTTTGGTGAGGCACTCTGAACACAAAACAATTGGCATTATAATAGAATTATTAATTGTTTAACCTAAAATAGTTTGGGAGCTTGCAGCACTGTGCAGTATTTCTATGTATTCAAGTGTTAATAAGTTAATATCTGTTGTCAAACCAAAAGTCAATGTTGTACTACAAACGATGTTTGAAAATAAAAAGCCTTGATTTTGCCTTTGAATTTTTCTGTGTCGGTAAGTTGTAAGTCTATAAATTATCTTAATTTGACAGGACTAAACTAATATTTTGTCTTCTGTCCTTTTCTTAATGAACCAGTAAGAAAAAGATGCATTGAACTTAAATTTGGTTTAGTTAAACTAATTGAACAGTTTGGGAATCGGCGCCATTGTTTTATGTTTAGTGGTTCGGCAGAGGTATACCAGACATTTGAGACATTAAGGTATGTGTATTTTAAAACCTAGTTATAAATACTATCATATGAACTTTAACAGCTCCCGCTTGCGAAGAAAACTGTCAACGAACAATCATCATCTGCCTCAAAAGAACAGCAGGGTGATTGCGCGACACACTATCAATAGCAATGCATTTCATTCTGACAGTTCAACAACATTCATTGCGTCATTTATGTTGTTGAGCAGACACGTTATGGAGCAATGAATTAGCAATATGCTTGGAAATTATTCCAACTGATAGTAATATGTCTTCAGTCAAAGGTGATTAGAACAATCACCTTTGTCTGAAGACATCACTGAACACATCGTGGCAAGTACATCTTCATCAACTGAACAAAGGTCACCTAGTACTTCAGGTCAGCCACACGAATAATTTATTATTACACAAACATGTAATATTAGTTTCATAGTCTGCCTATAGCCAAAAAAAGAAAAAAAAATGAATGTTTTTAAGGCGAAGAATAACAAAGAGTTGTTGCACTAACAACAAAACCTTGTATGGCGAACACGAACTTGACATTTGTCACAATTGTATTAATTAAACCTTTTTTTTATAAAATGCTTCTTTCTTTTGTTGATTTTATTTCTTAATTTTAATATTTTAATGTTTTTTGAGTCTTTGTTTTTTTTTTTGTTAGTAAATAAATAAAATAAATAAATATATACGGACAAATCACACAGATTGAGCTAGCCCCAAAGTAAGTTCGAGACTTGTGTTATGGGATACTAACTCAACGATACTATATTTATAATAGATACATATATAGATAAACATCCAAGACCCAGGCCAATCAAGAAAAGTTCGTTTTCCACCATGACCTAGCCGGGGATCAAACCCGGGGCCTCCACGTCGCAGGCAGGCGTGTTGACCGCTGCGCTGTGTAACATTTCAAGCATTTAAAAAACAAATGTTTTAAATTTTTGAGTGTCAATTAAAATACTGTCAAAGTAATCAAAATCTGATTTTAGTGAATACAAAACTAATAACTATGTTAACAAATGATTATTGTAATAAATAAATAGAACACATGTAAATATTTTATGTCATAAACCCTTACTAGCCTCCCTTTTACATGGCGTAGTCGAAACGACGAAGATTAGTAATAAGCGTTGTAAAATAAGGTCAGTAATCTAGGTATTTTATGTCATAAACCCTTACTAGCCTCCCTTTTACATGGCGTAGTGGAAACGACGAAGATTAGTAATAAGCGTTGTAAAACAAGGTTAGTAATCTAGGTATTTTATGTCATAAACCCTTACTAGCCTCCCTTTTACATGGCGTAGTCGAAACGACGAAGATTAGTAATAAGCGTTGTAAAATAAGGTTAGTAATCTAGTATTAAAGAATAGAATAGAATACTCTTCATTATGTACACCATAGAAATTACAGAACATAAATTAATATAAAGATTTCACAAAGGATGATAGAATGGGCGGTCTTATCGCTAAAAGCGATATTTTACAGACAACCTTTTGATGGAATACCAAGGGCCACACCTCAAGGGTTGTACTCCACCTAACAAAATAAACCGGCTAACACTTTCCAACAAGAAATTCCTAATATTTTTAAAGTATCCCTTAGAACCCTCTATGCGCTGCAAAAACAAGATCACAAAGATGTGAAACCGCAACTGTCCGGGGCCTTTGAGACCTCCAACGAGGGTTGATGAGTATTTAACAAACGTAATACGCACTGCATGAATAATTGTGTACCTTCAAAAGAGTTGGTAGACAGGGGGTTAAGTATAAAGTTAGCTTCTGTCACGGTAAGTGTAATTTTTGTTAAAAGCTGAGTTATACAGCATGTGTTAGAAATGAGTGGTCAAAATAAACGGTTCAGAACATCAATCTGAGCACCCTTCTCCATGTAACTAACGTTGTAATCCCGAAACAATTATCAGCTGAATCGAAACAATAATGAAGGGATTTTAAATCGAATCATCACCTGTGATGAAAAGTGGGTACTCTACAACAATAGGAAGCGCACATCGCAATGGCTGAACCCCGGTGAACCATCCAAATTCTGCCCCATTGACTAGAAAAAAGTTATTGGTCAGCATTTGGTGGACTAGTGCCGGTGTGGGGCACTACAGCTTCCTTTAATCTGACCAGACGATTACTGCAAATCTCTACTGTGAGCAGCTCCACATAATGATGGATAAACTAGCCGCTAAACAACCGAGACTGGTCAATCGCACAAGGCCACTGCTGCTTCAGCACAACGCGAGACCACACACCGCACAACAGACTGCTACCAAATTAGAGGAGCTTCAATTTGAATGTTTAATCCATTCACCGTACTCTCCGGACCTTGCTCCAACAGACTACCAATTTTTTTTTTATAAATTTGGATAACTTTTTGCAGGGGAAAAAATTCAACTCTGATGAGGCAGTCCAAACCGCCTTCAAAGATTTTATTGATTTCCGTCCTAATGTTTTTTTTAGAAAAGGCATAAACGAACTACCTATGAAATGGAAGTGCATAGATAGCAATAAATCATACTTTGATTAAATAAATACATTACTTATATTAAAAAAATAAACGACTTTTATTCCTCCCAAACAAAACGCCAATTTCAAATGTAAGGACCTAATAATAGTTAGAAAAAAAAATATATTACCAATATGTTCTGGAGTAGCGTAAAAATAGCTTTTTTATATAATTATAAACAAGTGCCTGACCGCAATCCCGCCTGATGGTAAACAGTTCATGATATTTTGACTTGTAGTACAGTCAATATGTCGAAAAAAAAGCCGTGCGCTCCGAAAAATGACAAACCGGAATTTGACTCGATGAATCGTTAGAGGGGCAAGTAATAAACTTAATGTTAGATTTCCGAAGTCCCTCCTCCTGCTGTTTTTGAGAAAATCCAAAAATATTTTGAAATTGATTTATCTCAGCAACTATAAGGGCTAGCGACCTTTTTTTTTTAAACTGTTAAGGACACTTAGGACTACATTTTCTTTCATTGAAGTGACATCATCCGACTTAAACTGCAAAAGCTAGATGGCGCTAAATGGTTTTTTGCCATTTTCATTATGAAATAACAATTGCAATAATGTAAATGAGAAAGTTGTTTGTCACAAAATTAGCTACAACTTTTGTTTAAAACATTTTTTCGTAAAACTTACCGTTTCCGAGCTGAAGCTTGTTGAAGTGTACAAATCGTACATTATGTGCCTTGCTGTAGGGTGTTTGTCATACAATTCATGGATAGATCAGTGAATTGAAATGTTTACATAATTTTCAATTTTTAAACTTTTTTAAACAATGGATTTTATGGATTTAAAAAAAAAAAAAAAAAAATCCATAAAATCCATTGTTTAAAAAAGTTTAAAAATTGAAAATTATGTAAACATTTCAATTCACTGATCTATCCATGAATTGTATGACAAACACCCTACAGCAAGGCACATAATGTACGATTTGTACACTTCAACAAGCTTCAGCTCGGAAACGGTAAGTTTTACGAAAAAATGTTTTAAACAAAAGTTGTAGCTAATTTTGTGACAAACAACTTTCTCATTTACATTATTGCAAAAAATTGTTATTTCATAATGAAAATGGCAAAAAACCAATTTTTTCAAACTTTAGCGCCATCTAGCTTTTGCAGTTTAAGTCGGATGATGTCACTTCAATGAAAGAAAATGTAGTCCTAAGTGTCCTTAACAGTTTAAAAAAAAAAGGTCGCTAGCCCTTATAGTTGCTGAGATAAATCAATTTCAAAATATTTTTGGATTTTCTCAAAAACAGCAGGAGGAGGGACTTCGGAAATCTAACATTAAGTTTATTACTTGCCCCTCTAACGATTCATCGAGTCAAATTCCGGTTTGTCATTTTTCGGAGCTCAAATTGCAGATTGACTGTACTATTGGGTGTCGTAAAAGGTGCTTTTGGGGGTGCTGATCATGAAAATGACGTATTTTTTAAGCTATTGCATAATTTCTATATCTTTATCAAAGTCGAACACAAAATATTAAATATAAAGTCACTAAATCGCCACCATTTTTCGCACTGTTGTGACGTTAGGTACTGGTAAAAAGTAAATAAATTACAAAAAAAGAAAATAATTTGAATTAATATCAAAGGAAAAAAAAAGGAAAAATCTGAATAAATAATTATTTATAATTGCATAAGTTGATAAAAAAATGCTATATGCCATAGCTTTACCGCGGCAGTCGCTAAGTGCCACAGCCCACAGGTCTTTTTTTTTTTTGTTAGTGAATGGTTCTCTCTAGCTGACCTTGAGAAGACCTGAGTTCGTGACTATGCTATGACTACAAAATAATAATAATAATAATAATTTATTTTGGACAGTATGTATCCATATTTGGTTAGTACTACAAAGATCTTAAGCCTATGTTAGTAATAATAAAAAAGTAGAAAGTAGAATGTAAAACCGTTTATATGTAATGACCTAACCTTGGCCCGTTGTTTATCAAGGGGACAGCGCGTACGCAGTCCCCACTACCAAAAATTACGCATCCGAGTTATCCACATTAGGGATAATCGCAGGGGTCAACCCAACCGCAGTGCAATGGAGGGGTCTCGCCCTGGGGGAACCGCCTACTTGATCACGGTTTCCCCTATGCCAGGTAAGTATGATTAAGCTACGTATGAGCGTGAACCCCATTCAACGACGGAGAATCTCGACACCGCGATTCAGAATAGTGACGTATTTCTACAGCGCCATCTTGTTTGAAAATTAGAACTAAATTGCGCGCTTTATACAACGATTGAATTAAGTACGTGGGGGCGCTGTTCGTAAGCATTTGACAAAATATACGAAATGAATATACATAATTGTAAAACTAGGTAGCGCTGATAGTTCTGATTTCTGCTATCCGACAAGAGATCTCTGATCTTTATACGGTTTTACAAAGCTCCTTGAAAAATATATGCAATATTTTTTTTTTTGCTGACTATATCCTTTTTTCATCATTTCGACTTCTACAATATGTAAAGGAAACCCTGTCCGACCGATAAGGATAGTAAAGGTTAGGTAAACACATGACTAAACATAATATAAAATTTTACATAATCATCATAGTAACAATACTAATGAATTTTAAAATAATCTTTTTTTCCCGCGAATTAATTCCAACTTCCCCGAAATTTGGTAATTTTTAAAAAAGTGACAACACCATTTTGACGATACGCATAGCCGATTCCACCACGCGTCGCGTGCACTGCCCCCCGTCGCCCGCGGAAGGGTGTCCTACCGCACATGTATTAAGTTACGTCTTTTTGCAAAATAATATTTATTTTTTTAGGGGGATTTGTTTTTAAACTTTAGTTCGGCTTTGTTGGCATTAGTAGAATTAGTTATCGATTCCTAACAATACCTTCACGGATCGGACAGGGTTTTCTTTACATATTGTATAATTTAAAAAAAATGGGAGAGGGTTAATTTCTTAATTATGAGAACGTTCACAGATACAACTCAGCGTCAATCTGCCAAAATCTCTAATTTCCCTACATCTTCGGCAAGTTTTCAACACTGATTGTCTCTGACATTTTTATTATGGACTACCAAAATAGATTCACACATAGGACACGCTCCCCCAGGGAGCTATTTAACTACTTCTCACATAATGTTTTATGATAACTGATTTGTTGATTGGTAAGTACATAATCACTGAGTTAAACTCTTTCCTTTTTGTTACAAACAGATCTCAGAAACGCCTTTATATATTATGAGTCTGTTGGCAGTCATTAAACACGGAATCTTAAAAACTGAGCCTTGTATGTAACGTTATAATAAAGTACTCAATAATGTGTAACTGTGTGTGTATTTACACCATATAAATTACAGAACATAATTATGAAGATTACAATGCGGTCTTATAGCTAAGAGCGATCTTTTAGATCAATATTTCATCGGGACACCATGGCGGCGCAGCCCACATGACAGCCTCCGTGGCGTAGCGGTAACGGACGCGGCCACTGCGTAACGTGGCGCGGGTTCGGTCCCGCACAGTGCAAGTATTTGTATGCATGAATATGAATATTTGCGCTGGTCTGGTCGTGCCTCGGAAAGTACGTTAAGCCGTTGGTCCCAGTTGCCATACGAACATCTAGTGGCGGTCGTTGCGGGTTGTTGGAGCCCTCAAAAGCCCAACAATTGATCTAACTGCAATGCATCGATGTCGCCTTCGGGTTGTGGAGGTCAGACGGCAGTCGCTTCACGGAAAATGTCGAAGTTTAGCCATATCAGCAGTTGGACCGGTAAAAGCGGACCCCAGACTCCAAAGCTGAAAAGGCTTCGGATTCGACTGGGATTACCGCTGTGATGATAATGACCAAGGCGGCGCAACCAGTCTCCGCTAGCAATAAAATGTATTGCGTAGTATGAGTTTTCATTACGAGACTCGATCGTCGATATCGAGCGCGTTTGGCGCTCTCATTGATTGAGAGTTCTTACAACCTTGAAGCGGGCCAATCGATGAGTCAAACGCGCTCGATATCGACGATCGAGTCTCGTAATGAAAACTCATACTAGGTCTACAGCTCTATAGAGAGTTAGAGTTACTCACCTGGTGTCCTTTTAGTTGCGCAACCCTGTATACATTTTGTTGATAGCGACGACTGGTTAGGGTTACACCACCATGGAGTCCCGGTGAAATATTGCCCTTTGGATGGAATACCAAAGGGAAAGAGAGACAACTAGTGTAGGAAGTCTACATTGTACTATTTACTCGTTATTTTGGATTTTCTCAACATTACATCCCTAAATCCAAAGCAGCTTGAATGCAATTTTGAGCAACAGCCTGCCAACTTGTTGCATTTTATTCATGTTCACACTCTCAAAACATTCTATAAACTCTTGAGAGGAATTTACAAGAAGGTAGCTTTGGTTAACACGATAATAAAGTTGCTCTAAGCAAAAATATATTATACGGGAAAATGTGAAAGGTTACAAGATTTTTGGGGAAATACTTATCGCGTTTGTGACAGCCTCCGTGGCGTAGCGGTAGCGGACGCGGCCGCTGCGCAAGGTGGCGCGGGTTCGATCCCCGCACAGTACAAGTATTTGTATGCATGAATATGAATATTTGCACTGGTCTGGTCGTGCCTCGGAAAGCACATTAAGCTGTTGGTCCCGGTTGCCATACGAACATCTAGTGGCGGTCGTTACGGGTTTTTGGAGCCCTCAAAAGCCCAACAATTGATCTAACTGCAATGCATCGATGTCGCCTTCGGGTTGTGGAGGTCAGACGGCAGTCGCTTCACGGAAAATGTCGAAGTTTAGCCATATCAGCAGTTGGACCGGTAAAAGCGGACCCCAGACTCCAAAGCTGAAAAGGCTTCGGATTCGACTGGGATTACCGCTGTGATGATAATGACCAAGGCGGCGCAACCAGTCTCCGCTAGCAATAAAATGTATTGCGTAGTATGAGTTTTCATTACGAGACTCGATCGTCGATATCGAGCGCGTTTGGCGCTCTCATTGATTGAGAGTTCTTACAACCTTGAAGCGGGCCAATCGATGAGTCAAACGCGCTCGATATCGACGATCGAGTCTCGTAATGAAAACTCATACTAGGTCTACAGCTCTATAGAGAGTTAGAGTTACTCACCTGGTGTCCTTTTAGTTGCGCAACCCTGTATACATTTTGTTGATAGCGACGACTGGTTAGGGTTACACCACCATGGAGTCCCGGTGAAATATTGCCCTTTGGATGGAATACCAAATGGAAAGAGAGACAACTAGTGTAGGAAGTCTACATTGTACTATTTACTCGTTATTTTGGATTTCCTCAACATTACATCCCTAAATCCAAAGCAGCTTGAATGCAATTTTGAGCAACAGCCTGCCAACTTGTTGCATTTTATTCATGTTCACACTCTCAAAACATTCTCTAAACTCTTGAGAGGAATTTACAAGAAGGTAGCTTTGGTTAACACGATAATAAAGTTGCTCTAAGCAAAAATATGTTTTATGGGAAAATGTGAAAGGTTACAAGATTTTTGGGGAAATACTTAACGCGTTTGTAGTGGTATCTACAAAACGCTACATGCGTTAAACGTCATACTGACGTCACACGAATTCTACATCCCGCAAGTAAAGTTTACCGTGCAACTAGCATACATATATACAACTTCCCAGCATCAACCGTTGGGCAAGTGCTCGTTTCTATAGAGGATGAGTGAATTTTACACACTGTTGGTTCATCATCATCATCAACAACCTTTTTTTATCGTCCCACTGCTGGGCACAGGTCTCCTCTCATACAGAGAAGGATTGAGCGTAGTCACCACGCTTGCTCAATGCGGGTTGGCGATTTCAGACTTATAAAGTCCAGATTTTCTCAAGATGTTTTCCTTCACCTTCAGTCATTGGTGTCCAAGATATACGTAGAAAGTAAATATATCTTTAGAAAAGTTACATTGGTACTTGTCTGTTGGTTATTACCTCCAAATGTTTAAAAAATCTGTGATAATGATTATGATATGAAACGAATTCTATTGGTTGCTGTTTCCAAGATTATTTTCATACAAAACCAATAATCCGATTACATACATAAGTATTTAAATAAAGATAAATCTGAAATATTTGTTCCGGTTTATTCCGAATTCGTTGTTGCAAGCCGCAAGTCGCTTGTATGGTGAGCAAAAAATTCTGTTACGACGAATTTATTCTATAACGTAGACTTTGTATACATTTTAAAATGGAAGCTAAGAGTTAAATAAGAATGAGAGAGAGAGACAAAGAAAATCAAAGTCCTGTTCTTTAATTAAATCACTTCGGTTCTTCTTCTTCAGGCTATAGGTGTCCACTGCTGGACAAAGGCCTCCCCCAAGACTTTCCACGATGGCCGGTCTTGTGCTGCCCGCATCCATCGGCTTCCCGCGACCTTCACCAGGTCATCGGTCCACCTGGATGGGGGCCTCCTTACGCTGCGTCTTCAAGTCGTGTCCGAAGGGGACACGACTTCCTTCGGACTTCGGTTTACGATTTCGAAATATAAAGTGTTAATCGTCTTATGTTGCTCATTGTGCCAAAGAGCCTATGGGCATTGCTGTGGCTACGGAGCAACGTCACTTCCCATAACGTAACCTAAGCGTACTTAACGAAAGTTAAGGTTTTAAACGTAAGTTATTTTAGTTTTATGTTCATCTTTCTCTAAACTTACCTTTGTCCTTTTAAGGAAAGGCATTGTCTGAACTTATACATATTTAACGGATAGTTTGGAATCCACCTTGTCTTTTGTCCTCGTCCTAAGAAAATATTAATTGCGAGTTTTAGATTAGTAGAGATCCTTTTTATTAGTTGTAGGTTGTTTGCAGTCTGCATAGTACAACCAGCCTATAATTTTCCCACGGCCACGGCTGGGAGATAGACCAGGGCTTGATCCTTACCCGGCGGCGAGCAGTGGGCAGCTCCCAGCCCGGTAAGGACTAAGCCCGGGTAGACGGCGGTGTTCCACGAGCGCCTCAAAGAGATGTCAGCACATCGTGACAAGGATGAAAACTTGTGTGAAAATTTATTTTGTGGATGAAAAATGCTATCGTGCTTACAAAAAAACGGCGAAGGAAAATACCGTTAGGAAACCGACTTTCTCTAGAACAAAATACTCGAAGGCATGCGATATCTACCAATTCGCAGGAGCTACCGTATCTTATTCGAACAGCCCGCAGCCATGCCAGGCATCCGTCATCTTGGATCCCGTCAGGTGATTCAACACCTGAACTACGTACCACAATCTGTATGATTTTTTATTGTTAATCCATTGTTGCATATGTGTGTGTGTGTTCAAGGATACATGAAGGGATGGAATATAGAACCCTCTGAATGGGAGCGTTTGGCAGCAAAACGGTCAGAATGGCGCAGAATGGTGTACGGACAAGTACGCGAGTTTGAGGAGCAGCGCAAAGCTGACCTCGATGCCAAACGCGACCAATTAAAGGCTCGCTCACCTGCTGCCATCACATACAACTACGTCGACGGCGTGCTTACGTGCCCTCAGTGTGCACGAAATTTCGCCGCCAAGATAGGCTACATAAGCCATCTTCGGGCGCATGAGCGCCAAATCATCGGCTAGGAGTCGAAGTGGTCGCCGTGGCCGAAATCGGTCGGGAATATCATCATCATCATCATCATGTGTGAATTTTTTTGTCATTGAACTGAGAAAATGAAACCCATTACTACTGATAGTAAGTTACCTAAATACGTGGTAATTACCCTGAAGTACAGGATTCTGCAAATTCTTGCCGTTGGTGTGTCTTATTTGAAGGAAATGTCTGAAAATTCAATCCAATATTTATTGCATTTATAATGGGCATTAATATGCACATTACTGTCAGGTAGTACCTAAGTATAAAAATCAATAGAATAAACCCTGCCAGGCAACAGAATTTTAATTAACTTAGAGAGTGGAAAAGCACTTCTTAGTTTTAATACTTACTTTAATGATCTTTCTGAAAGAGGTGTCTCGTCGAATCCAGCTCGGCTGGGCAGCGTTCAGGAAGCTACGCTACATCTTCTCGTCGTCCAAGACACAGTGTCTCAAGACTACAGTCTTTGACCAGTGCGTGTTGCCAGTGATGACTTACGGAACTGAAACGTGGTCGCTCACAATGGGCCTCATACGAAGGCTCAGAGTCACACAAAGGGCAATGGAAAGAACTATGCTCGGAGTTTCTCTGTGTGATCGAATCAGAAATGAGGAGATCCGCAGAAGAACCAAAGTCACCGACATAGCTCTGCGAGGGGCAAGGCACATTGCTCGTAGAACCGATGGCCGATGGGGCAGTAAGGTTCTGGAGTGGCGGCCACGTACTGGAAGACGCAGCGTAGGAGTAGAGTCTATAGGCTGATGAAGAGGAAGATGTTCTTTCTATCTGTTACAGTGTTATTAATGCCACTATAATGAATCAGGCGATGCAGTTGTGTCTCAGGAATAGCAACACACCCACTTCCCATTGAGTGAACAATCTGATTACCACCTAATAAAATACACATTTCTGTCGAATATTAACAGAATCAGTACTTCGAATAACTTTAAAATCTATCATTTAAAATCCCAATCACAATTAGTAATAAAATTTGGGTGAATAATCAAAATAGGTTAAATGAGTTAAAACCTATTGCATTGAATACTGAAAGTAATTAATTTCCAAATGGCCGAATAGTAAATCAGCCGAATATTCGGCCTTGCAATAAAATGTGGCACGTCACATCCCTAGTGTATGTCGAATTTTGCGCTGACAAAAAGTTTTTCGAAAATATTAGATATGAAAAGCGTAATTAGAGAAACAATGTACCGGTTGCTGCCTTGTCGGCACAATAGTTGTCTCTATCGCTATTGCAGAGTATGAGGTCCTGGATTCGAGATCTAGGTCGCTTTCCAGGCTTGTCAATGCGTTAAAGGATTTTTGCTCAGAAATTTCTGAGTAGTAACCTGGTGTCTGGATTTATGCTTAGTTAACGCCGATAGGATCTCATAACATCCCAAATATACCACTTATCTAGTATATTGGCCCATCACCATTATCATCATCATCAACCTTTTTTATCATCCCATTGCTGGGTACTGGTCTTCTCTCATACAGAGAAGGATTCAGATTGATATATAATAAACTAGCTTTCCGCCCGCGGCTTCGCCCGCGTGGGGTTCGGTTATATCGCGCTTTTTAGATTTCCCTCGGGAACATCAAATTTTTCCGGGATAAAAGGTAGCCTATGTTCTTCCTCAGGGTCTAAAGATTGTCTGTGCCAAATTTCATCAAAATCGGTTTAGAGGTTTAAGCGGGAAAGCGTAACAGACAGACAGACAGACAGAGTTACTTTCGCATTTTTAATATTAGTATGGATATTGGCACATCTACAAAGAATGTGAAAGTTTTTTGAGTTTATTACATATCCTTTATACTAGTACCTCGAACCCTTTGAACACTGTGTTTGGTTACTAGTATGTCGTGGTGGCCTAGTGGGTAAACACCAGCCTCTCAAGTATGAGTGCGCGGGTTCGATTCCAGGTCAGGCAAGTACCAATGTAACTTTTCTAAAGTTATATGTACTTTCTAAGTATATCTTGGACACCAATGACTGAAGGTGATGGAAAACATCTTGAGGAAACTTGGACTTTAAGTCTGAAATCGCCAACCCGCATTGAGCAAGCGTGGTGATTACGCTCAATCCTTCTCTTTATTTCACTTACGCTTACTTACTTCAGTCACGTGCGCGCCGCGGTCTAGGTCGGTTGTGTATTTGTTCGTGTGACGCGCTTAGTGCGTCGAAGTACTAAATAAGCATGTCTCAAATGTTAAAATGTAACGTTTGCAATATCGTCATCGACGAATTATTAGCCTATGTGCAAAATAAAATATCAGTAATTGATGAAGAAACGTTAAAACGAATCTGTATTTCGGCATTCTCAAGCAGTGAAATCAGCAAATCAAAATCGTTGTTATTTGAATCGCTGCCAACGGATCAACGTGAAATCACAAGAAAAGGGAAAGGGAAGGAAGGAAGAGACCTAGAAGACATTGTTAGTGTATTTAAAAGAACAGATCCGGATGTGATTCCCGTTTTCGTGGCGAGGGTACTTGAAAAATTACCCCCAATATTGTTCGATCATCTAGATTGCACAAAACTTTTAAAAGATATAACGAAGTTAAATTCAGAAATTCAAAATATCTCCAATACGTATGCTACTGTCAAACAGCTTGAGGATTTGCAAGCAGAGATACGTGATTTAAAGCACGCGTCGTTACCCCCAGTAACTTATCCTACTGGGTATGTGAATATGAGACGGGGTGCTTGGAATCTGGAGAGTGGACCTATAGGGATGAGCTGCAATCATACATCGAACGAACATGATATACAACAGTTGCATAGTAGTCTACAGAAAAACTCCCCCGTATCGATGTCGTCCCCTGGTAATAATTTTCAAGTTGGCATTGTGTGTACGCCGGTGCCTCGAGTCATGCAGATGGATGAGTCATCAAGTGTACCGGTCACTGCGGCAGAGTCGGCGACACAGGTGGTCAGTTGTGTTGGCGGCGTGGTGGGGCAGAAAACGTCGGTGTCTAATATTGCTGGCCCAAGTACACCTAAACACGCAAAACTTGGAGTACAGTATCCCAAGGAGAATATGGTTGATCTTGTTACGAATCAATTATCGGTGTTGAGTGCGAGAATAAATTATGATAAGGGAGATTCTACTTGGCAAACTGTAGCTAAGAAAAAGAAACAAAAGTACAGGTATTTGGGCGAAAGAGGAAAAGCTGAGGCTCCAATATCGACCTTTAAAGCTGCAAATACGAAAATACCTATTTTTATAACAAATGTGCATATTGATACATTGGAATCCGATATCGTTGATCATATAAAAAAGCAAACACAAGAGAGGGTATTCTTGGAAAAAATCAACACAAAAAAGAAATTGGACCACAAAGCATACAAGTTCTATGTGTCTGAGTCTAAACTGGATAAGTTTTTGAACGGAACAACATGGCCGGAGGGCATTATCTTTAGGCGCTTCGTTCATTATAAATATCGAAAAGCGGACGGAGGGTCTGCTGCAATCGGCTTAGTGTCCTCGAACAATGGATAGTACCTCTTACAAGTTTGCTACTTATAATTGTAAGAACGTAAAGAGTTCCGTCGACGATGTTCGACGTTTGTGTGACGAGTGTGTATTGATAGCACTGCAGGAAACTTGGCTGCTTCCAGATGAGTTGGCGTATATAAATTGCATAGATAGCAGATTTGGTTCCATCGGGACTACTGCTGTTGACACTACGGCGGGCCTGCTGCGCGGTAGGCCGCATGGCGGGACAGCGCTGCTGTGGAATTTGAGTGTGTTTCCTAGTGTTACAGTGTTAGACTGTGATAATCCGCGTGTATGTGCTATTCGTATTGACACGGCCGATGGTCCATTGATAGTAGTGTGTGTCTATATGCCAACAAATAAATTAGACAATCTGCCTATGTTTACTGACTGTATGGGAACTGTAAGTGCTATTAGTAACGATTATGTAAACGTACCTATTGTTGTTTTGGGGGATTTCAATGCTCATCCTGGAGAATTATTTTTTAATGAATTGAATATTTTATGTGATGAATTTAAATGGGTAATTATGGATGTAGTTATGTTAGGGTTGCTTTCGGACACATTTACATATGTGGATCAGGCCTGCGGGTCAAAGCGCTGCCTTGATCATTGTGTTATGTCGCAATCGGCTGCGATTGCTGTGTGCAATGTGTACGTTAATTATGACGTGCTGTGGTCGGATCATTTTCCAGTGATATGTGAATTTAAACTGGGTTGTTTGACACCGCTTAGAATTGGGTCATTTTTTTTTTGGGCATTTCGTGACTTCTACCTTGAAGGATGATGCAGATATTGAGCGGGAACGGAGGGCGCTGTCGGTCAGAGCGAACATGGTTATCCGCAGGTTTGCTCGGTGCTCTAATGATGTAAAAATAACGCTTTTTAGAGCCTACTGCACTACACTGTACACGTGCAGCTTGTGGACTGACTATACGCAACGGTCTTACAGCGCCCTTCGTGTTCAGTTCAACAACGCGTTCAGGATGTTGTTGGCGCTCCCCCGCTATTGCAGTGCGTCAGCTATGTTTGCGGAAGCGCGCGTGGATTGCTTCCACGCCACTATGCGCAAGAGGAGTGCGTCACTGGTGCGGCGAGTGCGGGGGAGCGCAAACAGCTTGTTGGCCGCGCTTGCGGTAAGATTTGATTGTTCCATCATCTCCCACTGTTGTAAGCGGCATGTGGTTGGCTGATGTGACTCAATTGTAATCATGACTTTTTATTGTTTTATTTAATAATGTTTTGATTTGATATTGTAATATTTTTTTTTTTTGTATTGACATTTTTGATTTGAGTGTTGTATGTGTAATGTGACTATGTGTGTATTAATTGTTTATGTATGAGTCAGTGAAACTTGAATTAAATGATTATTATTATTATTATTTATGAGAGGAGACCTGGGCCCAGTAGTGGGACGATAAAAAGGTTGATGATGATGATGGTAGACATGAATCTGCGAGAACCGGTAAAATTAACTCAGAAATTAATTACAAATATTTGTAACATCCTTCAATCCTTGTTTCTGTAAAATATGTGCCGATAATATATTACTCAATGAGCGATAATATGTGTAATCATTATTATAGGCACTTCTCTACCCATCTTCCGGGGAATTAGACACTTACGCATTGAAATATCATATTACAATAAAATTAGGCAAACATATAAAATTATTTAATAACCAAAGTATTTTAAATTAGCTGCGCCACGCGGTTTCACGCGCCTTTTTTTTATATGCCCCGCTCCTATTATTCGCAGCGTGATGTTGTATAGCCTAAAGCCTTCCTGGATTAATGGGCTACCCAACGCAAAAAGAATTTTTCAAATCGGACCAGTAGTTCCTGAGTAGCGCTTTCAAACAAACAAACACTCAAGAAAGCGCTCAAAAAGGCTCGCTTCGACCGCATCACCCATATTGGCAACAAGTTATCTGCGCAGCCATCCGGTAGCAGATCTTTTTGGTCCCTTGCCAAGACGGTTGAGGCGAACTTCTGTCGGCCCTCACTGCCTCCGCTGGTTAGGCCTGATGGAACACTGGCTCATACGGCGAGAGAGAAAGCAGGTCTCTTTGCTTCTCTCTTTGCCCATAATTCGCGTCTTGATACTGGCAGTGCTACTCCACCTAATTTACCTCATTGCGGAGCTTCAACGCCTGAGGTTCGCATTAGGAACAAGGAGGTTCTGAGAGTACTGTGTCGTCTGGACGTGGATAAGGCTAGTGGTCCGGATGGTATACCAGCGATTGTTCTTAAAGCTTGTGCGCCCGAGTTGTCTCCTGTATTGACGCGCTTGTATCGCCTCTCATTTAGGACTTGTATAGTGCCCAAGTACTGGAAGCTTGCTAACGTGCAGCCCGTGCCCAAGAAGGGTAGTCGTGCCAATCCTGCCAAATATCGGCCGATTTCGATCACCTCCATACTTTGCAAAATTATGGAGCGCGTATTGAACTCGTGCCTCTTGGCATACCTGGAAGGTAACGATCTCCTCAGTGACCGACAGTACGGGTTTCGCCGCAATCGTCAACTGGGGACCTACCAGTGTATGCCACTCACTTGTGGGGCGAGGCCCTCGAGAAGAATGGGGAAGCGATTGCTGTCTCCCTTGATGTCTCGAAGGCCTTCGACCGGGTATGGCACGCTGGCCTTTTGAGTAAGCTTCCAGCGTACGGCATTTCCCCCAGCCTGACTGGCTGGGTAAAAGACTTCCTGACTGAACGGTCCCTCCGAGTTGTTGTCGATGGATGCTCTTCTGAGCCCATGTCAACTAATGCCGGTATTCCTCAGGGGTCTGTTCTCTCTGCAACTCTGTTCCTGCTGCATGTTAACGATCTGCTGATGCCTGGTATCTATGGGTATGCAGATGACAGCACAGTTGTAGAGAGATACCTGCCGGGTGCTCGGGCTAGTAGGGAATCAATCCGGTCCGAAAGAGAGGCCATGGTTGAGCGAACAAGTGTTGCACTGCAGGCAGTCTCCGAATGGGACAATGCCAATCTTGTAGCATTCAATGCCGCCAAAACACAGGCGTGTCTTTTCACCGCCAAAAGGAGCCCGTTCACCTTGTCTCCTACTTTTCGGAATGTGTCCTTGGAGTGTTCCGACCGCCTTCAGCTTTTGGGAGTTGAGATTTCCTCGGACCTTAACTTTGGGCGGTTCATTGAGTCCAAGGCTAAGGTGGCTGCCAAAAAACTTGGCGTTATCGCAAAGGTCCGGCAGTACTTCACACCTGGGCAAGCTGCCCAGGTGTGAAGTTAATGTTAATGTTAGCTAATGTTATACAAAGCACAGGTCCGTTCGTGTGTGGAGTACTGCAGCCACATTTGGGCTGGTGCTGCCAAGTGTCACCGGCCACTTTGGATTCAGTGGAGAGACGTGCAAAGAGGCTGATTGGTGACCCTGATCTAACTCGAGTCGGTCTCCAAAGCCTAGAGCACAGGCGTAGAGTAGCCAGCCTTTCGGTGTTCTATAGGATGCATTTCGGGGAGTGTGCGAGGGAATTGCATGATTTAATTCCCCCATCTCCGTTCCACCAGCGGACGACCTGTCGTACGGCTGGTTTCCACCCTTACGTTGTTAACACCACTACGATCCGGACGAAGCGTTTCGCCTCCTCCTTTATACCGCGTACATCGAGGGACTGGAATAGTTTACCAGCGGCGGTGTTTCCGTCGGACTACAATTTGAGTGTCTTCAAGGCTAGAGTGAATAGGCTCTTAATAAACTAGTGCGCTTTACCATCAACGATTGCGTCACTGCTTACCATCAGGCAGGATTGCGGTCAAGCGCTAGTTTAGCCATACTAATCCATACTAATATTATAAATGCGAAAGTAACTCTGTCTGTCTGTCTGTCTGTCTGTCTGTTACGCTTTCCCGCTTAAACCTCTCAACCGATTTTGATGAAATTTGGCACAGACAATCTTTAGACCCTGAGAAAGAACATAGGCTACCTTTTATCCCGGAAAATTTTGATATTCCCGAGGGAAATCTAAAACGCGCGATATAACCGAACTCCACGCGGGCGAAGCCGCGGGCGAAAAGCTAGTAATATATAAAAAAAAAAACTCTTCAGCTTTATATTATTAGTATAGATTATTTAATATCCAAAGTATTTTAAATACCTATCTTTGAACTATTAACGAATATTCCATATTTATTTCAATATTCCATTGGTTTTTACTTGAGAATCGCTTTAATAATAACAGTGTATTATTTTTCAAAGTGCGTGGAGAATTAAAATTGACGTATTAACGATAATGAGTACATATTATGGCTGTTAAATTTGATACGTCAAGATTTCGTAAAAGAATCGAAACATTTTCACAATTAAATTACGTTTTATTTATATGTTGGCATAAAGCTGTCGATATATTTGTATACTAACTTGCTACTTATATTTGTTTACTAACGGAAAATGCTAGGGTGAGTGGGGGTAAGACGGAATGCATTTTTGATGAGATAAACAGTGTTGATGGTTAAACTGTTGTAAAACAAAAGAATTTAAGGCAATTGCAGAAAAAGATGTTTTGGGTAAAAATGTATAGTCAACTTGTTTCTATAATGTTGACAGCAATCTTTTTGAAACAATATTTTATTAAAAAAACGTCAGTAAAGTCGGTCTTAAGAAAAAAAATATGTAGGGGAAAGATGAAATGCTGAAGGGGTAAGATTGATATAATCACTAAAATCGTATTCATGGTCATTATGCTTGTGTGGTGATCAATAAACCTTCTACTTCAATAACCTAAATAACCTGAAAATGAGTTACATTAAAAATTCGCATTCTAAAAGCAAGAAAAATACATTTTTCAAATAAAATATATCGTTCTTACCCCGTTGAAACGGCTGGCAGTCAGGGGTGCTCAACATATTATAGATATTAAATAAATTAAATAATCATGCTCATAGATGACTGTCAAGTCTAACTCACTGTCAACTTTATCACTCAGTCGATAAATAAAACACACGTTTTTATTTAGTACCAAGTAGCCTACATTATAATTATTTTTATTAGATAAAGCACGATAGCAGAATACAATTAAACATTATTAAAAATATTATATCAAAGGAGGTAATACTTAAACATCACAGTTAAATAAAATCAGTCCGTTATAAGTACTGCTTATAAAACTAAAAATAACCTTTTATCAAAAATATGAAATATGCCTTTTTCAGATCAGTTGGTAATCCCGTAAAGCAGAAGTAAGTAACTAAAATATAAAAAAACAAAAATCACCTATTCGTATTTATGCGTCTCCTAATAATTAACAAAAAAAAGAAAAAAAAAAACACAAAACTATGCACTCTTGCCTTTATAAACATTAGTAAACAGTATTATTATAATCACTGCCAATTATTTCAGATTGAGGGCCCCTGACTTTTTGTAGGAGTTTCGTAAACGGGGTAAGATGGAAAGTTTTATATTATCATCTTACCCCTTTAAATTATGCAGGGGAAAGTTTGAAAGGCACCATAAATCTTAAAATACGTGAAATATAGTAATCAACGCATTATAGAGCATATTACAGTTTAAATCTAATTACGAATATCAAAACAACATGTTTGTTCCTTACCTGAGTAAGGAGATACAGCGAGCGGGGTAAGATCGAAAAACTCAATTTTTCGCGGGAAATGTAGTGTGCGGAAAAATGTCAAATAATACACCAGCATTTTCACTCAGCGAATGACGCAGGCTGCGAGGTGGGGCAAGATAAAATGGTCTTCACAATGATATTGCCAGCATTACAACAATTCCCTGGAATTGGGCGCTATTACATTTTTTTTATCTTACCCCTTTTTTTATCTTACCCCCAGTCACCTTACTCAACAATAAAAAAAAAACAACCAACTTTCAAAAGTACAAAGTGAAAAACAACTTTCTTCATAGTATTTGGTTTTTGTATGTTCGTTTTAGCCATTGACTTCCAAAATTAGTTATTTTTTACTTTATAGTGCTTATTTTTTTAACGTTAATTAAACGTTACCGTAATTTAGAATGTTGGTTCCTTTTTCTATAGTATCTACCAATCCATATCCTCCCGTGGGTGTTGTAAGAGCCGACTAATAATAATAATAATATTTTTTTTATATTTTTAAATGTTTTTGTATGTTTTTATATAAATATTTAAAAATGTAAAGCGATATGTAGACACGGAAGAATAAAGAGATAATAATAATTCATTTATTTCGGATTATTCCATATTTGTTAGTACAATTTTGAACTTATAGACTAGTGTTAGTAATGCAAAAAATATTACAAAGTTACATTTTTATCAATAAGTGGCGGATCGAGTGGAGTCCCGGATGATGGTGGAAAACCGCTATAAGACTGCATGCAGTCTTATCCAGCGAGCCAGCATCGGAGAGTCCCATCGGTCCACCAACGCACGCAGGACTAAGGGAACTCTCACTAGGAAAGCGGGCAGCAACGCTTCTCCTGTGGAATATCAAATTACTGCAATTCCTAACCCACCCCCCAAGCGTGGGGATTATGGCAGATGGGGGATCTGCCATAATCCCAAATCCCAAAAAGCATAGAAAGCCTTGGGGGAGGCCTTTTTCCAGCAGTCTACCTCTATAGGCTGAAAAAGAAGAAAAAGAAGAAGTGTATCTATGTGCTCAATTCACCAATCATATGAAACTGCTTGCCTCAAAACCTTTGTAAAGTGTAACTTCAACAAGAACATGTCTGCCCAACAGTCCCTCTTGTGGCTCCGATCTTATTTGACAGCGGGAAAGCTTGTCTTTTACACCCGCGGGTATTAGTCCGTGATACGATCAAATATAATTAGGTGGAGAGAGTATTGCGAGCGACGCGATGACGCAATTTAGTTCAAAATGGTCTCCATAACCTGGAGCACAGGTGAAGAATCTGTCAGTCACCAGCCTGTCGGTGTTCTATAGGATGCATTTTGGAGGGTGTGCGCGAGAATCGTATGACTTAAGTCCCACATCTCCGTTCCATCATCGGACGACCCGTCGTACGGAGAGTGACCACCCTTATGTTGTTGACACCACTACGATCCTGACGAAGCGTTTCACTTCGTCGTTCATACTCCGTACATCGAGGGACGGGAACAATTTGCCAGCGGCGGTGTTGTCCATCTGACTACAATTTAAGGCTAGAGTGAACAGGCTCTTAATAAACTAACGCGCTTCACCATCAACGATTGAATCACTGCTTACCATCAGGCGGGATTGCGGTCAAGCACTAGTTTATCCTTACTATCCTTACTAATAGCGTTTCGCCTCCTCCTTTATACCGCGTACATCGAGGGACTGGAATAATTTGCCAGCGGCGGTGTTTCCGTCGGACTACAATTTGAGTGTCTTCAAGGCTAGAGTGAATAGGCTCTTAATAAACTAGTGCGCTATACCATCAACGATTGCGTCACTGCTTACCATCAGGCAGGATTGCGGTCAAGCGCTAGTTTATAATATTATAAAAAAAAATATATTATAAATGAGAAAGTGAGTTTGTTTGTTTGTTTGTTCCGCTTTCACGCTGTAACTACTCAACTGATTGCTTTTAAATTTTGCAGACGTAAATTTAGAAGTCCGGATTAAATAATAGGGTACCTACTTTTTATCCAGGAAAAAAATGATATTCCCGAGGGAAAACAAACATACCGAATCCCACGCGGGCGAAGCCCGGAAAGCTAGTAATTTATAAAAAAAATACCAGCGATCCGACATTTTCTGTCGAAGCACTCTGCTTAGATAGGAGCCTTTTGCCCTCTTGTAGGATTTCTTCCTTTTTTTTTTCTTTCACCTTTTTTTCATATTGTTTAATATTTTTATTGGGTGTAATACAACGTGTAACAAAAAGGGTATATACATACCAAGGGCATGGCATCTTTAGATGATATCAAACGATATCGGAAGGGTTTCAGCTCAAAATAAAATACTCAAAAAATTGGTACCAAATTTTCGGTTTGTGTGTTTCTTAAAATCAATTCATAACAAACGTGGCAACACACTACATACGTTAATAACTACTCGTTACCCGTCACGTTACTTGCCAAAATCCGATAAATGTCTTCAATATCTCTGTGCGACTAGTATGATAGTAGCCTATCACAGGCGGTGTTTTTCCTCATAACTTCCTAACATAAAGAGATAGGATTAAAAAACCCTTACAATATCGTTTGATATCATGTAAAGATGCCATGCCTTTGTTATGTATATACCCTTTATGTTACACGTTGTAGGTCAGCTTTATTGTCTTCCGATACGAGTTGCAAGAAACACATTTTCTTTCTCTTTCCTTTCTCCAACGTTCTCACATACACAAAATATAAATATCACATCGCATCGCTCTCAGTGGATTATGCCCCTTATCTACCTAGTTCCCAAGCCCGCAGATTCCTGTTTATTAGTCAAATAACAACGTTTTAGGGATGCTGCCGCCGGTTCAGGAAATATTGACATCTGCCATCAAGACCTCTGACAACGTTTCACGAAATTATACTGCGACTGTGTATTCCCTGCGGCTTTTTATGAGTTTCCTGTGTGCAAAATTATAAATTCTACCGTTGGAGACAAACCGTAGCACCGCTGCTGGACCGTATGACCACAGGAGGACGACAGCGGCGAGCGGGGACCGGGGGACGAGGGATCGGTCTCATCGGTGGCCGCCTGCAGCGCGGCACTCGCCAAAAAATCCACGGACCAAGCGCGAGTTCTAATAGCTGTCCTATATATACAACGTGTAACAAAAAGAGTATATACATACCAAGGGCATGGCATCTTTAGATGATATCAAACGATATCGAAAGGGTTTCAACTCAAAATAAAATACTCAAAAAATTGGTACCAAATTTTCGGTTTCGTGTGTTTCTTAAAATCAAATCATAACAAACGTGGCAGCACACTACATACGTTAATAACTAGTCGTTACCCGTCACGTTTCTTGCCAAAATCCGATAAATGTCTTCAATATCTCTGTGCGAATAGTATGATAGTAGCCTATCACAGGCGGTGTTTTTCCTCATAACTTCCTAACATAAAGAGATAGGATTAAAAAACCCTTCCAATATCGTTTGATATTATGTAAAGATGCCATGCCTTTGTTATGTATATACCCTTTATGTTACACGTTGTATATATATATATATATAAATATAAATATATTTTATAATTATAAACTAGTGCTTGACTGCAATCCCGCCTGATGGTAAGCTGTGATGCAATCGTTGATGGTATAGCGCACTAGCTTTTTAAGCCTACTCACTTAAAAAACTTAGGAATAGGAAGGATGACGGCACTTGAGCGAGGTGATGCAATGTCAAACCCAAGACCAACACGACCACCGATGCTGCCCCAGAGGGAGATTGATCTGGAGACTCACCACGACCAAACTCACGACACAACTGCTCAGACCCGTCCTTCGTACGGCTTCACCAGACATTTATTACAAGTAGCTATTTAATATTTCTACAGTCCACTATTTTATTTATACCATTGAGAATCCCCAACACTACTGATAGTTAAACTGAATATTATTTCCTATTATTCGAGGATCTTTGATAGTTGTTAGGGGTAGTCAGAAGTCCGAAACTTGGACGACCTGTCTGACCATCAGTCTTTGAAAGTTGGACGACCTGTCTGACCATCAGTCTTTGAAAGTTGGACGACCTGTCTGACCATCAGTCTTTGAAAGGGGTGCCCTATTACCCAGTAATTGAGTTGTTGAGAGCAGATCCTGAGGCAGTCACTTCATGTGAAATACAGGTATTCAGCTGAATCTAGTAACACTGGAAGCCGACCCACATATGTAGTAGTTGGGCAAAGGCCTGGTAGATGACGATGATGACGATCGAATCAGAAATGAAGAGAACCGTAAGTTGGAGATCAAGGTCAAAATCAAAATCTATTTTAATGAAAAGTCATTTATTCAAATTAGACTGAGACAGCACTTTTTGAACGTCAATATTACGATGAGACAGTCTCCCAAAATATCCACCCTTTGCTACTTCCTACGGCTTTTGCTGGGAAGAAGAAGTGGCATTACAAATTCCAAGTGGAAGAACATTAAAGTAAATTATTTATATGCCAACTTATGTCAGCTAGTCATGCTAATTTTTCACCAAAACAAAAATCTGAAGTATAAAACAATATTCATATTTTCTTTACCTTGAATATCTTACAGATCGGCAACCCTTCATACTATTCCTATATTTCCCCTCTACTCCTTCTTCATGGCATAAAGTAGTACAGAACAAGGAAGTATCAAAATGACGTCACGTAAGTACGTAACGAGAGCGGTGAGTCGACTGTATCCTAAGGATCACGTAGAAAATCTCTAGAAATCACGTACGGGGTACAGCTCTGCTGTGCCAAAGCTGGATTTTTTGGCTTCTGAACCGCATTTCATAAAGTAGTGTTTGTACGAAATGTTCGAATGTATGGTCGTTTACAGTTAACGGTCAGAACTGCAGTGGCATGCTAGGGATTACATTGTAATGAACTATAGTGACAGCTTGCGTGTGTGCATGTACGTGTGCGTGAATGAGTAATGTCTCAACATTTCACAGATAACACACACTAATGAACTGTTGTTGCACTAAACGAAATAACATTATATTGCTGTCCCATTTAGAAGTATTATTACGTCTTATCGTTAATCGTATCGATAAGACGTTATCGTCGTAAAGTCGTGTACAATTCTCAATTCTCTTACAATTCTTCTTATTCTTCTTTAGCCTATAGAGGTCCACTGCTGGACAAAGGACTCCCCCAAGGGTTTCCACCATGACCGGTCTTGTGCTGCACGCATCCATCGGCTTCCAATAAAGTTCGCGACCACGTGAAGGTCGCGACCTTCACCTACCGACCCGTATAGGAAATGCTTTCTCCCCTTTTTATTAACTTCAGATGACCAAAACCACTTAACACGATTTTATTTCCTATAAAGGTAAAATCTTTTAATCTTTTCCATTTTTTATTGAAAAATTAAGTTTAATTTAATTAGTGACCATACACTAAATTAATTTTTCAATAAATAATGGACGCTTGTAAATGGAAAATGGATGTTGGTCTTATAAGAACCTCTCACATAGAGGAGGCATTCGTCTCCACTCTGGAAACATTTAGCTAAATTATGATAAATATAACAATAATCAGATTTACAAAAATCGAAACATGTCTCAATCCCCTTTATTCATAAACGTTGCTTTAAGTTTACTAATGATTAGTGACTTTTAACCATACATTTTTAACGTTTTAATACATTTAACTTTAATCGTCGTTTATGAATAAGGCCCTTAAACACTATGGCGTTTATTCATAAACGATGTTTAAAGTTTCGTTTAAGCAACGTTTATAAAGAGAGGCGTTTATCTGTTAAAAAATAGATTTTTCCCTTTAAAGTGTCCACGTAAAAAGTACTATCTATTATCTAAGTATCTATACAAACTTTTACGGTGTTTGCATGACGTTATGCTAAACAATAGCTTCTAAACAATAAATCCTACTTAATGAAGTATAAACAAAATGTACAAGAAACATGGGCCCACTTAGCATAATCAGAAACCGGGTCGTTCCAACAAGTTTGCGGACCGTTCCCCAAAGCTGGCGTGTCCAATTGAATCTGCTGAAGGAACTTGCCCATTGCCGTGTTCCAAGTTTCGTGATAAAAATTCCAAATCGAAGATGTTGTGTTTCTGGATGTTATTTGAAACGGCCAATGTCTGTTTCTAGAGTTCTTCAGGTTACGTGACTAGTTACGGTTCGGCACAACACTACCAATGTCGCCCCATGCGCCGGCGAGTGAGAACTAAGCACCTGATAAGGCCGGCTTTCCACTGCCTCGGACCGGAGCGGAGAGGAGCTTAGCGGTGCACGAATCGACCAATCGCTATGCTCGAAATCTCCGCTCCGCTTCAAAGAAAACAGCGCGAGCGGGATGGATCAGAGCTGAGCAGATATCCATAATAAAAATACAGCGAGACGATGCGGTGCGGAGGACAGCGAGCATTGAGTGCAGAGCAGAAGACACAGGGGCGGTGCTTTGCGGAGGACGGCGGGGCGGTGCTGACTCGCGCGCAGTGCTTTACTTTATTGCCTTTTAAGTATGCTTATCAAAACGCTAGAATAAATATATATCTTATGAGCTATATAAATTAACAAAGGGTTTAATTTTTTGGTTCTTAAGGTTGGTATTAAGTTACATGAAATCACTAAAAATTAATTTAGTTTAAATCAAAAATTTTAAAATAAAAACCACAAATACAATGTGTAAAGAAAAAAGGTTAGATGCACATATGACCAAAACAAAATACGAAATTTTACATAATCATCGTAGTAACAATAGTAATGAACTTTGAAATAATCTTTTTTTTTTCGCGAATTAATTCCAACTCCCCCATAATTTGATATTTTTAAAAAAAGTGACAACACCATTTTAGATAGTATTATTATGAGTGATGCGACCACGTGCCGCGTGCCCTGCCCCCTTCACCCGCGCATGTATGCCTACCGTGTTGCCTACCGCACATGTATTTTATAAAGTTTAACCTGGCTTTGTAGGCATTATTAGAATCAGTTAACGATGCCTAACAAAACCTTCACGGATCGGACAGGGTTTTCTTTAGGTACTTATTGTGTATTTTGATTAATATTTTTATTTTGGATTCAGTGGAGAGGCGTGCGAAGAGACTGATTGGCGACCCAGACTTAACTCGACACGGTCTCCAAAACCTGGAGCACAGGCGTAGAGTAGCCAGCTTTTCGGTCTTCTATAGGATGCATTCTGGTAATTGGTAATTCCTCCGCCTCCGTTCCACCATCGGTGGACCCATCGTACGGCGACTTTCCATCCTTAAATTGTTAACACCACTACGATCCGGACGAAGCGTTTCGCTTCCTCTTTTATACCGCGTACATCGAGGGACTGGAACAATTTGCCAGCGACGGTGTTTCCGTCACACTACAATTTGAGTGTCTTCAAGGCTAGTGAGAATAGGCTTTTAATAAACTAGCGCGCTTTACCGTCAACGATCGCATCACGTCATGCTTACCATCAGGCGGGATTGCGGTCAAGCGCTAGTTTACAACTTATATTTAAAAAAAAAATTATACCAACAGTGCGTATTAGCCAATCACATCCAGCTTACCAATATCTTTGAACCAAACAAATTCTTACCTGACTGGATTTGAAAATTGTAACCAGGCTGTCCACCTGGCAACGACACCCGGTGTTGATTACCTTAGAAACACCAAGAACTCATTACCATATATTAAAATTAATTGGTAAAACTAAAAGAGAATTAGATTTCCAACTGATTTTAAGGAAAGGAATAGCAATGAGGAATGTTGTAGTAACGCCGTACCTTCTTAGGGATTCGGGATTGGATTGTAAAGAAGAATTAGCATATAGACAGCTTCATAGACCTATTGTGGTCGGAAAACTTTCTTGATAAGCATGGAATCCTAGTTCCAAAAACAATACTTAACTTATCTTAATTTTCCTCGGTGGTAGGCCATAACATCGGCTGCCGGCAGAAGTTACCACCCACCAGACAAAACCTTGCCGCCAAGCGATTCGTCGTGTTCCGGCATGATATCTAGTGAAGCCGTACGGAGAACGGGTCTGAGCAGTTGTGTTGCGATGTGTGCCGGGTACGATGCGTCAAATGTTGTTGTGTCGGGTATGGTCGTGAAGGGTCTCCACATCTATCTCCCTCTGGCGCAGCATCGTTGGTCGTGTTGTTGGGTTTAACGTTGCACCACCTCGCTCAACTGCCGTCTTCCTCCCTGTTCACTAAGTTTTTTAAGTGAATAGGCTCTTAATAAACTAGCGCGCTTTACCATCAACGATTGCATCACTGCTTACCATCAGGTGGGATTGCGGTCAAGCACTATAATTATACAAAAAAAACTCTGTTTTTATTTATTTTTTTGTGGGTTTCGGACCCAAACGGAATCCTATTACTTAGGTCACCAGGCTCCACTCATCAGTCTGTCACCAGACTGTATCTGCCGTTAGTTAGGTAGGCATATGAAATTTTTAGAGATTAAGTATTTTTGTTGCCGCTATAATAAAAAATAGGAAACTCAGTATTTTTTCTTTTAGATCATGGGCTTTCATGGGCGAGTCATCATCATCATCTCAGCGTTAATCCCAGTCGCATCCGAAGCTTTTACAGCTTTGGAGTCTGGAGTCCGCTTTACCAGTATAAAGCGGACCCCAGATTCCAGAGCTGTGGACGAGTACGACTCGCAAATGACGGTTTTTTTTTTGCGTTTTTCTATGTGGATACATACAAAACATAATCAGCCTATAATGTGCCCAATCTTGGGACACAGGCCTCCTCTTTGTGAGAGGGAGTGGGCCATAATCTACGCGTGCCCAGTGCGGGTTGGTAGATGTCACATGTCTTCGAAGTTTTGCTTCTAGAACATGCCAGTTTCCTCACGTTTCTATGTGCATCTTAATTGAATTGCTTTTTTTTCCAACAAAGAGTTTTTGTGAGAGGACAATGGTTTTTGCCCAGAAAAACTTATAAACCTTCATTAGGTAAAGAATTTTTTAAATGTAATATTGTCAAGCTGTTAGTCGACTCTTCATGTGTCCAGTTGATGTAGTTGGACAAAGAATGTTAATAGCCATACAACATGGCAATACTGCCAGCCTTTTGGACACTGTTCCTATTGATAGTGTTGCGGGAAACTGTTTGAAGCCCTGTGACTATCTTTATATATATAATTCTGCTGTACGTGTGTATGTCATTGAACTCCTACTAAACGGCTTGACCGATTTTAATGAATTTTTCTGAATGCGTTTGAGTGGCGCCCTGAATTGTTTAGATTCACAAATCAGCCCGGCAGATGGCGCTGATTGCTTGAAAAAGCATGTGATCTCGGAAACGGCCCTAACGATTTCGCTGAAATTTGATATGTGGGGGTTTTCGGGGACGAGAAATCGATCTAGATGGGTCTTATCTCTGGGTAAGCGCATGTTTTCGAGTTTTCTCTTTCGCAATATTTCCCGCATAATATGGGCGCTAATTTCGCGCAGCTTGACATAGCCCCTGTGGCGTAGTCGATAGTGGTATGGTCTACTCGCGATGGCTGGTGTTCCTCGGTTCAATCCCGGGCAATCACAAGTCTTTTTTTTTATTTTAGACAAGTTTATAGTTTTTTTTTTTTTAATTTTTGTAATTACTTAAAAAGAAAATTGTACATAAAAACTAAAAGGGGAAAAAATAAACAAAAATACCTATTTAAATTTTTTCTATTTATTAAAATTGTACTTAGGTATGAACTAAAAGAGTAAAAAATAATTAGAAATAAATAAATATTTAAGATTTTTTATTTAACCTTAAGAGACTGAAACAAGAGCTCTAGATTTGTTACAAATGTAGATGACAATGCTTTCCATGGGTATATTCCTAAATCTGCTGTACCTGTGTACGTCACTGAATTCCTCCTAAAGGGCTGGTCCGATTTGAATGAAGTCTATGTATATAAATGAAAGTCGTGTTAGTTACTATATTTATAACTCAAGAACCGCTTAACCAGTATGGCTCAAAATTGGTAGGGAGGTAGATAAGAACTGGGAGAAGGACATATCACATAGAATACTTTTTATCCCGTTCCCGCGCTTCCTGTCGTTCCCGTGTGACTTGACTTAAGACATGGTTTAACAAAACGCAACTGACATGGAATAACAAAACAACTCAGTCAAAATATAAGTTAGCGGTTCATTTGTTAAAAATGGTACAAACACACTCCTACACTACTCAGCATATTAAAAAAAGACTTACCGGTTGAATGTTGATGCATTTATTTAAAGCAAGGAATATAAATGCTCTCTGCCCGTTTATTTTTTTTTAATAAAAGCCCCAAAGCAAACTTCGACTTCAAAATTTCTAATATTGTATTGCTGTGCCATTTACCACTTCACTACATACTATAAAACAAAGTTACTTTCTCTTTCCCTATGTTCCTTTGTATGATTAAATCTTTAAAACTGCGAAACAGATTTTGATGAGGTTTCTTTTAATAGATAGAGTAATTAAAAAGAAAAGTTTATATGTATAATAACATCCATTAAATTGTGGAGAAACACTATCCCTCGCCCACACGTGGGAGTGATGAGAGGAGGCATAACTCTGTTGCCGCGAAAAATCGTTGTACAGCGGACAGAGCTCCGGCGGGGTCTCATGGCGACATGGAAAGTGTGATTGTCGCAATCCAGCACTGAGTACGCCGCAATAGCGGCGGTAAGTCCTCTCTTTGAGGAGTAGCTAGAGAGGCGACACGGCGTCCTCACCTTCCGACTGACGTAGGTCCTCACCGGACACGGCTGTTTCGGGAGGTTCCTGTTCCGTATAAGGCGGGAGGAAACGCCAGGGTGACCACTGTGTGCATCGCCCTGAGGACACGGTAGAGCATAAGGTGGAGGTCTGCGCGGCTTGGATAGAGCACAGCCGTGTTCTCATGGCGGCGATCGGCGGCGATCTCTCGCGTCCGACCCTGGTCCGGGCCATAGTCCGGAGCAAGAGTGCATGGAAAGCTTTCACCTCCTTCTGTAAAGCAGTGATACTGGCAAAGGAGGAGGCGGAGCGGGTGAGGGAGCGGAAATCCCACTACACTCACGGCTCAAACCGCCGCAGGAAGCGCCCTGGTCGGGAGGCAACATCGGACTCCCAATCGCCGTAGGCGCGGGCTTGCGGGCGGCGAGGGATAGGCAGCTCGCCTCCTTGTAAGAACCAGGCCCGGGTTGACGGCCCATTGTGTTTCACACGTGCCTCAAAGAGATGTCAGCACACCTTGACGGTGTCCACGAGGACTGGTCCACAGGGTTACGGGTTGATTAAAAAAGAAATCATGGCACTGGCCGTTGCACAGGCAAGTGAAGGAACACGGGTGGGTTTTAGTCAATAAAACTCTAACACGCCCTTCCGCTCCGCTCAGAGCGGGAGAGGTCACTTGATGATTTCCCATCCACAACAAAAAAAAACTGAAGAAGAGCAAGAAATTGCACTTGAAGGCGCAGCCTTAGTACAGCTCGACTTCGTGCTTCTCACTCACCAGAGCAAAGGGAGGCAGCCCGTGAAATGGCTCGGTTGGCAATGCGAAATCGTCGAGCAAACCTCAGAGATCAAGCGCTAGATAATTTACGAAACACGAAGAAATTCATCAAATACTGATTTGTTTCAATACGCATATAATATAGCGCAATGGCGTTCGCATTAGGCCAATGGATGTTGTTTGCGAGTATTGTAGCACATTAAAGATTTCCGGAGAATCGCCAGGATTATGCTCCCAAATAAATCCCAAATAAAATTATTGAATAATAATATTCATTTATTTAAAATCATCCTAATTTAAAAAGTAGTCATGTGATATTGCCTTTAAGGCGGAACGAAGTTCGCCGGGTCAGCTAGTAATATATATTATTTTAAATGTTAAGCTTCTTCTTCATCTTCTTCAGCCTATAGATGTCCACTGCTGGACAAAGGCCTCCTTCAAGGCTTTCCACGCTGACCGGTCTTGTGCTGCTCGCATCCATCGGCTTCCCGCGACCTTCACCAGGTCATTGGTCCACCTTGTTAAGGGCCTCCATACGTATACGCTGCGTCTTCCGCTACGTGGCCGCCACTCCAGAACCTTACTGCCTCGCTGTTAAGCTTATACAATATGTAATGAAAACCCTGTCCAACCCATAAGGATAATAAAGGTTTGGTAAACACATGACCAAATATAATATAAAATTTTACATAATCATCATAGTAACAATACTACTGAATTTTGAAATAATCTTTTTTTCCCGCGAATTAATTCCAATTTCCCCGAAATTTGGTAATTTTTAACAAAGTGACAACACCGGTATTATTATGAGCGAATAGCGACGCGACCACGTCACAGGTGCAGCGTGCCCTGCCCCCCGCCACCCGCGGAAGGGTTGTTTACCGCACATGTATTAAGTTACCTCTTTTTACGAAATAATATTTATTTTTTTAGGGGGATTTTTTTTAAGTTTAGCCCGGCTTTGTATCCATTAGTAGAATCAGTTATCGATACCTACCAATACCTTCACGGATCGGACAGGGTTTTCTTTACATATTGTATAATGTCAATACTTTAATTGATATAAATCCCTTTCATGCACTATTTTTCACTTAAAAAGGTAGGTGATTAAGTAAATAATAAAATAATTAACGTCATTTAGGTATTTTAATGACGTAAATTACTTTATTTTACTGCACAATTATAATAGCCATCAATTACTCACAATATGAATCACTCATCAGACACATTACACGGACATTTACTAAACCTCAACTATTTTTCGCAATTTTAAACATTGTAGGACAAATATGAACTAATTATGTAGGTATACAGGTAAATAGGAACTAATTATGATATTTATTTTAGGTAAATTTTAATTACCCAATCAATTAAGTGCCATTTAATTACTAAAACCTCATTAGGTCATTGCTTTCAAACATTTCCAAATCAATATATTATTATATTTTAAAAAAATCATTATATTTAAACATTTATAACAGTTAATTTATAACAAAATATAACGTCCTTCATCATCATCATCATCCTTTTTTTATCGTCCCACTGCTGGGCACAGGTCTCCTCTCTACAGAGAAGGATTGAGCGTAATCACCACGCTTGCTTAATGCGGGTTAGCGATTTCAGACTTAAAGTCCAGGTTTCCTCAAGACATCTTCCCTCACCTTGTAATCAGTCATTGTTGTCCAAGATGTACTTAAAAAGTACATACAACTTAGAATTCTTTCGATTCCAGGTCAGGGAAGTACCAATGTAACTTACATTGGTACTTGCCTGACCTGGAATCGAACCCGCATACTCATAATTGAGAGGCTGGTGTTTTAACCACTAGGCCATAACGTGCTTACCTCTATATAATCCTAATATATCTAAATAATCCTTGATACATAAGTATGTTATAAAATATGCATGCATATAGGCTCAGGCTAGGCGGAGCGACGATCTTCATAGGATCATCATCATCCCAGCGTTAATCCCACTCGCACCCGAAGCCTTTTCACCTTTGGAGTCTGGGGTCTGCTTTACCAGTCCAACTGCTGATATGGCTAAACGTCGACATTTTCCGTGAAGCGACTGCCGTCTGACCTCCACAACCCGAAGGCGACATCGAAGCATTGCATTTAGACCAATTGTTGGACTTTTGAGGGCTCCAACAACCCGTAACGGCTGCCACGAGATGTTCGTATGGCAACCGGGACCAACGGCGTGCTTTCCGAGGCACGAACAGACCAGTGCAAATATACATATTCATGCATACAAATACTTGCACTGTGCGGGGATCGAACCCATACCACCTTGCGCAGCGGCCGCGTCCGCTACCGCTACGCCACGGAGGCCGTCAATAGGCTTCGTAGGATGACTGGTAGTAACTGAATAAGAGTTACCGATAATCGAGTTGAATGACGTGAAATTGAAGAGGTCTATGTCCAGCGGTGGACTGTTACAGGTGGTGATGATGGTGATGCATGTTTGTTACTCTTTATAGGTACCGATGACTTACAAAACTGAAACGTGGTCGCTCTCAATGGGCCTCATACAAAGGCTCAGAGTCACACAAAGGGCAATGGAAAGAGCTATGCTCGGAGTTTCTCTGCGTGATCGAATCAGACATGAGGAGATCCGCAGAATAACCAAAGTCACCGACATAGCTCTCCGAGTCGCTAAAATTAAGTGGCAGTGGGCAGGGCACATTGCTAGTAGAACCGATGGCCGATGGGGCAGTAAGGTTCTGGAGTGGCAGACACGTACCGAAAGACGCAACGTAGGAAGGCCCCCAACAAGGTGAACTGATGCCCTGGTGAAGGTAGCGGGCAGCCGATAGATGCGGGCAGCATAAGACCGGTCATCGTGGAGAGCCTTGGGGGAGGCCTTTGTCCTGTTGTTGACATCTATAGGCTGAAGAAGAAGAAGAAGGTAGGTAAGTACCGATTTCTCCACGAGATCGAAATATATGCAACATTTCGATTTGTCTTCGTTATACAATAGCTGATACTGAAAAAGAACCACAATCAAACCCACGAAAGTTCCGGGACGGAGGTTATATAAAACTATTTAAGTTCTCAACTCAATGAATCATAAATTAGGTAATCAAAGGAATCCGATTGGAATTGTGTTCAGCGAATTTTAATTTAAAGGTTTCTTCCCACTGGAGCAACGAGCTTTTAAGTCTGGAAAAATTGCTCAATCAAAATTGCCTCTTAGATCAAATCAGATTAACAGACAGACAGACAGACGGACAACAAAGTGATCCTATAAGGGTTCCGTTTTTTCCTTTTGAGGTACGGAACCCTAAAAATGATTTATTTAAATATCAATACTACATAAGACCGTCCCTCAAAACGCCCGTCCTTCGCCACTTCCTAGTGCAAGTGCTTTAGCTGGGAAGAAGTGGCAGAGCAAACTCCTCAGCAGCACAGCTATCTCTTCAGATGAAAAAAACATCTCTCAAAATTCTCGTCCTTCGCCACTTCCTAATGCTTTAGCTGGGAAGAAGTGGCAGAACAAACTCCTGAGCAGCACAGCTATCTCTTCAGATAAAAAAAACATTTGATTGCATACAATACTAAGCACGTAAAGTAAATAACTTTACAAAACACGGAATATTAAATTGCATTTTTTGCGATATGTTAGAAAAAGAAATAAATACAGTATAAAAAACTAAAAAAAACAAGCTTTTATTATACAATATCAAACTAGAAAGTTAAAAATAATATAAAAAAAGCGAGAGACGCTTACTCACGCTTTTTAAATTATTTTTAACTTTCTAGTTTGATATTCTTTAAAAGCACGTTTTTTTAGTTGTTTTAAATTATATTTATTTTCAACTTTGTAGTTCGATACTCTTTTTTAAAAAAAAAAACGAACGCTCGAACGTATTGAAAACGGTGGGATATTTTACAGTAATGAGCCGCTCACTCGTAGTCCAAAGAATTAGAGACGGACAAACAAACAAGCAAGCAAGCAAGCAAGCAAACATACAAGTGAAGCTAAAAAAAGTATGTCAAAAAACATTAATATAAAAAAAAATAGGTAAGTGATAACTATTGCCTAAAAGCCTCCAGATATAAAGGGCATCACAACTGACGTATATTTTATGCATTGCTAATTTCAAAAAAATAAATATTTATACGAGCTCATAAAATCTCATATTCCGGGTACCAAGATACCTATAATAAATCGCGTGCCTCAACGGGGAAAACGTACGGTCGTGGGGTTGGTTGCACTTCATAATGGAGCCCGCTA
This sequence comes from Sesamia nonagrioides, assembly GCA_017933935.1. NCBI lineage: Eukaryota > Metazoa > Arthropoda > Insecta > Lepidoptera > Noctuidae > Sesamia > Sesamia nonagrioides. Next base: position 880,248 of record JADWQK010000998.1, on the reverse strand, counting down.
GGCATGGCGGGCTGATACCAATGTACAAGTATCTCCCGGGTCGCCGTACTAGAAGGTACGGTTTTATTCAGTAGACGTCCGACATAACTCTCCGTTTATCTCTGATGGAGGATATCCTTTAGAACTTTCGGACGAGAAAAGAAATGGTTGGTGTTTCAAGCTAATATTCGCTGTGGACCTTACACTCTGGTCTAGACAGATCTTTAAATAAACTTCTTAAGTGATAACAAGGTTTGAACTCGCGATTTACTGGTCAGCACTTCAGTAATCTTTGGTTTATAGAGGAGATTGGGCACTTGAATTGGTAATACATTGTAAACTTTGAAAGTTTAAGGATGGTCAGTAAATTGGCGAAGACGTTGGGAACATGGGTCTTTGTTACTGCTGTTGATCAAAATTTTGTTCAAGGCCTTTTGCCATACTCGTCGTTCATACTCACAAACCACACAAACACACTTACGTATACCTGAAATCACCTCTGTAGTCTCCATTCTGGACTTTGTACTCCGCCCCCCACGATACAGACTAACGCCCTTATTCATAAACGTTGCTTAAAGTTAACAAGTGATTAGCGATTCTTTAACCATACATTTTAGACGTTTGCATGTCACGTAACTTTAGTACACTGAACCCCTTGAACACTAAATGGTGTTTATTCAGAAACGATGATTAAAGTTAAGTGACGTTAAAAGCTCAATGTATGGTTAAAGAATCGCTAATCACTTGTTAACTTTAAGCAACGTTTATGAATAAGGGGGTTTTTGTTAGGGGCTTAGAATGTATGAAAAATTAACGTGAGCCAGTTCAGGCTAACCTCGTATTATTAATATTTTTTATGTAATAAAAAGGAAATAAATGAAAGGAAATACATTTATTTGCGGTAAACATGACGAAAAAGCACATAAAAAACAAAAGCAAATGGTTGTGGTAAACATGCATCATAGTCATGGAAAACAGTTATCGTTCAGCATTATGCTGAGACCCTATGCAAGACAGATCCTCAGCCCTGAATTTCAGCGACAGCAGAAAACAATTCTGCCATCATTAGGAAAAAGACACATCTAACATTTTTTCCAAATTGAGTTACATGAATATTCTAAATCTGTACAAAAAATGGTACACATCAATATTTTTATATTTCGCATATTTTTTTTTTTTTTTTTTACATATTATAAACCAGCGCTTGACCGCAATCCTGCCTGATGGTAAGCAGTGACGCAATCGTTGATGGTAAAGCGCACTAGTTTATTAAGAGCCTATTCACTCTAGCCTTGAAAACACTCAAATTGTAGTCAGACGGAAACACCGCCGCTGGCAAATTGTTCCAGTCCCTCGATGTACGCGGTATAAAGGAGGAGGCGAAACGCTTCGTCCGGATCGTAGTGGTGTTAACAATGTAAGGGTGGAAACCAGCCGTACGACGGGTCGTCCGCTGGTGGAACGGAGATGGGGAATTAAATCATGCAATTCCCTCGCACACTCCCCGAAATGCATCCTATAGAACACCGAAAGGCTGGCTACTCTACGCCTGTGCTCTAGGCTTTGGAGCCGAAATTAAACGCAACCCTATAATATAAATCTAACTGTTAAATAACTGCGATGTGAATCAAATATTACTAAAATGAAAAGACATTTTAGTAGAAGCGTCTTTTTTGTTTTCATAATATTTAATTCATCATAAAATGAAAAGGCACATCTGCATCGTCCTCGTTCCTGCTCACGAACTATGAGTACTACTAATATGATGCTTTAAAAGAACAGAGTGCTTGAAGTTCTATATTTAAGACGTTGCCCCACACTAAAAATTTCTCCTGTATCGTGAGTGCGTTTACAAAAATTTCTCCTGTATCGTGAGTGCGTTTACAAAAATTTCTCCTGTATCGTGAGTGCGTTTACAAAAATTTCTCCTGTATCGTGAGTGCGTTTACAAAAATTTCTCCTGTATCGTGAGTGCATTTACAAAAATTTCTCCTGTATCGTGAGTGCGTTTACAAAAATTTCTCCTGTATCGTGAGTGCGTTTACAAAAATTTCTCCTGTATCGTGAGTGAGTTTACAACAATTTCTCCTGTATCGTGAGTGCGTTTACAAAAATTTCTCCTGTATCGTGAGTGCGTTTACAAAAATTTCTCCTGTATCGTGAGTGCGTTTACAAAAATTTCTCCTGTATCGTGAGCGCGTTTACAAAAATTTCTCCTGTATCGTGAGTGCGTTTACAAAAATTTCTCCTGTATCGTGAGTGCGTTTACAACAATTTCTCCTGTATCGTGAGTGCGTTTACAAAAATTTCTCCTGTATCGTGAGTGCGTTTACAACAATTTCTCCTGTATCGTGAGTGCGTTTACAAAAATTTCTCCTGTATCGTGAGTGCGTTTACAAAAATTTCTCCTGTATCGTGAGTGCGTTTACAAAAATTTCTCCTGTATCGTGAGCGCGTTTACAAAAATTTCTCCTGTATCGTGAGTGCGTTTACAAAAATTTCTCCTGTATCGTGAGTGCGTTTACAACAATTTCTCCTGTATCGTGAGTGCGTTTACAAAAATTTCTCCTGTATCGTGAGTGCGTTTACAAAAATTTCTCCCGTATCGTAAGTGCGTTTACAAACATTCAAACTCGTATACATAAACAGCCAGACCCGGAACAACTACCTGTATTACCATTTCAAACAAACATCAATATGGTGCCTGTCAAAACAAAGAGGAAAAAAAATATAAGAAAACACGCTTTTGGTATTTATTATTTTCAACCTTATTTCTTTACAACTAAAGGTTGATTTTTTAGGGTTCCGTAGCCAAATGGCAAAAAACGGAACCCTTATAGATTCGTCATGTCTGTCTGTCCGTCTGTCCGTCCGTATGTCACAGCCATTTTTTTCCGAAACTATAAGAGATATACTATTGAAACTTGGTAGGTAGATGTATTCTGCGAACCGCATTAAGATTTTGATGCAAAAATAAAAAAAAATATAATAAATATTGGGGGCTCCCCATACTTAGAACTGAAACTCAAATTTTTTTTTCTTCAAACACATACGTGTGGAGTATCTATGGATAGATCTTCAAAAATGATATTGAGGTTTCTATAATTTTTTTCTAAACCGGTTAGTTTGCTTGACAGACGCTTCCAAAGTGGAAAAAAGTTGGTCCCCTAACTTCTAAAATCATAACCCTCCTTTTGCTTTGCCGTAGTCGGGTAAAAATAAGAAAATAAAAAATCTAAAAAAAACATATGATGTACATTACTATAAAAACTACCAACGAAAATTGTTTTGAAAGAGATCTAGTAAGTAGTTCTTTTTTTTAATACCTCGTAAATCGTAAACCGCTTATTACCGCGAATCTTTCATACAAATAACTTAAATCCTTTAATTTCATAAATCAATGGTACAGAACCCTTTGTGCGTGAGTCCACCACGCACTTGGTCGGTTTTTTAATAGACCTTTTACCTCAATAATAAATATGAGGAGAATGACACATTTTCCATCCATACTAATATTATAAATGCGAAAGTAACTCTGTCTGTCTGTCTGTCGGTCTGTCTGTCTGTCTGTCTGTCTGTCTGTCTGTTACGCTTTCCCGCTTAAACCTCTCAACCGATTTTTATGAAATTTGGCACAGACAATCTTTAGACCCTGAGAAAGAACACAGGCTACCTTTTATCTCGGAAAATTTGATATTCTCGAGGGAAATCTAAAAAGCGCGATATAACCGAACTCCACGCGGGCGAAGCCGCGGTCGGAAAGCTAGTAGAAAATATTTATGTTTCAAAAAACGTGTCCGATTATTTAGAAATCAACCTTTGATCCGCTTTATTTATTTGACTTCTTAGTCAAATAAAAAAACACAAAAACTTCTTCTTTGAAAATAACACAATAACTTCTTAATTATTGTGTTATTTTCAGAAAATAGGGCTCTCCTACTACAAAAACTTATCATAATTCCCATTTATTTTTGACACAGGGTCAGTGAAACTTTTCAATCGTGATAAAATAAATATGTATAAGGGATTTAGCCACAAAAACTTAAACATTTCGTTAACGCGTCGTCGCTTGTCAGTGTTACATCAAAGTGCATAAATAATAACGTCGTGCTTACAAGGTGTATAGTCATCATCATCATCATCTCAGCGTTAATCCCAGTCGCATCCGAAGCTTTTTTCAGCTTTGGAGTCCGAGGTCGCTATTACTAGTCTAACTGCTGATATGGCTAAACTTCGACATTTTCCGTGAAGCGACTGCCGTCTGACCTCCACAACCCGAAGGCGACATCGAAGCATTGCAGCTGACCAATTGTTGGACTTTTTGAGGGCTCCAACAACCCTTTAACAACTGCCAATAGATGTTCGTATGGCAACCGGAACCAACGGCTTAACGTGCTTTCCGAGGCACGACCAGACCAGTGCAAATATTCATATTCATGCATACAAATATTTGCACTGTGCGGGGCTCGAACCCGCGCCACCTTGCGCAGCGGCCGCGTCCGCTACCGCTACGCCACGGAGGTTGTCATGTGTATAGTAACAACTGATAAACGCAATTCTGTGGTAATAGGTTACGTTTCATCACAAAACTTAAACACGTGCCTAGTGTCAGTGTTACCTCAAAGTCAATATAATAATGTCATGTTTAAAAGGTGTTGAGCTTAAACAACTGATGATGATGATGATGATTCTCACGGAATCGAACCTTATCCGGGTGAAGCCGGGAGGTGCAGAATTATTAAGATATCACCATCAGTACCGCGAAGTTCCTTTAGAATCCATACTAATCCATACTAATGCGAAAGTAACTCTGTCTGTCTGTCTATCTGTCTGTCTATCTGTCTGTCTGTCTGTTACGCTTTCCCGCTTAAACCTCTCAACCGATTTTGATGAAATTTGGCACATACAATCTTTAGACCCTGAGAAAGAACATAGGCTACCTTTTATCCCGGAAAAATTTGATGTTCCCGAGGGATATCTAAAAAGCGCGATATAACCGAACTCCACCCGGGCGAAGCCGCGGGCGGAAAGCTAGTAATAAATAAAAGAAGTTCATAGAAAATACTTTATTTACAATTAAGCACTTTAATGTCTTCTTATCAGCTAAGTAAAGTAAGTCTATTATCTACGTGAGGTACGATTGGTGACGCTTTCTTGATGTACCCTTCTATGACGTCACTGTCGAGGCCCAGCACTGTCAGGTTGCGGCCGTGCTCTTTGAACATCTGGAAAAAAATGTCAAGGTTCTTGTAGCAAAGTTACACAATCCATTCACAGAAATCGTTAGCAGAAATTTTAACTTTTTCTGGGAAGAAGAGCATTTTTTTTTATAAATGAGATTGCGGTCCCGCAATCCTGCCTGATGGTAAGCAGTGATGCAATCGTTGATAGAAAAGCGCGCTAGTTTATTTAGTATTAAGTGCCTATTCACTAAAAAAAAAACTGAGCGAATAGGAAGAAAGACAGCAGTTGAGTGAGGTGATGTAATGTTAAACGCAACAACACGACTAAGATGCTGTGCCAGAGGGGTGATCTGGAGACCCTCCACGATCAAACTCCCGACGCAACAACATTTGGCGCATCGTACCCGCCACACATCGCAACACAACTGCTCAGACCCGTCCTCCGAACACAACGAATTGCTTGGCAGCAAGACTTTGCCTGGTGGGTGGTAACTTCTGCCGGAAGCCAATAGTATGGCCTACCACCGAGAGTTGGTTCTTTGTAACCAGGAATAACACATATCTCGATAGTTCCACGAAAACGAAACATAAACGGATAGCACCGAGCGCTGCTAGTGCTAAATAAAACGTTAGGCTTACCGTAAATCCATTTCCTCCCCTCGTCAGGAAGTCCAAGGTCGTTAACTGGTAATCTTGATCCGGATGAAACTCTTTGTACTCATTTCCTTCTCTTTGCTTTATGGCCACAACTTTAGGTATCGTTGTGTCTATTGTCGCTTTGAGACCTTAAAAAGGATAATTAACATTGGTCATTACGATAGACTTGCTAGTACGCAGATCATTATTACAAGGTATGCAATGGGGAAGAAAACTGACAAACCTCGCCACAAGAGGCGCTGCTATCGTTTGACCCAAATAAACTGTCAAAACCCATTGTAATTTGTTCGAGTTCACGTTGTTTATAAAAAATATGCCGCGGTGTGTAGCAATTTGTTGCAATAATAATGGAAATCACTCTTTCCCTAAAGATACCTATGCATTTCAATTTAGAACAGAATATATAAATAGATTTCAGTAAACATTATGTTGATGTCTCTATAGCTATCTGGGGGCGGTAAATCAATTTTTTCTCTTGAATTTCTTGTTCTTGAGGAAGTAAAGAAGTAAAAATTTCAGTCATACGATTCAAGTCTGCATAATAGTTTTAGGTTAATAGGGTTGAAACTTTCAAAATGTGGCCATAATAAGTACATTAATATTTACTTAAATATAACTAAAGAAACATTAAACCTATTACAAAATTAATGTAACTTAATACACTAATAAGTCTGCATTCAGTTCAAAGTCTGGGCATTGTTATTTGCCTGGTAATTAGATCAGCTTTTCGTCCTTTTACTGAAGTTTCTCTAGACTTTTAACTCCTTTTTTAACTTGAAATAGTCTATGTACAATAAATTGCTCTGCTTTACCTAAAAAAACTCGTCAAACACAAAAAATAAACTCAACATAAAACGTGATACGACTGACAGCTAATTGTTATGAGTCAAACGCCATCAGCGACATCTGCAAATAGCTTTGCGTTTTCTTCCCCATTGAAAAACGCCGTGCATTAAGACGGAACTCTAGTGGTGCTTTCTCTATACAAACGTATTTCGCTGTTTTCTTCGTGGATAACGCTTTTACAGCAATTTTTTTTTTCTACAATTTTACACCGTGATTATACATGCCCCCATTCATTCGATTCATTTCCGAAAAATAACACATTTTTACCGTGATGTTCAGACGACTATTAGACAATCGTGATAAGTTTTTGAGAAAAAAGAAAATAATAGAAGCATAGGTAAACTTTTCCTCTAAATTTTTAGGTAAAAATTATTGAGATCAGTCGTGTTTTGAAAAAGAAAACAGCGGAATACGAAACGACTTTTGGTCAACGTTTTTGTAGGTAAAATCAGCCTGAGCTGCAACTGTCCTTTTCGCACTTTACCGGGAGAGGTGGGAAGCAGAGTGACGGCAATACTTTCTTCAAATACCTATTTTCCAAATTCCTCGGCACTAGAATCTCCTCTTAATGGACTACTCAAATTACAAGTCTGGTAAACTTTTTGACGTGACAACGTCTTATAATTCGATGGAGCCGGCTGCACGCAAGAACAAACATGTCTCATGCAGCGTTACCCCGTTCCATTTAAGGCTTGAAGTGCAAGCGAGAGCGCGGAACGAGCGACAAAGAGGCACAATCGGCCACCACGTTCAACAGCGTTCGACATCTGACTCTCTCCTACTTGAGTGAGCGATGCGTCCGCGTGGATAGCTGCTATACAATAAAACATTAAGTACATATAAGTACATGTTGTCGTTAAGTATGAAGTGCAGTGAAAAGTGAATGTGGTGTCAATCCATACTAATATTATAAATGCGAAAGTAACTCTGTCTGTCTGTCTATCTGTCTGTCGGTCTGTCTGTCTGTCTGTCTGTCTGTTACGCTTTCCCGCTTAAACCTCTCAACCGATTTTGATGAAATTTGGCACAGACAATCTTTAGACCCTGAGAAAGAACATACGCTACCTTTTATCGCGAAAAAATTTGATTTTTCCGAGGGAAATCTAAAAAGCGCGATATAACCGAGCTCCACGCGGGCGAAGCCGCGGGCGGAAAGCTAGTGCTACCTATTAACATACTACAAAAGAGAGAAATAAAAATTTTACCTGCAAAATGTGGTGTATAGGGACCATTATATGGTTTAGTCCTCCAAGGGAATAGGACCGAGTGCTCCAGAGCTTCTATGATATACTTCCCAGAGATCACAAAAGTCACAACTTTGTTTGTAAACGGTGACATATTTATTACGGAACCCTTTGTTATATCTGTAAAAAATAACAATACACAAATGTAGTTTTAGATTTTTTGAAAAGCCTTTTTTATAATTATAAACTAGTGTTTCACTGCAACCCTGCCCGATGGCAAGCAGTGAGGCAATCATTGATGGAAAAGCGCGCAAGTTTATTAAGAGCCTTGAAGACACTTAAATTGTAGTCAGACATAAAATTCCGCCGCTGGTAAATTGTTTCAGTCCCTCGATGTACTCGGTATAAAAGACGAGGCAAAAAGCTTCGTCCGGATCGTAGTGGTGTCAACAACGTAAGGGTGGACACTCGCCGTACGACGGGTCGTCCGATGATGGAACGAAGATGGGGGAATTAAATCATGCAAATCCCTCGCACGCTCTCCCAAAAGCATCCTTGAGAATATCGACAGACTGGCTACTCTTCGCCCGAGCTCCAGGCTTTGAAGACCGTTTTGAGCTAATCTGGGTCGCCAATTAGCATCTTCGCACGCCTTCCTACTGAATCCAAAGTAGCCAGGTAGCTTTGAAGCACCAGCCCTAACCACCAGTCTAAACTAAATAATCCATAGACCTTCTTTTTTTTTTAAACCTTTTTTATCGTCCCACTGCTGGGCACTGGTCTCCTCTCATACAGAGAAGGATTGAGCATAATTACCACGCTTGCTCAATGCGGGTTGGCGATTTCAGACTTAAAGTCCAGGTTTCCTCAAGATGTTTTCCTTCACCTTCAGTCATTGGTGTCCAAGAAATACTTGGAAAGTACATATAACTTTAGAAAAGTTACATTGGTACTTGCCTGACCTGGAATCGAACCCGCGCACTCATACTTGAGAGGCTGGTGTTTTAACCACTAGGCCACCACGACATTACCACGCCATAGACCTTGCCTTTTCCCAATTATATTGGCGTCTCGTTTACCTGTGCAAGGGAAACGCTAAAATAGGAAAGCTACACTGACAACAGACCAGAAAATATTCAATTTCCATTTAATTGGAACATACTCACACACCTCCTTTTAACAGCGAACTGCGTATCATAGATCGTTGGATGAAAGCGACGGAAGGAAGTTCTGTTGGATGCAACTCCTGCGACTGAAAATAAAAAACAAATGTAATGTTAGTTACAAGGTGTTATAAACAAGGTCAGGGGTTAACCAACGGGCCATGAAGCGAAGTATCATCATCATCAGCCTCTACTCGTCCACTGCTGGACATAGGCCTCCTTAATGGCACGTCAATAAGCTCGATCCTGAGCAGATCTCCGCCAGCCAATACCAGCCACCTTTTTGATGTCGTCGCTCCATCTCGCCCAAGGGCGTCCCACGCTACGTTTGCCGAGACGCGGTCTCCACTCGAGGACTCGTTTACCCCATCGGTTGTCGGTCCTGCGGCATATGTGACCAGTGAAGCGAAGTATACTAGGTATTAGTATACTAGGAGTCAAACGCACAGACTATATTTAGAACTTTATACTTCGTTCCAGAACACAAATTAACATAATATGTTATTTATTTATTTACAAGATAAGAAAGATCCAGCCTGTTAGTAACAATAGTCTTTACCTATACAGACAATTAACACACTTCTCCCCTGGTCAGTATGCTCATTGGTTTCGCATCACATAGAGTTCAGCGAAACTGAGCAGAACGATGTCGGTTCTGTCGCCAATCATCCTCAGAATGCTATTCGGGCTCCCCGTACTCGTTGCACTACCGACGCTACTTTTTACATATAAGATAGAAGTCATCTACGGTGGTGTTCGCAAACATACCGGATGCACTCCAATATCAAGGGAGCAGAAACAGAGTCCTGAACACATCATTATATTGGACGCGTAAGGCATTGGAATAAAGTGGAACAGCAAATCGGTTCAGTAAAAATGTCAGCGCGAAAAGATAGGTGAAGTGAGCTGTTAATAATGTCAATCACTAGCAGTAGTTGCGTTGAAATCTGTTAATAATGTCAATCACTAGCAGTAGTTGCGATGAAATCTGTTAATAATGTCAATCACTAGCAGTAGTTGCGATGAAATCTGTTAATAATGTCAATCACTAGCAGTAGTTGCGATGAAATCTGTTAATAATGTCAATCACTAGCAGTAGTTGCGATGAAATCTGTTAATAATGTCAATCACTAGCAGTAGTTGCGATGAAATCTGTTAATAATGTCAATCACTAGCAGTAGTTGCGATGAAATCTGTTAATAATGTCAATCACTAGCAGTAGTTGCGTTGAAATCTGTTAATAATGTCAATCACTAGCAGTTGCGATGAAATCTGTTAATAATGTCAATCACTAGCAGTAGTTGCGATGAAATCTGTTAATAATGTCAATCACTAGCAGTAGTTGCGATGAAATCTGTTAATAATGTCAATCACTAGCAGTAGTTGCGATGAAATCTGTTAATAATGTCAATCACTAGCAGTAGTTGCGATGAAATCTGTTAATAATGTCAATCACTAGCAGTAGTTGCGTTGAAATCTGTTAATAATGTCAATCACTAGCAGTACTTGCGATGAAATCTGTTAATAATGTCAATCACTAGCAGTAGTTGCGATGAAATCTGTTAATAATGTCAATCACTAGCAGTAGTTGCGATGAAATCTGTTAATAATGTCAATCACTAGCAGTATAGTAGTACTTGCGATGAAATCTCACTTTCCGCTCATTTCGCCTTATCTTTGACGGTGAGGCGGTTAAAGAATTGCACTGCTGCTGCTCTAGCTCTAACTTTCGCATATTAAAGCAACGATATGCAAAAGCCACCAGTAAATGGGTCCCAAATGGCAGGTAACAACCGCTGTGTAGGCCCAAAAAGAGATGGCGTGATGAACTGAACTCCTTTTTGATGTTCAACCGCAAAACATCGGAAAAAGTGGAAAAAGAGAAGCGAAGTCTTTGCCATCCAGTAAGACAACACAAACTCAACAAAGTTTAATAATTGTTTTCAACAAAATATTTTCTTAATTCGTCTTTTCACTTTAGTAAATTGAGCTCTCTTCTGAGATTAAATCGTAAGTCCGAATGGTAAAGCATTCATTAAAAACAATCTAAACTATAAATACATAAGCACCTGCTCTTTCGTACCTCCAGGAAGAAGTTATTAAAATCTGCGTGATATCAGAATATGGCTGAGCATCCTCGTTTCCATCATTCCAAGCAATTTAATAATGTAGAAAAAACTTACAGCGTTCAAAAATGCATCGGCGATAAAGTTCCCGAGCTCACACTCCCCTGATGTGCAAGCTTCCATGTCTAGATCTCCATCCGCATATCCTACAACTTCATTGACGAATTTGTGGAGTTTTGCTGCGTATGGCTCGAGGAGAGCCTTGATTTTTGGATCTAAGGATGACAATGACAAAGATGTATAAATATGACGTAAGCCTCCCAAAGACCAGTATTATGAAGGAGCTGCCATATAGGCAGATTAGTATCTGATTTTGAAGGCACGCGGAACACTACCAGCTTTTGCCGCGCCGTGGCATCAAGATCCACGCAGTGGTGACATCGGGCGTCTGGCTCCCTGTTTATACGTCAAAGGTACTTCTCGAAGTAACCATGCAAGAGAGCACCTGTGTCACCAAATAATAAAACTCTTCCCTGACCAGCCCCCTAATCGGCGAACACATTTTTGTCCAATGATTGCGACTAGTTGGGATCGGTTGGACCGAACGGACCAATGGGCGATCGAAACGATCCTAACTGATTCCAACTAGTCGCAACCATTTGACAAAAATGTGTTCGCCGATTAGGGGGTAGGAAATCGTTTGATTATACCACAACAGCAGATGTTGTGCTGGTGGACACTGAAATAATCTACTATCTGCCCTCAACTCCTTTAACAGCACCTGCAGATGGTGCACTATGGGGCGTGCTGTGCTCGGAGTCTCTTTGAAGGATAAATCAGAAATGAAATTCTTTGGAAAAGTATCAAAGTTACTGACATAGCTTGCAGAGTAAACGTACAGAAATGAAAGGCCCCGCTGATCGGGTCAGTAAAAATCTTACCGTGAAATGTTAAGTGTACTGAACTTAGAGTGAGATATATCAATCAATGTCAATCCCTAGCATTAGTTGGGAATGTCAGTTTACTCTATGCTAACTCAAGCTAAGAATTCAAAGTGATATAGTATTATTGTACCACATTGATCAATTAGTTCCTATGTTGACTTTTACTTAGATACCCTCTTTTCAGAACAGACATAATCATCATCATCTCAGCGTTAATCCCAGTCGCATCCGAAGCCTTTTCAGTTTTGGAGTCTCCTTTACCAGTCTAACTGCTGATTTTGGCTAAACTTCGATACTTTCCGTGAAGCAACTGCCGTCTGACCTCCACAACTCGAAGGCGATATCGAAGCATTGCAGTTAGACCAATTGTTAGACTTTTGAAGGCTCCAACAACCCGTAACGACTGGCACTAGATGTTCGTATGGCAACCGGGACCAACGGCTTAACGTGCTTTCCGAGGCACGACCAGACCAGTGCAATTATTTATATTCGTGCATACAAATGTTTGCCCTGCGCGGGGATCGAACCCGCGCCTCCTTGCGCAGCGACCACGTTCGCTACCGCTACGCCACGAAGGCGGACTTTTCAGAACAGTGGTTGGTTTTATTCAACACGAACACAGAACAGGATGAATACTTGGCCGAAGTTATAAGCATATATCAATATCTTTCTTTTTGTGGATGGGAATCATCAAATGACCTCTCTCGCCCTGGGCGGACCGAAAGGGGTATTAGACTTTTCTCCCACCCATGTTCCTTCATTTCTCTGTGCGCCAGGGGCTAAGGTATCTGTTTGGAACAATTCTCAGCTTTGGCAAACATCGGTCTTCGTGGACCCCGTCACGAACATACATACCTTCAGGTATAGACCTGTTTAGGAAGACAGGTGACCCCTCAAAGGACTGCAACTCCCCATGTTTATCGAAGTAAGCAGTCATGTTCCCGAGGTACTTGCTATACGCTGATGCTGTCACTACTAACACCTGCATGAAGGAAAGAGTTAAAAAGTTATTTTCTATAAATAAGATGATGGAAAAAATAAAGTGATTTGGATTAATTGGTACTTTTATTTATAATTAGCTGTTGCCCATGACTTCTTCCACATTAATTTCTGTTATGATCGCTATTAAGAAGTTTTAGACCATGTTTTTGGGTAACAAACGTTTACGCAGCGCACAGAACTGAAGCCCTAAAAGATAAATAATTTTCCCCGTTAACTACCTAAATCGATAGAGCAAATTGTAGCACTTTTCAACCCGCCAACCCGCAATGAGCAAGCATGGGTATTACGTTCAATCCTTCTCTGTATGAGAGGAGACCTGTGCCCAGCAGTGGGACGATAAAAAGGTTGATGATGATGTAGCAGTCTTATGTGTGAAGAACGCATTATCTTGACGGTCGTAATAACCGTTTCAGAAACGAAAAAAGTATTGATTATAAGTAATACTAACACATTATAATTAGGTATGAATCATGAAGAGCAATCTACTAATTGAGTGTCGAAATATGAATGAGAATAAAAACCATTACTTAATTAGTATTTATCGCGATCTAATTAGGTAAACAAATTATCACGTTCTAGCAGCGCCCCGCCGTGTTACACGCTTACCCACACCACAATACAATACACCACACCACGCTACAACACACCACACCACATCATACCATACCACATCACATCACGCCACACCACATCACATCAAACCACACCACACCACACCACACCATACCACATCACATCACACCATACCACACCACATCACATCATACCACATCACACCACACCACACCACCTTACACCATACCACATCACATCACACCACACCACATCACACCATACCACATCACACCACACCACACCACATCACACCATACCACATCACACCACACCACATCACACCATACTACATCACATCCCACCACACCACACCACACCATACCACATCACATCACACCACATCACATCACACCATACCACATCACATCACACCACACCAACCCACACCACATCACACCATACCACATCACATCACATCACGCCACACCACAACACACCACATCACACCATACCACATCACACCACACCACACCACATCACATCACACTATACCACATCATACCACACCACATTAAAATAGTTACACACTATACGTCCATATACAACGTGTAACATAAAGGGTATATACATAACAAAGGCATGGCATCTTTATATGATATCAAACGATATTGGAAGGGTTTTTTAATCCTATATCTATAAGTTAGGAAGTTATGAGGAAAAACACCGCCTGTGATAGGCTACTATCATACTAGTCGCATAGAGATATTGAAGACATTTATTGGATTTTGGCAAGTAACGTGACGGGTAACGAGTAGTTATTAACGTATGTAGTGTGCTGCCACGTTTGTTATGATTTGATTTTAAGAAACACACGAACCGAAAATTTAGTACCAATTTTTTGAGTATTTTATTTTGAGTTGAAACCCTTCCGATATCGTTTGATATCATCTAAAGTTGCCATGCCCTTGGTATGTACATACCCTTTTTGTTACACGTTGTATACACTATACATTTTTACGTTAAGTTTATATATAGGATTAAGGGCCGGTTTTTCAATCGCTAGATAAACAAGTAGATAAGGTTTATTCGACAGATAGCAAAATGTTAAGTTTTTCAATACTCGTTTAAGACTTATCTGACGAATAACTCGTTTACCCGAGGAATAAATCTATCTGCCACTTCATTCGCCAGTTACAGCACTATTCGATTGATAGTTTGAAATTTGACGTTCGTTTTTAGAAAACTTACAGTTAATTTGAGGTTGTTTCTTGGATTTGAACGAAGTACTATTATAATCTTATTGTAATGGATATTTTCCATAGTATTGATGACCTGGCTATCGAAGAAGAGACCATAATAAATGAATAATTAAATGCAAACAATTTCCTCGAAGATTCAAACTTTTAAAACGGTCTCTGCATTTTTTTAGATTCCATTATAATCCACTTAAATTTACTTAAATTAAATTAAAAACCACATAAACCAAACATCATAACCTAAAAATAATAGACGCGTGTCACGTGTAACGGTGACGCTATTGACAGAAATTGTAAAAAGACATCTGTCTTGCTCTAATGCTTCTCTAGGCAATATATTTGTCTCGCTTCTTTGAAGTTGCAGTTTCAGATAGTT
Source organism: Sesamia nonagrioides (assembly GCA_017933935.1). Lineage (NCBI taxonomy): Eukaryota > Metazoa > Arthropoda > Insecta > Lepidoptera > Noctuidae > Sesamia > Sesamia nonagrioides. The sequence goes on along the minus strand of JADWQK010000998.1, from coordinate 865,037 downwards.
ATCAATGGAATAAATAACAGTTGAAAAACCGGTGAGCATTTATTCATCTGATAAACAGCCAAATAACTTTATTCTTTAGATAGTTATTGAACCGTTTATCTGAGGATTGAAAAATCAGCCCTAAATCAGATAAACACTAGGTATTATAGGTTTGTTAGCACACACACATTATATCATTTTAGGTCACAGAGTCCCCCTAGTTTAGGAGGCAGTGTTTTTCACTATTTGTACAACCTTTATTTTCCAAAAATATGCCTATATGAAATGTACTCTTTTACTATTGAGGTTTTCTGTATCAATAATTTTATTTTTATTTTATTTATAAGTTTCGATTCCATGAGAATATCCGGATCAAAAATATCCAATAAGTTAATACTAGTTATAAATCTACTATAAAGTTATAAGTCGTGGTGGCCTAGTGATTAAAACACCAGCCTCTCAAGTAGGAGTGTACCGTTTCGATTCCAGGTCAGGCAAGTACCAATGTAACTTTTCTAAGTTATGATTATGTACTTTCTAAGTATATCTTGGACACCAATGACTGCTTAAAAGGTGAAGGAAAACATCTTGAGGAAACCTGGATGTTAAGTCAGAAATTTGCATTGAGCAAGCGTGGTGATTACGCTCAATCTTTCTCTGTATGAGAGGAGACCCGTGCCCAGCAGTGGGATGATAAAAGGACGATGGTGATAAATCTACTGCGAGCCAAATTTCATCCAAATTCGTTCGGTAGTTTTTGCGTGAAATAGTAACAAACATACACCCACACAAACTAAGTATTGCGTTTATACCTAATATTAGAGGATCATTAATTAATTAATCATTAATTAATTAATTAAACCTGGTAATGATTCCATAATCACGTTAACACGAGCACTGTAGGTAATACCAATTTGCGATCAGCTAACTGATATTATCAATTGGTTATTAATTATTAACGTAGCCATCCCCTTGCCACCACCCACGATTGTTATGTCCCAGTAATATGGGGCAATTGCCTTCAGGCGGCCACAAATGCAGACTCAGCAGATAAGTAACAATCACTTTCATTTTGACAGTTTAACGAATCATTGCGTTATTTGCATTGTTGGGCAGACATGTTTTTCCGGACTTATGAAGTAATGAATTAGCAAGGTCCTTTTTTTCTGGATGGGAAATCATCAAATGACCTCTCCCGTTCTGGGCGGACCGGAAGGGTTTGTCAGACTTTTACTGACTAAAACCCACCACTATTTCTTAACTTGCCTGTGCCACGGCCACGGTTTCTTTTTTAAACAACCCGCAACCTTGACCTAGGAGGCATCGGTCTTCGTGGACCCCGTCACGATGTGCTGACATCTCTTTGAGGCACGCATGACGAAACACGGCTTCAACATGATTCAGATTAAGATTGAAAGCTAAAAAAATAAACCAAGTGACTTAGTTAGCTGACCAAACGTAATACCATCTCTATTCGTTGTCATGCTTCGTCACAGGTGAACTCTTTATTCTTTAATATACTTGTACTAAAACAAAAAACAATAAAAATGACGTTTTTTGTCCAAGACGGTTATGAAATCAAGGTGCACGACCAAAAAAAAAATTTTCTTGATTGACCGTGGTCTGTGGTGATGGAATAAAAAATTCAGATGGTCAATGTGTTACGGATAAAAAGTTCTAATGATGGTCACGATGATTATGTGATAGAAGCTAGGTGGTAGTCTGACGGGATCCACTAGGACCAATAGGCCAGGGACGCAGGTGGTTGGAAAGAGATGCTTACCATCAGGCAGGATTGCGGACAAGCTCTATTTTTTAAATAATTAAAAAAAAAACTTGCGAAGTGTAGTTTTCGACCTATCTACATAGTGCTGTGATAGGTTCGTTATGATTTGAATTTAAGAAAAATATAAAACCCAAAAATTGGTACAGTGAGCAGTTTTCCGATAGGTTAGTTTCAAAAAAACACTAAGAGATGGCGCTGTCACAATTTCTGGTATTTTTTTAAATTTGATTTATTCTATGGCAAAAAATAACTTAACACTTAACACTTAACTTAACACTTGCAAGAAATAACTGACAGTGACAGAATGTCACAAGTCATATTTTGATTGTTTTTCCACAAATAAGGGAACACCAGATGTCATGCAGCACTTTTCTATTACCAAAAGTGCCGGCTGCGTCATCTAACAAATCATAGGAAAGTTCCTGGAAAACTGCTCATTTTAATTTCAATTGACAACCTTCCAATATTATTTCATATCATAATGGACGCTCTCAGCGTACAATATATTTCTGCGTCGTTCTCACACGCTTGATTTCAACATGAATGATGTCATCAAATATTTTTGTAACAATAGCTTGAAAATTTAAAAGAGTGTCCATGGAGTTTCTTGCCCCTTCTTCTCCATAGGTACCTACTGTTTAAAATGGGCGACTAGCTTCATCTTATTGACTGACCGACCTTCTGACAATTCAAAAGTGCCTGTAACTGGTTTATTTGAAATAAATGATTTGATTTTGATTTTGAAGGCAAACCGTGTTGTGCACATGCACCGCACGGTACAACTTCCCTACTATACGGTCTTGAACTTTTAAATGTCGAAGAATTATATTGTGATAGTAGCCTTTTGGCCTCGTGAGGAAATTTCTAATTCTTATTATAAAACTTGTTTTTATATGTAACTAGCTGTTGCCGCGACTCCGTCCGCGTGTTGATATAAAGTAAGCGCCTGTTACAATAACGGTAGAAATATATACGTCTGTGTTTTGGTTACTGCTCTGCTCCTATTGGTCATAGCGGGATGTTATATAGCTTATGTCCTTTCTCAGGCTCTAGACTCTCTGTGTACCAAATTTCATTACAATCTTAATAGAGATACTTTCGCGTTTATGATATTATAGTATGGATTGGGCCTACTTAGTTAAGTTTTAAGATTTTCCTGTACTAGTCACAATAAATATTTCTTCTTTCTTTCCGCTACACCTTGTATGTTATGTATGGTCATTAGACTCTATATTAGCACACTTATCTTCAACAATGTAAATTAAAATAACGACGTGCAATTACTCGTAGCAAGTAGCAATAATAAAAATGGGCACTTCACTGTAACGTGTAGGTAGGTACCATGAACTAAAATAATTTTAAAATGGGTGATTGACATTACTATAGCTTGACTGTGTTCAACGTGTCGAATTAGTTTAAATAATATGAGGACGAACACGTTTAAATAAGCGTGCCACTCACTAATGTTCTGTGTTTTCCGCAATTTTAGTCCTTCCAGCAGACCATTGTGCGTCCACTCGCTAATGATAAATAAAGTTATTTTATATTTACCTACTGTTTTGGTTTCATATTCCCTCGTATACAGAGTGGTGGTGACAATACGACAATAAATTAAACATCGTGTACCTCAACACATTCTCAATCTACCCATAAAAAATCATACAAATATATCCATTAGTTTAGTTATAGGAAATCATTTTTCATTTTTCACATTTTCTACGTGATGTATATGTTGATAAGGATGCGCTTACAGGTTAATGACCGCCGCATCCAGCGGTACTAAACTTTATTATTAATGGCGCCAAAAAGCAAGTCGATACAGGACCGCGCTGTCGCCCATTGATTGGAGGTCATTGAACCAATATTTTAAAGGTTGTTCTATTCCGTTTGCAACGTTATGCGATTTAGTTTGAAATTTTCATTTTGTTTTTGATGCTAGGTTTTTTTCTATGGTTTAGGATTTTTCCTTTGAACCAGCATAGTCTGTGTTTTCATTTATTGTCTTATCAGCACCACTCTGTTAGACTATAATATAGGTGCACGTTAGGTATATTGGGATTGAAATACGGAGAGAGACCGCGAGCAAGCAACCAAATATTGAAGAGGCTGGACTTACAGGGGGCTTCCGGTGATGTACTCCTGATGTGCTGGAGTGCATGGAGGCCTCCACCAGATGTTTACTTAGCGCTAAGGACTTGCCGATAAACTCACCTGGCGGTGGCCATTTGGATTTCGGTTACTTGATGGTGTTCTCAAACCAGGGTTACGGAGAGAAAGCAAAATTGTACTGACTGGTGAATAGAAAAACTTCTTGAGTTTTGTTCGTTCTCCTATAATAAAGGTCTATAATAATAGATAGCCCATTAATCCAGGAAGGCTCTAGGCTATATAACATCACGCTGAGACCAATCGGTGCGGAGCATGTAAAAAAAACCTATCGAAACGTTCACGGGTGAGACCTTGGGGCGCAGCTAGTAGTAGATAATAAAAATCTTTTGTGTTTAGTATTTGTTGAACGTGATAGCTGGAGCTGAACAGTTGAATTTTTAGTAGCGAAGTGTAGCGACAGTATAATTTTGAGTAGAGTCTTAGTAATTGTCCTTTCTTGATTTAGTAATAGGGATGTTACCTGGGTAAAAAAAATGATTCTATTTAGTCCGTCATTCGGATTATAGAAAAATATTGGATACGTATATTTTGTTTTATCAAATCAATAAAAACTGACAAATATAAAAGGCATCAAAGATCAATCAGGAGTGGTGGCTGGTGACGTTACTGGTCCCTAAAAAGTGTAGCGTGCAGTGACGTCACACGAGTTTTCAACGCGCTGTGTCGTCTTCATTTTTTGATTTTATGAAAAAAGAAAAAATACGTGTCTAGTATTTTTTGGAAATCTGACTGACGGACTAATTAGTTTTTTTTAGTCAAATACCCTATTGTGTTATGTGTGACTGTATTATCAGATACAGTCACATAGAACACAACTACTATATCAAGAAAGGTTAAGAATTCCTAAAAATGCAGTGCACTTGACACGAGCACATAGAATGTCCTCTTAAGCAGTCACCATGAAATGCATAGTTATGAGATCACGTTACATGAGAATTATCATCATAATCATAACCTACAAGGCTATGGCCAAGTATTATACAGCCCAGTACATGCAGAGTGTATCTGACATCGTAACGCAAACTTCGCGAAAAGGCTACACCGCATGCCACTAATAAAATTATGATAGTCATTTATGTCGTTTCTGAACGGTTACAGAAATAAAAGTGTTTAAAAAAGTGTCCGCTCGGCCTTTGAACGTTGCAAGCGTGTCGTCGTCCGTCTTTGTAGGTATGACGTGGACCCCTGATTCGAACTCTATTAAATCAGCTGATAGGATAGTTTTTCTAGTATTGTTCACATTGCGCTTTTTTGTGTAATTAACGAATTAATTAAATTTGACTTTAAAATCTTATTAGGTTATAAAAGTATAGCAATTATGAACGGTCTAAAGTGAAAAAAGGCATATTTTTTTTTTAATCGGGAAATAGCCGACGCGAAATTCCACCACTGGGGGGTTCAGAATCATTTACTGGATCCATGGTACTCGTTTGTACGTCGATGACAGATACACCCTATATAATATCATACGAGCTTAAAATTAAAGTCCGTACAGATAAGGTACAAACGACAGCACATCAAGCTACTACAATCTGTCAGACTTCCTTATTAGATTTTCAACTTTATCTCTAAAGCATTAAGGCTCAAGGTTGATTGGGAATATCTGACAGTTTCGGGTAGCTAGACCTGCTGTCGTCAGTACAAGCATTACTTGGAAGATTATTATGGGTGTATGTAAAATGACACTGAACGAAGTCTAAAGCCGTATTATTTTTCGCTTGAGTATTCCATTCTTTTTACATCCTTTTTATTAGCTTCACTTGCTTGTTTGCTTGCTTGCTTGTTTGTTTGTTTGTCCATCTCTAACTCTTTGGACTACGAGTGAGCGGCTCATTACTGTAAAATGTCCTACCATTTTCAATGCGTTCGTTCGTTCCTTTTTAGGGTTCCGTACCTCAAAAGGAAAAAACGGAACCCTTATAGGATCACTTTGTTGTCCGTCTGTCTGTCTGTCTGTCTGTCTGTCTGTCTGTCTGTCTGTCTGTCTGTCTGTCTGTCTGTCAAGACCCTTTATCTCAAGAACGCGTGGACGTATCAAGCTGAAATTCACATGAAATACTCGGGTCTATTGTCCCTTTAAGCTGTGAAAATATCAAACTTCTAAGCCAAGCTAATCAAAAGATACAGCCGATTATGTCGATATTTTCAACAAATTTTCGACACTCGCAAAGGAATCAAAACCTACAGGGTACTTCCCGTAAACTCAGAATCTTGAAAATTGGCATGAAGCATTGTCATATAATGCAAATATAGGAAAAATTACGAAAATCACATTTTTTAAGTTATATAATATAATAAACATATTTTAATAAAATGGAATTTACTACCTTATTTCTCACGAACGAATAAAGTTATCAAATTGAAATTTATACCAAATACCTAGGTCTATTTTCCCTTTAAGCTGTGAAAATATCAAACTTCTAAGCCAAGCCAATCAAAAGATACAGCCGTTATGTCGATATTTTCAACAAATTTTCGACACTCGCAAAGGAATCAAAACCTACAGGATACTTCCCGTAAACTCAGAATCTTGAAAATTGGCATGAAACATTGTCATATAATGCAAATATATGAAAAATTGCGAATATCACCTTTTTTTAGTTATATAATATAATAAACATATTTTAATAAAATGAAACTTACTACCTTATTTCTCACGAACGAATAAAGTTATCAAATTGAAATTTATACCAAATACCTAGGTCTATTGTCCCTTTAAGCTGTGAAAATATCAAACTTCTAAGCCCAGCCAATCAAAAGATACAGCCGATATGTCGATATTTTCAACGAATTTTCGACACTCGCAAAGGAATCAAAACCTACAGGATACTTCCCGTAAACTCAGAATCTTGAAAATTGGCATGAAGGATTGTCATATAATGCAAATATAGGGAAAATTGCGAAAATCTCATTTTTTTAGTTATATAATATAATAAACATATTTTAATAAAATAAAACTTACTACCTTATTTCTCACGAACTAATAAAGGTATCAATTTGAAATTTATACCAAATACCTAGGTCTATTGTCCCTTTAAGCAGTGAAAAAATCAAACTTCTAAGTTAAAGCGATCAAAAGATACAGCAGTTTATACCGACACCTTAGACGAATTTCCGTCACACGCTAGGGAATCAAAACCTACAAGGTACTTCCCGTGAACTCAGAATCTTGAAATTCGGCACGAAGCAACGTTATATTATAGTACAGACAGATAAAGGAAAAATTGTGAAAATGATAAATTTGAAGTTACATAAAATATTAAAATATTATTTTTGCTTACATGACATAAAATATTTTTTTAATAATTATAAACTTACTACCTACCCTTTTCACATGAACGCGTAGAGATATTAAAGTTTAAATTCATATCAAACACTTCTTAAATTTAATTGCCTCTAAACTGTGAAAAATTCTAAATCAATGCTAGTATTATAAATGCGAAAGTAACTCTGTCTGTCTGTTACGCTTTCCCGCCTAAACCTCTCAACCGATTTTGATGAAGTTTGGCACAGACAATCTTTAGACCCTGAGAAAGAACATAGGCTACCTTTTATCCCGGAAAAATTTGATGTTCCCGAGGGGAATTTAAACAGCGCGATATAACCGAACACCACGCGGGCGAAGCCGCTGGCGGAAAGCTAGTACGTCATAAATTGTAAACCGCTACGTTTGTACTTCGGAACCCTCGGTGTGCGAGTCCGACTCGCATTTGGCCGGTTTTTTTTTTTTAAGAATATCGAACTAAAAAGTTGATAATAAATATAGTTTAAAAAACTAAAAAAACATGCTTTTAAAAAATATAAAACTAAATGTTAAAAATAATTTTAAAAAAAAGCGTGAGGCGCTAAATATACTTACAAAAATTATGGCACAAAGCGCCTCACGTTCTTTTTAAATTATATTTAACTTTTTAGTTTTATATTTTTTTAAAGCATGTTTTTTTAGTTTTTTAAACTATTACTGATATATTGACGGGTAGATGACGTTGAATCCGTTTCTTTTGTTTATAAACGAGCACTGCACTTAAAAATAATTTTAAGTGATTCATAAAGAAAAGGATAGAAGATAACATACTAGTTGGAAGGCTTCTCTCCCACAAGGTAGACCTATACCCAGGTGATTGCCTAACACATTATCAGTAGCAATGAGTTTTATTTTGACAGTTCAACAACATTCATTGCGTTGTTTACGTTGTTGAGCTGACAAATTTTTCTAACATACGAAGCAATGGGTTAGCAATATTTTTCAAAATGGTTTAAAATAATAGTGTTACGCAATTAAGGTGCTAATGAAGCCTGAATCTGCTGATGCAGGAAGGATCATCATCATCATCAACCTTTTTATCGTCCCACTGGTGGGCACAGGTCTCCTCACATACAGAGAAGTATTGCGCGTAATCACCACGCTTGCTCAATGCGGGTTGGCGATTTCAGACTTAAAGTCTAGGTTTCCTCAAGATGTTTTCCTTCATCTTCAGTCATTGGTGTCCAAGATATAGGAAGGAAGAATAGAAGTGGTCAAATTGGGAACAAAAATGAGAACATAATAAGACTAACCTTATGTCCAGGTTTTGTTTCGGTCTCTACTACTATGGGATAGGGTCCAGAGACTTGTTCATTACTAGGAGCCTCCCCATTCCAGAGTAGACTGTGTGTGTGGCCTCCGACTATTATATCTATGTTCTCTCCGACTTCCTTGGCTATTTTCCTGGAAGAAAAAAATATAATTAGATCCATATTTTTTTTTATTAAGACCATAGATACACTGCCTCGTCTTTCAAACCGCATACATCGAAGGACTGGAACAATTTTGGCGACGAGACGATTGGCGCAGTGGTTGAGCGATCGACTGCCGTGCTGCGTGTCGCTGGTTCGATCCCCGCATGGATCAAATATTTGTATGGTGTACAGGTAGTTGTTCCGGGTCTGGGTGTTTGTGTATGTGAGCTTACATGTCTGTAAACGTACCCACGACACAGGAGTAACTCCTAGTGTTGGGTTTTTTCCTGTCGTTCCGATTTTTTTTTAATTATTATTTTAAACTAGTCATCATCATCCCAACGTTAATCCCAGTCGCATCCGAAGCCGTTGCAGCTTTGGAGTCTGGGGTCCGCTTTACCAGTCCAACTGCTGATATGGCTAAACTTCGACATTTTCCATGAAGCAACTGCCGTCTGACCTCCACAACCCGAAGGCGACATCGAAGTATTGCAGTTAGACCAATTGTTGGACTTTTGAGGGCTACAATAACCCGTAACGACTGCCACTAGATGTTCGTATGGCAACCGGGACCAACGGCTTAACGTGCTTTCCGAGGCATGACCAGACCAATGCAAATATTCATATTCATGCATACAAATACTTGCACTGTGCGGGGATCGAAGCCGCGCCACCTTGCGTAGCGGCCGCGTCCGCTACCGCTACGCCACGGAGGCGGTCAGCATTGTGTGTGTGGTACCGGACCCCCCCCGTGTGGTACCGGGCCTAGAATTGTACCAACCCATATCCTCCCGTGGGTGTCGTAAGAGGCGACTAAGGGAAATCACCAGGGAAGCGGGCAGCAGCGCTTCTCCTGTGTAGTATCAAATCGCTGCGATCCCCAACCCGCCTGCCAAGCGTGGGGATTATGGCAAACCCCCCCAATGATGCACACGATACAGCCCAGGCCCCTAGTCCCCGGCAGCTCCGCTATTCCAGTCTACGGTAGCGGACTCGGTTACGGCGGAGCAAGGGGTGCTAAGAATCTCCGGCAGAGGTCCGGTTACCATCACAAACGACGACCTTTCGCCCTGGCAACATTTAACACGCGCACACTACGGACCGATGAGAAGATTGTCTAACTGGAGGAAGAACTGAGCCGGTTGCGCTGGGACATTGTGGGGTTATCTGAAGTCCGAAGAGAGGGAGAGGACTCGATAATCCTGAAGTCTGGCAACCTGCTCTATTTCCGGGAAGGCGACCAGCTGTCCCAGGGTGGTGTCGGGTTTATTGTCCACAAGTCCCTCGTGAACAACGTGGTTAAAGTCGGGAGCCTTTCGACTCGGGTGGCGTACCTTGTACTGAGAATAACAAAACGATATTCGTTAAAGGTTATACAGGTCTACGCCCCGACGTCTAAACACTCTGACAATGAGGTGGAGGCTATGTATGAGGACGTTAGTAGAGCCATACATTCCTCCAAAACCCACTACACCGTTGTCATGGGGGACTTTAACGCAAAACTGGGCATGCGAGAGGCGGACGAGACGAAAGTGGGGCAATTTGGAGTTGGAAATCGGAATCCCAGAGGTCAGATGCTAGTGGATTTCATGGAAAGGGAAGGACTCTTTGCAATGAATTCTTAATTCAGGAAACCATTGCACCGCAAGTGGACCTGGCTCAGCCCCGATAGTCAGACCAAAAACGAGATAGACTTCATAATGTCAACGAGAAGGCAAGTGTTCAACGATGTCTCCGTGATCCATGCGGTAAAAACCGGGAGTGATCACCGTATTGTTAGAGGCATCTTGAACCTCAACATTAGGCTCGAACGCTCTCGACTTATGAAGTCTACGCTCCGTCCAGCGTCAACACAACTCCAAAACCCCGAGAGCTTTCAGATCGAACTACAAAACCGCTTCGAATGCCTCGGTGAATGCGTAGATGTGGACGACTACAACAACAGGTTTGTGGAAACTCTCCAAACGGAAGGGTCTAAGTTCTACAAAACCCTCCGTTCAAAAAGACAGAAGAAGATCTCCGGTCCCACCCGCCGGCTAATGGAAGAAAGACGGGAGGTGATCTTAAAATCCCCTGATGACGCTTCGCGCATCAGATGCCTTAACAGACAGATCTCAAAGTCTCTGACTCGCGATATACGCCAATTTAATACAAATTGTATTAAAGAGGCTATCGAGCGGAACAAAGGCTCCAAAGTGTTCGCACGAGAATTGTCTGTTGGACAGAGTCTACTTGCGAAGCTGAAGACTGGGGATGGTAGGATCGTCACTTCCAAGCCCGAGCTTTTGGGTGAGATGGAGAAATTCTACGGAGAGTTATACACATCAACACACGCACCTGTTGTAAGCCTGGCTAATGATCCTAGAGCCAGACTAACCCGACACTACACCGACGATATCCCGGACGTCAGCCTGTACGAGATTGGTATGGCCCTGAAACAGCTCAAGAACGATAAGGCGGCTGGAGATGATGGAATTACGGCTGAGCTTCTGAAAGCGGGTGGCAAACCGGTTCTTAAAGCGCTTCAGAAGCTATTTAATTCCGTCATTCTTAAAGGCGAAACGCCTAAGGCGTGGCACAGGAGCGTGGTGGTTTTGTTTTTCAAAAAAGGTGACAATACCCTCCTGAAAAACTACAGACTGATATCCCTCCTGAGCCTTGTCTACAAGCTGTTTTCTAGGGTCATTACGAATCGTCTCGCTCGCAGGTTTGACGACTTCCAGCCTCCCGAACAAGTAGGCTTCCGAAAAGGCTTTAGCACCATAGACCACATTCATACGCTGCGGCAAGTTATACAGAAGTCCGAGGAGTATAACAAACCACTATGCTTGGCGTTTGTGGACTATGAGAAGGCCTTCGATTCGATTGAGACTTGGGCGGTGCTACAGTCTCTCCAGCGGTGCCAAATTGACCATCGATACATTGAGGTGATAAAGTGTTTGTACAAAAACGCCACCATGTCAGTCCGTCTCCAGGATCAGGACTCGAAACCGATCCAACTGCAGCGTGGAGTGAGACAAGGAGATGTCATATCTCCTAAATTGTTCACTGCTGCGTTGGAAGATGTCTTCAAGCTCCTGGACTGGAAAGGACTTGGCATCAACATCAACGGCGAGTACATCACTAATCTCCATTTCGCAGATGATATCGTGGTCATGGCTGAGACCCTGGAAGACTTGGGCAAAATGCTCAATGACCTCAGCAGAGCTTCCCAACAAGTGGGTCTAAAAATGAACATGGATAAGACGAAGATCATGTCGAACTATCATGTCGCACCCACTCCAATTGTAGTTGGTTTAAACTAGTGCTTGACCGCAATCCCGCCTGATGGTAAGCAGTGATACAATCGTTGATGGTAAAGAGCGCTAGTTTATTAAGAGCCTATTCACTATAGTCTTGAAGACACTTTTTATGTATCTTTATAGTAAGAATGAATAGGTTCATAATATACTACTGCTTACCATGAGATGGGTTCGCCCAAGTCAAGTAATACTTTAGAAAACTGCAAATTATAAGGACTCCGTATTTTTATTCTAGGCTACTAAAATATTTGATTAGTTCGAACTGCTCTTGCAAAAATAAGTATAGTTTCTGTATATTCTTCCTACCAAACTCATCCTTTCCATTTTAAAACCCATGGTATTATAAGATACAATCCATATTTTCAAAAATCTACGCTGAGCAACCTGTATTTCTCCAAAAACATATATTACATTTTTCCAAAACTTTTTTAAAGTCCTGCCGCCAAGCGATTAGTCGTGTTCCGGCATGATGTCTGGTGAAGCGGTACGGAGGACGGGTCTAAGCAGTTGTGTTGTGATGTGTGCCGGGTACGATGCGCCAAATGTTGTGTCGGGAGTTTGATCGTAGAGGGTCTCCAGATCAATCTCCCTCTGGCGCAGTATCGTTGGTCGTGTTGTCGGGTTTAACATTGCATCACCTCGCTCAACTGCCGTCATCCTTTCCACTCAATATTTTTTTGTGATTTTTCTCCTAATAAACTATCGCGCTTTACCATCAACGGTTGTGTCACAGCTTCCAGCACCAGGCGGGATTGGAGTCAACCACTAGTTTATAATTATAAAAAAAAATAAGTACTTGTGTAGTTTGTAGTCAAAAATTCTCAAAAAGAGAAGTTAAGCTTTTTCCTACAACTTTATTTGAAGAAACAAAGTATATTATGGTATTTTCAACAGAAGCAAACCAGTGCAGCATAACTACGTACTAAGTAAGAAATACTTTTCTAAACAACCTTGTTACTTTTTATTTTTTCTCCAACTTACTGTTGCAATTCAGAGCAATACACATGCACGTAAACGACTTTAAGCTACGTTTACTTGAACAATAAAACCTTGCTTGTTTCCTTTACTTTGAAAATCTGACAGAAATCTTACTGTAATCACTGCGTCGATTCCAATGAGATTGATTGGAACATAATGAATTAATTGTAGTTCTGTTAAACACAATCAGCCTATAATGTCCTCACTTCTCAAAATATCGAAGTTTAGCCAAAATCAGCAGTTAGACAGGTAAAGCGGACTCCAGACTCCCAAAGCTGAAGAGCTTCGGATGCGATTGGGATTAATGCTGAGACGATGATGATGATGGAGTGTCAGTGTCAGGCATTGCTCCAGATACCGAGCAGTTGAATTGTTCAATAGGTTATCAACCGATTTGAAATTGTTAATATATAATAGTCATTTATACATACTAATATTATAAATGCGAAAGTATCTCTGTCTGTCTGTCTGTCCGGCTTTCACGCCAAACTTACTGAATCGATTTTGATGAAATTTGGCACAGACAATCTTTAGACCCTGAGAAAGGACATAGGCTACCTTTTATCCCGAAAAAATTTGATGTTCCCGAGGGAAGTCTAAAAAGCGCGGTATATCTGGTAGGTTTAAAAATAAATTAAAAACCTTCTTGTTGGAGAGATGTTTATACTCAGTATCAGAATTCATGTCAAATTATACAAAATAAATAATGTACCAGTGAACACGCTTTCGACTAACAATGTGCTTTGACTGTAACTACGCATATGACATTTTTTTTCTTGTAATCATATCTGACGTTAGTTTATATATCTATTGACATACTGATGTGTATAATTGATTGACTTGTTATGTTTGTCTGTGATTATGTTTTTTTTTTTTTTACATATTATAAACCAGCGCTTGACCGCAATCCTGTCTGATGGTAAGCAGTGACGCAATCGTTGATGGTAAAGCGCACTAGTTTATTAAGAGCATATTCACTCTAGCCTTGAAGACACTCAAATTGTAGTCCGACGGAAACACCGCCGCGGGCAAATTGTTCCAGTCCCTCGATCCCTTATATTCCAATTCGACATTTTTCATTTTTTAGTCGCATGTGGCATTTCTATTTTAATTTTATATGCAATATTCAACACAATATAAATTGTTATGAATAAATAAATGATGATGATCAACCACTGGAAAGTCGACGCCATTTTCTTAATAGATTAGGAAACTTGTCAAAATCGATCATTATGATAATCGATCATCATTAATCGGCCATTATGACACTATTGTAATAACAGACTAGGGCCCATAACAACGTAATAACATAAGTTTCAATAACTAGCTAATCAAAAAATACTTTTACTCATAAATCGACAACCAGACTCGTTAAACCTTAGAAATAAGCTATACATCAAGATTAGTCCCTGACAGAGTATCTTTATCGAGTTATTTAAATGCATAGGTAGAGACTATCCTCTATATTTTCTAATAAAGTTGTCATGAGATGAAGCACTGCATAAGACGGGTGTTCCAATATACTGGTAAAATATCGTCTTGAAGTGAATCGGGGGGGATGGTGAGAATAACGGGTTCCGATGACGTTCGTATTATGGAGGATTTTTAATATGTAAGATAGTTTATCATGATCGGCGTCGGATTTTTATGGGTTCGTAAAGTGCATTCATCTCATCTGCCCAGTCTTTTCACGAGTAAGTTGGGGTCAGCTTCCTGTCAGCTGGCTGGTGCAGTGATTGATGTAGTTGGTGGTATTAGTACTTCTACGTACTTTTTTTTTTCTAAATTAGACTAGTTATACCTACTATTATAAAATGGTAATACAGCAATAATTCGAAAAGGCTAAGAATAAGGAGTGGCATACTACTTAGCAGTGTTTGGATTATTAGTTTGTAAAAGCGCCAATAGATGGCGTTGTCCATTCTTGAATCGCGGTGTTAAGAAACTCAATCGTTTAACTTGGGCCACAAAGATGTCGATAGTATTTCCAGCTCAGTACCCCTTGTCCGGTGAAGGCCAGCGATGCCAGCCCCCGCCGCAGCTGAGCTACTAAAAACAAATTTCCGAACTACAACCTTTGAGACGTTTGTTTGAGTTTCGGAGTTTCTTTTCAGAGCTAGTAGTTAATACTAGGAAATACCGCGATCATCAAACCTAATTTTAAAAAAATCGATCCAGCGACACCTTAAGGCTAAGCCGAGGTTGACTAATCCTGCTTAGCGTGTTATCACTTAGTTTTCAACTGCCCCTGGCCCTGGCTGGAAGCTTTAAATTCATTTAAGGCAGCCAGAGGATAGTCCGGTTAAAAGGTCAAGACCTCTCCAGGTAAGTGCTCGGGATAGAGTAGGAGAAACAAGAAAGCGGGAGAAGTGGAATACAAAATATGAATTTCAATCCCTACTAATATTATAAATGCGAAAGTAAGTCTGTCTGTCTGTTACGCTTTCACGACTAAACCACTGAACTGATTTTATTAAAATTTGGTATAAAGATAGAGTTGGCCATAGAGAATAACATTGGAGAGTTTTGATTCAGAACTTTTGAAGAGTTCTCTTGGAAGCGCGATATAACCGAACTCCACGCGGGCGAAGTCGCGGGCGGAAAGCTAGTAGAACACAAATGCTTTACTAGTAAGTATTGTTTTAGAGTCATTCGATTTCAAGTTACATGAAGCAAATAATTCTGGTTATGAAATTAATTGAATTTGAAAATTAATTATACTATAGCAATTATTACTAATGACAGTAATGACATATGTGGTTTTAATTCTATTGTCGCGGTTAAACTAAGTACGCCACAAAACCACAAATATTGCAATTTAATTTTGGATTACGTGCATTTAAGAGTACACTTGTAGCGGTAATCACAAACGCCAAATTGGAACAAAGCGTCATACTGACGTCACACAAATTCTAAATCTCACAAGCAGAGTTTACCGTGCAACCTCCCAAAATCAACCGTTGGGCAAGTGCCCACCAGACATAACACTCGTCTGGTCGGAGGCTCCTCCCTTTTCTATGGAGGATGAGTGAACTTTACTCCCTGTTCATCATGTCCTTCACACACTTAAATGTTGTTACCACCATCTGTTCGGACTTTTCCATAGTAAGTCGGCGTTGGTTTCCAGTCATAATAAATACTGTTGTACAGCTGCTTACTATTATTTTAAATTGTGCGACTGCCTATTTGACCTTCACAATCTGGTTACTAAGTAATAAAATACGCTTTGGTAAAACTGGTTGTCAGATTTTCGGGCTTTGGACGTAACGACTTTCAAAGATCACCGAATGAAGCTGGGACCAATAACAGCTTTACGTGCTTTCCCTTACACAAAGTAACTATGTTCTACCACATACACATCAGACCAGGTGGTCTTATGTGTATGTGTGTGTTAGGCTTAGCGTACATGTTTATGTATAGGTTATACATAAACATGTACGCTAAGCTTAACATTAGACTTAACTTTAAAAGGATTGATAATCTTGATTAAGTACATTACAATTTCGAACAAGGAGTCAGTTACATACTTACATAAAATCATGTCCTCCTCCCTCAGAGCATGGGCTTCCTGTTTTTTTTTTTTTTTTTGTTTAAATTTTGTCCCACTCTAGGATTTCTTTCTGCATCGTGGGTACAAATATCACCTTTATTTTAATGTTTATTGAGTTGATTACAGAGTGACGAACTCTATTAAAAATTTAACGAAAATTACGAAGCGTAAACTGGGCTTTGTGTAGGAACTATAAATCAAGATATTTGTCCACAAATTCATATTTGATTAATATATTGTCAAGGTATTTTTTACTGAATCTAAGTATGCACGTCTTTTTCCTGCCACCCTGTATACCAGTGAATACGAAGAAAGTGATTAGTCCAACTCCCAGATCACAATGTGTTAAAAGTGAAAACATACTTATCAACACCCAGCCCACAATAAGATAAAACTGAATACTTATCAACTCCCATTCCACAATGAGAAAAACTGAATACTTATCAACCCCAGTCCACAATGAGATATAACTGGATGCTTATTTATCAAGTCCCAGTCCACAATAAGATAAAACTGAATACTTATTTATAAACACCCAGTCCACAATAAGATAAACCTGAATGTTTTTTTCAACTCCCAGTCCACAATGAGACAAAACTGAATTCTTATTTATCAACTCCCAGTCCACAATGAAATAAAACTGAATACTTATTTATCAACTCCCAGTCCACAATGAAATAAAACTGAATACTTATTTATCAACTCCCAGTCCACAATGAAATAAAACTGAATACTTATTTATCAACTCTCAGTCGACAATGAGATAAAAGTGAATACTTACTTATCAATTGCCAGCCCACAATGAGATAGTACTATAATTATATCAACTCCTTGGTCCGTCAGTAATTGTGCTTCCTTTTGTACTATTGGAATTGGTTCCAGGAATGTGACTCCTTCTGCATTTGATAGCAGCTGAAACAAAGATTTTGAATTAAAGTTTGACTTCCGTATACGATATGAGATGAGGTACAAGACGATGCGATACGTTTTTCTTATAAATTATAAACTAGTTCTTGACTGCAATCCCGCCTGATGGTAAGCAGTGATGCAATAGTCGATGGTAAAACGCACTAGTTTATTAAGAGCCTATTGTATTGCTTGTCTAGCCTTTAAGTTCGTTCTAGTGCCTCGATGTACGTGGTATACTTAAAAGCTAAGAAGTTGTAAGAGCCCCGTGTTTTGGAAGACTGTCTAATGTTATTTTGACGGTCAAAAGTTATGCTGTTTCTTAGTTTAATTGGAACAGATTGACTTTGATTTTACTTTGATTCGTCACGTGCTATCACCATCATAACAGTTACGAAGGGTATTCTAAACGTCTAAGAACGGCTGTATCTATAATCATATGTTCCCCGTAACATACAACATCCTGCTTTTTCATGAAACAACAAATCTATGTTTAGTGTTTACTGTTTTAAGTTTGAAATCGGAAATATGCCGATTTGCCGTGTGAAAATGACGGTAAGTGTATAAACATCAATATTGCTACTTTTTAACGTAATATCATCCATCAAAGCAGCGTGATATAAGTGATACAACCATTAATCCGTATCAACGTTTAATGTATTAATTGGGACCAAAAAAGAATGAATAATTTGTATTTTTTTTTTTTTTTAAATTATTATAAACTAGTGCATAACTGCAATCCCGCCTGATGGTAAGCAGTGATGCAATCGTTGATGATAAAGCGCACGAGTTTATTAGCCCATTCACTTAAAAAATCTTAGTGAATAGGAAGGAAGACGGCAGTTGAGTGAGGTAGTGCAATGTTAAACCCGACAACACGACCAACGATGGTGCGCCAGAGGGAGATTGATGTGGAGACTCTCCACGACCAAACTTCCAAAACAACAACATTTGGCGCATCGTACCCGGCACACATCGCAACACAACTGCTCAGACCCGTCCTCCGTACGCTTTTAAAACTATAAATAACGTGGGTTGTGAATACCGTGAGAATATCAGCATTGAACCCGTCGTACGGCGAGTATCCCTTACAATGTTGACACCACTACGATCCTGACGAAGCGTTTCGCCTCGTCTTTTTTTCTCCACGTACATCGAAGGACTGGAATAGTTTGCCTGCGACGGTCTGCCCTAGTGATTACAATTAAGTGTCTTCAAAGCTAGAGTGATAGGCTCTTAAAATATTAGTACGCTTTACCATTAGCGATCGAATCACTGCTTGCCACCAGGCGGAATCGCGGTCAACCACTAGTTTAAAACATTAAAAAAAAAAACTGTCCTGAAAAGTGGAAAAATAGCGTCTCGTTTTTATCTGCTGTTTTTTTTTTTAACTTCTAGGTGGATAAGACACCATTCACTTCTACTCCATTCGCCTTTTATTACCTGTACAATCCTTTACTATGTGGACTTTAGTCCAGGTACAGGTAGGTACAGGTATAGGTACATGACCGGTACAGGCACAGGTACAGGTACAGGTATAGTTACAGTTACAGGTACAGGTAAAAAGATATTCGAATCTCACCTCTGTGGCCTTAGTGATAAGTCCTATGATTCCGATCTTTCTTCCGTTCTTCTCCACTATTACGTGTGGTTTGTACAACCCGTTTAGTGGCGACTCTTTGTTGCTGAGCAGGTTGGCGGCAACTACTGGTGCTTTGAGAGCCTTGATGTATGGAGCCAGACCTGGCACGCCGTCGTCAAACTCGTGGTTACCCAAAGCCTTGAAACAGAAACGGTTTAAATAGTATTCAATGGCGCCGGTTCTCTGGTTCACAAACTGAACTAATTTTGAGTTAAGTGCATCTCTTTCTTTCCATTTCGTTAAGAAAAGGATAGAAGATAACATTTTGGTTTAATCCTGTCAAATTAAGGTATTCCATAGACAGTTTAGACGCGATTATAAACATGGCGACCAAAAATACATCAATTTATGTCAGGCGCGGACTAATTTGACAGGTCTAAACATCTTATGACATATTATGTCTGACATATTATGTTCTGTCCTTTTCTTAATAAAAGAGTTTTCGACGGGAAAGAAAAGATGAGTGCCACACGCATTTTTCATTGGTCTTTTAAAATTATTTATAGTGTCGTTTACTAAACACAAGCGCGTGATTTATGTAGTAAAAGTGCATTCAGTAAATGATTCATAAAGAACATTGAAATATCGCAGCAAAGTTGCCACATCATGACTTTGCCTCAAACCTCCCTCATAGACGGTTCACGCGGCCGTCTTTTTCAACTGTCATTGGCGATATTCACCAATATTGTGAAATAAAATTTTCAAAGAATTTCTACAACGTGTAACAAAAAGGGTATATACATACCAAGGGCATGGCATCTTTAGATGATATCAAACGATATCGGAAGGGTTTCAACTCAATTTAAAATACTCAAAAAATTGGTACCATATTTTCGGTTTCGTGTGTTTCTTAAAATCAAATCATAACAAACGTGGCAGCACACTACATACGTTAATAACTACTCGTTACCCGTCACGTTATTTGCCACAATCCGATAAATGTCTTCAATATCTCTGTGCGACTAGTATGATAGACGCCTATCACAGGTGGTGTTTTTCCTCATAACTTCCTAACATAAAGAGATAGGATTAAAAAACCCTTCCAATATCGTTTGATATCATGTAAAGATGCCATGCCTTTGTTATGTATGTATATACCCTTTATGTTACACGTTGTATAATTTGTTACACGTGTTATTGGCAAAATTGTGGTATCTATTCCACAGAGACCATTGATGAAGAGTTGAGGTTGAGTTCTAAATAAAATATAAAGGAAAAGATGCAATAGACTAAAATTTAGTTTACTTTGTGACCAATAGGACAGGATTGGTCTAAAACTTAGAAACCTATTCTACTTACATGAGCATCATTCGGCAGCATATTAATAAACTTCTGCGTCACATTCCACTTCAGCAGGGTGTACCAGTAAGTCCCCTGGTAAGTATCCCCTGCATTCAGCAGCAGAGCTCCAGGCTTCTCCTGGAGTAAGGTGTGAATCTCCTGGTAGAGGCGCGCGAAGCCACCGAGGCAGGAGGTGTCATTTGACTGGCATATTGGGTAGACCACAGAAGTTTCTTCGAATCTGGGTAACAGAAAATACGGTTGTCTGATAACTGAAATTAAGAAGCTTAAGACAAGATCAATGTACAAAATAAGGTATGTCGACAGTAGCACGACAGCAGGTCAAGCTACCCGAAACTGTCAAATATTCCCAATCAACCTTGAGCCTTAATGCTTTGGAGATAAAGTTGAAAATATAGTAAAAAAATCTAACAGACTGTTGTAGCTTGATGTGTTGTCGTCTGTAGCTAATACTGATCTACACCCTAATTACGTAAAGCAATAGCATTCCCAACATCAATATTTTTATATACAATTTGATTGTGGACTGTAGGAGAGAGTTGAGTGTGAAGTGTAAGTATGTATATTCAGAACTAAATTTAACTGGCCTATGCCAGTTAAATAGTCCACAATCAAATTGTATAGTCTATACTATACAATTTGATTGTGGACTATTTAAGTGTAGGTATGTATATTCAGAACTAAATTTAACTGGCCTATGCCAGTTAAATAATCCACAATCAAATTGTATAGTCTATAAGTTATACAATTTGATTGTGGACTATTTAAGTGTAGGTGTGTATATTCAGAACTATATTTAACTGGCCTATGCCAGTTAAATAGTCCACAATCAAATTGTATAGTCTATACTATACAATTTGATTGTGGACTATTTAAGTGTAGGTATGTATACTCAAATTGTATAGTCTATACTATACAATTTGATTGTGGACTATTTAAGTGTAGGTATGTATATTCAGAACTAAATTTAACTGGCCTATGCCAGTTAAATAATCCACAATCAAATTGTATAGTCTATAAGTTATACAATTTGATTGTGGACTATTTAAGTGTAGGTGTGTATATTCAGAACTATATTTAACTGGCCTATGCCAGTTAAATAGTCCACAATCAAATTGTATAGTCTATACTATACAATTTGATTGTGGACTATTTAAGTGTAGGTATGTATACTCAGAACTAAATTTAACTGGCCTATGCCAGTTAAATAATTCACAATCAAATTGTATAGTCTATAAGTTATACAATTTGATTGTGGACTATTTAAGTGTAGGTATGTATATTCAGAACTAAATTTAACTGGCCTATGCCAGTGTAGGTATGTATATTCAGAACTAAATTTAATCCCAGATTAATTTTGTAAGTCTTAGACCCAGGCATCGACATACACATATCTACTAATGGACATGCCTTAGAGATGAGAATGGCACTCCGAAAGAAAGAGACGAAAAGAAGTTTCGTCTATCTTATTCTCTCTCAAAATCATCAATCATTTATGAGGAAAGAGATAGTGCTAGACCGAAAGCATAAGCCATCTCTCTCACTCTTTTCAAACTAAAAAAATACTGCGGATATACGGGTACGGCATGTCCATTAGTATGTATATTATGTCTATGGACATTAGGAAAAAATTGTTTTGTTTTCTTCATGTTTGAGTTCGGGGCTTTTTGGTGAATTATTTCTTTTTTTTTTTTCTTTCATCATTATCTTTTTCTTTTCAAACTTTTTAAAAATACATAATTTAAAAAGTTTCAAAATTATATTATGTACAATTCTATAAAGTAGGAATGGAAATAATTAAAGGGCATCAAAAAATTCATCCGCATCGCTGTCAACAGGAAACATGCCTAAAAGGCTGGGAGCATTTCCACGTTGAAAGGCGATGCTGATTCTTTGGCCAAAAAATGGTAAAACTTTAAAAAGATATATAATTTAAAAAGTTTCAAAATAATATTATGTACAATTCTATAAAGTAGGAATGAAAAAAATAATAAGAGGTCATCTAAAAATTCATCCGCATCGCTGTCAACAGGAAACGTGCCCAAAGGCTGGCAGCATTGCCACGTTGTAGGGCGATGCTGATTCTTTGGCCAAAAAATAGCCCAGCCCTCTAGTCACGTGAAGAGTCTTGGCGATGTCTTAAAATAGTAGATGTGCATTTGGACCCCATGGCCCTAGTGTTTCAACTTCAAACGGCTCCAGCATATAAGTTCCAATGAGATTGGAGTATTGCGACGTTTGAGGTTTTCCGCACCAGCTCACCGTATTTGGAGGATGGGATGGCGCAAGGGTGTCAACACATGTTGCATCCCATACCAAAGGCCTACCTACCTTCCAAGGTATTACGGTCATTCCGTCTGGTCTCTTCCCATCGTCGCGTGTCAAGCCACTAGGTTCTAAAACAGCTGGCAAGCGGGCGGTGATAAGAGCACGACGGATAATATCATTAATCCTATCGGTGGTAGGCCATATCATCGGCTGCCGGCAGAAGTTACCACCCACCAGACAAAGTCTTGCCGCCAAGCGATTCGTCGTGTTCCGGCATGATGTCTGGTGAAGCCGTACGGAGGACGGGTCTGAGCAGTTGTGTTGCGATGTGTGCCGGGTACGATGCGCCAAATGTTGTTGTGTCGGAAGTTTGGTCGTGGAGAGTCTCCAGATCAATCTCCCTCTAGGGCAGCATCGTTGGTCGTGTTGGTCTTGGGTTTAACATTGCATCACCTCGCTCAACTGCCGTCATCCTTCCTATTCCTAAGTTTTTTAAGTGAATAGGCTTAATAAGCTAGTGCGCTATACCATCAACGATTGCATCACTGCTTACCATCAGGCGGGATTGCAGTCGAGCACTAGTTTATAAATATATATTAAAAAAAAACGTGCCGTTCTATCCGACCTGCGCTTTTACTGCAAGATAAGTCATGGTGTCCGAAGCAGTCAACACCTTCACCGCATTGACAGCGATGCGGAGCCACATAAGGGGCGCCCAATAATTAATCAGTAATTCAATTTAATTAATTCCGCATGCAAATGTAATGTTCTTTTGTCATGGTATTGTTCAACAAGCATGGTGCTAAAAAGTCGATGGGATGTACAGACGACAGCACATCACGCTACTACAATCGGTTAGATGTCTTTATTATATTTTCAGCTTTATCTATAAACCATTAAGACTTAAGATTGATTGGGAATATTTGACAGTTTCGGGTAGCTTCAAGACCTGATGTCATCCGTACATGGCTTTGTAACCATTGATATAATATTAAACTAAGGTAGATATGTCACTAGCGCACTAAAAATGAAGCGTACAAAAGGAAGTAAGTCCTTTATCTCGCTTTAGTCACTCTCGATACACTCGTAAAAACAAACGACAAACACTAACAGCGCAAACGACAAACACTAGCCATCTTTTTCTTCTCTATGCTTTAGATTGCGCCCCATCTCACTCACACTGTACCAATGTATGCCGAATAGAATTATGCATGTGTGCTGCTGCTGTGTTCGGCACATTTTTTTTGGTCAGTTTGTTAGAATATATCGTATCTGTTTAATATTTTATCAATGTTTGTAACTAGTTTGGATGGAAAATTTGTTTATAATAGTAATGTTCCCACTCCTGGGACTCTTGCCTCCTCTCGGTGAGAAGGGGTGGGCCGTAATATACCACGCGGGCCCAGCGCGGCTTGGTAGATGTCACATGTTTTCGTAGCTCAAGCTAGGACATGCCGGTTTCCTCACGATGTATTCCTTCACCGTTTTGAGAGCAGTGGTGAAGTAATTAACACAAACTTAAGCGCCTGGTTCAAACGTACGCACGACATGCAGGTCGAGCTACCCCAAACTATCAAATATTCCCAATCAACCTTGAACCTTAATTCTTTAAATTTGAACATCTTATAAAGAAATCTGACAGATTGTTGGAGCTTACTTATCTGCTGTACAACCTACAACTATTTTAAGATACCACTAGGCTACCGCTGCTCTTGTATACTTATAATATTTAAAGTACAGATGTACTGCAGTAAGATTCTGTACAGGGTGTATCTGACATCGTAACGCAAACTTCGCGAAAAGGCTAGACCGCATGCCACTAATAAAATTATGATAGTCATTTATGTCGTTAATGAACGGTTACAGAATACACACTGTTTAAAGAAAAGTGTCGGCTTGGCTTTTGAACGTTGCAAGCGTGCCGCCGTGCGGGTTTGTAGGTATCACGTTGATCCCTGATGTGAACTCTATTAAATCAGCTGATAAGATAGTTTTCCGGGTTTTGTTTTCATTGCGCTTTTTTATGTAATTAACGAATTATTTAATTTTTACTTTAAAATGTTATTGGGTTATAAAAGTATAGCAATTGTGAACGGTCTGAAGTAAAAAAAAAAACTACATATATTTTTTTTAATCATGAAACAGCCGACGAAATATTCCACCACTGGGGGGCTCAGAATCATGTACTGGATCCATGGTACTCGTTTGTGCGTCGATGTCAGATACACCCTTTATAACCATCTCAAAGTTAGAAATTAGGCGATGCGAGCGTTGAGCTGCAGGGTAATTGCGAAACACTCTAACAGTAATATAAGGTTTCATTTTGACAGTTCAACAACATTCATTGCGTTGTTTACGTTGTTAAGCAGGTACATTTTCCGAACATATGAAGCAATGGATTAGCCTTCAAAATGTAAAAATAGTATGTTACGCAATTAGAGTGCTGTATCTATACCAACCATCAACATAACACTAATGGACATGCCTTAGAGATGAGAATTGTGGCAATCCCAAAGAAAGAGAGGAATTGAAGTTTCAACCTATCTTTACCTCTCAAAATCATCGATCATCTATGAGGAAAGAGATAGTGCTAGACCGAAAGCATAGGCCATCTCTCTCACTCTTTTCAAACCAAAAAAATACTGCAGATTATACGCATACGGCATGTCCATTAGTATATTATATCGATGATACCAACTAATAGAAATAATTAGGTAAATTTTTGGCGGGAAAGCTAAGCTGTGTGTCACGCTCATTTTTCATTAGACTTTTTAAATTATTTACAGTGTTGTTTACTAAATAAAAGTGCACTCAGTAAATCCACACTAATATTATAAATGCGAAAGTATCTCTGTGTGTCTGTCTGTCTGTCCGGCTTTCACGCCAAAACTACTGAATCGATTGTAATGAAATTTGGTACACAGATAGTCTAGAGCCTGAGAAAGGACATAGGCCATAAAACATCCCGCTATGACCAATAGGAGCAGAGCAGGAACAAAAAATGTTGCGGAAACGGGAGCAAACGCGGATGTAATACATATTGCTCCCATTATTTTAACAGGCGCTTATTTGATATCAACTGAGCTCATTCGGCTAGAAGGTGACGCGGGTGAAACTGCGGGGCACAGCTAGTAATTCATAAACAACATTGAGTCATCGCAGCACAGTGGCCTCATCATGACTTTGCCTCAAACCTCCCTCGTAGACGTTTCACGCGGTCTTTTTCGACCGTCATTGGCGATATCCGCCATTATTGCGAAATAAAATTTTCAAAGAATTTGTATTTTTACTTGAAATTGGCACAAAGTCATAACTAGTGCCACACTACAAAAAAAAATAGGTAGGGATTGACAGCATTGACAGTTAACTCTAAGTTTACTTCACTTAAGTTTTTATAAGATTTCTTACAGAATCGTAGGAAATATCTCATTAAAATTACCACCGTGACATTTAAAAAAACAAAAGAAGACTTGTGATTCCGTGAATTGCAAATTTGTTTAAAATTTGAAATTGATAATTAAGGTTTTCAAGGTGTAGGGATATGGATACGAAAAAAACAGCTGTTTCAAACGACTCCATTGTTACGTGAAACTTAAATGGTTTTTTTTTTTCATGGAACCAGAATTACACCACAAAAAGTTTGCATGGTGGAGGGTCAAACATATACCCCTCTATTCATAAACGTTGCTTAAACTTAATTAGTGATTAGCTATTCTTTAACCATACATTTTTGACCTTTTAACGTCACTTAACTCTAATCCGCGTTTATAAATAAACACCACAGTGTTTAAGGGGTTTATTCATAAACGATAATAAATCGTTTATGAATATGGGGTTACGATCCACAAGGATTAAAAAAAAACACAAAGTTTAAAAATATATATATATACATATAATAATAATATATATACACTATATCAGAATAAACATCATAGTGTTTAAGGGGTTTATTCGTTGGGCCGCCTGACGCAGGCCCTCACCGGACACGGTTGTTTCGGGAGGTTCCTGTTCCATATAAGGCGGGAGGAAACGCCAGGGTGTCACCATTGTATGGATCGCCCTGAGGACACGGTGGAGGTCTGCCCGGCTTGGGTAAAGCACCGCCGTGTCCTCGTAGCAGCGAACGGCGGCGATCTCTCGCATCCAACCCTGGTCCAGGCCATGGTCCGGAGCGAGAGTGCATGGCAGGCCGT
The DNA here is from genome assembly GCA_017933935.1 of Sesamia nonagrioides. Taxonomy (NCBI): domain Eukaryota; kingdom Metazoa; phylum Arthropoda; class Insecta; order Lepidoptera; family Noctuidae; genus Sesamia; species Sesamia nonagrioides. The sequence goes on along the minus strand of JADWQK010000998.1, from coordinate 838,243 downwards.
CACCTCCTTCTGCTAAGCAGTGCTGCTGGCAAAGGAGGAGGCGGAGCGCGTGAGGCAACGGCAATCCCAGCGCCGTCACGCCACTAACCGCCGCAGGAGACGGCCTGGTCGGGGGACGGCACCAAACTCCCAGCCAACGGAGGCGCGGGCTTTCGGGTGGTGAGCAGTGGGCAGCTCGCCTCCCGGTAAGGACCAGAGCCGGGTCGACGGCGCGTCGTACAGGCAAGTGAAGAAACACGCGTGGGTTTTAGTCAGTAAAAGTCTGACACGCTCTTCCGCTTCGCTTCCGCTTCCGAAGTCATTACTTCGATGATTTCCCATCCCAAAAAAAAGGGGTTTTATTCATAAACGATTATTAAAATTGAGAGACGTGCAAACGTCTGAAATACATTTTACACGTTTGCACGTCTCTCAACTTTAATCAAAGTTAAAGAATTGCTAATCACTAGTTAACATTAAGCAATGTTTATGAATAAAGGGGTATATACCTATATGTATAATAGATTCACAACTGCTGCATAACTGTACCCTGTGTTCACAAGATTAATAAATGAATTTGAATTTTGAATTTAACAGTAGATACTTATGTTTTTCAATGTCCCGAATAAAACCTTGAATAATCTGCTGCGTACTCCATTTACTTCATATCTAAGTTTTCTATTCTAAGAATATTTATACCGCAGTTTTTGTATTACTTACAACAAAAAATTAAAAACACAATACAATGGACCCGCCGTAATCCGGTCCCTATCTAATCCGGCATCCCCTGTTATCTGACATGACATGGTCTATTATTCATATTATGCATTGAATTTTTTTTTTTTTTTTGATAATCTTAGCTAATACATGATTTCATGAACAAGTTATAACTTGTACGCACCACCACAATGATTCTGATAACTGATTGCTTAGTTTGAATTTGACTATTTGTGATAGGCATAGGGATTATCCTTTAAGGGGATAAGGGCGTAGGACGCCCTTGGGCGAGATGGAGCGACGACATCAAAAAGGTGGCTGGTAGTGGCTGGCGGAGAACTGCTCAGGATCGAGCTTGTTGGCGTGCCATGAAGGAGGCCTATGTCCAGCAGTGGACGAGTAGAGGCAGATGATGATGATAGGGATAAAGGTGTGGCCTAGTATGTATTCTAATTAAGAAAGAAGAAGTATTAAAATAAAATGATTTGCTTAGTGAGTTGCCGGGTACGATGCACCTAATGTTGTTGTGTCGGGAGTATGGTCGTGGAGGGTCTCCAGATCAATCTCCCTCTGACGCAGCATCGTTGATCGTGCTTTTGGGTTTAACATTGCATCACCTCGCTCAACTGCCGTCTTCCTTCCTATTTACTGTTTTTAAGTGAATAGGCTGAATAAACTAGCGCGCTTTACCATCAATGATTGCATCACTGCTTGCATTGAAATCAAGCACTAGTTTATAAATATTAGAAAGAAAAAAAAAAGTAGCGGTAAGGCCTGTGCCCTTTCTCAGGGTCTAAAGATTGTCTGTGCCAAATTTCTATTTTTACTTTAAATTTTTACTACTATACAAACTGAGCCCTTTATACATTCATTGTGATCTATGTTTTTTTAATTTCCTATTCATTGGATCCATACCTTGTCGGATTATAAGATTTTCTTTTGTGAAATAATCCGGATTACTGCTGGCACCCGGCACCACTTTCAAGTCTGATATCGCCAACCCGCATTGAGCAAGCGTGATAATTACGCTCAATCCTTCTCTGTATGAGAGGAGACCTGTGCCCAGCGGGACGATAAAAAGGTTGATGATAATGATGATGACTGCACCCGGTTGGGAGACTATATCAAACGCCCAGCCCGCAAGCCCGGGCCTACGGTATGCGCGGGCTTGAGGGTCATGTTCCAGGTCATGGCCCCGAGCGAGAGTGCATGACACGGGGACGCCCTGGTCGGGAGATCTCAGTCTCAAAGGGAAGAGTCTCAAGTCATCGAGTCTCAAAGAGATGTCAGCACATCATGACAGGGTCCACGAAGACCGATGCCTGGGTCAGGGTTGCGAGTTGGTCAATAGAGAACCCGTGGCACTGGCAAACAGACAAGTGAAGAAAAATGGGTCGGTTTTAGTCAGTAAAAGTCTGACACGCCCTTCCTCTCCGCACAGAGCAGGAGAGGTTATTTGATGGTTTTCCATCCACACCGAAAAAATACAGTATTTGAATATACTACAAATTCAATAGTTTGACTCTGCCCTGCAAAATGTTTATCAGAATAGCGGTGTTCCACCGTATCACAATAGCTTGAAAATGTAAAAGAGTGTCCATGGAGTTTCTTGCCCGTTCTTCTCCATAGGTACCTACTCTTTGGAATGGGCGACTAACTTCATCTTATTGACTGACCGACCTTCTGACAATTCAAAAGTGCCTGTAACTGGTTTATTTGAAACTAGCTTTCCGCCCGCGGCTTTGCCCGCGTAGAGTTCGGTTATATCGCGCTTTTTGGATTTCCCTCGGGAATATCAATTTTTTCCGGGATAAAAGGTAGTCTAAACCTTCCTTAAGAATCACTCTATCTGTTAAAAAAAACCGCGTCAAAATCCGTTGCGTAGTTTTAAAGATCTAAGCATACATACGGACATACAGCGAAAGCGACTTTGTTTTATACTATGTATTGATAAATGCTTTGATTTGATTATTATTATTTTAGTTTTTGTACCAAAATAATCACGATTGATCGTTAGTTTTTCTAAAATTAAACTTGTAAATTGGGCGATTATACAAAAAAATGCAATAACGTTGTAAAGTGAACTTTGTCAGGTAGGAGTTAAAGTAATTTTTCCATAAACTTTATTTTTGTTTACATTTTTAGCAAATATCTTCTTCTTCTTCTTCAGTCTATAGAGGTCCACTGCTGGACAAAGGCCTCCCCAAGGCTTTCATTACATTGGGAGAGTTTATTATCCCCACGGTGGGCTACCTACTGCGATCCCCAAACTGCCTGGTTGGGGATCGCAGTAGTTTAATATTCCACAGGAAAAGCGCTGCTGTCCGTTTTCCTGGTGAGAGTTCCCTTAGTCGCCTCTTACGACACCCACGGGAGGATATGGGTTGGTACTATTCTAAGCTCCGTACCACACAGGGCGAATCCATACTATCCATACTAATATTATAAATGCGCAAGTAACTCTGTCTGTTTGTCTGTCTATCTGTCTGTCTGTCTGTCTGTTACGCTTTCCCGCTTAAACCACTCAACCGATTTTGATGAAATTTGGCACAGACAATCGTTAGACCCTGAGAAAGGACATACATATGGCTACCTTTTATTGAAAAAAAAATGATATTCCCGAGGGAAATCTAAAAAGCGCGAAATAACCGAAATCCACGCGGGCGAAGCCGCGGGCGGAAAGCTAGTATTATAAATGCGAAAGTAACTCTGTCTGTCTGTTACGCTTTCCTGCTTAAACCTCTCAACCGATTTTAATGAAATTTGGCATAGACAATCTTTAGACCTCAGGGTCTAAAGATTGTCTTGTTGATTTGTTGACTGTTGATTGGTTGTTGTGATTGTGTGATAAAAGGTTGTAATGTTATGTACATATTCAGATATACTTACACTTATTATTTATACTCATATTCATACTTATATATGTATCATTCATTTCCACGGTCCATTATATGCATTCCATTACTATGAGGCTCTGTTTTGATCATATTCCACCACACTAGGGCTCATTTTTCTGTTCACAGATACAGTCCTCAACTTTAAGCCTAAGTTTCGGCGACTTAGTGACCCCTTAGCGTAGGAAGCCGTACCTATGCAGGACTGTATCACTTTTTCCTATCAAACACTGCACTTTTTAATTTAATACCATTTATATTTACATTGTTACAGAACATTTTCATTATTTTGACATTTTTTGACAACATTGTTGATGATGTATCTATGACAACCTTCTCATCAAAATTCTTGTTGGTCTGCTATTTTTATTTCATAATTGTTATTCGAACTCTTTTATGGTAAAATTATTTACCGTTCCTCGTCCATATTTTCGAATATTTTAAATTTCGACCTCCAACCGTTCTGCGAGGTTTCTTTAGGAATCATCGCAGAGCAGTGGTCAGTCGAGCTCTGGCTTCCAAACAAGCCTCTTAAAAGTAGGTCTCCAGTAAACGCTGCCTCGAGAGCCCTTCTAGGGTATTTCCTGCTGTGCCAGTCACAATATAACTGGTGCGCCTGGAGCTGCCTGGCCCTTTGCCGCCGGAGCCCTCGACTGCTGCCGGCCTTGTGACGCCGGGGCAGTCCCTCTTCCGTAGCTGCCGCCGGTCCACCAGGGCCGCTCCTCTGTACCTGCCGCCGGTCCACCAGGGCCGTTCTTCCGTTGCTGCCGCCGGTCCACCAGGGCCGCTCCTCTGTACCTGCCGCCGGTCCACCAGGGCCGTTCTTCTGTAGCTGACGCCGGTCCACCAGGGCCGCTCCTCCGTAGCTGCCGCCGGTCCACCAGGGCCGCTCCTCTGCAGCTGCCGCCGGTCCACCAGGGCCGCTCCTCTGCAGCTGCCGCCGGTCCACCAGGGCCGCTCCTCTGCAGCTGCCGCCGGTCCACCAGGGCCGCTCGTCCGTTGCTGTCGCCGGTCCACCAGGGCCGCTCGTCCGTTGCTGTCGCCGGTCCACCAGGGCCGCTCGTCCGTTGCTGTCGCCGGTCCACCAGGGCCGCTCGTCCGTTGCTGTCGCCGGTCCACCAGGGCCGCTCGTCTGTTGCTGTCGCCGGTCCGCCAGGACCGCTCGTCTGTTGCTGTCGCCGGTCCGCCAGGGCCGCTCGTCTGTTGCTGTCGTCGGTCCGCCAGGGCCGCTCCTCCGTAACTGCCGCCGGTCCACCAGGGGCCGCCCTTCACCATCACCCATCAATCATTCATCTACATTATTCATTTTTATACTTCCATCTTGTCTTTTCTGTATACTTAATAAATACTGTCTCCCTCTAAAGTCTTTTCTTGTCGTTACGCGACAAGGTAGCCTATGTCCTTTCTCAGGAAAGGACAAAGGCTACCTTTTATTGAAAAAAAAATATATTCCCGAGAGAAATCTAAAAAGCGCGATATGCATTATGCATTTCGGGGAGTGTGCGAGGGAATTGCATGATTTAATTCCCCCATCTCCGTTCCACCAGCGGACGACCCGTCGTACGGCTGGTTTCCACCCTTACGTAGTTAACACCACTACGATCCGGACGAAGCGTTTCGCCCCCTCCTTTATACCGCGTACATCGAGGGACTGGAACAATTTGCCAGCGGCGGTGTTTCCGTCGGACTACAATTTGAGTGTCTTCAAGGCTAGAGTGAATAGGCTCTTAATAAACTAGTGCACTTTACCATCAACGATTGCGTCACTGCTTACCATCAGGCAGGATTGCGGTCAAGCGCTAGTTTATAATATACAATAAAAAAAAAAACAGAATTCCACGCGGGCGAAGCCGCCGACGGAAAGCTAGTATAATATAATTTAATTGAATATTACTTTGTGATTCTTATTACTATACAGCATACGAAAGTTATTTTGCAACACTGTGAGTAGCAATAAGTATGTTTAATTTTGATAATGCAATTAACTTTACAAATAGCGCAATGAATGTTTCATTGCGTTATTTGTGTTGCTGGGTAGACACATTTTTCGAATACATGTAGCAATGGATTAGCAATATGCTTCAAACTGATAATAATTGTGTGTTACGCAATTAATGTACTGTCATACTAACTGTTACTACAAAAAAGTAATTAAGTACGAAAACTGTTTTTAGGATAATTAAGTTAACACGTTGTCACCATCACCATCATCATCATCTCAGCGTTAATCCCAGTCGCATCCGAAACTTTTTCAGCTTTGGAGTCTGGGATCCGCTTTACCAGTGTAATTGCTGATTGTCCCTAAACTTCGATATTTTCCCTGAAGCGACTGCCGTCTGACCTCCAAAATTCGAAGGCGATATCGAAGCATTGCTGCTAGACCAATTGTTGGACTTTTCAGGGCTCCAACAACCCGTAACGACTGCCACTAGATGTTCGTAAGGCAGCCGGGACCTACGACTTAACGTGCTTTCCGATACACGACCAGACCAGTGCAAATATTCATATTCATGCGTAGGTACAAATTATTGCACTGCGCGCGTGCGCACATTGCAGTTCGAACCCACGCCTCCTGGCGCAGCAGCCGCGTTCACTACGCTACGCCACAGAGGATGGGGTAAAGTTGACATGTTATCCACATGTAAAAAAAGACATATTTACAGTTATATTTAAAATCCCTAATATCTACCACCTAAATTTACAAATAATTGTTAGTTGTCAAATAGTGTAATATTTTTTTCTTTTTATTTCAATATAATGTGGCTTTGAACGAATAAGTTTAAACTGTCAACATAATAGCGAACAAAACAAAATGACCTAGTTTTGGCATTCGGCGCATGACCTCAACATGCAGCGTTCATGAATATCGCACCGGTCAAGGCCGAACCCAATCGGGCATCCCCAGAATGCATGTGACTAAAGCTATTGAATGATTGATGAGAATGATAGAACGAATGAAAAGAATCATTCATTCGAAATAGAATTAGACACACGGATTCCAGACCATTAAAAATATTAATAATAAAAAAAAAAGAATTAGACACATTTTATATTTAGAACGCCGCCAACAGTAAACAATTTTACAAACACATTTGGCCTTTCACGATTTTTTGCGTATTTAATATTTTTTTATATGTATAGGAGATTTTTAGTGTTTTTTGACGATGCTGACTTTTATTTATTTATTTTTATGCTTAATGAATGTGATATAACTACTAATGAGCCTCTTACTGTATAATGTTTCTTTAAATTATGTTATTAAAAACAGACAGATTATTATTACAGCTGTGGTGCTTTGTAACCATATTTTTCCCTGTCATTTTAATATGAATCTAAAATTTAACTTATTTATGTATTATAACTTAGTTCTTCACTCTGATCCCGCCTGATGATAAGCGATTATACAATAGTTGATTAAAAATTCGATTCGATTTCTTAAAAAAAAATGTTATTGGCTAAATCTGATTTGCGCCACAAAATATTTTATCTGCCATAAAATAAATAAATCAAGAAATAATAAATAAAACTTGCTTAACGGAACTGTTTTAAAAAATAAAATTGGTAAACAAATTAAGAAACAGTAGAGACGCTTTAACTAATAATAAAAAAAAAACAATACGTGACGTTGTCGAAGCCAAAGAAAGAAAGAAAAAAAAACAACTCACCTGTCATGAAAGTCATTGTAATGCACAATATCCAATTGATACAAATCATTCCCGCGCAAAACATTTGCACTGACTGCTAATAAACACACACTTAACAAACAATACCACAGCGAAAACATTTAATAAACTTCCAAAAGGACTTAAACTAAAAAAAAAATATTTACTTTAAACCAATGAAAAAAGTAATAAAAAAAACAAATTCTATTTTTAAATTTGAAGTACTATTTTTGCCACGACATTCGCCATTCGAAGTTTAAATACTACTGGACGACCATTCTGCATTATAGCATTACTCGATAGTATCTCTAAAAAAAAACACAGCAAACCGTTAAATAGGTACCCGTTATTTTTCAACTTTATTACGATGGACATAAGGTTGAAAATCGATAACACTTTGATTTGTAATTATGTAGCGTAATTTTGTAAATTTTATCGTAAGTACAAGGAATGTCATTATGAATCCTTGATGGACCATCATTAAAAATTGCAAAGTTTTGAATGAATGGAGTCATTAGAATCCCATTTAATAGCACTACACTAATAAAAATAATAAGGAAGAATACAATACAGAAAGTTAACGTTTTAGTAAAAAAAAAAACTTTAGATATTCATATTTTATTATGCCAATGGCAGTTGTGTAACAGACTAACTTTCTTTCTTTCTTTTTTGGCTTCGCATGGTTTGTGCATTTAGCCAATGGCACGTTATGAATTATTCATGTCGAAAAAGACGGCCGCATGAACCATCTTACGAGGGAGGTTTGAGGCAAAGTCATGATGGGCTCACTATGCTGCGATATTTCACTGTTCTTTGTGAATTATTTACTGAATGCACTTTTTACTTCATAAATCACGCACTTTTATTTAGTAAACAACACTATAGTTAAATAATTTTTAAAGTCCAATGAAAAATAAGCGGGACACTCAGCTTGCCTTTCCCGCCAAAACTCAAAGTAACACACTAACAGGAAGAAAGGCTTTCATTTTGACAGTTCAATAACAGTCATTGCGTTATTTACACATATGTTGTTGAGCAGACAACTTTGGAACTTGATATCAAGCAATGGATTATAAATATCCGTCAAAATAATTCAGATTGTAATTGCTAATGTGTTAAGCAATTACATAGGCCCGCTGGTGGATGGACGATCTACAGAAAATTGTGGAGCATTCCTAGGAGAAACTTGCACAAACCAGCAGTGCGAGAATTTACCACCCACCAGACAAAGTCTTGCCGCCAAGCGATTCGTCGTGTTCCGGCATGATGTCTGGTGAAGCCATACGGAGGACGGGTCTGAGCAGTTGTGGTGCGGTGTGTGCCGGGTATTATGCGCCAAATGTTGTTGTGTCGGGAGTTTGGTCGTGGAGGGTCTCCATATCTCAGTCTCCCTCTGGCGCAGCATCGTTGGTCGTGTTGTTGGGTTTAACATTGCATCACCTCGCTCAATATTCACCCAGTATTTTTTTAAGTGAATAGGCTCTTAATAAACTAGCGCGCTTTACCATCAACGATTGCATTACTGCTTACCTTCAGGCGGGATTGCAGTGGACAAGGACTGGCTTATAATTATAAAAAAGAGCATGGAGTGATTTGTCACTCCAACTGATGCTGAGGATTGACAATTTGACACTATTGACAACTCACTCTAAAGTCATTTCACCTAACTTTTCGCGGTGACATTTTGACATAAAAGAGCAACCTTGACATAAAAGAGAGAAAGCCTATACTTACTTACTCAGCATTGTGCGGAACACGGAAGCCAACGGTAATTATGATAATAAGTATGTATTCAATTCATTATCATCATCATAATCATTATTGTCATCATCATTTACCTTCATCACCATTACACGACCTCTCCCAAGCACCTCTAATTCGATCAGTTCCGTACTTCTCGAATCCAACCGGTTCCTATGGCTATAACAAGGTCGTCAGTCCACCTTGTGGAAGGCATTCCAACACTATGTTTTCCGGTACGTGGACGCCACTCCAAAACCATAAAGATAACACGGAGAGGGTTAAAGTCACCCAAAAAGCAATGGAAGGAGCGTTGCTAGCATAGAATAGTTTTTCTCGGTGGTAGGCCATAATATCGGCTGCCGGCAGAAGTTACCACCCGCCAGACAAAGTTTTGCCGCCAAGCGATTCGCATGATGTCTGGTGAAGCCATGTGGAGGACGAGTCTAAATAGTTGTGTTGTGATGTGTGCCGGGTACGATGCGCCAAATATTATTGTGTGGGGAGTTTGATTGTGGAGGGTCACCAGATCAATCTCCCTCTGCCGCAGCATCGTTGGTTGTGTTGTTGGCTTTAACATTGCATTACCGCTCAACTGCCGTCTTCCTTCATATTCACTAGGTTTTTTATGTGAATAGGCTTAATAAACTAGCGCGCTTTACCATCAACCATTGCAACACTGCTTAACATCAAAAAAAGAATACTCTTTATTAAATATCTACACCATTTAATTACAGAAAATAAATATGACGATTTTACAAACATAATGGTGACATAATGGGCGGTCTTATCGTTAAGAGCGATCTTTTACAGACAACCTTCGAATGGAATACTAAGGGAAGGTGAGATAAATAATATAGTTAGTCCACAATGTACTTACTTTTTCATAGATTATACAGTACATATGCACATCATAAAGTGTGCTTTGATAGACTGTGTTCAGTATAGTTTTATGACCTTCCTGTAAGAGACACAATAAATATGTTTTTGCTGCCTTTCTATGCTTGGAGTTTCCCTGCATTCGATGAATCAGAAATGAAAAGATCCGTAAGAGAACTAAGGTGAACGGGCGAAGATTAACCAAAATTCAATTCAGTCCCAAGAAGGGGGGGGGTTGTATATATTATTTTAATAGTATTTATTTGTATAACGTTATGAGTCTTTTCTTTTCCTTGTCATTGTTTTAACTAAAGTACCTGCCATCTAATCTAATCTAGTTGACTGGCAGAGAATGCTTATGGCATTAAGTCCGCCTCTGCATATTTTCTTTGTGCGAAAGTATAAATAAATAAATAAGCGACCGAAAGGCATGGTAGCTCGGAGAAATTAGGAAGTAACGCGAAAGCGTCAACGAGAGCCATGCCAAAACACTAAATATAAAATTTGGCACGAGTGCTATAAGATGTAGAAATAAAAGGCATGCAAAATAATCACAGTGTGTACAAACAAATGCGCCACGAGTTGGGCATCAATGAAACAAGAGACTTGAATATAGGTATGGCAGCTAATCAATGTATTATTTAATATAATATATCTGCCCTTCTTCAGCCTATAGAGGTCCATTGCTGGACAAAGGCCATCCCAGGGCTTGCTGCCCGCATCCATCGGCTTCCTGCGACCTTCACCAGGTCATCGGTCCACCTTGTTGGAGGCCTCCCTACGCTGCGTCTTCCAGTATGTGGCCGCCACTCCAGAACCTTACTGCCTCATCGGCCATCGGTTCTACGAGCAATGTGCCCTGCCCACTGCCACTTAATTTTAGCGACTCGCAAAGCTATGCCTGTACCTTTGGTTCCTCTGCGGATCTCCTCATTTCTGATTCGATCACGCAGAGAAACTCACACGAGCATAGCCGCTAATATATATGCAGACAATAACTACATAATTATGTATTATGAGGTCCAAGCACGTACTATGCACACATCTTGACTTGCAGACGATATGACGACCAACAATGCTGCGCCAGAGGGAGATTGACCTCGAGACCCTCCAAGACCAAACACAACAACATTTGACGCATCGGGCCCTCCGAACGCAGTAGAAAAATAGTAGCATTCAGATAATGAATTGAGAACAAGCTCGTCTAATTTGGCAGTTTTTTCATGTTCTTTTTTATGATAACAAAACTTGTATTTTTGTTATTTTTTATACCCCGGATAAGTTGGGAATTCACCCGAGTGGCGTCGACCGCAAACAGCTAGTTGGCAATAAAAAAGAAAACTGGCAAATCTTCTCCAATAATATATACTAAAAGTAGACTTTTATTAAATAACAAATTTAAGATCTATGAATATTTGAATACAAACAAATAAAATTTAAATGCCTGTATAAAAATATATGTAGCTCTTCACTAAATATGAAAGTATTACATCATGGAATTTAAAATCTTGTTACAACGACAGCCCATTTCATGTATGCAAGAAATAATCCATACTAATATTATAAATGCGAAAGTAACTCTGTCTGTCTGTCTGTCTGTCTGTTACGCTTTCCCGCTTAAACCTCTCAACCGATTTTGATGAAATTTGGCACAGACAATCTTTAGACCCTGAGAAAGAACATAGGCTACCTTTTATCCCAGAAAAATTTGATGTTCCCGAGGGAAATCTAAAAAGCGCGATATACCCGAGCTCCACGCGTGCGAAGCCGTGGGCGGAAAGCTAGTAATTAATAAAAAAAAAAAAAACTATATTTGAATAATAAAAAAATTAAAACATCAAGCATTATTATGACACAAGACGTATGTACGGACGAAAGCAGATCAAGCTACCCGAAACTGTCAAATATGTCTAATCAATCTTGAGCCTTAATGCTTTACTCCTAAAGTTGAAGATCTAATAATGAAATCTAACAGATTGTAGTAGCTTGATGTGCTGTCGTCTATACAACACAATTACTCGTTGTTATCACTACATAACTACATAGTCCATCCATCCATACTAATATTATAAATGCGAAAGTAACTCTGTCTGTCTGTCTGTCTATCTGTCTGTCTGTCTGTCTGTCTGTCTGTCTGTTACGCTTTCCCGCTTAAACCTCTCAACCGATTTTGATGAAATTTGGTACAGACAATCTATAGACCCTGAGAAAGAATATAGGCTACCTTTTATCCCGGAAAAATTTGATATTCCTGAAGGAAATCTAAAAAGCGCGATATAACAGAACTCCACGCGGGCGAAGCCGCGGGCGGAAAGCTAGTACTAATATAAATGCGAAAGTAACTCTGTCTGTCTGTCTGTCTGTCTGTCTGTCTGTCTGTCTGTTACGCTTTCCCGCTTAAATCTCTCACCCGATTTTGATGAAATTTTGCACAGACAATCTTTAGACCCTGAGAAAGGACATAGGCTACCTTTTATCCCGGAAAAATTTGATGTTCCCGAGGGAAATCTAAAAAGCGCGTTATAACCGAAATTTACGCGTGCGAAGCCGCGGGCGGAAAGCTAGTATAAAATAAAGTCGCGAGCCGCTATGTTTTTTTATGCAACGTTCACAATTTTTGTAGTGTATTTAGTATCAGCATTGCACCCGTGCCAAGATACCGCGGGTTGCTAGTTATAGCACAAATTAACAATAGACAATGTTTCCAATGCATCAAGATACAAATGGCAAATTATATAAAAGAGTTTTTTAAGAGAAACGTTCATAAAACATATAACAATAAAAACAAAGTAATTATTTAAAAAGCGTTAGAGACTGTGCCTCGATTTCTCTTTTAAATTATGTATGCACATAAACGTACAGGCGATAGCACATCAGACTATTGCACTCTTTCAATTTTCTTTATTCCATTTTCAACTTTATCCCTACAGTGTTAAGGCTGAAGGTTGAGTGGGATTATTTGACAATTTCGGGTAGCTTGACCTGCTGTCATCCATACTTGCGTTGCTAGAATTTAAATTACGTCAATCATTATTATTTGTTAGAAATTAAAAGTGTTAGGTAATTTTATCTGCCATGACGGAGTCAAAAGTGTGTTATTGGTATGATCTTCGCTTGAAATAAAAAAAGTTATTGAATCAAAGACGAAATTAAACTAAAACCTTCATTAAAAATATTTTCCATTTTGCGAATATCAATGTGTGAAGATTGGAAAGAAAACAATCTTATTGATGACTAGCTCGCCGCTGCCCGCGGCGGTGTTTCCGTCGGACTACAATTTGAGTGTCTTCAAGGCTAGAGTGAATAGGCTCTTAATAAACTAGTGCGCTTTACCATCAACGATTGCGTCACTGCTTACCATCAGGCAGGATTGCGGTCAAGCGCTGGTTTATAAATTGTAAAAAAAAAAAGCTGCGTAGTGAAAACCTGCTTAGATTTCGATATGTTATTTTATATGCTCCGCGACCGCCTCCGTGGCGTAGCGGTAGCGGACGCAGCCGCTGCGCAAGGTGGCGCAGGTTCGATCCCCGCACAGTGCAAGTATTTGTATGCATGAATATGAATACTTGCACTGGTCTGGTCGTGCCTCGGAAAGCACGTTAACGTTAAGCCGTTGGTCCCGGTTGCCATACAAACATCTAGGGGCAGTCGAAGAAAGAGATACGATATATTCTAACAAACTGACCAAAAAAAATGTGCCGAACACAGCAGCAGCACACATGCATATTTTTATTCGGCATACATTGGTACAGTGTGAGTGAGATGGGGCGCAATCTAAAGCATAGAGAAGAAAAAGATGGCTAGTGTTTGTCGTTTGCGCTGTTAGTGTTTGTCGTTTGTTTTTACGAGTGTATCGAGATTGACTAAAGCGAGATACAGGACTTACCTCCTTTTGTACGCTTCATTTTTAGTGCGCTAGTGACATATCTACCTTAGTTTAATATTTTATCAATGGATATATCTAAGTATCTTGTCTCAAAATATGCAGTCAAAGTGATGTTTGCGTTGCCACTGTAGCGGTACCTACAAAGGCCACAGTCATGGAACAACGCGTTATACTGACGTCACACAAATTCTACATCTCGCAATCAGAGTTTACCGTTCAACTAGCATACCTACGTGTACATACAATTTCTCAATTTCAACCATTGGGCAAGTGCTCGCCAGATATAACACCCGTGTGGTCGGAGGTTCCCCCCTTTTTCTATGGAGGATGAGTGAACTTTACTCCTTGTTCCTTATACCACGATACCAAAATAACAACGCTGTGGAAGTGGAAAACCTTTTGGGCTAAGAAGGTAGAGTCGTGCTAGCGATATGAAGATGTAGACTTATAGAGTAGCGTTTATACGTTTTTTCAGCGAGAAAATCGTTGATGACGCTAGTAGTTGTTGGATGTTGGACAGCACCCTAATTACGTAACACACCATTGCTATCAGTTGGAATAATTTCGAAGCATCATTGTAAATCCATTGCTCCGTGTGTTCGAAAATGCATGTACCATGTACTCATCAACATACATATAACGCAATGAATGTTGTTGAACTGTCAAAATGAAACCCATTGCTGTTGAGTGTGTTACGTAATTAGCTTGCAGATTTCTAATCGCTTCTAACCTATCCATACATACTACATATGTATATCTTAATTTGACAAGCCTAAACTAACTGATTGTCTTCTGTCCTTTTCTCAATTAAGTTGAAAGCAAAAGATGCACGAACTTAAATTTAATTTAATTTCAATCTCCCTCTGGCGCAGCATCATTGGTTGTGTTGGTTTAACATTGTATCACCTCGCTCAACTACCGTCATCCTACATAGTCCTAAGTTTTTTAAGTGAATAGGCTTAATAAACTAGTGCGCTTTACCATCAACGATTGCATCACTGCTTACCATCAGGCGGGATTGCAGTCAAGCACTAGTTTATAATATTAAAAAAAAACTGTTTTTGAACATAGGTATCGACGCCAATTCCCTCCCATCTTATAGAGGATGTAATTTTCCGTCTTCGTTTGAATTTTTCAATCAAACAAGCTAATATTGACTAAACTGTTGTTGTTGCAATTTCCGTTACACGTAACAAACTAATTCTAACTTTAGATTGTACTTTCTTTATTGTCTGAATATAGACAGCCTTGGTACTGAAAAGTATCTAAGTATTGCTAATTTTAAACGAATGTCTTCTGAACCGTAACAGGCTGACAATTTTCTTGGACAAAAAATCTTTTGTGTTACCTCCAAGTATTTAAATATCTTTGTAAAATTAAGCTGTTTTGGGAATAACAAAAAGTGTTGCTAATTTTGTCTTAGAATGTTTACAATCCTCAGAGTAACTAATAGGCATGGCCCTGTTGAAATTATGATATTTTATTTCAGATAATAGGATTTTTCCATAGTTTTGTGAGTTGGTGGCGTCATAACCACGTGGCTCAGAAAGCGAATGAAACCGTTTGTCTTAGGTTTTTTTTACAATTATAAACTAGTGCTTGACGGGAACCCCGCCTGATGGTAAGCAGTGATGCAATCAGCATCATCTCAGCGTTAAACCCAGTCGCATCCGAAACTTTTTCAGCTTTGGAGTCTATGGTCCGCTTTACCGGTATAACTGCTGATTTTGGCTAAACTTCGATATTTCCCGTGAAGCGACTGCCGTCTGACCTCCACAACCCGAAGGCGATATCGAAGTATTGCAGCTAGACCAATTGTTGGACTTTTGAGGGCTCCAACAACCCGTAACGACTGCCATTAGATGTTTGTATGGCAACCGGGACCAATGGCTTAACGTGCTTTCCGAGGCACGACCAGACCAGTGCAAATATTCATATTCATGCATGCAAATATTTGCACTCCGCGGGAATCGAACTCGCACTTTCTTGCGCAGCGGCTGCGGCCGCTACCGCTACGCCACTGAGGCTGTCTAAGCAGTGATGCAATCGTTGATGGTAAAGCACGCTAGTTTATTAAGAGCCTGTTCACTCAAAGAAACTGAGTGAATAGGAAGGAGGACGGCAGAAGAGCGAGGTGATGCAATGTTAAACCCAAACACGACCAACGATGCTGCGCCAGAGGGAGATTGATCTGGAGACCCACCACGACCAAACTCCCGACATAATAATATTTGGCGCATCGTACCCAGCACACATCGCAGCACAACTGCTCAGACCCCTCCTCCATACCAGACATCATGCCGGAACACGATGAATCGCTTGGCGGTAGGACTGTGTCTGGTGGGTGGTAACTTCTGCTGGCAGCCGATGTTATGGCTTACCACCGAGAAACCGGCCTGCCCATCGATTCTGATCGGCAGGCCGCTTTTCGGTGGTAAGCCATAACGTTTAGAGTTAGCTGTCAATTCCTCCAGCGCCATCTTTAACCTATTGGGCCCTAGCGATCATAGAGCCCTGTGTAGATTAGATATATTTTTGGAACATGCACTTTTGTAAAAAGAAGTTACAATTTATTTGAAAGACGAACACGGCATAAAGACAGAGTTCTAATTCAGAAAACTAAAATTATTGAAGAAAAATGTATATTGTATGGCCATAATCATATTTTATTAAAAACTAGCTAGTGACCTGCCCATGTCTCACACGGTTTTGATGACTCGACAAAATATGGAGATTTATTTACTATCTGTATCTATACTAATATATTATAAAACTGAAGAGTTTGTTTGAACGCGCTAATCTCAGGAACTACTGGTCCGAATTGAAAAAAATATTTTTGCGTTGGTTAGCCCAGTAATCCAGGAAGGCTTTAGGCTATATAACACGCTGCGATCAATATGTATATATAATAATGGACCCCAGACTCCAAAGCTGAAAAAGCTGCGGATGCGACTGGGATTAATGCTGAGATGATGATGATGATATGATATTTCCGTCCCAGAACAGAGATTTCACCTGTGTTTACGCACACAAGTGTGTTCTAATTCTTTCGTGTTGGAATACGAGGCTTTTGAGTGTATTATATATTATGTCTTTTTATTATTATTTACTTCTTGGAATATGCGTTTTGTTTGTGCGGAATAAACAGTGTTCTTTCTTTCTTACTGTAATATTTTCTGCACACCAGACTTATCTTCCTTGAGATTCCCATCATGAGCAAAATCTTTGAAGATTACTATACGAGAAGAGCCTTATGCCCCAAAATATTACAACAACATACGTCTAAACATGTCTCAACTATGAACGGACGACAACAGGTCAAGCTACGAGAAACTGTCAAATATTCCCAATTAACCTTGAGCCTTAGTGCTTTAGAGATAAAGTTGAAAATTCAATAAAGAAATCTGACAGACTGTGGTAGCTTGATGTGCTGTCGTCTGTACATATGATAAACGCACTTATTACTGTAGTATATAATGCAACATCTTGCTGTATAAGCCAAGGTCTAAAACATACCTACTCTTACGTAAAATAATCATGATTGTCTCAATAACCTTGAGGCAACCCTTCTGTCCATTCACTAGAACTAACAGGTATATAACATTTGTGCAACATAATGACTTAACATAATCACTTAGCACCAATCAATTAGTTGTTTAAAATCAGCCTTAAGTGCTTTATTTATATAGAAGACGATATATACAAACTTATAAAACTAAATAAATATAAATTACTAAATAAACCTATTACACTAATTAAAACTATTAATAAATTACAAAACAGCATCAAAGAATTCTTCGTCATCGCTGTCGACTGGTAATGTACCCAAGAGACTGGCAGCATTGCCGCGTTGGATGGTAATACTTAGCCTCTGGCCAAGGTAAATGCCAGCCCTTGGGTCACGGGAAGTGTCAACAAGCCGTTTGGACAGTTCATTTAAAAGGCAATGAGCACTCGGACCCCACGGCCCAAAGGTTTCAACCCCAAACGGCTCGAAAATATAATTTCCGATAAGATTGCGCAAGTTGCGTCCGTCATTAGTTATTGACAACACCCAAGTTGTGTAATACACCGTCAACGACATTTTCAATCATTTTGAATAACATTGCTAATTTGTTGCTTTATGTAGCGCTTCTCCTGTGGAATAACAAATTACTGCTATCCGCGATCCGCCTGCCACCCGTGGGGTTTATGGTAATGCTCCCCAATGGAATTAAAGTCTTGGGGGAGGCCTTTGTCCAGCAGTGGACTTCTATAGGCTGTGAAAAAGAAGAAGTTGCTTTCATCGTCATCATCATTTTAGCCGAAAGACGTCCTCTGCTGGACATAGGCCTCCCCGAAGGATCTCCACGACGACCGATCCTGCGCCTCCCGCATCCAGCGATATCCCACGACCTTCATCAAGTCGTCGGTCCACCTTGTCAAGGGCCTACCTACGCGGCGTCTTCCGGTGCGTGGTCACCACTCGAGAACCCGTCGACCCCATCGGGCATCGGTTGCATAAAGTTGCTTTATGTTGAATGAAATTATCTGCTTGAATACTGTTGAACTGTTAAAATGATAAACATTGCTATACTCTGTTTTTTAATCTCGTAGACTAAACTGACATTACGAGTGTTGGCAGTTTATTGCAATTCTTAAATAGTGCCGAAACTTAGCGTTCATAAAATCAAGTATCGTTTTTTTTACATTAAGTTATCCTGAAATAATGTGTAGGTACTTAATAAAAACGTAATAATACAAAATTAATAATGTAAATTTGACATTTGCATGTGTCAATTTAGTCTACGAGATTAAAAAAACAGAGTATAGGTACTGTTAGTGTATCACGCAATTACAAGTAATCCTAGGTTCAGTTTCCAATTCGGACAACATGTTAGTTATTTGGACTTATCGTTAGGAATTTCTTGGTTTTGAAGTGGGCGGTGAACACCCCCATGGGTCCTTTTATATTTTTCCTTGGTGGTTCCGGAGGCGATAGATGTGCCCGAATATTCAACTGAGTATTTCAACCCATATAGTTCCTGCGCCAGAACCCTAATGGCGTTCCTTACTATAACTCTCAATTTGAATCATTTTGAACTACATATATTGCTAATCTATTGCTCTATATGTTCGGAAAATGTTTTTCTCAACAAAGTACATAACGCAGTGAATGTTGTTAAACTGTCAAAATGAAACCCATTGCTACGGATAGTGTGTTACGTAATTGCCAAGCTGATCTCTCTCCGGTCGTTTCAGATTACTGTCCTTTCGGCCTACTAGCTTGAGAGCGTGTACTTTAAATAAAGTGACAGCTGTGCTACTGAGGAGTTTGTTCTGCCAGTTCTGCTTCCCAGCTAAAGCTCTAGGAAGTGGCGATAAGCAGGCGTTTTGGGGGGGACTGTCTTATTTATTTATTTATTTAAAGCACAGCCACAACTTATGCTAGAGTAATCTTAATAACTAAAGGACTAATGTACATGACAATTACGGCGTTGATTTATATATTTTGCTCCACTAAGACTAATATAAACAAGACAGACTATAGAGAATCAAACGGTCACAAATAATGAGAGCAATGTTAAGAACATATAAAACACAAAAATTCTTATACAAAAAGTCTTATGTAATATTGAAATTAAAATTATGGTGAATCAGCTAGAAGTGCACCTACCGTGTCAAGGAAAACAAACAAAATTATAAACCAAATCAATCAACTCCGCAGTTAATTTATTTACATCTATATAAAATTTACAAAAAATGGTGGGATATATTTAAAATTGAACATGATGTTAAATATTCGGAATCTGCCTCTATTAGCGCAATACTATCTTGTAATTATCATACAATATTTATCATTTGTTGACATAACACCAATACAGTTGTTGCAATACTTTTGATTGATTGCTGAGTTATGCAGTACTATGACGAAACATTTACAATGTAATTTATTTATTTATATTCTTTATAGTACACCAAAAACAAACATTGGTCAAAATGGCATTCAACACAACAAAACATACAATGGGCGGCCTTATTGCTAATGCAATCTCTACCAGGCAACCAAAGAATAGCCAAAAATCATTAATAATAATTATGACAATGTTGGAGACAACCCGCAGCACCGCTGCCGGACCGTACGACCACAGTAGGACGACAGCGGTGAGCGGGGACCGGGGGACGAGGTATCGGTTATCGGTTTCGCTGGTGGCCGCCTGCAGCGCGTCACTCGCCAAAAAATCCATGGACCAAGCGCGCGTTCTTATACATCATCAACCCTTTTTTTATCATCCCACTGCTGGGCACAGGTCTCCTCTCAATGTAGGTTGGCGATTTCAGACTTAAAGTCCAGGTTTCCTCAAGATGTTTTCCTTCACCTTCAGCCATTGGTGTCCAAGATATACTTCTTATTACTGTCCTAATATAATTACAAGCACCTATTTCTACAGTCCGCTATTTCATTTATAATTTATACCATCGAGAATCCTCAACATATGGTCCTTCTGAGCTCCTGGGCAATCAACACACCGCCAGGGCGATCTTGGGTAACGGTAGCAGTATAAACATCGTTTCCGAAGCTTTCTGCAGTAAGCGGGATCTGCCGAGGTGGTACGTCAGCCCCACGTTGGGCGCCACATATGTTGAGGATTCTCGATGGTATAAATGAAATAGCGGACTGTAGAAATAAGTGCTTGTAATTATATTAGGAAAGTAAGAACGCACGCTTGGTCCGTGGATTTTTTGGCGAGTGTCGCGCTGCAGGCGGCCACCGGCGAAACCGATCCCTCGTCCCCCGGTCCCCGCTCGCCGCTGTCGTCCTCCTGTGGTTGTACGATCCGGCAGCGGTGCTGCGGTTTGTCTCCAACAGACACTGTAATACACCATTACCTTGTTACCGGTAGGCTAATTCCCGTGATTAAAAACGTTCAAAGTCCTGGGCCTGTAGCCACTGTAACATCGCTTCATAGCGAAGCGAAATCGAACACCAAACCAGCCAATGGCGGGAAAGATTGACCACACGACGCGATAAATCACGTGGTCAATCGTTCCCGCCATTGGTTGGTTTGGTATTCGATTTCGCTTCGCTACGAAGCGATGTTACATTGGCTAGGGCCGCAGGTACACAGCAAGGCAGACAAATTTTCCATTCCTAGTGTGTCCAATATCCAATTATCTCACAGGACACGACTTACTTGATTTAAGGTCCTGTGTCCGTCCTATATGGCGCAGAGGGCGTCCACAGTTTCACACACTTTCGGTCTTGAGTTTCGCGTTTAATTTCGCACCATGTCTTCCCGTTGCTCTTCGCTTCTGCGATGACCGTTCGCCAGCAGGTCTGCTTAGGGCGGCCACGTTTACGCTTTCCTTGGAGATTCTAGTTCCAATCCCTAGGTCTTGCCTTGGTATATGTACAGGATCACTTCGGAGCGTGTGGTCGATCCAGTTCAATTGAAGTTTCACAGCAGCGCTCCTACATATCTAAATTTGAAATTTTTTCGGCCCAGTAGGTACCAAGAATACGGCGAAGACAACGGTTGACTAAACTCGTATGGGTTATAAGTATCCTACAAGACATGATTCTGCAAATTGCAATCAGATGAAGAACGAATGAAGCCAAGTCAAGTCTACTGGTCTAATATCACGTACCCTGATATTTTTTGTTAGAGAAATCAACCTTGCTCTTAGACCTTGATGCTAAACAATCATTTAGAAATTAATGGACTCTAAATATTATAATAGCTCACGAATCACGGATTCAATTGGGTGTTTGTCAAAGTCATCAATAACAATAATATTATGAGCTATAATTGTTTGCTGCGCCGGGTGACGTCATTACTTCGGCGCCGGCTCTCGCTGTAAACCAGCGCTGGGTCTGTTTTACATTGGGTCGCAGCATAATGCTGAGCGACAGCCGTTTTGCTGTGACCGTTTTGTGTGTGTGTTTTGCGTCATAGTATGTTTACCGCAAGTAAACGTTTTTTCTTACTTTTTTTACCCGACTGCCAGGAGGGTTATGTTTTTACCCGACTACGGCAAAGCAAAAGGAGGGTTATGATTTTGACAGGCTATGTATGTATGTATGTATGTATGTATGTATGTATGTATGTATGTATGTATGTTCATCTGTTCCCTCGTAACTTCTAAACTACTTATTCGAATTCGATAAATGACATATCATTAGAAGCGTCTTAATTGTCCGCTGGTTATAGGCTATATGGAATTTCACAAAATCTAATGTGGCGCCCTCTAGCGGACAAATTATACAGAGTAAAAAAAAAAAGTTAAGATAAATATGCCGTGTTTGGTATCATTTGAAAGGGCTTTACTTGTACATTTTGAATATATATATATTACTAGCATTTGCTTGTGACTTTACCTGTATTCATGGGCTGATTGCATATAATTCACATCTTTTCGTTCATAGATAGCTTCTTTACTACTTATCAGAATAAGACCACTGCAGAACCATTAGAAGGGCCTTGATATTCTGTTGGTTATGAGCTATAAAGCTTGTCACCAAATTTAGTATTACGCCCTCTAGCGGACAAAAGTTCTATGTTAATACAAAATTAAAATAAATATACCGTATTTGGTATCATCTGAAAGAGCTTCACGAGTACTTTATGTTTGTACATAATCCCTAGTAATGCTTCGTAGAAATTTGAATGTAAACCAGGGTTTGGTAAACGGAGCGATGGGAGTGGTGAAGGCCTTCGAATGGCCTGCTCTTCGGCGCGATCAGTTGGAACAGGAGAACAGCCAAGCGCTGTTCTCATACAATTTGACGACGCATCCATAAAAGCAAATATTAACGGACTTATCAAAATCGAGCCTTGCCTCACTGAATTTGACGGCTTGAGGGGTTCTGGGCAAATTCAGCGTAAAATGCTCCCGCTGATTCTTTCCTGGGGTTGTACTGTACATAAATTACAAGGTTGTACTCTAGATAAAAAAGTTACAGATCTAGGAAAGTCATTGTTTGCTAAAGGACAGGCCTATGTCGCTCTCAGTAGAGTTAAAACCATAGAGGGATTATTTATAAGTGCATTGGATCATAATAAATTACTTAAAAATCCACATGACAGTCGATCGTTAGCAGAATTAGATAGATTAAGAAATCTTCCCAGGTCCTCTTAATATATGTTTTTTTTAATAATTATAAACTAGCGCTTGACTGCAATCCCGCCTGATGGTAAGCAGTGACGCAATCGTTGATGGTAAAGCGCACTAGTTTATTAAGCCTATTCACTTAAAAAACTTAGGAATAGCAAGGATGACGGCAGTTGAGCCAGGTGATGCAATGTTAAACCCAAGACCAACACGACCAACGATGCTGCGCCAGAGGGAGATTGATCTGGAGACTCTCCACGACCAAACTCCCGACACAACAATATTTGGCGCATCGTACTCGCCACACAACGCAACACAACTGGTCAGACGCGTCCTCCCTACAGCTTCACCAGACATCATGCTGGAACACGACGAATCGCTTAGCGGCAAGACTTCGTCTGGTGGGTGGTAACTTCTGCCGGCAGCCGATGTTTTGGCCTACCACCGTTAGAAAACCATCCAATCTATTTATACTAACGACCTCATCTACTAATTCATGACCCATTCGGTGCCATCGACGCAAATGTGCGTCGCTACTACGAAAAACCGGGAGCTTCATACGCGGAAACCGTTGCTATACGCGCTACGATCCAAAAGCTACGAAATAGTAAAATAGGACATCTCTACATATTACTATACGCCGATACATAAGTCAAAAGAGATGTCGTATGTTAACTACCTAGTTTTTAGTTCGTCAATTTAACTTTTGTTAATATTATGCGCCACAAATACACTTTAACACCAAAATAGTACAAATAATAAAAAGTAAAAAACTAAAACCCAACTACGACAAAAAACGACGCTGAAAAAGTATAAAACAAGATTTTCAAAATACTGAACTGAACAAAGTTGCTAATGTAGTTGCAAGTAAATGGACACAGTAGACTCTACCAAGATGCCTTCGTTGTAAATTGACAATAATGTCTTACAATACTATTCCGAAGTATGCAATATTCACTATGTAGAGATAAATTTTCATGTTTGGAAAGGCGTAGTCACACGTTACATATACCTACCTACCGTAGCACTTTGATAACGTGTGACGTGTACTTTATGTTTGTACATAATCCCTAGTAATGCTTCGTAGAAATTTGAATGTAAACCAGGGTTTGGTAAACGGAGCGATGGGAGTGGTGAAGGCCTTCGAATGGCCTGCTCTTCGGCGCGATCAGTTGGAACAGGAGAACAGCCAAGCGCTGTTCTCATACAATTTGACGACGCATCCATAAAAGCAAATATTAACGGACTTATCAAAATCGAGCCTTGCCTCACTGAATTTGACGGCTTGAGGGGTTCTGGGCAAATTCAGCGTAAAATGCTCCCGCTGATTCTTTCTTGGGGTTGTACTGTACATAAATTACAAGGTTGTACTCTAGATAAAAAAGTTACAGATCTAGGAAAGTCATTGTTTGCTAAAGGACAGGCCTATGTCGCTCTCAGTAGAGTTAAAACCATAGAGGGATTATTTATAAGTGCATTGGATCATAATAAATTACTTAAAAATCCACATGACAGTCGATCGTTAGCAGAATTAGATAGATTAAGAAATCTTCCCAGGTCCTCTTTATATATGTTTTTTTTAATAATTATAAACTAGCGCTTGACTGCAATCCCGCCTGATGGTAAGCAGTGACGCAATCGTTGATGGTAAAGCGCACAAGTTTATTAAGCCTATTCACTTAAAAAAACTTAGGAATAGCAAGGATGACGGCAGTTGAGCCAGGTGATGCAATGTTAAACCCAAGACCAACACGACCAACGATGCTGCGCCAGAGGGAGATTGATCTGGAGACTCTCCACGACCAAACTCCCGACACAACAATATTTGGCGCATCGTACTCGCCACACAACGCAACACAACTGGTCAGACGCGTCCTCCCTACAGCTTCACCAGACATCATGCCGGAACACGACGAATCGCTTAGCGGCAAGACTTCGTCTGGTGGGTGGTAACTTCTGCCGGCAGCCGATGTTTTGGCCTACCACCGTTAGAAAACCATCCAATCTATTTATACTAACGACCTCATCTACTAATTCATGACCCATTCGGTGCCATCGACGCAAATGTGCGTCGCTACTACGAAAAACCGGGAGCTTCATACGCGGAAACCGTTGCTATACGCGCTACGATCCAAAAGCTACGAAATAGTAAAATAGGACATCTCTACATATTACTATACGCCGATACATAAGTCAAAAGAGATGTCGTATGTTAACTACCTAGTTTTTAGTTCGTCAATTTAACTTTTGTTAATATTATGCGCCACAAATACACTTTAACACCAAAATAGTACAAATAATAAAAAGTAAAAAAACTAAAACCCAACTACGACAAAAAACGACGCTGAAAAAGTATAAAACAAGATTTTCAGAATACTGAACTGAACAAAGTTGCCTTACAATGTCTTACAATACTATTCTGAAGTATGCAATATTCACTATGTAGAGATAAATTTCATGTTTGGAAAGGCGTAGTCACACGTTACATATACCTACCTACCGTAGCACTTTGATAACGTGTGACTGCGGTTTTCCAAACATGAAAATTTATCTCTACATAGTGAATATTGCATACTTCGGAATAGTATTGTAAGACATTATTGTCAATTTACAACGAAGGCATCTTGGTAGAGTCTACTGTGTCCATTTACTTGCAACTACATTAGCAACTTTGTTCAGTTCAGTATTTTGAAAATCTTGTTTTATACTTTTTCAGCGTCGTTTTTTGTCGTAGTTGGGTTTTAGTTTTTTTACTTTTTTTAGCTCCTATCTTGTATGTATTATTCTTTATTACCTAGTATCTCCAGAACCGCTGAACGGATTTTCACATTTGAGGTATCGTTAGATTTGCCTTAATTGCCCAACTGCTACTAGATAGGTGACATTTAAAAAAAACCAAAATGGCGGATGTATGACGCCATATTATGAGGTATAAAGAAATAAATTTCTACTAAGCATATCGAGTGGGATATCAAAATGAGGGATTTTAAATACAGATTCTAAATATGTATATAACTTAATATTAAATGGAACAAAAAAAAAAGAATTACATATCTTTTTCTACCAAGCATATGTTTCTACCTATTCAGTTCGTTAGAGTTTTATGCAGGCGGGTTTTTTGTTTTTAAATAATATTTTTTTACATGTATGTGAGCATCGTTTAGTTATCACATAATATATTAGCTGCCCTGTTTTTTTTTAATTAATTACGTAACCTGTTAATGATAGAAGTACGTAATAAGGCAAGCAAATAAGAAAGGAAAACAAGAAATGTTTTACGGAGCAATATTCGAAACAGCTTCTCGAACAAGGCTGTTTAACCAGTAGAAAAAAACGGTATGTAATTCAATATCGGTATGCAAGTCATTTATTCAAATTAGGCTGAGAATCAGCACTTTTTGAACGTCAATATTACATAAGACAGTTCCCCTTTCGCCACTTCCTAGTCCTTTCGCTGGGAAGAATTGGCGGAACAACTTCCCCCGCAGCACAGCTGTCTGTTCATTTAAAAAATACACATAACTTTATACAATACTATGTAACAACAATGAAATTATTTAACAAATGCCAGCTAGCCACGCCAAAATACCAACAAAGCAAAAATAAGATAATAGGGTTGTTTCCTGGGTGAAAAAAACTATTCTATTTAGTCCGTCATTCAAATTATAGAACAATATTGGATACGTATCTACGTGTACCGTACGTACGTCTATCGTACGTGTTTTATCATATCAATAAATATTGACAAATGTAAAAGGCATCAAAGATCAGGGGACCTATTCTGCTATTTTCGTTTTGTCATTTCAACATGATTCCACTGTCATTGTGCTAAAAGTTCGTAATCTGCTAAATTCATAATGATCGATCAATTCGGTCAGTCGCCTCGTAATGAAATGGTAATAGAATGACATTGGCGTATGTATTTCCATTATTATAAAGTCCGTTAGAGGAAAAATGTTTTTCTAAAAAACTATCAGATACCTTCAATGATCAAAATAACTGTCAAAATTTTAGCAGATTACCGCGTATGTCAGTCATTGATTTGTCATTTTTTACAAGATTACCGTTTTATGCCATTTCGTTCAGTGATTGACCACTTGGCAGGCCGTTTTGTTAGTAGATTACAGATTTTGTGAAAATCGGTCATATGACATTAAAAGTCGACAATTTTGACACTATTGCAATAGCAGACTAGGGCCCCAGGAGTGGTGGCTGGTGACGTCACTGGCCGCTCAAAAGTAGCGTGCAGTGACGTCACATGAGTTTTCAACGCACTGCGTAGTCTTATTTTTTTGTTTATAATTATGAAAAAATAAAAAATACGTCTAGTATTTTTTTGGAAATCTGACTGACGGACTTTTTAGTCAAATACCCTATTATCATTAAAATGGAATTGTAAATAAGTAAAAAAATATTACCTAATTATACAACGTTATTTTTTGATTACGCGAAACCAGAATACAGTTTGTTCAGAATAAGCAACTGAATCGATTCCAATCATTTTTACACCATGTTATATTTTATCCCAAATACATTTAGAAATTGGTACCGAGCGCGCCACGCATTTTACGATAGATCATATTATTGCGCACGCCTGCGCAACAGAAATTTGGTCAACGCCCAGCTCGCCATATTTTTCATACCATATTTTGTTGGCACAGCCAAGTAGGATAACAAGCTCATAACTTTATGGTTTTTTATGATATCTTTTTTATTTATTGATAAATTTCGTACATAGATTCTTTACTTAACCTTTAAGTACACGCGCTGTTTTTGGTAAGCTTTTGGCGGGAATGTCAAGATGAGTGTCACGCTCATATTTCATTGGACTTTTAAAATTATTTGTAGTGTTGTTTACTAAATAAAAGCGCGTGATTTATGTAATAAAAAGTGCATTCAGTGAATAATTCATAAGGAACAGTGAAATATTGTAGCATAGTGGCCACATCATGTCTTTACGCTAAACCACTCCTAATCGGCCACACGCGGGAAACGAAAGGAGTTAGATTAGTTAGGATAAGTTTAGGATAAGCTAGGATAAGTTAGGATTAATTAGGATAAGTTAGGATAGAAGTTTACCCAAGAAAATATTTACTGAAGACTAGGCTGTATGGCGTACTATGCCTTTGCCTTTTCCGTTCAGAAGAACGGAAAGAATTGAACAAAAAAAAATGTTTTTGGTAACGTTCCGTCACGCACGTGGTCTAGAAGTATCCCCCAAATATATTTTACATTTATATTATGATTATTTTTAAATTTCTTAAATATTTATTTTATACAGTATGTTAAATAACAGAGGGCGTTCCCTTAAACTCGTTAATATATATCATTATTAGATTAAAATAAAAATATCAGCATAGAAAAATAAGCATAAAAAAATCCGAATAAAAAAAAATTCTAATTAGAAATAAATTTGAAACCTCCTGTTTTAAATCAAAATAGTAGTCGTCATGTATAAATAAACTGCGACGTTGCCGTCTTTCATGTTCGCGTGTACAGTGTGTTTCTTTTACATGTCAATTTAAATTTTTTATTGAATATTTTCTTATTGGAAAAATTTTTAAAACATTTTGTTTTCGAATGGAAATATTTTTTTTAGCATGTATGTATGCTATACTGTTTCGGGTTAACGGGAACGCCCTCTGTTAGTTAACATACGTATATTCAATCAGTCTTTGGACAGTTAGAATCATTCAACAAAATAACATCTCTAGCATAGACGTTTTTGAGGCGCTTAACTAAATTAACAAAATTTAAAGAAAAGAGTCAGCTTCTGACTAACATATTATTATTTTCTAATAAAATAGGAATCAAATACACGTAATAATAAGAAAAATAAAAAAATGACAACACGTCAATGTTACTATTGTGCACTAAAATTAAAAATTATTCATTGGGTTTGCATGGTAAACAATAAGTTATTGGTGCCGAATGAGGCATGAGGCAAGGAGATTCTGACAGTTGACGACTCATTTTCGCAATGACACAAAACTAAATCTGAAAAAGAAACAAATAAAAACATGAATAAAGTGAAAAAGTTTACACGTAACATCACGGGCGGGGTCTACAGGTATCCCCACATAAGTAAAATATGTACTTACCTTAGCGGGATCGCGACGCACTTCCACGGTGGAAGTGCGGGTGGAAGTTCCAACCGTCGATAGCCTCTAGCGTGCACTGAGAATAGCCGAAAACACGCGAACGCTGGTTGTCAATTTGAAAAAATACCGTTAAATAACCGCGCGTGGGGTCTGTGCAGATCTCGCCCGTGACGTTAAAGGTAATACTGGACACGTGTTTCGTTTTCGACATTCAAGACAGGCGTCTTACTTCATGTAAATTATCACGACCATTGCTCCCAAAACGGTGAAGGAAAACATCGCAAGGACACCGGTGCTCGGCATAGCCTAGAAATAAATATTCATAGAGCAATACGCGCTGAGGGATGCGTTATTTGTTACTCGCTCACGCAAAAACCACTGAATGGATTCGCATGAAATTTGGCACACAGGTGGTTTATGGCCAGAATTTACAAATAGAATAGTTTTTATCTGAATATTCCTATAGAATGGAAACATATGCGGGTGAAACTGCAGGGCGCAGCTGGTTTGGATTATATAATAACATCCACCATTTGATTCAGTCACCGAAGGATAACCAGACGTCTTTCGTACCAAACCTTTGAAGATTACTTCTAAAATACTCATTTCCTGTCGCATTACGCTTGCTGATCACGTGCATTCAAAGGAAAACCCGAGAAACGGACCTTTGATTCGAGATCAAATGGCCGACAGGAATGACAATGTGTTTGATAAAGAATCTTTATGTTTTGACTTCCGGAAAGCTTCGTGATGGTCACAACTCACAAGGACTTGACAATCAGCCTATGGCTCTTCTCGGTGGTAGGCCAAAACATCGGCTGCCGGCAGAAATTACCACCCACCAGACAAAGTCTTGCCGCCAAGCGATTCGTCGTGTTCCGGCATGATGTCTGGTGAAGCCGTACGGAGGACGGGTCTGAGCAGTTGTGTTGCGATGTGTGTCGGGTACAATGCGCCAAATGTTGTTGTGTCGGAGGTTTGGTCGTGAGAGCCTCCAGATCAATCTTCCTCTGGCGCAGCATCGTTGGTCGTGTTGTTGGGTTTAGGTAATATTGCATCACCTCGCCTTGCCTGTTAACATCCTTCCTATTCCTAAGTTTGTTAAGTGAATAGGCTTAATAAACTAATGCGCTTTACCATCAACGATTGCATCACTGCTTACCATCAGGCGGGATTGCAGTCAAGCATTAGTTTATAATAATCACAAAAAATCCATTTCTAGTAATAAACAGACCGCCTCTCTCTTAGGGCTTTATTAAGGGCTTTATTTCACCGGGATACCAGGAACCAGTCGCCGCTATTAACTTTTGTTAATAGCGGCGACTGGTACACAGCCTTATAGAGAATTACTCACCTGGTGTCCGTTTGGTTGCGCAACCAATTTGGCGGCGCAAGTAATCGTTTGCGACCAACTCGTACGCGTGCACAGAATGTTACTGGTTGCACCGCCATGCTGGTCACGCCTCCGCTAATTACTATAGCACCATATATACATATGGTGGCTCACTCACTCAGTTGGCCGTAACACACTATGCGGGCCAAATTCACGTTGGTCACGGTATTTTCCTTTTCCGTTTGAGAACAGTGGTTAAGAATGACGGAGACCCCTTTGAGGCCTGGAAGGCGATGGGTTCTCGCGGTGTGGGCATGTTAACGAATTTTAAGACTAAAATAAAGATTGTTGAATTGCGCATTTATAGGTTAGTATGAAAGTATATAGGTAAACCATACTTAGTTGTAGTGCGTTTTGATATTTTAGGTTATTTAATTTACCGCTGATTTTAAAAAGGAATTAAATCATGTTGGGTGCTAAGTATCCATCTTCTGATAGAAATTACATACTTATTACTATTTTTAATCTTTCAGGAAAATATGAGAGTAAACCCTTTATCAAGATAAATATGAGTTAGTTATTCGCTTAAGTGGAGCTAACAGCCTGATGGCAGCAGTAGCGGAGACGTTGTTAGTGATGCAGCTGACAATGAAAATACTTTTTAATGAAGAATATTTGGTATCAGAAGACGAAAGCAATTATTAAGTTTTAGAATACTTTTCATTGGTAAAATCATCTTAAAACATATAATAATAAACATATATTAGGTATATGATTTAATTTTTGGTTTTACTCGTTTTATTTAAACGCCAGAGACCATAGATTTGTCTTTTCATTAAAACCAGTTTTGCTTCTAGTACAAAATAATGTGCTAGTATCAAAATCATTTAAATCACATTAACAGGGTTACTATAAATGCACGACCGCAGCGCCCTCATTTATTTTCACGACTTCATAGACAGACTACAACTTTAAACATCGTTTATGAATATTCTGTTGTGCGTCAAAAAAAAACTAGTCTATCCAACACAAAAGTGCTTTTTGCGTTGGATATCCCATTCATCCAGGAACGCTTTAGGCTATATAACTTCACGCTGCGACAAATAGGAGCGGAGCATATAAAAAAACATATCGAGCGCGTGAAAACGCGATGTGCAGCTAGTTAATTACAAATTCTTGAAACCATATATTTAATCATCATCATCCTCCATCCTACGAATAGGGATGTATCCAAGGTATTAAAATTTAAAAAAATAATTAGTTCGTCTTATAGATGATTAAAAAAAAATAAGACCCGTATTTTTTATTTTGTCGAAATTACCAAAAACTACTGAGATATATAGCGTATTAAAGTTACGGAGTGGGGGCTAATTACGTCACTTGCTATATTTTGTACCACGGCGTGACGTCATGCGAAATTTCAAATCAATATATCTTCCTAAGTATTTGAATGAAAGAAAAAATAAGAAAAACGTGTTCAATATTTTTTATAAATTTATCTGATGGACATTAAATTATTTTTTAGGATACAACCCAATTATATTCTTTACTGTGTAGGTATTTAAAATCCAAAGTGGACAATAACTAAACTGTAATGTAAATAAAAAACTCATTCTCTTTTGAACTGTCCATGTACTTAAATAAATACATTGTATAAAGCAATTTCTTCTAACTCACAAATGGCTGCGCTGACGTTAAAAAGGATAAGTATTATAGTGCTTTTGTAAACGAGAGACGCTCTGAGCTAAAAAACACTGTATTACCGAGCAGAATTTCAGAAGTATATTTGATTCTTCTTCTTCTTCCTCAGCTTATAGATGTCCACTGCTGGACAAAGGCCTCCCCCAAGGCTTTCCACGATGACCGGTCTTGTGCTGCCCGCATCCATCGGCTTCCCGCGATCTTCACCAGGTTATCGGTCCACCTTGTTGGGGGTCTCCCTACGCTGCGTCTTCCAGTACGTGGCCGCCACTCCAGAACCTTACTGCCCCATCGGCCATCGGTTCTACGAGCAATGTGCCCTGCCCACTGCCACTTAAGTTTAGCGACTCGCAGAGCTATGTCGGTGACTTTGGTTCTTCTGCGGATCTCCTCATTTCTGATTCGATCACGCAGAGAAACTCCTAGCATAGCTGTTTCCATTGCCCTTTGTGCGACTCTGAGCCTTCGTATGAGGCCCATTGTGAGCGACCATGTTTCACGTTTTCGTTTGAGGAGATCCGCAGAAGAACCAAAGTCACCGACATAGCTCTGCGAGTCATCATCATCATCCCAGCGTTAATCCCAGTCGCATCCGAAGCCTTTTCAGCTTTGGAGTCTGGGGTCCGCTTTACCAGTCCAACTGCTGAAATGGCTAACCTCCACAACCCGCAGGCGACATCGAAGCATTGCAGTTAGACCAATTGTTGGACTTTTGAGGGCTCCAACAACCCGTAACGACTGCCACTAGATGTTTGTATGGTAACCGGGACCAACGGCTTAACGAGGCACGACCAAACCAGTGCAAGTATTCATATTTATGCATACAAATACTTGCACTGTGCGGGGAGCGAACCCGCGCCACCTTGCGCAGCGGCCGCATCCGCTACCGCTACGCCACGGAGGCTGTCGATATAGCTCTGCGAGTCGCTAAACTTAAGTGGCAGTGGGCAGGGCACATTGCTCGTAGAACCGATGGCCGATGGGGCAGTAAGGTTCTGGAGTGGCAGCCACTTACTGGCAGACGCAGCGTAGGGAGGCCCCCAACAAGGTGGACCGATGACCTGGTGAAGGTCGCGGGCAGCCGATGGATGCGGGCAGCACAAGACCGGTAAGCGTGGAAAGCCTTGGGGGAGGCCTTTGTCCAGCAGTGGACATCTATAGGCTGAAGAAGAAGAAGAATAGCGTCTAAACTGTCTATGGAGTATCTTAATTTGACAGGATTAAACTAAAATGTTATCTTCTAACCTTTTCTAAATGAAATATAAAGAAAAAAATGCGCTGTACTTAAATTTAGTTTAGTTTTTGAACAACAGAATCGGCGCTATTACTTATCTTATATTTGATCACATTTGGGTTTATTATAAAATTTTGCAGTCAATAAACTTTATTAAAACACTAGTTGCGCCACGCGTACGCGTATACGTTTCGATCGCGTGAAAATATCGGGATAAAAAGTATTCTATATGTTATTCCTGGTGATAAACTATCTGTGTGCCAAATTTCATTCAAATCAGTTCCGTAGTTTTTGCGTGAAAGAGGAAAAAAATTAAACTCACTTTTAGCTTAGTAATGTATAAATTAATCACTGCCACCATAGGCGCGGGCTTGTGGGCGTTGGCTGCGGCAGTGGGCAGCTCGCCGCCCGGAGTCGACGGTTGTGTTTCACGCGCGCCTCAAAGAGATGTCAGCACATCGCGACGGAGTCCACTAAGACCGATGCCTCCTGGGTCAGGATTGCGGGTTGGTTAAAAAAGAAACCTTGGCTCTGGCGCTCAGGCAAGTGAAGAAACACGGGTGGGTTTTAGTCAGTAAAGTCTGACACGTCCTTCCGCTCCGCCCAGAACAGGAGAGGTCATTTGATGATTACTCATCCAGAAAAAATAAGGTTTTAATATTGTCAGAATGATGTGCGTTATCAGTGCGCAACCCCGTTGACGTAAAGCAGACGACTCTTTGTCAAAAACAAAAGGGGGGGCAGGAACTCCGACCTCTTTAGCCGGGCGGGAACGGTTCCAAAAAGGATTGCGTTATATTTTTTTATTCTTTTTTAAGCCTTGTCGAGTGTTTTATATTAAGACAGTCTCCCCGTTTTTATTTTCCTATTTTATTTAGATCCAATTAAACCACCTAAATGGTTATTGAATTATGCACCTAAACATTATAGAAAATGCAGTTTTTATATAAAAATTACAGCTTATTTCGGTATTAACTTGTCACTTTTGTAATTTTTTTTTTATTTATTAAGAACTTTGACTTAACCTAAATATAGTTCGAAATATTTACTTAAAGGTTTAGACTACAATTACAGTTAGACTTCGTTTTGTGTTAAGGGGGAGCTAACTTCAATAAACTGTAGGTAACTGTATTATTGGAACTATCGAACAACCGGCGCCATATACTCAGTAAGTTATTACCAAAAGGCATAACCATAATCTTACGGTTAAAAAAGCCCGAGAGAGTTAGACAAAAAATATGGAGAAGTGCCCTGGTCTGCGCCTCAAAGCGAAGTCACCGTTCGACAATCCCCACTTTCCAAAACGAACTGTCCACGTGCCGCCATTACAAAATAAAGTCACAGCGTTTGTCCCACTACTACTACCTATATCAAATAAGCAACTTTTATGAAATGAAATGAAATCGTTTATTAAACTAATAGGATCACTGATCACATTTACACGTCATATTTTTTTTAAACTAGATGGACCCGGCATTTCCTAAATGACTACCTCTGAGAAGAAAAAGCCGTAATAAACTCAGGGATCATCGTCTTTCTTCAAGTCCAGACATTAAAAATGAAAATGTTTACAATAATTTATGTGATTAAAAAAAAGAACAGTGTTTAAAATGTCATAATTGTAGCATAATTACGCATATTACTAACAATGCTTAGCAAAGCGAGCAGCTCAGTCCCAAGCTTTTTATATATTATCGAAATGACACCGCCGTTCACGTCAAATATAATAAATAGAAGAACTTAAATAAGGTAAACTAAACCTACTCTCAATTCCTCAATTCTCTCAAGCGTTGAAATCTAGAATATCAGCCATAACAGGCTCCTTATATAAACATGAATGCAATGTTCATACTTCATACGAAATTCATAGCAGAGAGCATTAAAAGGAATTGCCGCCATCCCCTTCCACATCACATGAATAAAACTTAACAAGTAAACATTAAAAGGCTTGATTTAGTAGGATGGTAGATGTGGCATGTACTTTTCAGCCTATAGAGGTCCACTGCTGGATAAAGGCCTCCCCCAAGGCTTTGATACCATTGGGTGGTTTGCCATACCTACTTCAATTTCACAGCACAGCTTTCCCTTAGGCAAATTAGAAAATAAAAACTGAAGACAGGGGAAGCCTATACCAAGCAGTGGGTTACGCTAGACCTAGGAAACTCTTTGTGGACCTCTCTTCACACAAAGAAAATGTGCTGTAAACATGACGAAAAAGAGAGAAATGAGTAGGAGAAATATGGGTCAGATCCAAGCTATAGTCAAATTGGCATTATGCTGTGACAGAAGGCTTTCTTGGAGGAGCTGGTTTTCAGCCAGCGCCGAGGTGAAGTCGTCATCCTTAGCAGCAAACAAAACAGAAACTTGATCATCAATATTCAATAGTCATTTATCCAAATTAGGCCGAGAATCAGCACTTTTTGAACATTAATATTACATAAGACACTAGACAGTCCCCCAAAACACCCGCCCTTCGACACTCCTAGTGCTTTCGCTGGGAAGAAGAAGTGGCGTAACAAACTCCTGAAAAGCACAGCTGTCTGTTCATTAAAAAAAAAAACAGATGACTATACAATACTATGTATGTACAATAATGAACACAAGAAAATACAACAACAATGAAATTATCCATACTAACATTATAAATGCGAAAGTATCTCTGCCTGTCGGTTCAGTAGTTTTGGCGTGAAAGTCTGTTCGGCTTTTGGTAGGCTTTAGTTAGGTAGGCAAAACTACTGAACCGATTGTAATGAAATTTGGTACACAGATGGTCTAGAGTCTAAGAAAGGACATAGGCTATATAACATCCCGCTATGACCAATAGGAGAAGAGCAGTAACAAAAAAAATTTCGAAAACGGGAGAAAACGCGGTCGTGCATATTGCTCTCAATATTTTAACAGGCACTTATTTTATATCAGCTGAGTTTTCTTTTTTTTCGAAATGAACATTCCCACGGAAACGGGGACCACCACGCGCTGTAAATTGAATACCACGTGGACGGAGTCGCGGGCTACATCTAGTTTATCTTATGCCAGTTAGCCACGCCAAAATACTAGCAAAGCAAAAACAAAAAATAATATATTAATTACTACATAGGTAAGACAATTTCCCAAGACGCCAGCCCTTCGCCACTTGCTAGTGCTTTCCCTGGAAGAATCGAACTCTCCCACAGATGATGATTTTGTTGTGTCAAAACAGGTTTGAAAATATTTCTTTAGCGGATATCCTTTCTTATAATCCACGGAGAGAAGAGTTCTTCATTGCAATATATAATTAAATTTAAGAACGAAGTGTGGATTTTTACGAGTCCTGCACTACAGACTATGCTCTGAAATTAAAATACTTAAGAAAATCTACTAACTAACAAGAGTTTACTTTGCGAAATGGAAGTTTATCACTCAACCTAATTACTTTCGCATTGTAAGCACTTAGTAAAGATAGGTATTTAAAAATAGAGCGTCATGAATAGAATCTATTGTATAATATTATAGACTATTTCGTTTTCATTTGTCTTTTTTTTTTTTTATTAGTTATAAACTAGTGCTTGACTGCAATCCCGCCTGATGGTAAGCAGTGATGCAATCGTTGATGGTAAAGCGCAAAAGCTTATTAAGCCTATTCACTGAAAAAAAAAATTAATTAAAAGGAAGGAAGATGGCAGTTGAGCGAGGTGATGCAATGTTTAACCCAACAACACGACCAACGATGCTGCGCCAGAGGATGATCTGGAGACCCTCCACGACCAAACCCCCGACACAACAATATTAGGCACATCGTACCCGGCACACATCGCAACGCAACTGCCCAGACCCGTCCTCCGTACGGCTTCACCAGACATCATGCCGGAACACGACGGATCGCTTGGCGGTAAGACTTTGACTGGTGGGTGGTAACTTATGCCGGCGGCTGATGTCGTTGTTGTTGTTGTTGCCTACCTTTGCTGATATGTTGGCGTGGCTATCTGTCATATAGGTATTTATTTTTTTTATTTTAAACTAGTGCTTGACCGCGATTTCACCTGATGGTAAGCAGTGATGCAATCGTTAATGGTAAAGTACACTGGTTTATTAAGAACCTATTAACTCTAGTCTTGAGGACACTTAAATTATAGTCAGATGGAAACACCGCCGCTGCAACATTGTTCCAGTCCTTCGACATGCGCTGTATAAAAGACGAGGCAAATGCTTCGTCGGGGTAAGGTTGGATACTCGCCGTACGACGCGTCGTCCAATGATGGGCCGGTGATGGTGGAATTAAGTCATGCAATTCTTGTGCACACACTCCAAAATGCATCCTATAGAGCGCCGACAGGTTGGCTACTCTACGCCTGTGCTCCAGGCTTTGGAGACCGTTTTGAACCAAATCTGGGTCGCCAACTAACCTCTCCGCACGCCTCTCCACCGAATCCAAAGTAGCCAGGTGTTTTGCAGCACCAGCCCAATGTGGCTGAAGTACCTACTCCACACACGAACGGACCTGTGCTTTGTATAACATTAGAAGCTGTGTCGGAATGTTTTTTTACGTTAGCTGCTTGATATAAGTACTTGGTATTGTATAAAGTCATGTGTTTATTGAAATGAACAGACATCTATGCTGCTGGGGAGTTTCTTCCGCCACTTTCTCTTCCAAGCGTAATCACTAAAGAAATGTTAATGGTAACCATTTTTAACCGACTTCAAAAAAAGGAGGTTATGAATTCGACCCATATGTATGTAAGCCAAATTTGAAGTGTATATATGTATGTATGTTTATAGTAACAGTTTCTATTTTTTTGTAAAAAGTTTTTGGTAGGCTGTCTTATGTAACACTAGCGGCCGACAGCGACTTCGTTCGCGTGGAGTGAGTGAATGAGAATGCTCCGCTCCTATTGATCAAAGCGTGATGTTGTATAGCCTAAAGCCTTCCTGGATTAATGGGCAATCCAACGCAAAAAGAATTTTTCAAATCGGACCAGTAGTTCCCGAGATTAGCGCGAACAAACAAACATACAAACAAACTCTTCAGCTTTATATATTAGTACTGATTGACGTTCAAAAAGTATTGATTCTCAAACTAATCTGAATACATGGCTTTTTATTTTGATTGTAATATTGATTGCCTGCCTTAGCCTTGCAGAACCTGTTAGTCGTGGTGGCATAGTAGTTAAAACACCAACCTCTCAAGTATGAGTGTGTGCGTTCGATTCCAGGTCAGGCAAGTACCAATGTAACTTTTCTAAAGTTATATTGTACTTTCTAAGTATATCTTGGACACCAATGACTAAAGGTGAAGGAAAACATCTTGAGGCAACCTGGACTTTATAAGTCTGAAATCGCCAACCCGCATTGAGCAAGCGTGGTGATTACGCTCAATCCTTCTCCGTATGAGAGGAGACTTGTGCCCAGGAGTGGGACGATAAAAGGTTGATGATGATGATGATTGATTACCTAGAGCCAAAAATTTTAAGACTTACCTAAAATTTTAGAACTCATACTTCGAGCCCGCGTGGTCTATTTTTTCTCACTGGGAGGAGACCCATTATCCTACAGTGGGACGAATATTATTATTGACACGGTTAGCGCAGTGGCAGAGCGATCGACTGCTGCGTTCACGCAACGCATGCTCGTGGGTTCGATTATATTATTAGCATAATAATAATATATTAACCCGTTGAGTGTCTTATGAACACAAGCTGGTATATATGTCACTCAACACTCACTCAATAATATAATTACGAATATTTCTATGGCCTACAGGTTTGTTCTGGGTCTGGCAGTTTGTCGAAATGTTTATACATGCACCACGATACAGGGGAAATTCTGAATACTGTTTATTTTTGCCTACCCTTATTAAAGAGGAATATTGTTCTCAATTTCCTCAGAATTTTTGTAGTAAATAGGATGCTCATAATGAGCTGGGTTTTGACAAAATACACCCTAAATAATATATGAAGGAACAACAATTTACATAAAACAGGTTTATTTACATAATCAAGATGCTTATTTATATTATACAACGTTATCTTTTGTGTATGCGAAACCCATTCATAAAATATTAAATGAAGCGTACAAAAGGAGGTAAGTCCAGTATCTCGCTTTAGTCACTCTCGATACACTCGTAAAAACAAACGACAAACACTAGCCATCTTTTTCTTCTCTATGCTTTAGATTGCGCCCCATCTCACTCACACTGTACCAACGTGTGAAATGTACGCAGAATAAAAAAATTGCATGTGTGTGCTGCTGCTCCGATCGGCACATTTATTTTGGTTAATTTGTTAGAGCATATCATATCTGTTTAATATTATATCAATGGCGAAACCTGAATATAGTTTGTTCAGGATAAGCAAATGAATCACAATGAACAGTCCAACTAGGTAGGTCCAACTTTGAGAAAGAGGTGTCTCGTCGAATCCAGCTCGGCTGGGCAGCGTTCGGGAAGCTACGCTACATCTTCTCATCGTCCAAGACACCACAGTGTCACAAGACTAAAGTCTTTGGCCAGTGTGTGTTGCCAGTGATGACTTACGGAACTGAAACGTGGTCGCTCACAATGGGCCTCATACGAAGGCTCAGAGTCACACAAAGGGCAATGGAAAGAGCAATACTCGGAGTTTCTCTGCGTGATCGAATCAGAAATGAGGAGATCCGCAGAAGAACCAAAGTCACCGACATAGCTCTGCGAGTCGCTAAACTTAAGTGGCAGTGGGCAGGGCACATTGCTCGTAGAACCGATGGCCGATGGGGCAGTAAGGTTCTGGAGTGGCGGCCACGTACTGGAAGACGCAGCGTAGGGAGGCCCTCAACAAGGTGGACCGATGACCTGGTCGCGTGAAGCCCATGGATACGGGCAGCACAAGACCGGTCGGCGTGGTAAGCCTTGGGGGAGGCCTTTGTCCAGCAGTGGACATCTATAGACTGAAGAAGAAGCAACTGAAACAATTCCAATCACTTTTGCACCATGTTATATTTTTTCTCAAATACGTTTAGAATCTGTGTGCCAAATTTTATTTAAATCCGTTCTGTAGTTTTTATGTAAAAGACAAACATACATAGATATGGACGACAGCAGGCCATGCTACCTGAAATTGTCAAATATTCAAAATTAACCTTGAGCCTTAATGCTTTACGTTCAAGGTTGAAAATCCAATAAAAAATGTGACAGATTGTAGTAACTTCATGTGCTGTAGTCTGTATATACAATATGTAAAGAAAACCCTGTCCGACCCATAAGGGTAATAAAGGTTAGGTAAACACTTGACCAAATATAATATAAAATTTTACGTAATCTTCATAGTAACAATAGTAATGAATTTTGAAATAATCCTTTTTTCCCGGGAATTAATTCTAATTTCCCCGAAATTTGGTAATTTTTAAAAAAGTGACAACACCGATATTATTATAAGCGAATAGCGACGCGACCACGTCACAGGTGCCGCGTGCCCTGCCCCCCGCCGCCCGCGGAAAGGTGTTGCTTACCGCACATGTATTAAGTTACCTCTTTTTGCGAAATCATATTTATTTTTTTAGGGGGATTTTATTTTTAAGTTTAGCCTGTCTTTGTGGGCATGAGTAGAATCAGTTATCGATACCTAACAATACCTTCACGGATCGGACAGGGTTTTCTTTACATATTGTATACCTAGGTATACATCCATCCATCCTCAAAAACTTTCCAATTTATGATATTAGTAGGATATAGGATTGTAGAATTAGTAGAATTTAGAATTGCTACCATATCCGTCGCATCTGCGGAGTTCAGCTAGCTAATTATTTAAATACCCTGTATAATAACGAATGGCGGGTGTTTTGGGCAACTGTCTTATGTAATATTAAAGTGCTGATTCTCAGCCTTCTCTTCTTCTTCTTCAGCCTATAGATGTCCAATGCTGGACAAAGGCCTCCCCCGAGACTTTCCACGATGACCAGTCTTGTGCTGCCCGCATCCATCAGCCTGCCGCGACCTTCACCAGGTCATCGTTTCACCTTGTTGGGGGCCTCCCTACGCTGCGTCTTCCAGTAGGTGGCTGCCACTCCAGAACCTTACTGCCCCATCGGCCACCGCATCGCATCAGACTCGGGATCGGACATCGGGTCGGATTCTCAGCCTAATTTGAATAAATGACTTCCTTCTCTTTATGAGAGGAGACTTGTGCCCTCCAGCCTCAGTCGGACAGCCTCCGTGGCGTAGCGGTAGCGGACGCGGCCGCTGCGCAGGGAGGCGCCGGTTCGATCCCCGCACAGTGCAAATATTTGTATGCATGAATATGAATATTTGCACTGGTCTGGTCGTGCCTCGGAAAGCACTTTAAGCCGTTGGTCCCGGTTGCCATACGAACATCTAGTGGCAGTCGTTACGGTTGGTTGGAGCCCTCAAAAGTCCAACAATTGGTCTATCTGCAATGCTTCGATATCGCCTTCGGGTTGTGGAGGTCAGACGGCAGTCGCTTCACGGAAAATGTCGAAGTTTAGCCATATCAGCAGTTAGACTAGTAAAAAGCGGACCCCAGAATCCAAAGCTGAAAAAAGCTTCGGATGCGACTGGGATTAATGCTGAGATGATGATGATGATGACTTGTTCCCAGCAGTGGGACGATAAAAAGGTTGATGATGACGATAGTGATTATTGATTTTGAGTACTTTCAATGACACTACAATCAACTCACATTTGACAACCACGCCATTGATTATCACCAAGACCTATATTTTCATTGTGACCTAAAAATTCCGTCTCACCGGCGCTTATTTCTCATTCCGTACGCCAGTTTTTTCAGAAAACACAATGAGAAAAGGTGTCAAATATGGATGCGTCTTCACTCTCATTAGAGCTGCGACACCCACCATTTACCTGATGGAGTTTTTTCTGTTGTATTTTTGCATAAATATACGCCCGTACCCTCACTTTCCGCCCGTATCATCGGTTCAGATGGAAAAAACTGAAACAGGCCTTTTAGAAGGGGAAAAAAGATTCTTTTTTACGGTAATGGCCAGTGTTTTTGATGGGACGTGGCGTTATTTTTTGCCTTTTTTGGATAATAAAGGCGATGTGGGTTCCGTGTTGAGCCTTTATGCGTGTACCGACTAAATACTGGGTGGACGCTAATTCAGTTATTTACAAAAATATATGATTACATTATCTTGGACTTTAGTTTGACCGGAATTTTCGGCTGAAATTTCCGGTGCTGTTGGGTAAATGAAATATTTGATATCGTCGAATTTGACAAGTTGGTTAGCTCTGAAACCGTGGCGTAGCGGTACGAACGCGGCCGCTGCGCAAGGATCCGCGGGTTCGATCCCCGCGCAGTGCAAATATTTGTACCTATGCATGAATATGAATATTTGCACTGATCTGGTCGTGCCTCGGAAAACACGTTAGGCCGTTGGTCCCGGTTGCCATACGAACATCTAATGGCAATCGTTACGGGTTGTTGGAGCCTTCAAAAGTTCAACAATTGGTCTAACTGCAATGCTTCGATCAGAAGTTTAGCCAAAATCAGTTAGACTGGTAAAGCGGACCCCAGACTCCAAAGCTGAAAAAGATTCGGATACGACTGGGATTAATGCTGAGATGATGATGAAGATGATGGTTAGCTCTGAAACACTCATCAACATGTCAAACCCCACCACATGTAATGGGTTCGTGACTGAAGTAATAAATAACAACTGGACAGCACCCTAATTTCGTAACACCCTATTTCTAACAATTTGAATCATTTGGAAGTATATTGCCATAGAATAAAGAGAGGGAAGTAGGTTATCTCCGACCCAATCCGCGATTTAATTGCCTACTGTCTTAGGGTTGTCACGTTTAGCAAAATTTTAATTCAGTGTCTATAAATTGGCAAAGGTGGGAAAGTTGACGACTGTTCACGCTTCGTCGGATTCGGTTGTCACCGAACCCGCTAACAAATATTTATAGACTAAGAGCTTATATTTAAATTATTTGCTTAGTATTTATACATATAGTCATACACAGTTTTTTTGTATTTTTTATTTTGTAATTTATTAGTAGTTTTGTACACATAAAGGACCATATTTATTTTTATTTTTAATTAATACAAATTATGTATAACACAAACATATCTATTATCCCTAAAAATCGTAAAACAACATAAAAATACTGACAACTGCCTCTTTGACTAATTATTTCTGTTGTTAAGATCTGAACCATAGAATAAAGAGAGGGAAGTAGGTTATCTGCGACCCAATCCGCGATTTAATTGCCTACTGTCTTAGGGTTGACGACTGTCCGCGCTTCGTCGGTTACGGTTGTCGCCCAAACCACTAACAAATATTTATAGACTAAGAGCTTATGTTTAAATTATTTGCTTAGTATTTAGTTTACATATACTAGTCAGATTTTTTTTTGTAATTTTTATTTTTAGTTTTGTACACATAAAGAACCATATTTATTTTTATTTTTAATTAATACAAATATAAATAATACAAACATAACATCTATTGAATCACACATTTAATACAAACTTACAAATTAGCTACAGAAAAATACCTACTTTCTTCGGTTTCGACTATTACGAAAAGCGTTGTTATTAAACTTTAATGTGTAATATATCCGTATCCTTGTAAATAACTTTTAGAAATATAATTTGAAAAATATGTCTTTTATTTGTTCATAAATAGACATACCAACATTGCAGTTTATGTGATCATTTTTTAAAAGCTAATGTGCCGAAAAGCCGTGACGCGCGA
This sequence comes from Sesamia nonagrioides, assembly GCA_017933935.1. NCBI lineage: Eukaryota > Metazoa > Arthropoda > Insecta > Lepidoptera > Noctuidae > Sesamia > Sesamia nonagrioides. Next base: position 794,335 of record JADWQK010000998.1, on the reverse strand, counting down.
ACCTCGTTCCGTGCTAGCCGCGACTAGCGCAGTCATAGGCACTCTAATATTGTGTTTAGGTGTGCGTGCGGCGACGCATAGATACTATGGCGCACACATACAAGCCGCGCGCGGTCCGTTTGTATGAAGATAACGTACTTCCCTCTCTTTATTCTGTGATATTGCTAATCTATTGCTCAGTATATTAGAAAAGTGTGTCTGTTCAACAGCGTAATAACGCAATGAATGTTGTTGAACTGTCTAAACGAAACCCGTTACTACAGATAGTCTGTTTCACAATTACCCTGCAGGTCGATCGATGAGGTTAAGCTACACTTGCCGCGGCTGATCTATGGATGGGTGACCATCTTTACATCTTACTTCGTGTCTTGGAAAGCCAGATATATGTAAGTATGTGCAGTCTCATATCATATTTATACAATATGTAAAGAAAAGCCTGTCCGATCCGTTAAGGTATTGTTAGGTATCGATAACTGATTCTACTAATGCCCACAAAGACTAAACTTAAAAAAAATCCCCCTAAAAAATAAATATTATTTCGCAAAAAGAGGTAACTTAATACATGTGCGTTATGCAACCCCTTCCGCGGGCGCAGGGCGGGGGGCGGGGGGCAGGGCACGCGGCACCTGTGACGTAGTCGCGTCGCTATTCGCTTATAATAATACCGGTGTTGTCACTGTTTTAAAAATTACCAAATTTCGGGGAAATTGGAATTAATTCCCGGGAAAAAAGGATTATTTCAAAATTCATTAGTATTGTTACTATGATGATTATGTCAAATTTTATATTATATTTGGTCAAGTGTTTACCTAACCTCTATTATCCTTATGGGTCGGACAGGGTTTTCTTTACATATTGTATAGGCTCGATCAGTGATAAAACAAAACAGCGGAATATGTTTGTATAGAGGGTGCTTTCTCTATACAAACATATTCCGCTGTTTTCTTCGTGGATAATGCTTTTAGAGCATTTTCTACAATTTTACACCGTGATTATACGTCCCCTATCATTTGATTTTTTCCGAAAGTTAATTAAAAAAAGAAATACGATACTTCAAAATCGCTAAAAATAACCCATTTTTACCGTGCAGTCATCTGACTATTAGACAATCGTGATACGTTTTTGACAAAAAAAGGAAATAATAGAAGCATAGGTATACTTTACCTCTAAATTTTGATATAAAACTAATTGAAATCTATGGTGTTTTGAAAAAGAAAACAGCGGAATAGGAAACGTCTTTTGGTCTACGTTTAGTAGGTAAAATCAGCCTGAGCTGCAACTGTCCTTTTTGCACTTTATCGGGAGTTGGAGGTTCTTCAAATACCTAGTAGAGTCCTCTCTTAATGCTGTATTCCATGGCTGGAAAAATGATATTTGGGTTTTCTTTAGATACTATAAAAAGCCTCGTCTTTTTATAGCCTCAGAGTTTTACAGACTAAAATGAAACCACTTAAAAGTATAACAGTTTTACTGGGAAGCACAAACAATGGACGGGAGCGAATTAGTTTAAGCAAATTAGGAAATAAAACCTGCTTTATCTTTGTAAAGGAATTGAATAAAACATGATCCTACAAGATAAATTACTACTTTAGTAAATCGTTGAAAATAATCTGACAATAATATTCATCTTTTTATTTGAAATCTTTTAAAGGCAACCAAGGGCCAAAGGCCTTTTGGGCCAAGGGCGGATTGTTTCATGCTCCAATTGACGTACGCTTCAAGAAAGGCGCTAACAATAGTCAAACCAAAAAAAAGCATTTCGAATTAACAAATTATTGCATTGACTTATGTCAAATATTATCTTTACTATCAGCGATTGCATCATTGCATACTATTAGACGGGATCACAGTCAAGCACGTGTGAATAACATAAGCTCATATATATGAGCTTATGTAACGTGTGGGAACGCCCTCTGTTATTCAACATACTGTATCTGTATATACAGTATGTTGAATAACAGAGGGCGTTCCCTTAAACTCGTTAATATATATCATTAATAGATTAAAATAAAAATATCAGCATAGAAAAATAAGCATAAAAAAATTCGATTAAAAAAAAATTCTAATTGGAAATAAATTTGAAACCTCCTGTTTTAAATCAAAATAGTAGTCGTCATGTATAAATAAATTGCGACGTTGCCGTCTTTCATGTTCGCGTGTACAGTGTGTTTCTTTTACATGTCAATTTAAAATTTTTGTTGAATATTTTCATATTGGAAAAAATTTTAAAACATTTTGTTTTCGAATGGAAATATTTTTTATAGCATGTATGTATGCTATACTATTTCGGGTTAACGGGAACGCCCTCTGTTAGTTAACATACTGTATATATTTCAACATAAACTCTTAATAACGTTGAAATATTAGGTACTAGCTGTGCCCCGCAGTTTTACCCGCGTAAGCTTCGAACCGACAGAGCTCAGTTGATATAATATAAGCGCCTGTTAAAATAATGGGAGCAATATGTACGTCCGCGTCTGCTCCCGTTTTCGCAACATTGTTTGTTCCTGCTCGGCTCCTATTGGTCATAGCGGGATGATTTAAGCCTATGTCCTTCCTCAGACTATCTGTGTACCAAATTTCATTACAATCGGTTCAGTAGTTTTGGCGTGAAAGCCGGACAGACAGACAGACAGATACTTTCGCATTTATAATAATTATGTATTAGTATGGATTACTCCGTTATTGTGGACGCATTTACAGACACATAGAAAGAAAGAAAGAAATAATATTTATTGTGACTCTTACAGGAAAATCTTAAAATTAAACTAAGTGAACTCAATTAAGTATAAAAACAAGTTATATAAAACATAACTTTTTGTTTATACGAAACCCGAAACACATGTTCAGCATTTTTAAAGAATCTATGTACAAACAAAAAACATTATCATTAAAAATCACAAAGTTATGAGAATGTTATTCTACTTCATATTCATAGAGTTATTCTACTTGGCTGTCCCAATAAAAATATGGTCCAAGCTCCGCTCGGGAGGGCAAGCGGGCGCGGGCTATGATCTATCGTAAGCTGCGTGCGTGACGCGCACGGTAACCACAGTGCAACAATTTCTAAATATATTTGGGAAAAATATATTATGGTGTAAAAATGATTGGAATCGATTCAGTTGCTTATTCTGAACAAACTATCAAAAAACCACGTTGTATACAACGTTATTTTATGTAAATGCGAAACTGGGCTTAGAATAGTACCATCGCATATCCTTCCGTGGGTGTTGTATGAGGCGACTAAGAGAACTCTCACCAGGGAAGCGGGCAGCAGCGCTTCTCTGCCCGCCGGCCAAGCACAGAGTACATTGAACATATGCCAAGCGTGGGTATTATAGCAAACCCCCAATGTAATAAAAGCCTTGGGGAGGCCTACGTCCAGCAGTGGACTTTTATAAGCTGAAGAAGAAGACATTTTAAAACTTTATTACAAAAAAAGAACCAACCGACTTCGAAAAAAAGGACTACAAAGTTAAAAATAACTAATTTCGGAAGTCGGTGGGAAAAACGAAAACACATGTTCACGATCACGGTGTCTTTGGTTTTTGTATATTCGTTTTTGCTACCCACTTTCGAAATTAGTTATTTTTAACTTGGTAGTGCTTGTTTTGGAAGCCGGTGTTTTTTACAATTTTTAGTTGCAAAAAGTTTTGTTCAGCTGCATCCGGCCAGACTGGACGCTGCCGCCAATATAGCTGGAAATAGGCTAGCAAGCAAACGACGCATTTTGTTTAGGTACTTGAATTTTTGGTTAGGTACGGTCTCGTGTCTCCCCTAATGGCTGCCCTCGGGGCGACATCAAGGGAAAAAATTCGTAAGTTTATTTGCCTCCTGACGATTCTGAGGTGTAAAAAATTTCACAACTACCAGTTGACTGTACTTCTGCCGTAAAGCGAATCTGTCTCCGTCTAGGGAAGACTAGAAGATTTAAAAATGCTGATGTCTCCCCGAGGAGAGCCGTCAGGGGAGACACGAGATCTAAATAATATAATTTATTAGTAAGTTCTGATATCTCCCCCGCGTAGGGGAGACAATAAGATTTGAAAATCCTGATGTCTCCCCGAGGGGAGCCATCAGGGGAGACACGAGACCGTAACCGAATTTATTCCCGTAAATTTGGTTTAAATACCAAACTACTGAACCGATTTTTATAAAATTTCTCTGGGACCGGACCGTATGAGCATTGTTAGAGATAACACGATTACGCAACTTTTAATTCAGTCTCTTGTTTTTTTTTTATTGTCGCATCAGCATGGCTAGTAGCAGTGGGTAGTGGTTGTCTTACGTTAAACTTCAATTCTTTAAATTGTTGAGGACTTCCCTCGAATGTCTATGGTCTCTATTATCAGATCTACTGCAGACTTTCATGATAAACCCATATCGATGCAAACGTCTCATCAATATAAATGAATTGAGTCCAAACACAAGGTAATTACTGTAAATTGTTGAGGAGTTCCCTGAACTGACCTTTGTCTTTATCATCAGCTCCCTAATGACAGTCACAACCCATCTAGACGTAAGGTTCTAATCAATACAAATTAATCAAGCACGAACATAACTTAGCTGCCGGGAATCGTTGAGAAGTTCCCTCGACTGTCTCTCGGCACCATCATCAGATCTACTGCAGACCTTTATTATAACCCATAGGGATGTAAAGTTATCATTAATATAAATGAATTGACTCCAAACACAAGGTACCTACTGTAAATCGTTCCGGAGTTCTCTGAACTGATCTTTGTCTTCATCATCAGCTCCCTAATGACAGTCACAACCCATCTAGGTGTAAGGTTCTTATCAATACAAATTATTCAAGCACAAACACAAGGTAACTGTTGTGAATCGTTAAGGAGTTCCCTCGCCTGTCTCGCGGTTTCATCATCAGACCTACTCCAGACCCTTATTGAATTGTAGTACTTTAAAATACTTAATGAAAACACTTACAAATGCACTAGCCATCCCTACATTTCTGTAAGTTCCCCTTGGTTTCGCTAGTCTTGGACCATCAAACCCTGATGTCCTTATCATGAGACCACCCTGGGAATGTCTTCTTTCCAACAAAAAAAGAATGATCAAAATCGGTTCATACACGACGAAGTTAACCGCGAGCAAACATAAAAAAGCATATTTACTGTCGAATTGAGTATCCTCCTCCTTTTTGAAGTCGGTTAGAAAGGCGCTTGTCGCGATCAGTGTGTGCGTAAATGATCATTCATTGCCTATCTAGACTCCTCCTGGCTTCGGAAAGCAAGTTTAGCCGTTGGTCCCAGAAGTCATTCGTTTATCTTTGCCAGTCGTTACGCGTCATCAGAAGCCCGATCACCAGTCTTACCATCGTCATCATCATTTCAGCTACAGGAATCCCACTGCCGGACATAAGCCTCCCCCAAAGATTACCCAAAAGACCGGTTGGAAGCGGCCTGCATCCAGTGCTTTTGGTCAGGTCATCCGACCACCTAGTCGGCGGGTGTCCGCCGCTGCGCTTTCCGGTACGTGGTCGCCATTCAAGAGCCTTTTTGCCCCATTGGCTATCGGCCATCAGCTCTAGGTGCTATGTGCAGTCATTCGTATACGTAATGTCAGTCTTACCAAGATGTGTCGTCGCCAGTATCTGGGTTGTGGAGGTCAGGTAGGCAGTCGCTCCATGTAAAGTAGGTACTGGCGTCCAGTTAATTCCGGTTAGACTGGAAGCTGACCCCATAAAAGGCAGACGATGGTACTACGAAATACTGGTTTCCTCACGATGGTTTCCTTCACCATAATGAGAGCTAAGTATATCTTGGACACCAATGACTGATTAAAAGATGAAGGAAAACATCTTGAGGAAACTTGAACTTTAAGTCTGAAATCGCCAACCCGCATTGAGCAAGCGTGGTGATTCCGCTCAATCCTTCTCTATATGAGAGGAGACCTGTGCCCAGCAGTGGGACGATAAAAAGGTTGATGATGAATGAGAGCAGCGGTGATGGACTAAATAGCATAAAGTGTAAAACATCGAAGAACCTCCTCGTAAATTTAGTTCAACTCTCGCCTTTGTCTTCGATTTTCTTAAGAGAGGGATAATTGCATTACATCATAACAGTTCAACAACATTCATTGCGTTACATTGTTGAGAAGACAAAATAATGTTTCAAACATAGGAAGGAATGGATTAGCAAGACCCTTCAAAATTATTTAGCTTTTTTAACGCCTCCGTTCCCTTGTACGGACGACAACAGGTGAAGCTACACCTGTCAGATATTCCCAATAAATTAACCTTGACCCTTAATGCTTTAGAGATAAAGTTGAAAATGTAATAAAGAAATCTGACAGATTGTAGTAGCTTGTGTGCAAAAAAAAAAATATGTACAATAGGCTATTTGACAAATTTATAATTTTTATCTTGAATTACTTGGTTGCAGTGAAGAAGTTCACCGAAAGTATTTTTTTAAATTTTAAATACGTATTTCGTAAGAAATATGCAAATAAAAATTCAAAATTCAAATCAGCCGGCGATACGATTCATTCAGCAAAATGGCGTGCGCTTTGTAAGTGACGTCACAAGCGGTTTTCGGTTCTTAGTGGTGTTTGTTTTTATTTATTATTTGTTGTTATTATCTAATAAAATGGTTTACAAGTGGTGTGCTGTACCGGGTTGTACAAATAAATCGATAAAAACCCCCGAAAAACAGTTCATAAATTTGCCGAAAACAAGCGTTGATGCGCGTATGACGTCATCGCGACATTAGCCAATCCGGATCGTTTCACAATGTGTGGCGCGAGAAACAAAAAGCCAAACATATTTTTGTGTTTTGGATATATTAATTGTTATTATTTTTTATTAAAACTCATGTAAATGACATAAGGAACCCTCATTTTATGCAATTAAAGCAAAAAATCACAAAAAATTGAATATTGTCAAATAGCCTATTATCATTTAATTGCGTAAGACCTTATATGAGATAATGGCGCCTACTTATTTATTCACAAACTAAGTTAAATTAAAGTTCAGTGCATCTTATTCTTTCTGTTCCAATGAGAAAAGGACAGAAGATAAATATTAGTTTAGTCCTGTCAAATTAGTCCGGGCTTTTTTTTTTACGTATTATAAACCGGCGCTTGACAGCAATCCTGCCTGATAGTAAGCAGTGACGCAATCGTTGATGGTAAGTAAAGCGCACTAGTTTATTAAGAGCCTATTCACTCTAGCCTTGAAGACACTCAAATTGTAGTCCGACGGAAACACCGCCGCTGGCAAACTGTTCCAGTCCCTCGATATACGCGGTATAAAGGAGGAGGCGAAACGCTTCGTCCGGATCGTAGTGGTGTTAACAACGTAAGGGTGGAAACCAGCCGTACGACGGGTCGTCTGCTGGTGGAACGGAGATGGGGGAATTATTAGCTTGACGTAAGTTAACTTATTTTTACTCACCATTCTTTTAATCACGTCTAAACTGTCTATGGAAGAGAGGTTTGGCGGGAATGTCAAGATGAGTGTCACGCTCATTTTTCATTGGACTTTTAAAATTATTTATAGTGTCGTTTACTAAATAAAAACGCGTGATTTATGTAGTAAAAAGTGCATTCAGTGAATAATTCAAAAAGAACAGTGAAATATTGTAGCATAGTGGCCTCATCATGTCTTTACGCTAAACCGCTCCTTATCGTCCAAACGCGTAAAACGAAAGGAGTTAGTTTAGGTTAAGTTATGCTAGGATAAGTTAGGATAAATTAGGATAAGTTAGGATAGGTATTTAATGAAGAAAAAAAATTACTGAAGACTTGGCTGTATGGCGTACTATGCCTTTGCCTTTTCCATGAACGGAAAGAAATGAACCAAAAAAAAAATATCTATGGAAGAATTTAATTTGACAGAATTGAACTAATACTTTATCTTCTGTCCTATTCTTAAAGAAATTGAAAGAAAAAGATGCACTGAACTTAAATTTAATTTAGTTTGTAAATAATGAAGTAGGCGGATTTGGCGCCAATTCTGTTATTCACAAACTAAAATAATTTTAAGTTATGTGCATCTCTTTCTTTCCATTTCTTTAAGAATAGGACAGAAGATATAATGTCAGTTTAGACCTGTCAAATTAGTGCGCTCCTCACGTAAACTGACATTAATATTATTATACTCTTTGCTGACGTATTTTTAGTCGCCATGTTTATAGGTAATCGCGTCTAAACTGTCTATGGAATATCTTAATGTGACAGGATTATATTAAAATGTTATCTTCTATCCTTTTCTTAATGAAATGGAAAGAAAAAGATGTACTTAACTTTAAATAAGTTTAGTTTGTGAACAACAGAATCGGCGCCATTGTCTCATTTACGGTCAGACGAAATTAAATGATAAACGGTTTATTTTCTGTAAGTAAATTTTTATATAGGGGAGGTAGGGGAGAATTAGGCAATCCGGAAGTTTGGATACCCCTCATTTCTCAAAATCTTTTCTCATAACTTTTGATAAGCGGTGTTGCCAGTTATTAAACTATAATGCTGTGGTAAAAAACAAAAAATATCTAGAATACATTTTGAGGAATAAGGAGGTGTCTAAACCTCGCGGCTGCCCAATGCTCCCCTACCTCCTCTACACTTGTTAAAAGTACTTTTTTCTTTTTTTTTTATCAAAATTAATTAATTATTAATTTATAGGATATTGAAATAAACAACATTATACATTCGAAATGAATTTATTTATTAACAATTATATGGACAAAAAAAATAACAAACATTTTCATTAAACTCCCTTTAGGTAACAAAAGCCATGCAATTGACTAAAAATTACACCGAAAGTAAATAGAAAAAAACCGGCCAAATGCGAGTCGGACTCGCACACCGAGGGTTCCGCCGTACAAACATAGCGGTTTACAATTTATAGAGATTATTAATACAACAACAATTAATAGATATTAGAGTTCGGTTAAATCGCGCTGTTTAAATTCCCCTCGGGAACATCAAATTTTTCCGGGATAAAAGGTAGCCTATGTTCTTTCTCAGGGTCTAAAGATTGTTTGTGCCAAACTTCATCAAAATCGGTTGAGAGGTTTAGGCGGGAAAGCGTAACAGACAGACAGAGTTACTTTCGCATTTATAATACTAGCATTGCTTTAGAATTTTTCACAGTTTAGAGGCAATTAGATTTAAGAAGTGTTTGATATGAATTTCAACTTTAATATCTCTACGCGCTCATGTGAAAAAGGGGAGGTAGTAAGTTTATAATTATTAAAAAAATATTTTATGTCATGTAAGCAAAAATAATATTTTAATATTTAATGTAACTTCAAATTTATCATTTTCACAATTTTTCCTTTATCTGTCTGTACTATAATATAACGTTGACAGCCTCCGTGGCGTAGCGGTAGCGGACGCGGCCGCTGCATTGTGCGGGTTCGATCCCCGCACAGTGCAAGTATTTGTATGCATGAATATGAATATTTGCACTGGTCTGGTCGTGCCTCGGAAAGCACGTTAAGCCGTTGGTCCCGGTTGCCATACGAACATCTAGTGGCAGTCGTTACGGGTTGTTGGAGCCCTCAAAAGTCCAACAATTGGTCTAACTGCAATGCTTCGATGTCGCCTTCGGGTTGTGGAGGTCAGACGGCAGTCGCTTCACGGAAAATGTCGAAGTTTAGCCATATCAGCAGTTGGACTGGTAAAGCGGACCCCAGACTCCAAAGCTGAAAAGACTTCGGATGCGACTGGGATTAACGCTGTGATGATGATGATGACTATAATATAACGTTGCTTCGTGCCGAATTTCAAGATTCTGGGTTCTTGGGAAGTACCTTGTAGGTTTTGATTCCCTAGCGTGTGATGGAAATTCGTCTAAGGTGTCGGTATAAAGTGCTGTATCTTTTGATCGCTTTAACTTAGAGATTTGATTTTTTCACTGCTTAAAGGGACAATAGACCTAGGTATTTGGTATAAATTTCAATTTGATACCTTTATTAGTTCGTGAGAAATAAGGTAGTAAGTTTCATTTTATTAAAATATGTTTATTATATTATATAACTAAAAAATGTGATTTTCGCAATTTTTCCTATATTTGCATTATATGACAATCCTTCATGCCAAATTTCAAGATTCTGAGTTTACGGGAAGTATCCTGTAGGTTTTGATTCCTTTGCGAGTGTCGAAAATTTGTTGAAAATATCGACATATCGGCTGTATCTTTTGATTGGCTTGGCTTAGAAGTTTGATATTTTCACAGCTTAAAGGAACAATAGACCTAGGTATTTGGTATAAATTTCAATTTGAAAACTTTATTCGTTCGTGAGAAATAAGGTAGTAAGTTCCATTTTATTAAAATATGTGTATTATATTATATAACTAAAAAAATGTGATTTTCGCAATTTTTCCTATATTTGCATTATATGACAATGCTTCCTGCCAATTTTCAAGATTCTGAGTTTACGGGAAGTATCCTGTAGGTTTTGATTCCTTTGCGAGTGTCGAAAATTTGTTGAAAATGTCGACATAATCGGCTATATCTTTTGATTGACTTGGCTTAGAAGTTTGATATTTTCACAGCTTAAAGGGACAATAGACCCGAGTATTTCGTGTGAATTTCAGCTTGATACATCCACGCGTTCTTGAGATAAAGGGTCTTGACAGACAGACAGACAGACAGACAGACGGACAACAAAGTGATCCTATAAGGGTTCCGTTTTTTCCTTTTGAGGTACGGAACCCTAAAAATTACAAGAACATGAAAAATGTTACAACTGATTAATTTGACTGCACGGTTAGCGTAGTGGTTAAGCTATTGACTGCTGCGTTGCGTGTCGTGGGTTCAATTCCTGCACGGTACAAATATTTGAATGACCTACAAGTAGTTGTTTCGGGTCTGGGTGTTTATGTATGTGTGTTTATATGTTTGTAAACGCACCCACGATACAACAGAAATTCCTAATGCAAAGTTTTTATAAAAGAAGAAAAAAATCACATCAATTTAATAAATTTCTATCAACCACGAATTACATCGAAAAGTTTACTCCTAATAACTAAAATACTTAGGTACATACATTGAAGACAAAATAATTAAAATATATAAAAATATACAGGGTGTATCAGACATCGTAACGCAAACTTTGCAAAAAGGCTAGACCACATGCCACTAATAATATTATGATAGTCATTTATGTCGTTAATGAACGGTTACAGAATTCACAGTGTTTAAAAAAAAGCGTCTGCTCGGCATTTGAACGTTGCAAGCGTGCCGCCGTGCGGGTTTGTAGGTATAACGTTGATCCCTGATCTGAACCCTATTAAATCAGCTGATAAGATAGTTTTTCGAGTTTTGTTTTCATTGCGATTTTTTGTATAGAAATTATGAATGCTCTAAAGTGAAAAAAAACTACTTATATTTTTTTTAAATCATGAAAAAGCCGACGAAAAATTCCACCACTGGTGGATTCAGAATCATGTACTGGATCAATGGTACTCGTTTGTGCGTCGATGTCAGATACACCCTTCATTAAACAACCTTAAAATTCTCAGCCAATGTGAGAACGCAGCTTAGTTATAACAGCCAACTAAACCAAGGCATCAGCAGAGTGCCTAATATACTATCAGTAGCACTGGACTTCATTTTGACAGTTCAACAATGTATTTTTTTTTTATATATATTATAAACCACTGCTTGACCGCAACCCGCCTGATGGTAAGCAGTGATGCGATCGTTGATGGTAAAGCGCGCTAGTTTATTAAGAGCCTTCTCACTCTAGCCTTGAAGACACTCAAATTGTAGTCCGACGGAAACATCGCCGCCGGCAAGTTGACCCAGTCCCTTGATGTACGCGGTATAAAGGAGGAGGCGAAACGCTTCGTCCGGCTCGTAGAAGTGTTAACAACGTAAGGGTAGAAACTCGCCGTACGACGGGTCGTCCGATGGTGGAACGGAGATGGGGGAATTAAATCATGCAATTCCCTCGCACACTCCCCAAAATGACTGGCTGGCTACACTACGCCTGTGCTCTAGGCTTTGGAGACCGTCTCGAGTTAAATCAAGGTCACCAATTAGCCTCTTTGAACACCTCTCCACTGAATCCAAAGTAGCCAGGTGACATTTCGCAGCACCAGCCCAAATGTGGCTGTAGTACTCTACACACAAACGGACCTGTGCTTTGTACAACATTAGAAGCTGCCCTGGTGTGAAGTACCGCCGGACCTTTGCGATGACGCCAAGTTTTCTGGCAGCCACCTTGGCCTTGGTATTCATTGCGTTATCTACGTTACAGCAGAAACATATTTGAACAGATGGAGCAATGGATTAGCAATATGCTGCATAATGATTCCAACTGACAGTAATAGTACATTACGCAATTAGGGTGCGGATTTTATTGGCCAATCAAATGCCGGTAGTTAGAAATGTACCCAATCTAACGTGCCTGTGCAATGTGAAAATGGGTACCACAGATTGCTGATACACCTCCTTTTTTCTCATTAAGACATTTGTGTAGCTTTGTATCTTACTTGTACGGTTCGTTCACTGATATTTCATCTCTGATTTTGCAACTCTTACTCTCATTCTAGTAAGGTTGCTATTTGGATCCTGCCACTGACAAGTCCGTGAAAACCATTATCATCCCCGGCATTATGACCCGGCCAGGTCATGATGTGAAACGATCTTTTCCTAATTGTCCTGGGTCTTGGATGTATATCTATATATGTATCTATTATAAAATATAGTATCGTTGAGTTAGTATCCCATAACACAAGTCTCGAACTTACTTTGGGGCTAGCTTAATCTGTGTGATTTGTCTGTATATATAGATATATATAGATATATATATATATATATATATATATATATATATATATCTTTATTCTCGTTATAGTAAGGTTGATGTTAGATAGCTGTAGGCAGAAGTAAAATGGAACGGACGGTACTAGGAGTACATATATCAGAAGAGCCAAAAAACAGGAAATGATTTTTATTGAAAGTTGTCTGATTTCGTAAACTCGTAAATTAAAGAAAGATGAAATAGAAAGGCACTGTTTGACAGCGACTCGCATGAGAAAATCTCAGTACCAAAAGATGAAAATATCACATTCAAAATCATACTTTGTCTTAATGTAGCTAGGTTTAAAATCAAGTGCCTAAAGAGACTCCTGTACACAGTGGGTTAGGAATGAATAGACATGACAATTCTAACTCTATTATTATGCTAATATTATAGACTATTATGGTTGTGCTAAATACGTAATTGGTCTATAAAGTAATGAAGGTAAAAATGTTACATCATTACAATAGAATACTCTTTATTACAGTACACCATACAAATTACACAACATAAATATGAAGAAAAATAAATGGTAAGGAAATTTATTTATTTATTTTAAAAATGCGATAAGTGGAGGACTTGGGAGGGATTCCTTCCAAGTCCACTTTTTAGTACAATTTTCTGCAGTTGACGGGCAAACGGAAACCATGATTTCAGGGCAATTTTTCGTAGGTAATAAAAAATAAAATTTATGCTGTTCCATAAAAAGTAGGTATAGTATCAACGCAATATACATTTTGATACTATTGACTGCTTTGTTCTCTGTTAGACCGCTGCTCTAAAAATGAACTTTCTTTATATCTTCCTTTCATCTCACGGATGGCCAGGAAATACCTTAGGTTATTCCATCAAAGAATGGAATCAATCATCCAAGTTGGAGAGATTTTGAAGAGCATTTTGGCTTTATACAGAAGTAGTTTTCACACCCGTACGCAAAATAAGTGCTTTGACGCGTATGCCGACATATTCATCGTCGAACCATACACTGTGTCCAAGAGTCATAATTTACCACAGAGGAGAAAACAATTGAAGCACTAGTACACACACTCCTTAACATTACACAAAAACACAGTGAGCCTCTTGAGGTTTAACTAACTTTACAGAGATCGATTGTCTCCCTTGGCACTCCATTATTTCACTCCTCTGTGAGATTGAATCTAAATTATAAATTAAATCAGTCAACTGTTTATAATGATTCTGCCGTCAGTTTTGATGTTCAAAGGTGAGTGACCTCTGATGTAGACTTCCAGAATCTTCTGGTCACGTCCGATGTCTTTGGAGTTCTTTTTTTCTTTGAACATCTGGGAACAAAAATTAATGTTATTTTGCTGTTCTTGATCATTGAATTCATATAAAGAGGGACAGTCTTTGTATCTTTTATGGGTTCAAATTTCCCCCTTAATCTCGTGGTCGGAAGAGCGACTATTCAGGGTGGGGATCCTGAGTTCGATTACAGAGTCAGGCAAAGTTTTATTGAGTTTTTACACTATAGTTGTAGAAAGGTTTTTTTTTGTTGAGATCGAATGTCAGTCTCATCATCATCATCATCAACCGTTTTTTTTTATCGTCCCACTGCTAACTGCTGGGCACAGGTCCCCTCTCATACATAGAAGGTTTGAGCGTAATCACCACGCTTGCTCAAAGCGGGTTGGCGATTTCAGATTTAAAATCTAGGTTTCCTCAAGATGTTTTCCTTCACCATGTCAGTCTAGAAGAGTATAATTAAATAGTGTCATTTATATCAAGATGTAAAGCACCAACGCCATTCAACCTAATAATGATTTAATATTTACATACTTGATCCGGGTCTATCCGGTTTTATCTTGGTCCGGCTCCCACATTTTACATAAACACACACGGTATCATTTTGAGTTCCTGTAGACTGTCCAATGTTTACCACATCAAGCATGAGAACCAACGGAACCAATGGAAACCGACTTTCAAGACAAAACCTATACTCTGTCCATTATATGCATTTTTTTTTTGTCTTCATCATCATCATCATCCTCAGCCTCTACTCGTCCACTGCTGGACATAGGCCTCCTCCATGGCACCCCAACAAGCTCGATCCTGAGCTGTTCTCCGCCAGCCAGAACTGCTCAGGAGGGATTTTTTGTCTTAGAACGTAAATATTCAAGACTTTGTTAAAGTTTACCAAGGCCGTGCGGCCGTGGCCTGGGAGCAGCAGTGGCGTAGTGGTATCGACCGCGACTTTCAAGATGTAGGTCATAGGTTCGAACCCCGTCAGTCCCCGTCGTCTTTGTGCAAATTATTTCATCGCCACTGCTCTAAAACGGTAAAGGTAAACATCGAGAGGAAACCGGCTTATCCCAGGATACATGTGACATGTACTAACTACAGTCATAAATAAATACTCACAGAGAAGCCATCTCCTCCATCTGACAGATACGCCGGTGCCGTCACCAGATATACTTCGTTATCATCCAGCGGTACAGCGTCGTCACCGACTGTCACTGACGTCAAGCGATGTCCTTCGGGGAGGGATACGTTGTACGTCACCCGGAGGCCTGGAGGAGAAGCAATACGATAGATGATATTTTTTTTATAATTATAAACTGGGCTTGACCGCAATCCCGCCTGGTGGTAAGCAGTGATCCAATCGTCGATGGTAAAGCGGACTAGTTTATTAAGAGCCTATTCACTTGAAAAAACTGAGTGAATAGGAAGGATGACGGCAATTGAGCGAGGTGACGCAATTTTAAAAGCAATAACGCGACGAACGATGCTGCGCCAGAGGGAGATTACTCTGGAGACTCTCCACGACCAAACTCCCGACACAACAACATTTGGTGCATCGTACCCGGCACACATCGCAACACAACTGCTCAGACCCGTCCTCGCATCGTCACCCGTCGTTTCGCAATTACCCTACTGATCGAATTAACCATGCGGATCGTGTCTAAATAAGCCTAGAAACGATCCCCTCGTGTCTAACCGATCATGCTAAAATACTGACCGGCAACCTGCAGTAACCAGGGTCCCTTGAAAGGCGTAACTGACCACGCATCAAGGACGCTCCTCTCCAGTGCTTGCCGCACGTACTTGCCTTCCAGCTCATACATCTCGACGCGGTCGTTGAAGGGTAGCAGCTCGAATATCGAGCCTTCGGTTATTACTGTAAAATCACAGAAATTATAATGTCAGCTAAATGAAAGTTTATATGCATGTTTGTTACTCTTTCTTGCAAAAACTACTGAATGCATTCGAATGAAATTTGGCGCATAGATGGTTAATATATATTTTTTTTTTTTTACAAATCACACAGATTTTGAAAAATTGGATGGATAATCAGGATGATATGTGACAGCGTCCGTGCCACTGGTATGGTCGTGCCTTGGAAAGCACGTTAAGCCGTTGGTCCCGGTTGCCATACGAACATCTAGTGGCAGTCGTTACGGGTTGTTGGAGCCCTCAAAAGTATAACAATTGGTTTAACTGCAACACTTAGATATCGCCTTCGGGTTGTGGAGGTCAGACGGCAGTCGCTTCATGGAAAATATCGAAGTTTAGCCAAAATCAGCAGTTAGACTGAAGCGGACCCCAGACTCCAAAGCTAAAAAAGCTACGGATGCGACTGGGATTAACGCTGAGATGATGATGATGATGAATCAGGATGATATGTATACAACATTAGTTTTTGTTTCTACAAAACCTGAATACAGTTTGTTCAGAATAAGCAACTGAATCGATTACAATCAGTTTTATACCATGTTATATTTTTCACAAATACATTTAGAAGTTGTTGCGGCGTGATTACTGAGCACGCTACTCAGCTTACGCGGGCGCATGCCCGCGCTCAGCTAACGCAACAGGTCAATACCCCCGGCTCGCCCGTATAAACAATGCGTGGCCTATATTTTTGTTGGGACAATCATGTAGGAGAACAAGCTTATAACTTTGTGGCTTTTCATGATAACTTTTTGAAATTTTGACATAGATTCTTTACTTAAAAATACTGGACACGTATTTCGGGTTTCGCAGAAACAAAAATAATATATATATATATATATATATATATATATTTTATCAAAATATATATATTTTTAATAATACTCACTTCCCTGCATAATGGAGGATTTGATGTTACCGCGCTGAATAAACGATAAATAATGGTGCGAGGAAGAAGATACTGTCTTTTTCGCCTGAAAAAAAGAAGGAACGATTTTTAGTTAGAACCTTTGTAGTCTTTAAAGAAGAAACAATTTTTAGTTAGAACCTTTGTAATCTTTAAAGAAGAAACAATTTTTAGTTAGAACCTTTGTAGTCTTTAAAGAAGAAACAATTTTTAGTTAGAACCTTTGTAATCTTTAAAGAAGAAACAATTTTTAGTTAGAACCTTTGTAGTCTTTAAAGAAGAAACAATTTTTAGTTAGAACCTTTGTAATCTTTAAAGAAAAACAATTTTTAGTTAGAATTAGAACCTTTGTAGTCTTTAAAGAAGAAACAATTTTTAGTTAGAACCTTTGTAGTCTTTAAAGAAAAACAATTTTTAGTTAGAATTGGAACCTTTGTAGTCTTTAAAGAAGAAACAATTTTTAGTTAGAACCTTTGTAGTCTTTAAAGAAGAAACAATTTTTAGTTAGAACCTTTGTAATCTTTAAAGAAGAAACAATTTTTAGTTAGAACCTTTGTAGTCTTTAAAGAAAAACAATTTTTAGTTAGAATTAGAACCTTTGTAATCTTTAAAGAAGAAACAATTTTTAGTTAGAACCTTTGTAATCTTTAAAGAAGAAACAATTTTTAGTTAGAACCTTTGTAGTCTTTAAAGAAAAACAATTTTTAGTTAGAATTAGAACCTTTGTAGTCTTTAAAGAAGAAACAATTTTTAGTTAGAACCTTTGTAATCTTTAAAGAAGAAACAATTTTTAGTTAGAACCTTTGTAGTCTTTAAAGAAAAACAATTTTTAGTTAGAATTAGAACCTTTGTAATCTTTAAAGAAGAAACAATTTTTAGTTAGAACCTTTGTAGTCTTTAAAGAAAAACAATTTTTAGTTAGAATTAGAACCTTTGTAGTCTTTAAAGAAGAAACAATTTTTAGTTAGAACCTTTGTAATCTTTAAAGAAGAAACAATTTTTAGTTAGAACCTTTGTAGTCTTTAAAGAAGAAACAATTTTTAGTTAGAACCTTTGTAGTCTTTAAAGAAGAAAAACAATTTTTAGTTAGAATTAGAACCTTTGTAGTCTTTAAAGAAGAAACAATTTTTAGTTAGAACCTTTGTAATCTTTAAAGAAGAAACAATTTTTAGTTAGAACCTTTGTAGTCTTTAAAGAAGAAACAATTTTTAGTTAGAACCTTTGTAATCTTTAAAGAAGAAACAATTTTTAGTTAGAACCTTTGTAGTCTTTAAAGAAAAACAATTTTTAGTTAGAATTAGAACCTTTGTAATCTTTAAAGAAGAAACAATTTTTAGTTAGAACCTTTGTAGTCTTTAAAGAAAAACAATTTTTAGTTAGAATTAGAACCTTTGTAGTCTTTAAAGAAGAAACAATTTTTAGTTAGAACCTTTGTAGTCTTTAAAGAAAAACAATTTTTAGTTAGAATTAGAACCTTTGTAGTCTTTAAAGAAGAAACAATTTTTAGTTAGAATTAGAACCTTTGTAATCTTTAAAGAAGAAACAATTTTTAGTTAGAACCTTTGTAGTCTTTAAAGAAAAACAATTTTTAGTTAGAATTAGAACCTTTGTAATCTTTAAAGAAGAAACAATTTTTAGTTAGAACCTTTGTAATCTTTAAAGAAGAAACAATTTTTAGTTAGAACCTTTGTAGTCTTTAAAGAAAAACAATTTTTAGTTAGAATTAGAACCTTTGTAATCTTTAAAGAAGAAACAATTTTTAGTTAGAACCTTTGTAGTCTTTAAAGAAAAACAATTTTTAGTTAGAATTAGAACCTTTGTAGTCTTTAAAGAAGAAACAATTTTTAGTTAGAATTAGAACCTTTGTAATCTTTAAAGAAGAAACAATTTTTAGTTAGAACCTTTGTAGTCTTTAAAGAAAAACAATTTTTAGTTAGAATTAGAACCTTTGTAGTCTTTAAAGAAGAAACAATTTTTAGTTAGAACCTTTGTAGTCTGTAAAGAAGAAACATTAGTTAGAACCTTTGTAGTCTTTAAAGAAAAACAATTTTTAGTTAGAACCTTTGTAGTCTATAAAGAAGAAACAATTTTTAGTTAGAACCTTTGTAATCTTTAAAGAAGAAACAATATTTAGTTAGAAACTTTAGTGTTTAAAGAAGAAACTCAAGTAAAGGTCTTGTTTTGCTAGCGCGTTGTAGATAAAGTCGACCGTCAACTGCTACGTACGATATGCACGGAGAACTTTCCGTGCATATTGTACGTAGCAGTTAAATTGTAAAGTGATTGTTAATTGCAAAGTTAAATTGTAAAGTGATTGTTAATTGTAAAGTTAAATTGCTCATTTGACGAGCGGCAAACCTAGTTAGGTTTGCCGCTCGGCAAATGACTGAATGAAATTAACTTTTAACCTTACTAAGATATAGACGAAGTCTTCATAAAAAACTGGCTGGGATAGACTGGATACGGAAGGCGGAGAAAATGATTTAGTATTGCAGTACAGGAGCACCGTACGTCTAGCAGTAGATTCCAGTAGACTAAGTTCATTGCCTAAGATACGTATAAACAAATCATTGGCATTGTAACAACGACACAATTTTGAGTTTGTTGAAATTAGTTGCCGCAGGTTTCTGAAGCCTAGAAGCGAAAGTACTCGCGTCATTGTACCGGTGGCGCGAGGAAGAGCGGACACGGGGCTCCAGTCCGGTGCAGCGACAGATCGAGCTGCGCCGAGAGGAGCTCCGTCAGGTCCTGGTGGCGGACTGGCGGCAGAGGCTTATGCGCCTTACCGCCGGCCTCGCTACCGTCGAGGCGATCCGGCCAGTACTCGACGACTGGCTCGGGAGAAGGCACGGCTCCCTTTCGTTCAGGGTGACGCCTAGGTACTGTCGGGGCACGGCTGCTTCGGCAAGTACTTGCGTCGCTTAGGCACGGAGTCGGACGCTAGATGCCACCACTGCGTCCAATGCGGGGAGGACACGACGCAGCACACGCTCTCCGAGTGTGTAGCTTGGGAGGAGCAGCTCCGTGTCCTCACAAATGAAGTAGGAGGCGACCTGACGCTGCCGGCAGTAGTGCGGAGGATGGTTGGTAGCGCAGAGCTTCTGCGAGGAAGTGATGCCGCAGAAGGAAGCTGCGGAACGGGAGAGGGAGATCTCAACTCACTTCCCGGGCCGCAGAAGACGCACCGGGCGCCGAGGAAGGGCGGATAACGCCCCCTTCCGGCCCCCATGACTGGGTACAGGGGCAAGGGACATAGGGAAGTCCCCGCCCCCTATTCAATGGACCCCTAGCGGAGGCGCGGGCGAGTGTCGGCGCGCTCCTCTGAGGCGATGCACGGGGTAGTTTAACACCCCACTACCCCGTGCAGGAGACGAGGCCTGGACAGAGCGGGCCAGCATGAAGGTGTGGGGACGTGGAAGAATTTAGACTCCCGCGGCCCCAAGCGCGCTCGTGATAGAAGAAACACCGGGGTGGTTTTAGTCAGTAAAAGTCTGACAGACCCCGTCGCCCACCCGACATCAGGTCGGCGGCGGACATCCTATGAGGATTATCGCCCCGGAAAAAAAAAGGTTTCTAAAAGCCTCCGTTCCAGCGAAACTTCGATCCCACCAACAACATTCTGTAAAAAACTTGCCAAGTCTAGATGGAGCTGTTTATTTATCTCTAAAAAGTAATGAAATCTAAGACTTGAAATTTTGGATTTTAAGTATGTCATTATAGCTTACTGGATGACGAAAATTTCTGCGTTCTGGTCTCAACCAGAGGTTCTCAAATAGGGACCTGAAAATGGAGCGAAATGGTTCGGGTAAAGGATGGTACGGCAGCGTTTGCTTCGCGCTCGACTTGACGATTGCCGATCTGCGCCTTTTAGCAACAAAGTATTTACTCACGAACTCAAGCTGTGCATCGACCAGCATGTCTCCAATTGTACACTCTCCAAACACACAGTCATCAAACCGCATGGTGTTCTCTGTAGAGCCCACTGGGACATTCTCCGCTTCGTGCACTCGCTTAGCATAGGGAGCCAGCTTCGCTTTTATGGTGGGATCTGAAATGTACAGAATAAGATTTATTAGGAATGATTCAAAACAATAAACGTTGGTCCCGGCTGTCATCGTCATCATCTCAGCGTTAATCCCAGTCCCATCTAAGGCTCTTTCAGGTTTGGAGTTTGGGGTCCGCTTTACCAGTCTAACTGCTGATTTGGCTAAACGTCGATAATTTTTCGTGAAGCGACTGTCGTCTGACCTCCACAACCCGAAGGCGATATCGAAGCATTGCAGTTAGACCAATTGTTGGACTTTTGAGGGCTCTAACCACCCGTAACGACTGCAATTAGATGTTCGTATGGCAACCGGGATCAACGGCTTAACTTGCTTTCCGAGGGACGACCAGAACAATGCAAATAATCATATTCATGCATACAATTGTTTGCACTACGCGGGTATCGAACCCGCGCCTCCTTGCACAGGGGCCGCGTTCGCTACCGCTACGCCACGGAGGCGTTGGCGCTGGCTGTCATTTGTAAATATTTGACAGTCGTTACTGGGGGCAATCGCGCTAACATAATTCAACCCCCCTCAATTTAACCCCCCCTGGTCGTCAGAAGTCTGAAAGTCTGACCACCAGTCTTACCAAAAGGTATCGTATTACCCAGTAACTGGAATGTGGAAGGCAGATAGGCAGTCGGTCCATATAAAATACTGGTATTCAGCAGAACCCGGTAAGACTGAAGCTTACTTCAACATAGTTTTGATTAGATTAGGCAGATGATGATAGGTAAGACTTCCCTGTATAATACTGGCATTCAGCAGAACCCCGTAAGACTGGAAGCTTACCTCAACATAGGTGAGAAATGATTAGGCAGATGATGATAAGTAAGACTTCCGTATATAATACTGGTATTCAGCAGAACAAAGGTTGATGATGATGATTCAGCAAAACCCGGTAAGACTGGAAGCTTACCTCAACGCAGTTGGGAAAAGATTAGGTACATGATGATAGGTAAGACTTCCCTGTATAATACTGGCATTCAGCAGAACCCCGTAAGACTGGAAGCTTACCTCAACATAGGTGAGAAATGATTAGGCAGATGATGATAAGTAAGACTTCCGTATATAATACTGGTATTCAGCAGAACAAAGGTTGATGATGATGATTCAGCAAAACCCGGTAAGACTGGAAGCTTACCTCAACGCAGTTGGGAAAAGATTAGGTACATGATGATAGGTAAGACTTCCCTGTATAATACTGGTATTCAGCAGAACCCGGTAAGACTGGAAGCTTACCTCAACATAGTTTGGATTAGATTAGGCAGATGATGATAGGTAAGACTTCCCTGTATAATACGGGGGGTAATCGCGCTAAATAAAACAGTAGAAGTTCAACTCTTGTTCGTATCTAATCCGAAGCTTACCTCAACATAGTTGGGAAAAGCTTAGGCAGATGATGATAGGTAAGACTTTCCTGTATAATACTGGTATTCAGCAGAACCCGGTAAGACATATACACATCGATCAGATTCACATTTATTTCAGTGGCACAATTTAATGTCAAGTTCGTCTCCCGCGAAAGGTTATCAACGATGTTAATTTACAATAACCATTACGTAATCTATTACTTTAAGGTCAAACTATTTATAAATAACCTTCTACTTATCATTGATACTGCAGTTTGTAAGTTAAAATAATAACTGCAATCATCTTCAGTGTATCGATGGTAATCTAAATGGGCTCAGCGCAGAGTTTATCTCGTGTTTGGCGTCATCGCTGACGTTCATTATAAATAATTGTATGTTTTAAAACCTATCTGAAAATTGAAGTGCGGACTTTTACATAATTATGCAACATTCCATGTTATTTTTTTTTATAATTATAAACTAGTGCTTGACGACAATCCCGCCTGATGGTAAGCGACCTTGCAATCGTTGATGGTAAAGCGCGCTAGTTTATTAAAAGCCTATTCACTCAAAAGATCTGAGTGAATAGGAAGCAAGACAGCAGTTCTGCTAGGTGATGCAATTTTAAATCCAATAACACGACTAACGATGCTGCGCCAGAGGGAGATTGATGTGGAAACCCTCCACGAAAAAACTACCACAGCAATATTATTTTGGCGCAGCGTACCAGGCACACATCGCAACACAACTGCTCAGACCCGTCATCTGTACGGCTTCGCCAGACATCATGCTGGAAAACGACGAGGCGATTGACGACAAAATTTTGTCTGGTGGGTGGTAACTTCTGCCGGCAGCCGATGTTATGGCCTACCACCGAGATCAATATTATAAATTCGAAAGTACATACTATTTGAAGGTATACAGTGTGTAGTATATTCTTTATCCATTCCTAAACCTAGTGTCTGCAAGCTTGAGTGAATAATCTCTTAATAAACTAGAGCTCTTTACCATCAACGATTGCATTACTGCTTACCATCAGGCGTGGCCAAACACTAGTTTATAATGTTAAAAATCCCGGCATCCCGGCGATGTCCCGATGATACAGGAATCAACCAAACCGAATCGAATTGTAACCACGAATTCAGTACCTACATATTTTGGACTCACAAAGCTGCGTAGACACTGTTCTATAAATATGAATAAAGTATTAATACGAGTGCAAAATTATGTGCCCAACGATTTCATATGGAAAATTGTACGAATGCTGTCAGATTTATTTCACGCACTATCGCGCGAGGCGCGCTGAACTATGACAAGAGACTTTTATAGAACCCAATCTATCACAGCTCAATGCCGGAAACAGGCCTCTTCTAGACTTTGCTACAACTCTGGATTCCGCATCCAATTTCCTAGCCACCTTCTTCAGGTCGTCAGTTCTAGCTGAAGGGTGACATACAATGCGCTTGCAGACTAGACAAGAGAGCTTACCTTCTGGTATAGATCGGTCCAGGAACAGCGGGTTGCCTTCCCATTTGACGTAGTCTCCGCGGAAGTCAAAGTAGACCGTCAGGTTGCCCATGTATTTGGTGAAGGCGGAGGCTTGAACTATCAGCACCTGGAATAAGGGAGATTGTGTGAACTTAAATATACGCAATAAGGTGGAGTTTCTCCTGTATATAATACTAGCGGCCGCCAGCGACTTCGTTCGCGTGGTTTAGTCATGCTCCACTCCTACTGGTCGCAGCGTGATGTTATATAGCCTAAAGCCTTCCTGGATTAATGGGCCAGTAGTTCCTGAGATTAGCGCGTTCAAACAAACAAACAAACTCTTCAGTTTAATATATTAGTATAGATTATTAATCGATAAACACTGCACTGACCGCGGTCTATTCTACACAACTAATGAAAAATTGTTCGCCTTTACATTTCCTTTTATTTTATTACATAGATCTCTTTGAATAATTGTGTTTTAAATGTGTGTAAAGGTCAAACGAAGATATTTCCTTACGAATCACCTTCAACAGGCGAAGAGAGCTGATGTCTAAAATATGAACGTTTAAGACAGTGTGTCCGCAGCACCGAGGCCCGTCATCATGAATATATCAGAACGTGATTCAAAGCATCGAGAAACTTTTCTTCCAATTTAAAGAAGAAAGCGCGGGTTTCATTTATCATTGTAAAAGTTATTCATTTCTTTTAATAATGTTTACGCTAGAAGTATCGAATCATGTGCTCCTTTTTAGGGTTCCGTACCTCAAAAGGAAAAAACGGAACCCTTATAGGATCACTTTGTTGTCCGTCTGTCTGTCTGTCTGTCTGTCTGTCAAGACCCTTTATCTCAAGAACGCGTGGACGTATCAAGCTGAAATTCACATGAAATACTCGGGTCTATTGTCCCTATAAGCTGTGAAAATATCAAACTTCTAAGCCAAGCCAATCAAAAGATACAGCCGATTATGTCGATATTTTCAACAAATTTTCGACACTCGCAAAGGAATCAAAACCTACAAGATACTTCCCGTAAACTCAGAATCTTGAAAATTGGCATGAAGCATTGTTATATAATGCACATATAGGAAAAATTGCGAAAATCCCATTTTTTTAGTTATATAATACAATAAACATATTTTAATAAAATGGAACTTACTACCTTATTTCTCACGAACGAAAAAAGTTATCTAATTGAAATTTATACCAAATACCTAGGTCTATTGTCCCTTTAAGCTGTGAAAATATCAAACTTCTAAGCCAAGCCAATCAAAAGATACAGCCGATATGTCGATATTTTCAACAAATTATCGACACTCGCAAAGGAATCAAAACCTATAGGATACTTCCCGTAAACTCAGAATCTTGAAATTTGGCATGAAGGATTGTCATATAATGCAAATATAGGAAAAATTGCGAAAATCAGATTTTTTTAGTTATATAATATAATAAACATAATTTAATAAAATGGAACTTACTACCTTATTTCTCACGAACGAATAAAGTTAGCAAATTGAAATTTATACCAAATACCTAGGTCTATTGTCCCTTTAATCTGTGAAAATATCAAACTTCTAAGCCAAGCCAATCAAAAGATACAGCCGATATGTCGATATTTTCAACAAATTTTCGACACTCGCAAAGGAATCAAAACCTACAGGATACTTCCCGTAAACTCAGAATCTTGAAATTTGGCATGAAGGATTGTCTTAAAATGCAAATATAGGAAAAATTGCGAAAATCCCTTTTTTTAGTTATATAATATAATAAACATATTTTAATAAAATGAAACTTACTACTTTATTTCTCACGAACTAATAAAGGTATCAAATTGAAATTTATACCGAAATACCTAGGTCTATTGTCCCTTTAAGAAGTGAAAAAATCAAACTTCTAAGTTAAAGCGATCAAAAGATACAGCAGTTTATACCGACACCTTACACGAATTTCCATCACACGCTAGGGAATCAAAACCTACAAGGTACTTCCCGTGAACTCAGAATCTTGAAATTCGGCATGAAGCAACGTTATATTATAGTCATCATCATCATCACAACGTTAATCCCAGTCGCATCTGATGCCTTTTCAGCTTTGGAGTCTGGGGTCCGCTTTACCAGTCCTACTGCTGATATGGCTAAACTTCGACATTTTCCGTGTAGTGACTGCCGTCTGACCTCCACAACCCGAAGGCGACATCGAAGCATTGCAGTTAGACCAATTGTTGGATTTTTGAGGGCTCCAACAACCCGTAACGACTGCCATTAGCTGTTCGTATGGTAACCGGGACCAACGGCTTAACGTGCTTTCCGAGGCACGACCAGACCAGTGCAAAATTCATATTCATGCATACAAATACTTGCACTGTGCGGGGATCGAACCCGCGCCACCTTGCGCAGCGGCCGCGTCCGCTACCGCTACGCCACGGAGGCTGTCAACGTTATATTATAGTACAGACTTAATAAGGAAAAATTGTGAAAATAATAAATTTGAAGTTACATATAATATTAAAATATTATTTTTGCTTAGGTACATGACATAAAATATTTTTTTAATAATTATAAACTTACTACCTACCCTTTTTCACATGAATGCGTAGAGATATTAAAGTCGAAATTCATATCAAACACTTCTTAAATCTAATTGCTTCTAAACTGTGAAAAATTCTAAATCAATGCAAGTATTATAAATGCGAAAGTAACTCTGTCTGTTACGCTTTCCCGCCTAAACTTCTCAACCGATTTTGATGAAGTTTGGCACAGACAATCTTTAGACCCTGCGAAAGGACATTAGCTACCTTTTATCCCGGAAAAATTTGATGTTCCCGAGGGGAATTTAAACAGCGCGATATAACCGAACTCCACGCGGGCGAAGCCGCTGGCGGAAAGCTAGTACGTCATAAATTGTAAACCGCTACGTTTGTATGGCGGAACCCTCGGTGTGCGAGTCCGACTCGCATTTGGCCGGTTTTTTTGTTTGGGATGGGATAACATCAAATGACCTCTCCCGTTTGGGTGGAGTGGAAAGGCGTGTCAGACTTTTACTGACTAAACCCCTTCACTTGCCTGTAGTAGACCAGAGCCACGGTTTCTTTTTTAACCAACCCGCAACCCTGACCAAGGAGATGACCACAGGTCTTCGTGGACCCCGTCACTATGTGCTGACATCTCTTTGAGTCGCTCGTGAAACACAACGTGCCGTCAAATCATGATTGTCCTAAATTCATGGTAACAATTTGCCCTTACCCTGCCACCACGTATATCACAGGTATAAGGAACAGGGTCTAAAGTTCACTCATCCTCCATAGGAAAGGGAGGATCCACCGACCAGACCAGGGTGTTGTGTCTGACAGGCAATTGCCCGACGGTTGAAGTCAAGAATTTGCATATATGCTAGTAGCGCGGTAGAATAGCTTGGGAGATACAGGACTTGCGTGACATCATTCATGATCATCATCATCTCCGCGTTAATTCCAGTCGCATCCGAAGCTTTTCAGCTTTGGGGTCTGGAGTCCGCTTTACCAGTCTAACTGCTGATTTTGGCTAAACTCCAAAATTAACCGTAACGCCACTGCCGTCTGACCTCCACAAACCGAAGACGATATCGAAGCATGCAGTTAGACGAACTGTTGGATTTTTGGGGGCTCCAACAACCCGTAACGACTGCCATTAGATGTTCGTATGGCAACCGGGACCAACGGCTTAACGTGCTTCCCGAGGCACGACCAGACCAGTGCAAATACACAAGCATTATACGGATGCGATGTTGTAGATACCTCTACAACAGAATAAAGTGTACCACCATACTCATTATAACTTCTGTGTTATTATCTGAACAAAATATAACTTATTTTTATTCTTTTACCTCATGTTTCTTATCAGCGGAGTTCTCAACGAAGACCGGGTAGGTTCCGTCGACCGTCTCCCCACTAGGAGCGACTCCATTCCACAGTAAAGAATGAGTGTGTCCTCCCACAATGATGTCAATATGCTCTGCAGCGTCACGGGCTATCTCTCTGGAAAACAAAAAGAGAGTGAGTTATAGTCAAGAGTTTTTTCATACATAAGAGTGACAATCAAGAGTTATTCTCCTAGTCAAGGGTTTGAAGTCTGCTTAGGACCGTGGGTGCGTGTTAGGAGCCTCTTGGCTTCGTATAAAAATGTGTATCCTAATTTTTATTATTACTATTTTTATTATTATATTTATTACTTTTTTTATTTTAAACTAGCTTTCCGCCCGCGGCTTCGCCCGCGTAGAATTCGGTTATATCACGCTTTTTAGATTCCCCTCGAAAATATCAAATTTTTCAATAAAAGGTAGCCTATGTTTAAGCGGGAAAGCGTAATAGACAGACAGACAGAGTTACTTTTGCATTTATAATATTAGTATGGATGTGTTTAGTTTAGTTTCACGATCTTCCTTACCAGTTGTAATAAATACTTTTTATTTTCTATTATTGAGTTTTTCCGCTGAGAATTTCTTAGTAGCGAAGTGCGGATTACCAGTGTATCCACACTTCGATAGTAACAAATTCTACAAAAAACACCAGCGGCGTCCAGTGAGACGGGAACCCGTGGACTGCCACAGGTTCCCGTCTCACTGGATGCAGCTGTTTACATGGGGCGATTGCCTATCGAGCCTTTATAACCCATTTACTGGGTGAGTAACACTACCCAAAGAGCTATAAATAACAGTCGGGATACGAAGCAAGGTCTCGGTAAGAATAAGAAATTTTATTTGCCCAAACATGTGTATACAAAATAAAAAACCTCATGCATGTAGGATCTTGAGAAAGAGTGGCTCACGACATGTCTGCCATTTCTCGGTATGTGATGATGAGCATCCGTGATTCGTGAGCTCCCGTGAGGGAGCGGGAATCTCAGCGCCTTCACGTTGCTAGCCACTGCAGGAGACGCCATAGTCGGGAGACAACATCGATCTACCGGGCAGCGTAGGCGCGGGCTTACGGGCGACAAGCAATGGGCAGCTCGCCGTCCGGTAAGGACCGGCCCGGGTTGACGGCGTGTTTTGTTCCACGCGCGCCTCATAGATTTCAGCACATAGTGACGGGGTCCGCGAAAACCGATGCCTGGTATGGCTGCGGGTTGTTATAAAGAGATACCGTCACCCTGGCGCACAGGTAAGTGAACGAACACTGGTGAGTTATAGTCAGTAAAATACTGATACGCCCTTCCGCTCCACCCAGGACGGAGGAGGTCATTTGATGATGTCCCTACCGCAAAAGAAAATGTCACCAATCCACGGGGAGGATCCATGGACCTCAGTAAGCACTGCTTAACCCTAAAGATTGGCCCATACTGTTATTTTTTGCTCCTAGTTTTACCCACAGTAATGCCAGAAAACAATGCCAGTGGTTAAAACATCAGCTTCTCAAGTATGAGTGTGTGGGTTCGATTCCAGGTCAGGCAAGTACCAATGTAACTTTTCTAAGTTATATGTACTTTCTAAGTTTATCTTGGACACTAATGACTGATTAAAAAGGTGAAGGAAACATCTTGAGGAAACCTGGACTATTAAGTGGACAAAATCGCCAACCGGTATTGAACAAGCGTGATGATTACGCTTAATCCTTCTCTGTATGAGAGGAGACCTGTGCCCAGCAGTGGGACGATAAAAAGGTTGATGATGATAATAAATGCCAAAATTTGTAGGTATTAAAAACATTTTTTAATGAAGTATAGCATAATTTCTAAGATAGACAATACTATGCAATCGGCATGCGCTAGCTTATTAAGCGAGACGACCCAAATAGCGACAGAGTTGCTTTTACTAGAAACCTTGCAACGATTGTAGCAAAGTCAATTACATAATAGATACGTGTACAAAATACATTAATTCCTACACATTAAAGCTTAGTTTACACTACAAATTGAATCATTATTATATTTTTATTTACAGTACGGTAATACAATTTTTATGTCAATGACTTGAGTGTCTGGTAGAACTCTGAATCCAAGTCATTGATATAGTTAATATCCGTTTATCTTGAAATAGGGGTAGCAATCCCCCGAAAATACATCGAATCTTTTAATTTATTGTCTTTAAATATCGTCATCCATTAGGCATCCTAAAAGAAAAGACTCTTATCTTTTTTATAATTATAAACTAGTGCTTGACCGTAATCCCGCCTGATGGTAAGCAGTGATGCAATCATTGATGGTAAAGCGCGCTAGTTTATTAACAGCCATCACTCAAAATAACTGAGTGAATAGGAAGGAAGACGGCAATAGATCTGGAGACCCTCCATGACCACATATACACACATAGGCACAAATTTATTGTACCTACAACAAGGCTCAAGAAAATAGGTGGCTCTTTCAGATGCCAATGTATACATTTTTACAATGGACTTCCAGAGGTGGTTCAAGATCTGAGCCTGAATAAATTCAAATCCTTCATTAAACGTAAGTTGTGTCAGAAAGCATTTTATAGTGTGAAGGATTATATTGAGGACAAAAAGGCTTGGGCTTGAGCTGCGTCCGATTTCTATACAATGATTGTTCTTTGATTTTTCCTCTTGTAGTTTTAATATGTAATTGTTTATGTTATTTATTCAAAGCCTGTATTACACATATGTAGCCAAGCATATTGTACGTTACGGAATTGTATCGCTGACAGAGGTGTTCGGCACTTGTACAGCTACACAGGAGCTAAACTTTCCACAGATTCGGGAACACTGTTGGAGCTGCTGAACCTTGGACAAAACTATCTTAGCATTGTGTAGATTCAATTTCTTAGTATTATATAATTGCATGGCAAACGTGTGAGCACAATGTACGAATGTGCTGTAAGGCATTTATTTGTTGGGTTAGTCTTTTTTATTGACTTAATTGTGCTCTGGCTGTTGAGAGTATGTCATGCTCACTCAAATGTCTCGCTGATGGTG
The DNA here is from genome assembly GCA_017933935.1 of Sesamia nonagrioides. Classification (NCBI taxonomy): domain Eukaryota; kingdom Metazoa; phylum Arthropoda; class Insecta; order Lepidoptera; family Noctuidae; genus Sesamia; species Sesamia nonagrioides. The sequence goes on along the minus strand of JADWQK010000998.1, from coordinate 763,679 downwards.
GCGTGTGTTTTGGGTCATTGGGTTCCCTTCGATATGGTTGAGCTGAATGATGCTGATCCATACGTCATGTTCGTGAACGGACGCCGTCGGAGGGGACTGGTCATCTCTTAGCTGCCACGGCGTATTTTAATTTCTGAATTGATTTTTGTATGTTTTCCATAATGGACGCTCTCAGCGTACAATATATTTCTGCATCGTTCTCACGCGGTTGATTTCAACATGAATGATGTAATCAAATATTTGTAACAATAGCTTAAAAATTTAAAAGAGTGTCCATGGAGTTTCTTGCCCGTTCTTCTCCATAGGTACCTACTCTTTGGAATGGGCGACTAGCTTCATCTTATTGACTGACCGACCTTCTGACAATTCAAAAGTGCCTGTAACTGGTTTATTTGAAATAAATGATTTGATTTGATTTTGATTTGACCAAACTCACAACAAAACAACATTTGGCGCATCGTATCCGGCACACATCGCATCACAACTGTTTAGAACCGTCCTCCTTACGGCTTCACCAGACATCATGCCGGAACACGACGAATCGCTTGGCGACAAGACTTTGTCTGGCTTTGTCATAACACTAGTCTTCACATGACTTCAAATTTGCAATGAAACAACACTCATTTACTTGTCTCATACCTCTTCGTAAAGTCCAGTACTTATAGTCTAATTGAGCAATTTTATCATCTCCTCTTGTGTATTGTGGACACGACAATGGATTCTCAGATCCGACGATTGATAAAATGGTTTAACTAGTATAGGATGTTGTTTTCTTATCATAATTATCTTGTCGAGGGTATAAAGTTCATGATTGTGGGTGAGATATATTAAGAACTATGTTATGTACCGACGACAGCAGGTCAAACTACCCGAAAGTGTCAAATATTCACAATCAACTTTGAGCCTTTATACTTTATACATAACGTTGAAAATCCAATAAAATAAATGTGACGGATTGTAGTACCTTGATGTGCTATCGTCTCTGCCATTGGAATCATATTCTATGTCACTTGGGAGAAAAATGTCAAAAGTGTAAGCGGGTGTATAGCATGATCAGCCCCAGGATGCCTGTGTCCCTATAGCAGCAGTAAGCCCTGCTCCCTAATCTGCGAACACACACACACACACACACATTTTCACATTTTTGTCAAATGATTCCCACTAGTTGGGATCGTTTGGACCGAACAGACCAATGGGCGGTCCAAACGACGGATCGTTTGGACCGCACACGAATACATTTCTGTCAAATGATTGCGACTAGTTGGGAAACTAGTCGCAATCATTTGACAAAAATGTGTTCGCCGATTAGGGGGCAGGGCTGTGTGCTGCTTGAAGGACACAGGCATCCTCTCTTTTGAGGGCCATTTGCTGTAAATGACAACGCGGGCCCAGTACGGGTTAGTAGATGGCAGATGTCTTCAAATTTTTAGATCTAGTATATGCCGGTTGCCTCCCGATGTTCATCTTATCAGTTTTGAGGGTAAATGTAATGAAATTATTTAAACAAAATAAAGTGCCTGTCTGCGGGGCAATTACGTAACACATTATCAATTGGAATCGATTTCAATTTGACAGGTTAACAACACTCATTGCGTTATTTAAGTGTTGTGTTGACAAATTTTTCAAACTTATGAAGCAATGGTTTAGAAATTTGCTTTAAAATGATGCAGATTTCGATTAATAGTCTGTTACGTAATTAGGTTGCTGGTTTCGTATCCACAACTAAACAGGATTGTACTTCCACTTACTTGTCAACTTCAAGTCCACAATGAGACAGCAGTATGATTATGTCCACTCCTTGTTCGTGCAACGCTTCTGCTTCGCGTTTCGCTGCCTCTTTTGGGCTGGTAAACTTCACCTTACCAGGGGATGATAATTTCTGTAAAGAGTAATTATTTATATTAGCATTTTTCGATAAAAAAAATATTAAAGATTTAGTTGTACACAAACACAACACATGACTATTAAGCATTACTAATTTAAGGTTTACTCGAATTAAATACTTAAACATTAACTTTATTTTAGTAATAATTAAGTTTATTTCAGACTGACAAGCATTATTTAATATAGGTTTAAATATTAAAATATTATGTTTAAAGTTGTATCAACAACTTAATTTTATTGTATAGGAATTTAAGTATTTTTCTATAACTTAAGTACCTATTTATGTTTCTCAAATTAAGCACGAACGTGAAATCAAACTTAATCTATGTTTGATTTAGGTACAACCTACTTCATAACTTAGTTTAATGTCGTGAACTCGTGACAGAATGCACATACAACATGTAAAGAAAACCCTGTCCGATCCGTGAAGGTATTGTTAGGTATCGATAACTGATTCTATTAATGGCTACAAAGCCAAAGGCTAAACTTAAAAAAAAAACCCCTAAAAAATAAATATTATTTCGCAAAAAGAGGTAACTTAATACATGTGCGATAGGCAATACATGCACGGGCGAAGGGGAACAGGGCACGCGGCACGTGGTCGCATCGCTCATAATAATACCACCAAAAATGGTGTTGTCACTTTTTAAAAAAATACCGAGTTGGAATTAATTCGCGAAAAAAAAAAGATTATTTCAAAATTCATTAGTCTTTCATAATTTATTTGATCATGTGTTTACCTAACCTTTATTATCCTTATGGGTCGGACGGGGATTTCTTTACATAATTGTATACTTATGTCCTGTCATTTATATGGAGAACATTATAAAAAGAGTATTTTAAAAGTGACATTGTCGTTTATTGCTATTTGTTTTGTGAAACCATAACTTGTATTATTTACACAACTGTCCTTTAGAAATTTTATGTTGAATGTAATGGATGTTTTGAATGCAATTTAATTTCATAAATGAACTGTTACTGTCTATTAAATTAATTAAATTTAATTCTAATACATCCTTCAGTTTCATAGTTAACTTCAACTATATCTGACGATTCGTGAATCGTGATACTTATCGACTGTACATAGACATTTAACTGAGGAGTATATTTATAATACAGTCCATTCACACTTATTTTACCTCTGATAGAAGAAATCTAACAACAGTCTACGGGAGCGAGGGATTGGAACAATTTTCCGACGGTGGTGTTTCCGTCTGACTAGAATTTAAGTGTCTTCAAAGGTAGAGTAAATAGGCTCTTAATAAAATAGCGCGCTTTACCATCAACGATTCCATCACTGCTTAGCATCAGGCGGGATTGCAGTCAAGCACTAGTTTATAATTATTTAAAAAAAAAATGTGAAAAAAAAACCACCGCGCGTTGTAAACTGAAGTCAACGCGGACGGAGTCGCGGGCAACAGCTAGTATTTAATAAAACACTGTTTATTTAAAAAACACAAGTCATGCGTTTATTAATAAAACACAAGTCATGCGTTTATTAATAAAACACAAGTCATGCGTTTATTAATAAAACACAAGTCATGCGTTTATTAATAAAACACAAGTCATTCGTGGTTCTTCTAGGAAGCACATCATAGTAAAAAGAAAAAGTATTTATTGACATGTTTTTACCTATTACTTACTATACAAAGATATTTTACTTTATACGAAGTTGAATACAGTTTATTCAGAATAAGCAACTGAATCGATTCCAATCATTTTTACACCATGTTATATATTTTCCCAAATATATTTATACTAGCTTTCCGCCCGCGGATTCGCCCGCGTGGAGTTCGGTTATATCGCGCTTTTTAGATTTCGCTCGGGAACATCAAATTTTTCCGGGATAAAAGGTAGCCTATGTTCTTTCTCAGGGTCTAAAGATTGTCTGTGCCAAATTTCATCAAAATCGGTTGAGAGGTTTAGGCGGGAAAGCGTAACAGACAGACAGACAGACAGGCAGACAGGCAGAAAGACAGACAGACAGACAGACAGATAGACAAACAGACAGACAGAGTTACTTTCGCATTTATAATATTAGTATGGATAATGGTGCAGTGTGGTTACCGTGCGCACAACACATTTCACCGCGGATCATAGTGTCGGCTAGCGTCGTCGCTACAAGGGCGAGCGGGCGAGCGGCTCGTTGACCATATTTTTGTAGGGACAACCAGGGTACATAACAAACTCATAACTTTATGATTCCAAGTCGGCTGACGGCAGAATTTACCACCCGCCAGACAAAGTCTTGCCGCCAAGCGATTCGTCGTGTTCAGGCATGATGTCTGGTGAAGCCGTGGTGGACGGGTCTGAGCAGTTGTGTTGCGATGTGTGCCGAGTACGATGCGCCAAATGTTGTTGTGTCGGGAGTTTGGTCGTGGAGGGTCTTCACATCAATCTCCCTCTGGCGCAGGATCGTTGGTCGTGTTGTTGGGTTTAACGTTGCACCATCTCGCTCAATTGCCGTCTTTCTTCCTATTCACTAAGTTTTTTTTAAGTGAATGGGTTTAATTAACTAGCGCGCTTTACCATCAACGATTGCTTCACTGCTTACCATCAGGCGGGATTGCAATCAAGCGGTAGTTTATAATTATTAAAAAAAATGTACAAAGATCTTTACTTAAAAACATTGGACACGTGTTTCTGGTTTTGGATATAAAAAAAATAGCGTATATTTCACACGCAGACGACTCCGCTATAGGTACTTAAGCATGACTATTAAAATTAATGTCTTTAAACACGAACACTATTAAAGAGATTTTGAATAAAAATTTTAAACGTGACTAGTTAAGGTATTCACGCCAAATTCGTTAGAATCACGCTACGAATAAACACGCCACTAACTTACACGCTTGAGCGTTCTATGGTCTTTCACGCACTTCCGCTATATGTCACAATTATTATTTATGAATAATAAATACCCGTAATGTCTTAGTCACATATAGTAAGACATCACGGGTCATCACAGGGAGAATAGATTTTCTCGGTGGTAGGCCATAACATCTGCTGCCGGCAGAAGTTACCACCGATCACTAACCAAACGAAATCTTGCCGCCAAGCGATTCGTCGTGTTCCGTGCGGAGAACGGATCTGAGCAGTTGTGTTGCGATGTGTGCCGGGTACGATGGGGTCTATTGTTGTGTCGAGATTTTGGTCGTGGAGGGTCTCCAGATCAATCTCTCTCTGACACAGCATCGTTGGTCTTGTTGTTGGATATAACATTGTATCACCTCACTCAACTGCCGTCTGCCTTCCTATTCACTCAGATTTTTGAGTGAATAGGCTTTTAATAAACTAGCGCGCTTTACCATCAACGATTGTATCACTGCGTACCATCAGGCGGGATTGCGGTCAAGCACTCGTTTATAATTATATTAAAAAAAAAAGATATACTCTCTTCTTTTTAATGGAGTCCACCTAATCTCGCCATCTCTTTCTGGGTATGCAGCGATGCCTAATGGAAATGCCATTAGGCATTAAGAGGGATCCTGCCCCCTAATCGGCGAACACATTTTTGTCAAATGATTGCGACTAGTTGGCATCAGTTGGGATCGTTTAGACCGCCCATTGGTCCGTTAGGTGCAAACGATCCCAACTAGTTGCAATAATTTGACAAAAATGTGTTTGCCGATTAGAGGGCTGGATGGCTCATAAGTTTGGCTATTAGTCGTCGGACATGCAGTATTTGTGTCCAACCCAACATTTTAGCGCAGAAGTTTTCCGACTGACATCAGTTATCATTGTTATGGAACAGATGGTAAACATCACATAAATAATTCAACAAAAACCAGGCTCCATTTTAAACGTTCGCTTCCTGTTTTCGGTCATTTTTAATGTAGTAATGGCCATAGGCTCGGCCCCTATTACATGGGATTTAAACACAAATTGCAAAATTTGAGTGTACACCATTATTATTTATTTACACTTTTGCACATGAACTGTACAGCAGACGCGGACTTAATGCCGTAGGCATTCTCTACCAGTCAGCCACGGGTGGTGAAGAGATTAGATGGCTGGTGCTTTACTTGGTCTTCTATAGGATGCATTCTGGTGGGTGTGCGAGGGAATTGCCACCATCGGACAACCCGTCGTACGGCAACTTTCCACCCTTACGTTGTTAATACCACTACGATCCTGACGAAGCGTTCCGATTCTTCTTTATTCCGGGTATATCGAAGGACTGGAACAATTTGCCGGCGGCGGTGTTTCCGTCACACTACAATTTGAGTGTCTTCAAGGCTAGAGTGAATAGGCTCTTAATAAACTAGCGCGCTTTATCATCAACGATCGCATCACTGCTTACGATCAGGTGGGACTGCGGTTAAGCGCTAGTTTATAATTTATAAAAACAAAAAAAAAGAAACTCTTAACATGATTTAAACAAAGAATTAAATAAGCTATATACCAACACATATATACTAATACCAAAATATATACTTATAATATATACAAAACTAAAACTTGAGAGAGAGGTGTTGAAATGACTCTCTCTACTCTAATTGTTGCGAAAATAACTGCAATTTCAGCTTCAATGCAAACCAACTGGCGGCCATCCTGATATCACGAGGAAGTGCATGCCACAGAAGAATGGATTGAATATGAAATGAAGAATGAACAAAGTCAGACGTATGTGAAGGACAGAGTAAGAGCAGATTGTTAAAAGAACGCAGATTCTTAGTGTGCGAAGAACATAAATATTGGAAGTGAATCACAAGATAAGAAGGAGGATTTCTTCCTTATTTTGTTGTCTAAGGTCTTTAATAGAGCAGCAGTGTTCTAGTGGTATCGGCTACGACTTAAAAGTTTGTCGTAAGTTCGAATTCCATCAGGCACTTTACTTTGTGTAAATTATTTCATCACCATTGCTCTTCAAACGGTTAAGGAAAACAGCTTGAGGAAACCGGCATGTCCTAGAAGCAAAAACTTCGAAGACACGTGACATCTACCAACCCACACTGGGCCAGCGTGGTGGATTACGGCCCACTCCCTCTCAGCGAGAGGAGGCCTGTGTCCCAACAGTGGGAACATAATATAATAGGCTGATTATGTAGGGTCGTTCAGAAAGCTAAATCATACTATAGACTAATCTTGCTATCGGTCTTGGAGTCGCAAGTATCTGTCTGGAGAAGGCCATTCGCGAGCCAAGACGAGCCAAACACATAAAAGAAGGGAACTAGCCCGTCCTTACTAGTGTTGGGCTTGTTTAATGTCATGAAATACGACAAGATAGCCTCCGTAAATCCTCGTAGATTCCGCCTGTATAAGGATGCGGGCGGAAAATGGTGATTGAATAAGGATTCAATCAGACTTCTTTTTGGATGCTGTTCAGTAAGTTTAAATAAACTTTTCAAAAGCGAAGCACTAAATTTTAAAACTTAACTCATTGGTTCTAATTGTAGGTAAGCATAGACAATTTCTTGCTTGACACCTTTCTAATTTCTATGTTATTGTATGTAAAGAATAATACTTCAGTTTTTAAAGTAGATATTTATTTATTATATGATTTTAAAATAGATATATGATGGGAATATTACATGATTTTAAAATAAATATATTTCATGAATATTAAATGATTTTAAAATAGATATGCTACATAGTTTTGATACTATGAATTGAAAGTATACAATAATTATCCACAATTTGTAACTGCAATTCTCAAGAATGTGTCTCATATGTCAAAATGTCACCATAATATGTAGTTCTAGATGATAATAATACATTATCTGACATCTTGATATCATGGGTATTCACTATCATGAGTTCAAGTGAGCACGTTGTTATGATATAGCTACATATATAGTTATCACTGTTATCACACATAATTATAGACATACCTATATATAAAATAACTAAGTACCTATACAACTGTATCACAATTGTAATTTAAATGCTCAATCTTGACATCACGTTAAATTTTAATAATAATATTTTTTTATATTCAATATTTTAGTCCCAATTTTAAATTTTAACCTGCCTATATTATGTGTACCTAATATGAATTCATAATGTCGATTATAACATTTTATTTTATGTTTCTAATTTTATAATTTGTATTCATAATTTATAATAAAATTGATTTTCTTTTAGTATTTACACCTGTGTATATTTATGCTGTGGTCTTCTGTAATTAAAGGAGCGCCTTCTTCCATTATTGTATTTTCGTATTTTATATGACGTGTATTCTTTATTGGAGATCCCAATAAATATATAAATAAACCTTGGAAGATATAATACAATACAATGTAATACAGTTTTGAAATTCTCATAAACTTATCTTGGATTTTATCTCTCTCGAGTCAAGATGGATGACGAAAATGTTCTCGTATCAGTAGTCAGATTAATTATTGACCCAATGTTGCCGTATCTACATTACATGTAGGTGCAAAAGGAATCTTATCATGCCTCAATGGTTGATGTCGATGACATTACACACACAGGTGGAGACACATGACCTTATCTGCCTGCTTTTGCGACATATTCGCCAAAAATGTAAACAATTACGAGTACATTTTTTTTTTTATCCATACAAACATTATAAATGCGAAAGTAACTATGTATGTCTGTCTGTCTGTTACGCTTTTCCCGCTTAAACCTTTCCACCGATTTTGATTAAATTTGGCACAGACAATCCTTAGAGCCTGAGAAAGGACATAGGCTACCTTTTATTGAAAAAAAAATGATATTCCCGAGGGAAATCTAAAAAGCGCGATATAACCGAACTCCACGCGGGCGAAGCCGCGGGCGGAAAGCTAGTAATATTATAAATGCGAAAGTAACTCTATCTGTCTGTCTGTCTGTTACGCTTTCCCGCTTAAACCACTCGAACGATTTTGATGAAATTTGGAAAGCTAGTATATTATAAACTATTGCTTGACTTGTACTTTCGTTTTATTTTATGTTTTTCTTGTTTAATGTTTATGATCTTATCCACTTACCGCAGTATCGGGTGTAATTAACCCAATGAGTCCGATCTTCCTTCCCTGCCTCTCCACAATATGATGAGGCTTGTACAGTCCTTGCAGCACTGGTTCCTCGCTGGTGTCCATGTTGGCTGCAAGTACTGGTGCCTTCAAAGCTGCCAGATACGGCGCCAGACCCTCGGGGCCGTCATCGAACTCATGGTTACCGATTGCCTGCAGAACAGAAAAGTTACAATTGATTTAACATTTTACTAACTTTTCTAGGGTTGACTTTCATTACATACTTTCCAAATCCATAATTATCATCGTGATCATCATCATCACCATCATCATCAGCCTATAGCTGTCCATTGCGGGACATAGGCCTCTCCTATTTCATGTTATTCTCGTGTTGGCCTAGTGGTTAAACACCAGCCTCTCAAGTATGAAGTCAGGTTCGATGCCTGGTCAGGCAAGTAGGTACCTACCAATGTAACTTTTGTAAGTTACATGTACTTTCTAAGTATATCTTGGACACCTGCAATGACTAATTACAAGGTGTAGGAAAACATCTTGAGGACACCTAGACTTTTATTTTAAGTCTGAAATCGCCAACCCGCATTGAGCAAGCGTGGTGATTACGTTCAATCTTTCTCTGTATGAGAGGAGACCTGTGCCCAGCAGTGGGACGATAAAAAGGTTGATGATGAATAGGCAGGCCATATTAGCCGTAGAACCGAAACCCATAATAATAAGTACTAATATGTACATCCTTTTAGTACAAGGAAATCATATCGATCTAAAACAACTACCGTGGCAATTAGTACATACACAGGTAAGTGAAGGAACACGGGTGGGTTTTAGTCAGTAAAAGTCTGACACGCCCGTCCGCACTGCCCAGAGCGGGAGAGGCGAATTGATGATTTCTCATCCAAAAAAAGTAAGAAGACTGATATCATCATCATTATCATCATCAACATTTTTATCTTCCCACTGCTGGGCACAGATCTGCTCTCTTACAGAGAAGAATTGAGCGTAATCACCATGCTTGCTCAATGCGGGTTGGCGATTTCAGACTTAAAGTCCAGGTTTCCTCAAGATGTTTTTTATCACCTTAAGTAATCGGTCATTGGTGTCCAAAATATATTATAAAAATGTTACATTGGTACTTGTCTGACCTGGGATCGAAGCCGCATACTCATACTTGAGAGGCTGGTGTTTTAAACACTAGGCCACCACAGCTACCAAAAAAAAGGAAGAAAACTGATGTCAATATGGGGCAATAGCATATTTGTAAGCTGGTCGGTAAGACCATCACACTCACAATAGTAATGCCCTTTATTTGATGAATTGGATGCGAACTGAAATAATTTATACCGTCCAAAATCTAGTAACAGTCTCGTCTGGGCGACAATAAAATGTTAAGAGAATACTTTTCAAAATGTCGGGAAATTAGAAGAATTTTGTGGACAGATGGAGACAGGCTCATCAGCCTCAGCATCAGACTCTGCATAATCAGCCAATAATGTTCCCTCTCCTGGGACGGCGACCTCCTCTCGGTAATAGGGAGTGGGCCGTAATCTACCACGTGGGCCCAGTGTGGGTTGGTAGATGTCACATGTCTTTGAAGTTTTCGGCTCTAGGACATGCTGGTTTCCTCACGATGTTTGCCTTCATCGTTTTGAGAGCAGTGACGACGAAATAATTTACACAAAGTAAAGCGCCTGATTGGGTTCGAACCCACGCCTTACAACTTGTAAATCGTGGCCGATACCACTAGGCAACCGCTGCTCATCAGATTAGATCAGACTCTGGATGTTCTTAAAATTAAGAGAATTACCCTCTATCAAAAAACTCATTCATTCATTCAACATAAATAATATTCATTTCGGTATTTACTTCGTTGAGGACATATTTTTTCTAACGTAGTATCGTCATTAGTATTTTACAAGTTACGACTACAGAGTGAAATGAAATGAAATCGTTTGTTAAGCAAGTAGGATCACTGATCACACTAGATGAAGCTGGCATTTCCTGACAACCTCTGAGAAGAAATAGCCGAAAGAAACTCAGGGAGCATCGTCTGTTTCAAGTCCAGACATTAAAAATGAAAATGTTTACAATAATTTACCTTATAATTACGCATATTGCTTAATAACAATGCTTAGCAGAGCGAGCAGCTCAGTCCCAAGCTTTATTGTCTTCTAAATAAATAAGTCAACTTTAAAGTCGTTATTAACATTGCAGACGTAAGACGTCCACGCTAGAAATAGGCCTCCTCGACCGACCGGTTCTGTACTTCCCGCATCTGATTCTTGTGACCTTCAGAAGTTTACCGGTCCACCTTACGGAGGGCCTTCCAATGCTACGTCTTCCGGTACGCGGATGCCAGTCCAGAACCTTTCGCCCTCACTGACCAGCAATTCTGCGAAAAATATGCATTGCCCACTACCACTAAATTTATTCTTTAACTTATTCTTCGGGCACTTTAAGTCCATCATCATCATCATCATCTAAGCGTTAGTCCCAGTTGCATCCAAAGCATTTTCAGCTTTGGAGTCTCGGGTCCGCTTTATCAGTCTAACTGCTGATTTTGGCTAAACTTCGACATTTTCGGTGAAGCGACTGCCGTCTGACCTCCACAAACCGAAGACGATATCGAAGCACTGCAGTTATACCAATTGTTGGACTTTTGAGGGATCCAACAACACGTAACTACTGCTATTAGATGTTCGTATGGCAACCGAGATCAGCGGCTTACAAGTGCTTTCCGAGGCACGACCAGACCAGTGCAAATATTCATATTCATGCATACAAATATTTGCACTGCGGGATCGAAACCGCGCTTCTTTGCGCAGTGGCCGCGTTCGCTATCGCTAAGTCATGGAAGCGTTCAAGCGAAACCTTCTCTTCGGGCACTTTAAGTAGTTAAATTAAATGGCAGTCATTTGGCTCACTCACCAAAGCAGTAAAATCAATCAATGAAATTCTAGCATTATCACATCTTCTATACGTCACGCATTTGTCATGTTTTTGCAATCTCCGTTCCATTTCACTGAACAGGCGACCTTAGGTTGTAACAAAAGCGTCAACATTTCTCATTTACTTTGGTACTGATGTCCAGCATTGTAATTGCGTAAACCACTCTCAGGCATATTGAGAACGAACTTCTTGAACTTCAGGAACATTGCTAAAAAATTGCTTTTATGTTAGAAATATATGGATGCTGAACAATATATATATATATATAACGCAATGATCGTTGTGGAACTGTCAAAATGTGAGCCGTTGCTAATGATTGTATATTACACAATTTACCCACAGCCAATCTCATAATCCCAGCTTTTATCCCGGTTGCATCCGCGCCTTTCGCGTTGGAGCCCGGGGTCCGCTTTCCTGCACATTTTCCTCCATTTCGCACGATCTTTAGCATCCTGTGGTAATTGCTTGTTGGCACGCATGTCATCTCTTACAACGTCAAGCCAGCATTTCTTTGGTCTACCTCGCTTGTTCCGGCCCGGCGGAGGCGCCATGGCAAGACATTTGTTACCCACGTAACGTGACGATTTGCGTAAGATGTGGTCGTACCAACGTAGGCGACTCTCCTGCAGTTTGTCTGCAATGTCACGGACACGAAGACTGCCACGGATGCGGGAGTTCCTGATGCGGTCTTTCCGCGTAACTCCACACATCAATCCCAATTACCCACAGCCAATCATATATATAAAATTCTCGTGTCACAGTTTTCGTTCCATACCTACTCCTCCGAAACGGCTTGACCGATTCTCATGAAATTTTGTGAGCGTATTGAGTAGGTCTGAGCTGGGCTAGGTTATACGATAACGACTATCCAATGATTTTAAGCAACTAAGTCATCATCATCATCTCAGCGTTAATCCCAGTCGCATCCGAAGCTTTTTCAGCTTTGGAGTTTCGATGTTAAAATATTTTTCATCCCTCTAAATTTGCACCCTTCTACGATCAACCCTTATTTTTTTAATAGCGATTTTAGTAATTTAATTATTTTTCGTCTCCTGTCTAAAACTAATCAATCGTCATTTAATTAGTTTTATTCCCGAGGGAAATCTAAAAAAATCTTTTTTACAAAAAAACAACCAACTTCCAAAAACCACTACAAAGTGAAAAATAACTAATTTCGGAAGTCGGTGTCTTTGTTTTGTATATTCGTTTTTTGACACCGACTTCCGAAATTAGTTATTTTTCACTTTGTAGTGGTTTTTGGAAGTCGGTTGTTTTTTTGTAAAAAAGTTTTTATTTTACACTTTTTAGTTGTTAAAAGTACTATGTATTCAGTTGCATCCGTTCAGACTGGAAGCTGACGCAAATATAGTTAGGAAATGACGTAATTTTGTTTACTTTAATTTTTACCCGTAAGTATTCCCTCAACTGCCTATGGTCTTCATCATCAAATTTACTGCAGACCATTATTTTAACCCAATGGATGCAAAGGTCTCATCAATTTAAATGAATGAAGTCCAACTACAAAGTAGCTACTGTAAACCGTTGAGAAGTTCCCGGAACTGGCCTTTGTCTTTATCATCAGACCTTTTATGACAGTCACAACCCATGTAGGTGTAAAGTTCTTATCAATACAAATTAATCGAGCCCAAACACAAGGTACCTGCTGTGAATTGTTGAGGAGTTCCTTCGACTGTCTCCCGGCTCCATCATCAGATCTACTCCAGACCTTTATTGAATTGTAGTGCTTTATAATACTTAATGAAAATGCTAAGAAATGCACTAGTCGCACCTGCAACTTTTGAAAGTTCCCCTTGTTTTCTCTGGCATTCCACCATCAAACCCTGATATCCTTATCATGGGACCACCTTGGGAACGTCTTCTTTCCAACAGAAAAAGAATTATCAAAATCGGTTCATAAACGACGAAGTTATGCGCGAACAAACATAAAAAAAAGCATATACATATACGGTCGAATTGAGTAACCTCCTCCTTTTTGAAGTCGGTTAAAAACGCGATATAACGAATTCCACGCGGGCGAAGCCGCGGGCGGAAAGCTAGTCTATTCTATAAAAATATCAACGTGAAAGAGCTGTCAATAGTAACGTAACACTCACTGGCTCCGAATACCTTTTTCACATACTTAATTAAATTTAAGATCAATGCATCTTTTTCTGTCAATTTCATTGAGAAAAGGACAGAGGATAATATGTCAGTTTAGACCTGTCAAATTAGTCCGGTCCTAACGTAAATTGATGTATTTTTGGTCGCCATATTTATAATCGCGTCTAACTGTCTATGGAGTATCATAATTTAACAGAATTAAATTAAAACTCCAGCTTGGCCTAGTGGTTAAAATACCAGCCTCTCTGGTATGAGTGCGCGGGTTAGATTCCAGGTCAGGCAAGTGCAAGTGTCGGGTAACTTTTCTAAAGTTATGTATATGAACTTTCGAAGTATATCTTGGACCTGATGGTAAGCAGTGACGCAATAGTTGATGGTAAAGCGCACTAGTTTATTAAGAGCCTATTCGCTCTAGCCTTGAAGGCACTCAAATTGTAGTCCGTGAAATATTTGCACTGTGCGGGGATCGAACCAGCGTCTCCTTGCGCCGCGTTCGCTACCGCTACACCACAGAGGCTGTCGAGCAACTAAGTCTCGATATCTTATTGTAAACTAGCTATGCTCCATTCGAAATACGATAAGATATTTAAATAACTCCATTATACAGTCTGTTTAACCGATTTTGACTTCTATTGCGTTTGTGGTATGACAAGTGGCAGCAGCGATAAATATTTGGCATTGCAATTTCTTTTTCTTTGAACGTCATACTTTTGCCTACTACATAATAGGAGTTAAAATAGGTTAAACGGATTGTAAAAACTAAAACTGCCTAATCTTATTTCTAATAGTGTATTTTTGTTCGATCTCAGAATATACTGACAACATTTATAATTTTATATATAAAATTCTCGTGTCACAGTTTTCGTTCCCATACTCCTCCGAAACGGCTTGACGGATTCTCATGAAATTTTGTGAGCGTATTGAGTAGGTCTGAGAATCGGCCGACATCTGTTTTTCATCCCCCTAAATGTTATGAGTAGTCTACCCCTATTTTTTAATTTTTTAGACACAATTTTTAGTTTCTATTTTTTTATGATACAACATACAAAAATACATAAAATCCTAAATTTTCAACCTTCTACGATCAACCCTTATGTTTTAAGAGCCATTTTAGTAACTTAATAATTTTTCACATTCGGTCGAAAACTGATCAATCGTCATTTAATTAGTTTTACTCCCGAGGTAAATCTAAAAAACGCGATATAACCGAATTCCACGCGGGCGAAGCCGCGGGCGGAAAGCTAGTAACATATAATAATGATGTATCTTTCGTGATTTTTAGGGTTCCGTACCTCAAAAGGAAAAAACGGAACCCTTATAGGATCACTTTGTTGTCCGTCTGTCTGTCTGTCTGTCTGTCTGTCTGTCTGTCTGTCTGTCTGTCTGTCACCACCCTTTATCTCAAGAACGCATGGACGTATCAAGCTGAAATTCACACGAAATACTCGGGTCTATTGTCCCTTTAAGCTGTAAAAATATCAAACTTATAAGCCAAGCCAATCAAAAGATACAGCCGATTATGTCGATATTTTCAACAAATTTTCGACACTCGCAAAGGAATCAAAACCTACAGGATACTTCCCGTAAACTCAGAATCTTGAAAATTTGGCATGAAGGATTGTCATATAATGCAAATATAGGAAAAATTGCGAAAATCACATTTTTTTAGTTATATAATATAATAAACATATTTTAATAAAATGGAACTTACTACCTTATTTCTCACGAACGAATAAAGTTATCAAATTGAAATTTATACCAAATACCTAGGTCTATTGTCACTTTAGGCTGTGAAAATATCAAACTTCTAAGCCAAGCAAATCAAAAGATACAGCCGATATGTCGATATTTTCAACAAATTTTCGACACTTGCAAAGGAATCAAAACCTACAGGATACTTCCCGTAAACTCAGAATCTTGAAATTTGGCATGAAGGATTGTCAGATAATGCAAATATAGGAAAAATTGCGAAAATCACATTTTTTTAGTTATATAATATAATAAACATAGTTTAATAAAATAAAACTTACTACCTTATTTCTCACGAACTAATAAAGGTATCAAATTGAAATTTATACCAAATACCTAGGTCTATTGTCCCTTTAAGCAGTGAAAAAATCAAACTTCTACGTTAAAGCGATCAAAAGATACAGCAGTTTATACCGACACCTTAGACGAATTTCCGTCACACGCTAGGGAATCAAAACCTACAAGCAAAGAAATTAAAATTATATTTACAATAGATAGGACATCACGAACAAAATCGTAAGCCAATACTTTTATCGACTTGGTTAAAAGGCGCTCAGTCTAGTCTGCGCGTCAGGACGTAATTTGTGTCCACCAAGAATAAACATTTTCTAAGGAAATATGCCATGTTGCGCTTTGTGTTACTGTACATCTCGTTATAGTAAAACGACTGGACCTAACTTCGGAATGTTTTTCTATGAATTATTTATATTTCGTCTGCAATTCAAATTTAAAAAAAAATCTTAGTTCTAGAAAATTTTCCATTATTGTAATAAGCGCCCTCTATTGTTGAGTAGTTTTACTATTTTCTTGTAGAGATGTAGTAATGTTGTTTATCGATTTAGTTATCGATAATACTTATTAAGATGAATACATTTTGTTGTATTTTATTGACATTTAAAATATAGCTAAATAAACTTTAAATATTTACTATATTTCAAGTTTATTTATTATTAACTCTATTTAAACATAATCATATCATACTAATAAACAAAATTGAATGAACAATTACTGTTCATTTATCTAGGTTTTTGTTATTTTTGGTTTCCGAATAAAAATAATGTCGTAGGGAAAAAGTGGATACGATTTGTCCAGATAGACCGTAGAGAAGAAATGTGGCTTCCGTCTCATTCGTCGAAATTATGCTCAATGCATTTTAAAAGAGAAGTTATCTACTTTGGAAAGACTCGTCGATCAAATTTAAAAAAAAGGAATTGGTACCTTGTATTAGAAATGAAATAGTAAGTTATTAATTTCAGTAAGTACTTTTCTACTTAACCGTAAAAATTGGAATAAAATTTACGGTTAAGTGGATAAGTACATAGATTACATAACTTATTTATAATGAAATATATTCATAAAATATGTAGGTACGTATATGTAGTACAATGATTGCGAGCTACTTTGTGATTTTGAGGATTCCGTACCTAAAAGGTAAAACGAACCCTATTCATGAGACTTCTCTGTTCGTCTGTCCGTCTGTCACCAGGCTGTATCTCATAAACCGTAATAGCGAGACAGTTGTAATTTCCAGAGATTGTGTTAGTATTTCTGTTGCCGCTATAACAACAAGTACTAAGAATAAAAATAATAAAATATTTAAAGGGGCTCCCATACAACAAACGTGAATTTTTGCCGTTTTTTGCTCCATATTAATAACGGAAACAGATAGACGCTTAAAATGTTCACAGAATATTTGGTTATATATTCAAATTACAAATAAATAATTAAAATAAAATAAATACTGAAGGCGGGCTCCCATACAATAACCGTGATTTTTTTGCCGTTTTTAAAGATAATGGCGTATGAATCTTGTAAAGGTCTTGCTCCAGCAGACTACCGTTTTTGTCGTGATTTGGACAATTATCTACGTGACAAGAAGTTTTCTTCCCAGGAGGCAGTTCTGCTTTCACACAGTTTGTGCAGTCTAGATCCTCAGAGTTCTATCACAAAGGCATAAACGACCTTCCTATATATTGATTATAAATGAATTATTTAAAAATTAAAAAATAAGCAATTATTTAGATTTTCAGTACTAATCGGCAATTTTAAACTTTAACGCCTATTATATTAAAAGAATTATATAAATAAGAAACTTGTAAACTTGAAATTACCCATAATTATTCTGCTTCCTAATTTTTTGTTTCAAGCTATCATAATGCGAAAAAACATAGTCGTAGTAACTTCTTTGAATATTATCGATAACTTTATATCGAAATGATACAAACCCTACCACAGTTTTTTGCATTGCCATTTAAAAATATTTGCAAACAAACGTGTAAAAAGAATAATTTTGCTAAAAACGAAATGCAAACGAAAATTGCAAAACAAAATGCGCTTTAAGGCCTAAAAGGTCTATTACACTCAAAAATCGCAATAAACTAAGCGTTAAAATAATTCGTAAGCATAAAACATCTAAAATACCAATAGACGGTGTCACGGTAAATGAATAGTAGCGAATTAAATTCTAAAACAGTTTTTGTTTGTACAAGACAAGTTTCACTTAATTTATTTACTTTTCAATATTTATTTACCCGATTTGAACTATACTATACTCTGTTTTTTAATCTCGTAGACTAAATTGACACATGCAAATGTCAAATTTACATTATTAATTTTGTATTATTACGTTTTTAATAAGTACCTACACATTATTTCAGGATAACTTATTGTAAAAAAACGATACTTGATTTTATGAACGCTAAGTTTCGGCACTATTTAAAGAATTGCAATAAACTGCCAACACTCGTAATGTCAGTTTAGTCTACGAGATTAAAAAACAGAGTATAGGGTATTAAATCGGATCTGGCAACATAGACCACACTGGCCACCTAGCGGGCAATAGCTGAATATATTTTATATAAACTTATTTCATTTTTATTATTTGATGTCTCCAATTGTCGATCTAATATTGCTATATTGTACTAGATGGCGGAACTGAGCCATGGGATCACAGTTTTTCTATGCCATTTTGACACATGCCCTCTCTATACAATATGTAAAGAAAACCCTGTCCGATCCGTGAAGGTATTGTTAGGTATCGATAACAGATTCTACTAATGCCCACAAAGACAGGCTAAACTTAAAAAAAATCCCCCTAAAAAAATAAATATTATTTCGCAGAAAGAGGTAACTTAATACATGTACGGTAAGCAACACCTTTCCGCGGGCGGCGGGGGGCAGGGCACGCGGCACCTGTGACGTGGTCGCGGCGCTATTCGCTTATAATAATAGCGGTGTTGTCACTTTTTTAAAAATTTTAATTTCTGGGAAATTAGAATTAATTCCCGGGAAAAAAGGATTATTTAAAAATTCATTAGTATTGTTACTATGATGATTACGTAAAATTTTATATTATATTTGGTCAAGTGTTTACCTAAACTTTATTACCCTTATGGGTCGGACAGGGTTTTCTTTACATATTGTATATCTTAAATCTCTTTGCCTACAAGGTACTTCCCGTGAACTCAGAATCTTGAAATTCGGCACGAAGCAACGTTATATTATAGTACAGACAGATAAAGGAAAAATTGTGAACATGATAAATTTGAAGTTACATAAAATATTAAAATATTATTTTTGCTTACATGACAAAAAATATTTTTTTAATAATTATAAACTTACTACCTACCCTTTTTCAAATGAACGCGTAGAGATATTAAAGTTGAAATTCATATCAAACACTTCTTAAATCTAATTGCCTCTAAACTGTGAAAAATTCTAAATCAATGCTAGTATTATAAATGCGAAAATAACTCTGTCTGTCTGTTACGCTTTCCCGCCTAAACCTCTCAACCGATTTTGATGAAGTTTGGCACAAACAATCTTTAGACCCTGAGAAAGAACATAGGCTACCTTTTATCCCGGAAAAATTTGATGTTCCCGAGGGGAATTTAAACAGCGCGATATAACCGAACTCCACGCGGGCGAAGCCGCTGGCGGAAAGCTAGTACGTCATAAATTGTAAACCGCTACGTTTGTACAGCGGAACCCTCGGTGTGCGAGTCCGACTCGCATTTGGCCGGTTTTTTATTTTTTAATATTTTAATAATCAATCTGCTATTGGAGGCGGAGACAAATCCAAAAATCGACGATCATAAAGAATGGTCCAGCCGTTCTAAAGTTATACCTAAATGGAGTAACCTACCTTACTTATATTAGACAGATAATTATGTAACTAAAATTAAAAAAAAATAGCAGTCGTAGGACTGTCCGAGAGAAATGAAAAACTGAAATCATTTAAAAGCACCGAATACACAAAAGTTAAAAAACTAAAAAAATATCAGTGTCGGATCAGTCACGCTCACACGAATTCAATGTTATTTTCCCAATCGAAATGTGCTCAACGTCGCTAAAGAAGTTTTCACTTCAATACTTGAATAGCTGATTATCTCACGCTTTATTCATCATCATCATCATCTGAGAAACTAAATTTAAGTTCAAAGCATCTTCTTCCGTCAATTCCATTAAGAAAAGGACAGAGGATAAAATATTAGTAAAGTCCTGTCAATGAACAAAATAAACATCGTTCTTTGTCTGTTGCATTCTCATACTTTGAACCCAAACACACTTTGAAAACAAAAATATACAAACACAATATCAACTTACATGAGCATCATGCGGTATCAAATTCATGAATTCTTGGGTGACATTCCACTTCAGCAACGTATACCAATAGGTGCCTTGGAAGCTGTCTCCAGCGTTCAGGACTATGGAGTCAGGCTTCTGTTCCAGCAGTGTGTGGATCTCTTGGTAAAGACGAGGGAAGCCGCCTATGCAGGAGTTGTTGTTATAGCGACAGGTTGGCGTGTCTACTGAGGTCTCTTCGAATCTGGAAAAGAGGTTTGGACATAATTAACCACCTTTCATTTGGTTATCGGCAGTGATATACAGTTTTTTTTTCTTTTTTTGTGGCATCTCGTAATTGACCTTGAGAGGCCGTTACACCTTAATCGGACTATCCTGTATATACCTTAAATAGAATTAAGGCTTCCAATCAAGGGCACTTAAGAACTACTGAGCGACTACGCACTAAGGGCACCTATGGAGTATGATTCCGAGGTTCATACTACGATCCGGACGAAGCGTTTCGCCTCCTCCTTTATACCGCGTACATGAAGGGACTGGAACAACTTGCCGGCGGCGGTGTTTCCGTCGGACTACAATTTGAGTGTCTTCAAGGCTAGAGTGAATAGGCTCTTAATAAACTAGCGCGCTTTACCATCAACGATCGCATCACTGCTTACCATCAGGCGGGATTGCGGTCAAGCACTGGTTTATAATATACTAGCTTTCCGCCTGCGGCTTCGCCCGCGTGGAGTTCGGTTATATCGCGCTTTTTAGATTTCCCTCGGGAATATCAAAATTTTCCGGTATAAAAGGTAGCCTATGTTCTTTCTCAGGGTCTAAAGATTGTCTGTGCCAAATTTCATCAAAATCGGTTAAGAGGTTTAAGCGGGAAAGCGTAACAGACAGACAGACAGACAGACAGACCGACAGACAGACCGACAGACAGAGTTACTTTCGCATTTATAATATTAGTATAGATATATAAAAAAAAAGAATACCGTATGAACCTCGGCTTAGGGCGTCGCTGGAGAGGACAGCAAGGGACCGATGGATCGAAAAGTTTGAGTGGTTTGATGACCGCGGCATTTCCGTCGCGCATCTCTAAGAATAAATGCCGAAACAAACTCAGAGGTCATTGTCGGGGTGGATACGATTTTATTGGCTCAGCTGCAGCGCGGATTGGCCTTCGTCGGGCAAGGGACGGGGAGCAATAAAGGACAATTAAGATGTAGGGCGCGTCGCGGAGGACCTCGACGACGAGGTCGGTAGGTCGGTCTATTGCACAAGGTGCTGGTGGTCCTATTGGCCTCTTGGAGGAGGGTCATCGGGGTCAGTGAGTGATATGCAGGTATTTAACGGCTAACACCAGCGTAGGCGTGGCGTGGTACCGACATCGCTCGATTATTACTGCTAAATAATATCTAATATTTAGCAGTAATAATAGAGCCGTGACGGTAGAACTTATTTAAATGAAATAATAATAGAGAATGAATCATATATCACAGGTGTTATTTCGAGCCCCGGTGTTACCGACGCTTTATCGCTTTACATATTTTATTACCCGCACGCCGAGGAATACATAAAGAGGTATAAGGATAATATATACAAATAAGGCTACTGAGAAGAGTATCTTAAAAAGTACTTGAAGAATATTGGTATTTTTAAAAACGAAAACGTGGCACAAGGCGAGCATAACAATACACGTATATCTCATGACGTAGCGTAGGTAGTCCCCCGACAAAGTAGACCGACGACCTAGTGAAGGTCGCGGAAAACCGCTAGATGCGGGACGCGCATTACCGGTCGTCGTGGAGATCCTCAGGGGAGGGCTACGTCCAGCTGCCTTTCATGTGGACGTCTTTCAGCTGAAATGATGATGATGTATATTTCATATACAGAAATAATAATTTCATCATTTGAAATCACGAACATACATCACTTTGCAACATTTACTACAAACAAAATTATAAATCAAGGTAGAGCCAATTAAGCCAAGGTAGAAGAATTGTATAGTTGTCAAAGTTTAAAACTATACTTTAATACATAAATATCTCTCGCGGGGATTGAACTCAGGAACTTCCCCAAAACAGAAGTAAGCTGATGACCTAAAGGTGTAAACCACCCACAATGACCTTAATAAGTTATAGTGACCTTAGTAAGTGATAGTGATTAACATCCAAATTGGACACCAACATTTATTTAGGTTATACAAACATTTGTGCCAACACGGAAGTTTTTCGGAATAACACGAAAGTGTACAATATATTGTTAGGATTATATTCTTTTTTTTAAATAAACTAGTGCTTGACTGCAATCCCGACTGATTGAGCAGTGATGCAATCGTTGACAGCGTCCGTGGCGTAGCGATAGTGGACGCCGCCGCTGCGCAAGGTGGCGCGGCTTCGATCCCTGCACAGTGCAAGTATTTGTATGTATGAATATGAATATTTGCACCGGTTTGGTCGTGCCTCGGACAGCACGTTAAGCCGTTGGTCCCGGTTGCCATACGAACATCTAGTGGAAGCCGTTACGGGTTGTTGGAGCCCTCAAAAGTCCAACAATTGGTCTAACTGCAATGCTTCGATGTCGCCTTCGGGTTGTGGAGGTCAGACGGCAGTCGTTTCACGGAAAATGTCGAAGTTTAGCCATATCAGCAGTTGGACTAGTAAAGCGGACCCCAGACACCAAAGCTGAAAAGGCTTCGGATGCGACTGGGATTAACGCTGTGATGATGATGATGATGACTTAAAAAACTTAGTAAATAGGAAGGAAGACGGCAGTTGAGCGCGGTGATGCAATGTTAAACCCAACAACACGACCAACGATGCTGCGCCAGAGGGATATTGATCTGGAGGCCCTCCACAACCAAACTCCCAACACAACAACATTTCGCGCATCGTACCCGGCACGTACATCGCAACACAACTGCTCAGACCCGTCCTCCGTACGGCTTCACCAGACGTCATGGTATGGCAATGGTATGGTAATGGTAAACCCAACAACATGGCCAACGATGCTGCGCCAGAGGGAGATTGATCTGGAGACCCTCCACGACCAAATTACTGACACACAACATTTGGTGCATCGAACCCGGCACACATCGCAACACAACTGCTCAGACCAGCAGAGTAATTACGTAACACACTATCAGTAGCAATGGGTTTCATTTTGACAGTTCAACAACATTCATTGCGTTATTTACGTTGTTGAGCTGAGATGTTTTCGAAAATATGGAGCAATGGATTAGCAATATATGCTTCGAAATGATTTCAACTGATAGCAATAGTGTTACGTAATTAGGGTGCCGTCCTTCGTATGGCTTCACCAGACATCGTGCCGGAACGCGACGAATCGCTATATACCCCAAAAATAAACTATATCCATACTAATATTATAAATGCGAAAGTAACTCTGTCTGTCTGTCTGTCTGTTACGCTTTCCCGCTTAAACCTCTCAACCGATTTTGATGAAATTTGGCACAGACAATCTTTAGACCCTGAGAAAGAACATAGGCTGCCTTTTATCCTGGAAAAAATTTATATTCCTGAGGGAAATCTAAAAAACGCGATATAACCGAACTCCACGCGGGCAAAGCCGCGGGCGGAAAGCTAGTATAGTATATATAAAAGACATTCTTACCACTCACATCAATCCTTCTTGAATGCCGATTAACAATTCACAACCCTCATTCACTATGCCCACTTACATCGAAACCATGTCAAATCTTTAACTAACCATATTTTTTTTTAATAATTATAAACTATTGCTTGACTGCAATCCCGCCTGATGGTAAGCAGTGATGCAATCGTTGAGTGTAAAGCGCACTAGTTTATTAAGCCTATTCACTTAAAAAACTTAGGAATAGGAAGGATGACGGCAGTTGAGCGAGGTGATGCAATGTTAAACCCAAGACCAACACGACCAAACGATGCGACGAATTCGAATCTACGCGAAAACAAGGCTAAAAACCGGCCTAAAGCGTGTTGGGCCACGCTCAGTGTAGGGTTCCGTAGCCATCCGGCACAATAAGTGTCCCCACTTAAGAGTTAAAAAATCTAACTCTTTGTTACATTGAGTTGACGGAATTCTATGGGTCCACGAACGACGGTTATAACTAAAGAAAATGTCACAGATTTCAACTACACATGGAAAATTCGAAAAATGTTGCCATTTGATTCGTACCACGAGTAGTGGGGAGGGGTTGTAACATGGAGTGATAACCAGGCAAGGCAATTCCCAAGTTTTTACGGCTAAACAATTGTCGCATGTGCGCATTGTCTGCGGATCAGTCACTATATCCTGTCAGTGTTTACGTAGTAATTCGAAATTTTAATATAGCTCATAGCTATCCTATGGGGTCGGCACGGGTACAAAACTCAGGATAAATCATAACAGCGTAAAGTAACGCAAAATACAGCGCCATCTCTCGTATTACTAATTTATACAAAGTAAACGGGTTTATATGTTGGATTTTCAGTGGTCATTTTGGATTGCATGGACCCATTTTCGTATTTTTTTTTTTTTTGGTTGAATACACGTTAAGGATAATTCAAATCTATAGTAATATATAAAGCTGAAGAGTTTGTTTTTTTGTGCTCGGGAATTACTGGTCTGATTTGAAAAAATATGTTTGCATTAGATAGCCCATTAATCCAGGAAGGCTATAGGTATAACATCACGCTACGCCCAATAGGAGCAGAGCATATAAAAAAAACATATCGGAACCTACGCGAGTGAAACCGCGTGGCGCAGCTAGTACTTATGTAATATTTTAATTCACAAATTATTTTGTACAACTTTTAAAAACTATTCAGAATCTATCAAGTTCAAACTAATTTTTCTAGAAAGTCTTTACAAAGCTCTACTTTTGAGATTTTTTTCATATTTTCTTAAACTTATGGTTCAAAAGTTAAAGGAGGAGATGCATTTTTTCTACTTTTGGAGCGATTGTTTCGGAAAATATTAACATTATAAAAAAATATATACAATATGTAAAGAAAACCCTGTCCGATCCGTGAAGGTATTGTTAGGTATCGTTAACTGATTCTAATAATGCTGACAAAGCCGGACTAAACTTAAAAAAAAAAATCCCCCAAAAAAATAAATGTTATTTCGAAAAAGCGAGGTAACTTAATGCATGTGCGGCAGGCAACCCGATAGGCATACATGCGCGGGTGAATGGGGGCGGGGCATGCGGCACGTGGTCGCATCGCTATTCGCTCCGTCGCAAATGGTGTTGTCAGTTTTTTAAAAATTACCAAATTTCGGGGAAATTGGAATTAATTCCCGAGAAAAAAAGATTATTTCAAAATTCATTATTATTGTTACTATGATGATTATGTAAAATTTTATATTTTATTTGGTCAAGTGTTTACCTAACCTTTATTATCCTTATGGGTCGGACAGGGTTTTCTTTACATATTGTATAGTAAGTAAACCCGTATTCATTTTTAAATACCTATCCAACAATATAATATCACACGTTAGGGTTGAAAAGAAAAACCATATGTACTAATTCTTTTTTCCACTTTTTATTTTACCACTTTGTCGGCGTGATTAGTATACATATTGGTACCAAATTTCAGCTCTCTAGTGCTAACGGTTACTGAGATTAACTGTGGAACTATAGGTAAGGGTTCCTAGTTGACAACGGAACCCTAAAGAAGTTGCCATAGTTTATTAAAGTTAATCGACAAAATACCGCGCTCGTTAACCGGTTTGTAAGTGATAAGATTACACGGGAATAATAATAATTAACACAATATTATGTTGGATTGGAGACCCCAATCGAGGTACAATAAATACTTTTTTCCTTCTTTTAAGTGTGTGCTGTGTGTGTGTGTAGAAGCTGTCTTATTATTTAAAATCGCTTTCCTTGTGGCGGCAGGCTTACTTATTATAACTTTAAACTTTTTTTACCTACTAGTCAGCATATTCATAATATTACCACCACCACTATTTCATAATATTACCACCACCACTATTTCATAATATTACCACCACCACTATTTCATAATATTACCACCACCACTATTTCATAATATTACCACCACCACTATTTCATAATATTACCACCACCACTATTTCCCTCAATTTCAAGCATATTGCTAATCCACTGCTTCCAGTGTTCGAAAAATGTGTTTACTTAACAATGTCATCATCATCATCTCAGCGTTAATCCCAGTCGCATCCGCAGCTTTTTCAGCTTTGGAATCTGGGGCCAGTCTGAGTTTTACCAGTCTAACTGCTGATTTTGGCTAAACTTCGACATTTTCCGTGAAGCGACTGCCGTCTGACCTCCACAACCCGAAGGCGATATCGAAGCATTGCAGTTAGACCAAATGTTAGACTTTTGAGGGCTCCAACAACCCGTAACGACTGCCACTAGATGTTCGTATGGCAACCGGGACCAACGGCTTAACGTGCTTTCCGAGGCACGACCAGTCCAGTGCAAATATTCATATTCATGCATACAAATATTTGCACTGTGCGGAGATCGAACCCGCGCCTCCTTGCGCAACGGCTGCGTTCGCTACCGCTACGGCTATCCTGTGTGTTTATTTAACAATGTAAACAAAGTAAAGTATATTGTCGAATTGTCAAAATGACACCCTGTGTTACTGTAGCAGTATCTACACACGCTACATATTGTTGAGGTGATGCTATGTTAAACCCAACAACACGAACAACGATGCTGCGTCAGAGGGAGATTGATCTGGGGACCCTCCACAACCAAATACCCGATACAACAACATTTAGCGCATCGTACCCGGCACACATCGCAACACAAACTGCTCAGACACGTCCTCCGTACGGGTCCACCAGACATCATGCCGAAACACGACGAATCGCTTGGCGGCAAGATTTTGTCTGGTGGGTGGTAACTTCTGCCAACAGCCGATGTTATGGCCTACCACCGAGAGAAAAAAAAGAAATAGGTACAGGAAAAGTTTTCTCAAATTACTCACAGGCTGTTAACTTGCGTGCAATTGTTACCTACATACCTACTAAGAATTATGTAAACGAGGTTGAAAACAAAGAAGGTTATTCTAAAAAGTCCCCACAATTATTGTAATAATGGCGCCGATACTTTTGTTCACAAACTAAACTATGTAAACTTAAGTTCAGTGCGTCTTTTTCTTTCCATTAAGATCATAAAGAAAAGGACAGAAAATAAAATATTAGCTTAGTCCTGTCAAATTAAGATAATCCACAGATAATTTAGACGTAATTAAAAACATGGCGAACTAAAAATGCGTCACACGGAACCGTCAAATGGAATCGGAACCATTGTATGATAGATGATAAAATATTAGTATAGGACTATACTAAAAATTACAAATTCATCAGCGCTTTATTATGTAACCATTTAAAACAAACACAGAACATAAATATAAAGATTTTACAAACGGTGACCGGGAAGGGTGGTCGGTCTTATCGCTAAGAGCATCTTTTACAGACGACCTTCAGATGGAATACCAAGGGGAAGGAGAGACTAAATAATGTCTAAAGTGTACTATTTACAAAGATTATACAATAAGTATGTACATAAAGTGTATCATACTAACTTAAATAAATATATCTAAATAATAACCACCAAACAAGAGCAAATATGATGATAATGTTTAAAGATAATATTTTAATAGATAATGTTTCAATCATTTGCTGAAACAAAAGTCAATTGCAACACTTCACTTTCTCGGTGGTAGGCCATAACATCGGCTGCCGGCAGAAGTTACCACCCACCAGACAAAGTCTTGCCGCCAAGTGATTCGTCGTGTTCTGGCATGATGTCTGAAGCCGTACGGAGGACGGGGCTGAGCAGTTGTGTTGCGATGTGTGGCGGGTACGATGCGCCAAATGTTGTTGTGTCGGGAGTTCGGTCGTGGAGAGTCTCCAGATCAATCTCCCTCTAGCGCAGCATCGTTTGGTCGTGTTGGTCTTAGGTTTAATATTGCATCACCTCGCTCAACTGCCGTCATCCTTCCTATTCCTAAGTTTTTTAAGTGAATAGGCTTAATAAACTGGTGCGCTTTACCATCAACGATTGCATCACTGCTTACCATCAGGCGGGATCGCAGTCAAGCACTAGTTTATAATTATTAAAAAAAAAATAAAGAGAGGAACTGGTTAAATATTTGGTGACAAAATTCAAAATTTATTAAAGAAATTTGACAGATTTGAAGCAGCTTTATGTACTGGCGTCTTTATTGTTGTGTGTATATTTTATTATATTGGTGTCTATTAATAAGCCTTTGCTTAATATACAACACGTAATTAAACTACAATTAAAGGTCAAATGAAATTTCCGTGTACACCAGGCGTGGATTGAATACAGGCGGCAGGTTGCTGACGCGCTGTAGTTAGCCCCTTAAATTTGGGCGTCATATTTGAGACATGAATTAATGTTTTGCATAAAAATACATTGAGTTTGAATTGAATAATGTGTAAAACTTTACTTCTTTGTTCAATTATCGGGTAACTTAACAGTTTCCCAAACTACAAGTTTAAAAATTTAGGTAATTGGTTTTTAATATTTAAAAGTTAGTGCAAAAAGTAAAGTATTCTCCCCGGGTATAAAAGTGTGTTCGGTTTGGACCAGCTTGAGTTCCATGCGGTACTCGTTTTCGTTTTCAACTCTCTTACTTCGGCCAGGATTTACTTAACCCAATAAGTTTCAGGAAGAGTTCTTTGAATCCTTCGCTACGTTCGTGAAGCACAATATAGCACCTACCATTGATATAATATTAAACTAAGGAAGATAAGTCACTAGCGCACTGAAAATGAAGCGTACAAAACATTATAATCCTAATGTCTTGCCTTAGGCATAGAATAAAGAGGGGAAGTAGGTTATCTGCGACCCAATCCGCGATTTAATTGCCTACTGTCTTAGGGTTGACGACTGTCCGCGCTTCGTCGGTTACGGTTGTCGCCCAAACCGCTAACAAATATTTATAGACTAAGAGCTTATGTTTAAATTATTTGCTTAGTATATAGTTTACATATACTAGTCAGTTTTTTTTTGTAATTTTTATTTTTAGTTTTGTACACATAAAGAACCATATTTATTTTTAATTAATACAAATATAAATAATACAAACATAACATCTATTGAATCACACATTTAATACAAAATTACAAATTAGCTACAGAAAAATACCTACTTTCTTCGGTTTCGACTATTACGAAACGCGTTGTTAGTAAACTTTAATGTGTAATATATCCGTATCCTTGTAAATAACTTTTAGAAATATAATTTGAAAAATATAAGTCTTTTATTTGTTCATAAATAGACATACCAACTTTGCAGTTTATGTGATCATTTTTTAAAAGCTAATAATGTGCCGAAAAGCCGTGACGCGCGAACCTCGTTCCTTGCTAGCCGCGACTAGCGCAGTCATAGGCACTCTAATATTGTGTTTAGGTGTGCGTGCGGCGACGCATAGATACTATGGCGCACACATACAAGCCGCGCGCGGTCCGTTTGTATGAAGATAACGTACTTCCCTCTCTTTATTCTATGCCTTAGGTCACTCTCGATACACTCGTAAAAACAAACGACAAACACTAACAGCGCAAACGACAAACACTAGCCATCTTTTTCTTCTCTATGCTTTAGATTGCGCCCCATCTCACTCACACTGTACCAACGTGTGAAATGTACGCAGAATAAAAAATTGCATGTGTGTTCTGCTGCTCCGATCGGCACATTTATTTTGGTTAATTTGTTAGAGCATATCATATCTGTTTAATATTATATCAATGGCACCTACCATATAAAACTCAGTCTTGTCCCCTAGGTGAAGTAATTTATTATTAGCTACTTTTCATCAAGATTTTGTTAGAACTACCATTAAGTAGCTAAGTAGGCAGATCCTTTTTCCCGCCTGATGGTAAGCAGAGATGCAATCGTGGTAAAAAAAAAAATGGTAATGCACGCTAGTTTATTAAATCACTTTAAAAATGTAGTGAATAGTAAGGAAGACGGCAGTTGATCAAGGTGATTCAATGTTTCAAACCCAACGGAAGATTGATCTGGATACCCTCCACCACAAGCAAACTCCTGAAACAACAACATTTGGTGCATCGTTTGACCTATCCTCCAGAAGGCTTCACCAGACATCATGCCGGAACACGACGAACAGACCAATTGAATGGGTTCCTCATCTCCAGAGATCCCGTTTATCTGATAAGAACAGTAACGTTCACTGCCCACACAATGTGGTATGTACAGCAAAGACAAGGAAATCACTTATTCCTCAAATTGCTACACTGTCTATGTCAATTCGCCGTAATATGGCCATTAGAGCAGCGGTGACCTGGTGATATAGGATGTGATATAGGTAGAAGTTGGAGGTTGAAGTTTGGATTACGTAGTTTACGACCCATTCCCTCTCACCGAGGAGGTATTTGTCCCAGGAGTGAGAACATTATATGCTGATTATGATGTTACTGTATGTCGTGGTGGCCTAGTGGTTAAAACACCAGCCTCTCAAGTATGAGTGCGCGGGTTCGGTTCCAGGTCAGGCAAGAACCAATGTAACTTTTCTAAAAAAGTTGTATGTACTTTCTAAGTATATCTTGGACACCAATGACTGAAGGTGAAGGAAAACATCTTGAGGAAACCTGGACACTTTATAAGTCTGAAATCGCCAACCCGCATTGAGCAAGCGTGGTGATTACGCTCAATCCTTCTCTGTATGAGAGGAGACCTGTGCCCAGCAGTGGGACAATAAAAAGGTTGATGATGATGATGATGTTACTGTTATGTTATGTATACTGCTGTCAAACATATTTGAATATACAAAGGTCATACTTACGTTAATGGTTATAATTATCTCAAATATGTACTAGATATAATTTTTTTGGTGCACATTACTCTAATGAGTTTATGTTATCAACAACGTACAATGTATGTTTACTGTACAAATAAAGGAGGTAATCATTGATAAAATATTAAACATACGATATATTCTAACAAACTGACCAAAAAAAATGTGCCGAACACAGGAGCAGCACACATGCATATTTTTTTATTCGGCATACATTGGTAAAGTGTGAGTGAGATGGGGCACACCGCACAATCTAAAGCATAGAGAAGAAAAAGATGGCTAGTGTTTGTCGTTTGTTTTTACGAGTGTATTGAGAGTGACTAAAGCGAGATACAGGACTTACTTCCTTTTGTACGCTTCATTTTTAGTGCGCTAGTGACATATCTACCTTAGTTTAATATTTTATCAATGGGAGGTAATAATAAAATCAAATCACATACATTTCCAAAATACAGTTAGGTTAGTTCTTTTGGACACTTATATTTTTGGCAATTTCTCTCTTCATTGCTGATACAACGATAGCGTCCAGAATCTAACAAACTAAATTATACTTTATGCATTGGGTTAAATGCAACATCAGTACATTAATATAGGAAAAGTACTTTTCATACCTAGACAAAAAGGGACTTAAGACTTTATTGCTTTGTAAGAAGAGTTATTTTCTTCAGCCTATAGAGGTCACTGCTGGACAAAGACCTCCCCCAATTTGGGGGATTTCCCATCCCACATTTGATGAATCGTACCGTAGAATTGCCAGGACCCGGTACCCCGGAAAGGCAGATGACGAACGCTTAGGTGGTTGTTTAGTCGGTAAGAGTCCGGCACACCTCTCCGTGTCCCCGAGCGGAGGATAGTCCATGAGGAATTTTCCACTTTCTCGGAAAAAAGGCAGGTTGGGGATCGCAGTAATTTGATATTCCACAGGAAAAGCGCTGCAGCCCGCTTCCCTGGTGAGAGTTCCCTTAGTCGCCTCTTACAACACCCATGGGAGGATATGGGATGGCACTATTCTAAGCCCGGTACCACACGGGCAATAAGGGTTATAGCAATACGAAATAATGAACTGGCAATATCAAAGTCAGCTTTGTCTGCATGGGAGCAGGACAGCACTTATGCGCAGAAGTGTTTTTTGCATGGCTCCGATTATTTACAACAAATTACCCAAAAGTTGGAGGGAGCTAAATAATGTCCATTTGAAATGTCGACTAAAGTCACATTTATGTGTCAAGGCTTACTATGATATGAAAGAATTTCTGACAGATCCATTTATATTGACATAGATTTTTGATGCATTGTTATTTTTTTTCCTCGTGCTGCCATTTATTTATTTTTGTTTTTTCTAATTCCATTATATTTACTTATATTTTTTTTTGACATGAAATCAATACATAGTATAAAACAAAGTCGCTTTCGCTGTATGTCCGTATGTATGCTTAGATCTTTAAAACTACGCAACGGATTTTGACGCGGTTTTTTTTAATAGATAGAGTGATTCTTAAGAAAGGTTTAGACTACCTTTTATCCCGGAAAAAATTGATATTCCCGAGGGAAATCCAAAAAGCGCGATATAACCGAACTCTACGCGGGCGAAGCCGCGGGCGGAAAGCTAGTTTATAATAAAAATCATTATTGTTCAAAATATTTGCACGCCATACTAGGTGGCAAACATGTATGATCTTATTTTTCTGCAAAGAGATTTAAGATTTTAATGTCTTTGTTTTTCTGTTATGTTATCCTGCATGCATTTTCTTTTATTCTTGTATGCACAGACATGTTTAAGCAAATAAAATCTTTATCTTATCTTTATCTTCTTTCAAAATAATTTAGTAAAACCGGGTAATTACGTAACACACTATCAGTAGCGATAGGTTTCATTTTGACAGATTTACAACATTCATTGCATTATTTAAGTTGCTGAGGAAACACATTTTTCGAATATACTTACGGAGTAATTGATTAGTAATACGCTTCAATATCATTTCAACTGATAGTAATCGTGTGTTACGCAATTAGGGTGCTGACTAGGGTTGCCAGACCGCCAGGAAATCCGGGATTGTCCCGGAATCTTGGCTCTTGTCCCGGAATGAGCGGTAATTGTCCCGGATTTTAAAAAGTTATTAATTGCCGTGGTTGCCTCCTCTCTGTGTGATGATTTTTAATTTCATCATGGGGTCTGGGTAGTACCGAAACGTTGACGTTCTTTTTCCTACTGTCCCTGTCTGTCTACGACCGTCCCGGATTTCGAATGAGCTTTTGTGTCCCTGTCTGTCTACGACTCTCCCGGATTTCGAATGAGCTTTTTTTTAGACATGCTTTCCGGACTGTCCCGGATTTGGTAAGTTTCCTATCTGGCAACCCTAGTGCTGACTGTGATTGGATATTTTGTTGGATCAAACGGATGTCCTACAATGGCGCCGATTTTCTTGTTCAAAAACTAAACTAATTTTAAGTCAAATTTATCTTTTCCCTTCTATTTCTTAGAGAAAAAGATGCATTAGACTTCCCATAAAGTTAAGATATTCCATAGAGTTTAGACGCGATTATAAACATGGCAACCAAAAATATATCATTTGATGTCAGGCGCGGACTAATTTGACAGGTCCAAACTAAAAAATTGTCTTCTGTCCTTTTCTTAATCCATACTAATATTATAAATGCGAAAGTAACTCTGTCTGTCTGTCTGTTACGCTTTCCCGCTTAGGTAAACCTCTCAACCGATTTTGATAAAATATGGCACAGACAATCTTTAGACCCTGAGAAAGAACATAGGCTACCTTTTATTCCGGAAAAATTTGATGTTCCCGAGAGAAATCTAAAAGCGCGATATAACCGAAATCCACGCGGGCGAAGCCGCGGGCGAAAAGCTAGTGAAATATAAAGAAAAAGAGGCACTGACTTAAATTTGGGTTGGTTTTTGAACAAGCGAATTGGGGTCAATTTGCAGCATTGAAATAGAGGTTGTTATTGTGCGGCAGCCCAAAGATGTGTTAAACAATTTGTAGATTAATTCTAATAATGACTAAGTTAATGGTTAAAAGATAAGGCAAATAACCTTCATTTAGATGAGTAGTTATATCGATTAATGTGTCGTGCTGGTTCAGAAGCACGACCGTTCATTGCTCACTGACATTTACTGATGTTAATTGAGCTACTAAGCGTGTCATTAAAACACACTTTGGACTCGTGGTTTTTACATGCTTTTTATTAGCTTCACTTGTATGCTTGTTTGTTTGTTTGTCCGTCTCTAACTCTTTGGACTACGAGTGAGCGGCTCACTACCGTAAAGTGTCCCACCGTTTTCAATACTTTCGTTCGTTCGTTTTTTTTTTTTTTAAGAATATTGAACTAAAATGTTGAAAATAAATATAGTTTAAAAATCTAAAAAAGCATGCTTTTAATAAATATCAAACTAAATAGTTAAAAATAATTTAAAAAAAAAAGCGTGAGGCGCTTAATATACAAAAATTATGGCACAAAGCGCCTCACGCTTTTTTTAAAATTATTTTTAACTATTTAGTTTGATATTTTTTAAAAGCATGTTTTTTTAGATTTTTTAACTACATTTATTGACCATAATACTACATTTTTCTAAATGACCAAAATTCACTCATTAAGAAGTATTTTACGGATTGATATTGATTTTAAATTAAATCTTGCTTTTTAATGCAAATTTTACACAACGTTATTTTTACTTCATCATCATCATCATCATCAGCCCCTACTCGTCCACTGCTGGACATAGGCCTCCTTCATAGCGCGCCAACAAGCTCAATCCTGAGCAGTTCTCCGTCAGCCACTACCAGCCACCTTTTTGATGTCGTCGCTCCATCTCGCCCAAGGGCGCGCTTTTTACTTCATACGAAACCTAAATATAGCTTGTTCAGAATAAGCAACTTAATAGATTCTTACTTAGATAATCATTAAATTACACCATGTTATATTTTTCCCAAATACATTTAGAAATTATTGCAGTGTGGTTACCGAGCGCACAACACAGCTGACGGTAGATCATAGTACTAGGTATAATATCAACACACCGCACAGATCTCCTGTGCGGTGTGTTGACCATATTTTTGGTGGGACAACCAGGTAAGATAACAAGCTCATAACTTTGTGGGTTTTCATGATATCTTTTTGAAATTTTGTACATAGATTCTTTACTTAAAAATACTGGACACGTGTTTCGAGTTTCGCATAAACGAAATATAACGTTGTATAAAGAGCAGTGACAGCCCAGTCGACCGATTTTATAAAAAATCTCATCGTGATGAAGATAAAGTGAGTGTGACACAAATGATGATGATCGATGGGGCAGTAAGGTTCTGGAGTGGCGGCCACGTACTGGAGGACGCAGCGTAGGGAGGCCCCCAACAAGGTGGACCGATGACCTGGTGAAGGTCGCGGGAAACCGATGGATGCGGGCAGCACAAGACCGGTCAGCGTGGAAAGCCTTGGGGGAGGCCTTTGTCCAACAGTGGACATGTATAGGCTGAAGAAGAAGATACTAATAACAACTCGCACTAACGAGTTGTTATTAGTGTCAATCCGTACTTTTTATCCCGATATTTCCACGGAATTAAAATTATGCGGACAATCCGCGAAACGCAGCTCGTTTTTATAATCACAAATTCAACTGCCGAACGTGGTGATTAGTATTATCTACTATCTACTGAACATCGTTGATCCAAAATCAAAACCAGATTGTCGCAAAATAATCTGGTTTCGTCACAGAATCTTGACATATGAGTCAGTGAGAATGGTATCAAGGTCGTGCTGTACCACAAACTTGTACCAAGATTTGTCAGTGATAAATTATTTTATTTTACTCTAGCTGCATCCCGCGATTACACCCGTATACCTTTCGATCCCGTGGGAATATTCGGATAAAAACTATTTCTATGTTAAATCTGGTTATAAACTATCTGTGTGTTCAAATTTCATCCAAATCCGTTCCGTAGTTTTTGCGTAAAAGAGTAACAAACATACGCACAAACTTTTGCAAAACTGGCGAGTTTCGGTAACTGCCCAGATATGCCCATCTATGTTGTGGTAGTCTAAGCGGTAACCAGTACCTAAATATCAGTATGGTTTTACACAAAACGTAGTATCTAACCTCCTGATACAATAGGGTTTAGGGTGAAGATAAGAGGTCAATAGGACGACGATTGTCAGACGACTCTTGTCAAAAAAGGAGCGCGCGTCCTATACTTTTAAAGGTTAATTTTATGAGGGTTTTAAAATAAAAATCCAGTTCATCGCAACTGTTGAAGGTTAGGCCTCTGTTTCTTTTTTACTCATGTGCTCATACGACGTCAGCTGATTAAGGAAGAGAAAGGCGCAAACACAATTAGCATTTCATTGGACGTTGATTTTCTGTTTTAAATTAACATTTAAGAGTACATTATTCTCTCTTTACACACCAAGACACCCCCCCTCGTTAACCCGTCGGTTCTAGCTATTATTCGTGGATCTTTGCCAGTCGGTGAGAACCGGCCTTATCAATGGGTTACTTTTCAGCAAGTGAGTTGTAGAGTATATATAGGCATTCGCGCCATGTTAAATACTTGTAGGTATTCAGCTGTACCTGAGACTTAAGCCCACCATAAAATATTTGGTTAAAGGTTAAGCAGATGCAGATAATGGTTTCCAGAGGTTACTTTTATCCAAAGTAAGAAACTACTCCTCTAGTGTAGAAGTAATTAGCGTTCGTAATGACCAACGCCGATGCTTTTATCTTGTAGACCTACATTATTTCTCTCTCCTTCCCCTTAGTATTCTATCCAAAGATCGCTCGCAGCGATAAGACCCACCATTGTGTCACCCTTTGTACTATTCATATTAATGTTCTGCAATTTATATGGTGTACAGACGACAGCACATCAACCTACTTACAATCTGTCAGATTTCTTCATTAGATTTTCCACTTCATAGCTAAGGCTAAGCATAGACCCAAGACTGATTGGGAATATTTGACAGTTTCGGGTAGCTTGACCTGCTGTCGTCAATACAAAATAAACAGTATTACACCTTACTGAGCCCTTTCGATGAAACAAAAACAATATTTATTCAAACACTAACTGTACATCATATGCGTTTCACATATCCATAGATAAGACTTTATTTGATAAAACGTCAGCGTCGTTATCAGTGTAGAGATGATCAAACTATCTATACGACTGTGAAATCGTAATATTAAATAATGATACTAGCATATACACATGCCTATATGCCCCGAGGGGATAAATAGAGTTCATAATACGGCAAACACGTTTATAATGGGGAAGAAAACGCAAAGCTATTTGCAGATGTCGCTGATGGCGTTTGACTCATAACAATTAGCTGTCAGTCGTATCACATTTTATATTGAGTTTTTTTTTTGTGTTTGATGAGTTTTTTTAGGTAAAGCAGAGCATTGTATTGTACATGGACTGTTTCAAGTTAAAAAGGAGTTAAAAGTCTAGAGGAGCTTCAGTATAAGGACGAAAAGCTAATCTAATTCTACCAGGCAAATAACAATGCCCAGACTTTGAACTGAATGCAGACTTGTTAGTGTTTTAAGTTACATTAATTTTGTATTAGGTTTAAAGTTTCTTTGGTTATGTTTAAGTAAATATTAATGTATTTATTATTGCCATATTTTGAAAGTATCAACCTAAAATTATTCGGTATCCAGACTGGAATCGTATGACCGGAATTTTAACTGCAAGGTTCCTCAAGAACAAGAAATTCAAGAGAAAAAATTGATTTACCGTCTCCAAAAAGCTATAGAGACATCAACATAATCTTTATTGAAATCTATTTATATATTCTGTTCTAAATTGAAATGCATATCTTTAGGGAAAGAGTGATTTCCATTATTATTGCAACAAATTGCTGCACAACGCGGCATATTTTTTACATTTTTTTAAACAACGTAAACTCGAACAAATGACAATGGGTTTTGACAGTTTATTTGGGTCAAACGATATCAGCGCCTCCAGTGGCGAGATTTGTCAGTTTTCTTCCCCATTGTGATGAAGAAGAAAATAAAGACAATAATAAGTAGTATTTCAAGGGCATAGGTGTGCAGTGGTGGACCAGTGGTAACGGCTGCGACTTATGGGTTGTGGGCCCTTTAAGGAAATTATCTACATCATGACCACTGCTTTCAAAAGCGGTGAAAGATCACATTGTTAGACACTGCTGTCCTATAAAAACTAACACAGGACTTCGGCTGCCGGCAGAAGTTACTACCCACGACACAAATTGTTCCCGCCAAGCGATTCGTCGTGTTCCGGGATGATGTCTAGTGAAGCTGTACGGAGGACGGGTCTGAGCAGTTGTGTTTTGATGTGTGCCGGATACGATGCCAAATATTGTTGTGTCGGAAGTTTGGTCGTAGAGGGTCGCCAGAATAATCTCCCTCTGGATTTATCATTGGATCACCTCGCTCAACTGCTGTCTTCCTTTCCATTCAATCAGTTTTTTTTTTTGAGTGAATAGCGTTTTAATAAACTAGCGCGCTTTACTCTCAACGATTGCATCACTGCTTACCATCACTAGTTTTTAATTATAAGAAAAATCCTTCTCACAGAGAGTTGGAATGTTTATAGATATAGTAGGTAAGTGGCCTACGTGACCTATCCAAGAAAGAAAAAATTGCAATAAACATGACGCAAAAAATTATAAAAACCCAAAAAATAATAAGAAATGGGGAGAAAACCCGATGATGGAATCCGGGAAAATGTAATGCAAAAACTGTGCATAAAGCTACTTAATAGGGTGCATTTTGGAGAGTACACATTGGAAATGCAGGACTCAATTTTACCAACATCGTCCGTTGTATCATCGGACGACCCGTCGTACGGAGAGTATCGATCGGTCTCCGAAGCCTGGAGCACAGGCATAGAGTAGCCAGCCTTTCGATACTCTATAGCAGCGGTCGGCAACCTTTTGGCGGGCAAGGGCCGCAAGGTAGCAATAAAAATTAAGGCGGGCCCAGTCATGATACTAACTCGTTAAAATAAGAAGACAAGTTGTCATAAAATTTAATAAGATAATTCATTAGATTTTTTGAAAGCATCTTTAGACTGGTGATCAATTCTGTTCATTTATAAATGATTCTGTACGGACGACAGCAGGTCAAGCTACACTAAACTGTCACATATTTTCAATCAATCTTGGGCCTTACTTAATACTTTAGAGATAAAGTTGGAAATCTAATAAAGAAATCTGACAGATTGTAGTAGCTTGATGTGCTGTCGTCTGTACATCCTCATCATCACACTAATAGGGTTTGTAAATTATTTACAAAACATTTATGGACCGCAAGTAAGACGTACGGGTGCGTATTGCTGACCGCTGCTCTATAGGATGCATTTTGGAGAGTGTGCAGGAGAATTGATCTCTGGACCATCATCGGACGACGCCTCGTACGGCGAGTACCCTTACGTTGTTGACACCACAAAGATCCGAACGACGTACCTACATCGAAGGACGAACAATTTTCCTGACTCGATCTTCCCGTCTGATAACAATTTAAGTGTCTTCAAGACCAGAGTGAACAGACTCTTAATACGCGTTACCATTAACGATTGCATACTGCTTACCAATAGGCGGGATTGTGGACAACCACTAATTTATAACATTTAAAAAATCATTTACCATAAGTCATAGAAAGAGGCATTTGTCCAGCAATAGGATGCAGGTTAACATTAACAATTAACAGGCACTTTTGGACTGCTAACATTAAATAGTCAGTAAATCATCATCATCATCATCCAAAGCCTGACTCCGCCCACTGCTGGGAATAGGTCTCTGTTTTCGTGTTTTAAAACTCATTTATTATGACAAAAATAACATTCACTCAACTCATACACTTACTGGGATCGATAAAACAGCTAGAAAATTACTTTGAGTGCTTTTATGAGAAAAAATTCCTATGTATAATTTAATTCATCAAATCATACTTATTGATAGTACCTAGCCTTATTTTCATCTAAATATATACTGGGGTCAGCCTCCAGTCTTACCGAATACAGCTGTTTTCCATGGTGATAACATCGGCTGCCGACAGAAGTTACCACCCACCAGACAAAGTATTGCCGTCAAGCATTTCGTCGTGTTCCGGCATGATGTCTAGTGAAGCCATACGGAGAACGGATCTGAGCAGTTGTGTTGCGATGTATGGCGGGTACGATGCGCCAATGTTGTTGTGTCGGGAGTTTGGTCGTGGAGGGTCTCCAGATCAATCTTTCTCTAGAGCAGCATTGTTGGTCGTGTTGTTGGGTGTAACATTGCATCACCTTGGTCAACTGCCGTCTTCAATCATATTCACTCAATTTTTTGAGTGAATAGGCTCTTAATTAACTTGTGCGCTTTACCAGCAATGATTGCATCACTACTTATCATCAGGTGGGATTACGGTCAAGTAGTCTTTATAATTATAAAAAAAAACAGTAAGTAGCTTACATAGAACCACAGCATATCTGACCTCCACAACCCAGTTACTGGTCGACATTAGCCCGAAATCTGACAAGCAGTAGGTACTTAGGTATTATACTGGTTGTCACACTTCCGAGCTACTTTTGACCAGTATGAGTAATTTTTTTTTTTTGGGACAAAACCCGCCACACTGTTCCCAACCCACTGCAACTCCTGAAAGCCAGAATCAACAGTGGAGACCGCCAGAAAAACGCCGAGCAATGAAGCCCGACGAGTCCCGGAGAAACGTTTCAACTGTCTTGGGTCCCGCAACGAAATTAATCAGAAAAGAATAGCGGAGGAGTAAGAAAAAAGATATTTTTTCCACTTCCCTCCATAATAAGCAGGAGACAGAACAGAACTAGGCCAATCGGCACAAAGGGA
This sequence comes from Sesamia nonagrioides, assembly GCA_017933935.1. Taxonomy (NCBI): domain Eukaryota; kingdom Metazoa; phylum Arthropoda; class Insecta; order Lepidoptera; family Noctuidae; genus Sesamia; species Sesamia nonagrioides. The sequence goes on along the minus strand of JADWQK010000998.1, from coordinate 722,800 downwards.
CATTATTGCAACTGGGAGAAGCCCAGATTGCCAAGCACCACGGAATAACATTTGATCAAGTTAATGGGTCCTAAGTAGGTATTTGCTGTTACAATTGATTCCAATAATAGGTATGGCAAAAGCGCCTGAATGCACGTATGAGTAATGACTGTCAAATCAATGTAAGACAGCCAGAACCAACGGTTTAACGTGCGATGTGCATGGAGCGGTCTATGTATGAGAAAAAGGTCACCCATCGATGGACCAGCCGCAGCAAGTAGAGCTTAACCTAATCGATCGACCCGTCGGGCTGTTATTAATTAGTTACTACTTAATACTTCACGAAAACTTCTCGTCCCTCACTATGGGCCTCATAAGAAAGCTTAAGGTCGCACAGAGAGCTATGGAGAGGGCTATGCTAGGTGTTTCTCTCGGTGATCGAATTAGGAATGAGGAGATTCCTAGAAGAACTAAAGACACAGGCCAGCGGATTAGCCCTTTGAAATGGCAGTGGGCGGAGCTCATAGCTTCAAGAGCCGATGGCCGATGGGGCAGAAAGGTCCTGGAATGGCGACCACGTACCGGCAAGCGCTCGTCGGACACCCACCGACTAGGTGGTCGGCTAACCTGACCAAAATCGCAGGGAAGCGCTGGATGCAAGCCGCGTCCAACCGTTGTTTTTGGAAATCCTTGGGGGAGTATCCTATATCCAGCAGTGGACTTCATGTGGCTGAGATGATGATGATGATGACTTCACGAAAATAGTAGTGTCCTGACAATAGGCTTATTTGAGGAAGATCGCCGCACCTATTTCGTTCACCAAACAATATTGTACCTACTTAAAATCATTCGAGTTTACCTACAGGAAAATTAGGAACATGGCATGAGAATTTTTAAGGATACTTCGTTTTGAGAAAACCGTATACGGTCAAAGTGCCTACAGGCCATAAGTTCCACTGTCCACAGACACACAATATTAATTTATACAGTCCTAGAAAATCCTGAAACCAATAAAAATAATATCAAATTTTAACTTACCTAGCGTGAAAATCATTATAATGTATTATATCCAATTTGTACAATCCCTCGAAAGGTAACGCAAATCCATTGGCGTAACCGAACAGGAACGTTAAACAACACAAAACAAACATTTTACAGTTATTAGCAAACGAGTTTAAATCTTTCTGTATTACTTATTCACATAGCGAGCGCGCGTGCGGTCTCCTCCACACCTAATCGCGTACTGACTTTTTAAGGTTAGGTTAGGTGGGGCGAAGACATCAGTTATTGATGTAATTTTTTGAATGCGCAAGGATGTGTGGCTGAATGTATGCAACAGACATGAAAATAAGGATGTCTTCTTCTCTTTTCTTTGTAACTAACTAGCTTCCTACGTCTGGATTATTGTGGAAGTTATCGATCGATACCATACCACAGCAGATTAGGTACCTTCAGCCCGTAAAGTTCCGATCTAGTTCGAGTCTTAAAGAGTTTGACTGAAAACTTTTATATTTTTAGCCATTTGACCTCACTGTCCTCATAAGAGGACAAAGCCATTAATTTATTTGAGGACACTAGTTTAATATACTTAGAATAAAATAGAAACACGGTACAACCAAGTGGAAGGAAGAGTATAACCATAGGTATACAGAATAACTTTAATGACATAGACTTAAAATAGTTGACATTTCTGTCGTTCAAACTCTGAAGAGGTTCATAAAAACATTACCTAGGTACTTACTTAGAACTTTTACCCACGCTTTGAACTCTTATAGGTAGGTACAATATCTACGTTCCATTCAAGAAATACTATATTAAGACCGATCGATATTATGATTAATTCCTTTTATTAATGACAGCTGTTACATACCGAGTCCCTTAACGGTATGATAAGATACGTTTTTTTTTACATAACCCATCTACTGAGCAACCGTGGCAAGCTTATCCTGATCAATTGACCTGTGTGGCTGATATTATTTAGCCACGAGCCCCTCAGACCGACGACCTGGTGAAGGTCGCGGGAATCCGCGACCTTCATTTGGATGCGGGAGGCGCAGGACCGGTCGTCGTGGAGGCCAAATAAGTCCAGCAGTGGACGTCTTTCGGCTGAAATGTTGATGATGATGATAAGCCCCTCAGATATTATGTCGCGTAGGGACTGAAATATACCATAAAAGTAATAGTCGTGTGAAGAAATCATACACCTCAAGTACAGCTTTAATAACGTTTATTCACTTTTCTCTCCACACAATTAGGTTATACACTTACACACACATACACATACATATTACACAGCAAGATATAATAAATGTAGCACGGAACCGTAAGACATGCTTACAGTTCGACTTCTGGCCAAAGAGGCTCGGTTATATACTTACTATACTCTTTGAGGCTCGGTCTGTTCAAGCAAATCAATTGCCAACCGAATGTTTCCCGCCTTTAAAGGAAGTGAACACTCAGCCGACCATTCGACCAATCAGAGTAAACAGGAAATATTAAAATTACTTCACTAAAATATATGAAACTAAACATAACGACTTAAACAATAATTATTATAAATAGAGATATAAACGGTATTGATTTATTAATAATTTTACAAATGAATATAATACTATCTTAAACGGATGTATAAACTACATGCAACCACTAGCGCCATCTATCGCTTATGATGAGTCTTATTTCTACTTATTATTTTACAAAATCATTACAGCCGTTTATAACGCCGATTTCACTGTTATCCCCAGAAAATCCATTCTTTTTTCGACATTTTTTATGTTTTCCGTAACAAAAATAACGGGGAATAAAAGTAGTGCTGGAAAATGTAAGCCTAGGATGCATTTTGGAGGAGTGTGCGCGGAAATTGCATGACTTGAATGATGAATCCTCCATCTCCTTTCCATAATCGGAAGACCCAGGACGACCCGTGAGTTTGTGTTGTTTGTAGGACATACATTAATAAATATATTATTAATAAATAGCTAGCATGTAAAAGTCGATAATTATGTAAATAACAGGAGATTTGTAAAACGTGAGTTGTGATAACCCTAAATTGGTTTGTTTACCTCTATTCTTTATGGAGCTAGATGATAAGTTAAATATGTTAAAGTAAGTATAAGTTAAATAAGTTACTATAATAGGTTACTATAAGTTTAATTTGAAAACAATAAGTAATATTTCTGGGGGGGAGTTACATTTGTAGGGTCGGATTGTCCCCGGCTATTTCGTTAATCGTTTTCGTCCTAAAAAATACACAAGCACATCTAAATGATACATTAGGTATGTCCTACAAACCTAACCTAGTGATTCTATTGAAATACGCTGTAATAGCAATTGCTATTACAGCGTATTTCAATAGAATCACTAAAATAAAATGCATAATAACTTGGCATTTCGAAAAACCATTAAAAAGTAGCCCTACAAAAAAAGAAAGATAGATGAAATATTTTCTGGAATTCAACCAATGAATAATGTTGAGAAATTTATCAATACAATTTTGCGTATTTTGATTACTTCCAAATCAACTGCATAACACATGCATTGTAATACGAGTTCAAGTATGGACTAATTATAATATACAATATGTAAAGAAAACCCTGTCCGACCCGTATGGATAATAAAGGTTAGGTAAACACTTGACCAAATATAATATAAAATTTTACATAATCATCATAGTAACAATACTACTGAATTTTGAAATAATCCTTTTTTCCCGGGAATTAATTCCAATTTCCCCGAAATTCGGTAATTTTAAAAAAAGTGACAACACCGGTATTATTATAAGCGAATAGCGATGGGACCACGTCACAGGTGCCGCGTGCCCTGGCCCCGCCGCCCGCGAAAGGGGTTGTTTACCGCACATGTATTGAGTTACCACTTTTTGCGAAATAATATTTATTTTTTTAGGGGGATTTTTTTTTAAGTTTTGCCTGTCTTTGTGGACATTAGTAGAATCAGTTATCAATACCTAACAATATCTTCACGGATCGGTCAGGGTTTTCTTTACATATTGTATAGATTTAGCAGACCCCTTGTTGTGTACATTATGGATGCATTAAAAATTTATTGAATTGAAGAGCTCATTGTAAATTAACGCTTCCCTTAGCAAAATACTGTGTAATGAACTGTGATATTTTGTATTATGAATTGTTCAAATAAAATCATGAATACACTCATTTGCAAAAAAAAAAACGGGTGGTTTTGATTTTCATTAATCTTTAAAAAGATACGATACAAAACAGGTTTCAATCGTTTGTACACGTTACTGGCCGGTTTTAAAAATGCCATGGTATTTAAAAAAGTACGTTCTAAATTCAAATTTTTGTTTGATGCACATTTTTACAGAAAACACCTTTTTATCCTACATTTTTGGCGCGAAGTTCCAGAAGTTATGATCGACTTTCATCACTTTTATTCAATTTTTGTCGATTAATTTCATATCATTGACTGTCAAAGCCATTCATTGCTGTTTGGCTGTATCGAAAATGGTAGATAAAGTGGTAAAAGCTAGGTGGTGATGAAAAAATTTACACAAAATATAGCGCCTGATGGGCTTCAAACCTACGACCTGCAACTTAATGTTAATGCTCCCACTACTGAGACATAAGCCTCTTCTCAGAGGGGAAGTGGGGAGTAGATAATACTTCAACAGAAACAATATACCTAGCTAATTTCGATTTCAATCCATCACACGGCCCCAGTGGACGTTGCTAGACACAAGTCTTCGAATATTTGGTTATAAGACATGCCAGTTTCTTCCCGATGTTTTCATTGGAACATTTTGAGAGTAGTGGTGATGAAATAATTTACACAATGTGTAGGTAATGCCTGTCTGGGTTCGAATCTACAACGTTCGTGATTTTATTTTAACACTCATCCATGCAATCTGCCATTTTTCTGGCACTAACCTTTGGTAACCTTTTGTAGGTTATCCCCGGCTTACCTACACATGATGAAACTACAAGGGTTCCCAGATGTGAATTTTAGAACAACCCTAAAAATCGTTAAAGTACACCGAAGTGGTCTGGCTTGTAGAAATGCATAGATGTGCGTTTTCTCTATCCATTTTCATTGTCGCAATTGTGCCCAAAATCGTCAGCTTAGTTAGCTTTAATATGGCGGGTACACGATGCAAAATCGAGGACGTCGACTATATTTGGATCTGAACTACATATATTTGATCTGCTAATGCTCGGTATCTATGCAGATGACAGCACAGTTGTGGAGAGATACCTGCCGAGTGTTCGGGCTAGTAAGGAATCAATCCGGTCCGAAAGAGAGAATTTGGTAGAGCGTCCGAATGGCACACTATAGGCAGTCTCCGAATGGGACGAAGCCAATCTTGTGGCGTTCAACGCCGCCAAAACACAGGTGTGTCTATTATGCCATAAGGAGTCCGTTTACTTTGGCTTCTACTTTTTCCTCGAACCTGAACTTTATATGAGCGGTTTATTGAGTCCAAAGCAGCTTTTTTTTACCAGGAAACTTGGCTTTATTGCATAGGTCCAGAGGTACTTCACACCAGGATAGCTTCTAATGTTATACAAATCATAGGTCCGTCCGTGTGTGGAGTACTGCAGCCACATTTGGGCTGGTGCCGCAAAATGCCACCGGACAACTTTGGATTCGGTGGAGAGGCGTTCGAAGAGGGTAATTAGCGGCCCAGATTTGGTTCAAAACGATCTCCAAAGCCTAGAGCACAGGCGAAGAGTAGCAAGCCTGTGCTCTAGGTCAAGGTCAAGGTCAAGCGATGTTCTATACGATGCATTTTGGGGAGTGTGCGAGGGAATTGCATGATTTAATTCCCCCATCTCCGTTCCATCATCGGAGAACCGATTGTTGACACCACTACGATCCCGACGAAGCGTTGCGCCTCGCCTTTTATACCGCGTACTTACATCAAGGGACTGGAACAATTTGCTAGTGGCGGTATTTCCGTCTGACTACAATTTAAATATCGGCTAGGACTAGCGCGATTTACCATCTACGATTGCATCACTGCTTACCATCAGGCGGGATTACGGTCAAACATTAGTTCATTTTATTATAAAAAGATCATTATCAGTCACTTTTGAATGCCTTATGATTTCTTGTTTGTATTTAAATAGTTTTTGCTATATGGTTTCTAATAGGCGTTTGTAGAAATGGAAGTTTTACAGCTGAAATATATCTGTAATAATTATCTATGTAATGTAAAACACACACGTACGTATAATGTATTTTTTTATATATATTATAAACTACTGCTTGACCGCAATCCTGCCTGAAGGTAACCAATGATGCAATCGTTGATAATAAAGCGCGCTAGATTATAAGAGCCTATTCACTCTATCCTGGAAGACACTTAATTTGTAATCGGACGGAAAGACCGCCGCTGGCAAATTGTTCCAGTCCTTCGATGTGCGTACTGCGTGGTATAAAAGACGAGGCTGTTGATAGATAACTAGGGGATCAGACCGTGACAAGTTTAGAAGAGAGTTTAGTTTTAGAAGAGAGAATAAAAAATAAACATGACGTGTAAAAGTGATCAGTGATCCTACTTGCTTAATAAAAGATTTCATTTCACGATTTCATTTCATTTCAGAGAAATTGAAACATAACAATAACCGATGGGCGGATAGTTGACGTGCAAATAATAGAATTAGGTTCCTTGAGTCGTGGTTTATCCAAATTACTCCCATGTATGTTCCGCGATTTCTCATAGTTTTACAGTTATGAATTTGTTATTAATTTTTCAGATTTCTCGACCTGTACAAATTTAGAAAATATCTTTAAGAAAGTAAAAGACTTACTAGTTTTTTTATGCATAGGTAAAACAAACAACTTCACGACTTTGGTATAAATCATAAAAATGTTTGGTTTAAAGGAAACAAAATAGGGTTCGGAGAATCATTAAGTATTTAGCGAATTATAATTAGTCAAAGGCAGTATTAAGGCTTGAAAAAAAGAAATTAAGTCACCTATTTAGATTTTTCATAATTCATTATCCCAATTTTGCTGTTTTGGATTAGTCCTGACAAAACAAAAAATCCGCAGAAAAGTGCTGCTTTGCCACGTTGGATGGCGATGGCTATCCTTTGTACCAAGTTCGACTCCGAGCGGAAGTCATCCGTTTTACCACGGAGCTTGTGCCTCATCTCTTCTTCTTCTTCTTCTTCTTCAGCCTATAGATGTCCACTGCTGGACAAAGACCTCCCCCAAGGCTTTCCACGCTGACCGGTCTTGTGCTGCCCGCATCCATCGACTTCCCGCGACCTTCACCAGGTCATCGGTCCACCTTGTTGGGGGCCTCCCTACGCTGCGTCTTCCAGTACGTGGCCGCCACTCCAGAACCTTACTGCCCCATCGGCCATCGGTTCTACGAGCAATGTGCCCTGCCCACTGCCCTCAGGCCTCATCTCTAACGATAGATAAATAAATACATTGACTAGAGTTGTAGTGACTTGCAGGTGTCAGGAACGCATTCTGTCGATGGCCGCTCAACGCTAAACAGCGGCAGGAACTTTTTTCTACAGTTTCTTTGTTTTGATTTTCAGTAATATGAATTTTACTATTGCTCGTACAACCGACGGCCGATGGGGTAGTAAGGTTCTGGAGCAACGTTGGGAGGCCCCCAACAAGGTGGACCGATGACCTGATGGAGGTCGCAGGAAGCCGATGAATGCAGGCAGCATAAGACCGGTCATCGTGGAAAGCCTTGGGGGAGGCCTTGTCCAGCAGTAGACCTCTATAGGCTGAAGAAGAAGAAAAAGAATTTTACTAATGCTATACTAAACTTAGTATACTAACAGTAAAAATAAAGTATTAGTAATAGTTACTCATAATGTATTAGCGAGGAATACTTTTTCATGTCACAAACAAACCAATCAAAATACTATAAAAACGTTTTTTTTTGTCATCGATACGCCAAGAAGATGAATGTAAAAAGTTATTACCATAATTATTTAGTAGTTAATTAGATATATGTATAGTCATCTCATAATGTATTTCGTCAAAACAATCTAAGGTCCGTATTCCAAAAGGAAACTCAAGCATTGATCTCTGCTTATGCATTACTTAAAACTAGATTCAACCAATCAAATGGCTTGAAACGAAACTTAAGTAGAGCTTGAGTTTTGAGTGACGTTCTGTAATACGCACCTAAGACTATTAAAGTCGAGTTTTATATACTTATAAAAAACTAGTCTGCCAAAGGAATAAAATAAAATAAAAAAAAAATATTATTTAAAAACAAAAACCCGCCTGCATAAAACTCTAACAGACTGAAAAGGTACTACGGCTGATATAGCAACAGCTTTCGACAAAACAAACAAAAAATACAAACTATATTGGACCATATGTGTTGAATTGGCAAGGTAAAATATCTTGCCAAATGGGTGCCCCACGAACTCAATGATCGCCAGCGCGAAGTACGCGAGTCGTACCTGGCAGTGCTCAACAGACAAACAAATGAAGGAACTTTGAAAAACATTGTTACCTGCTTTGAAAAATGGTTTCTGTTTGCTAACCGCAAGCGCTTAGCAAGTTGATTAGATCCTGGTTCAGCACCTAAACAATGCCCCAAACGAAATCATACTCCTAGAAAAGCGATGGTCCCTGTTTGGTGGTCTAACCGGTGTGATTCATCACGTCATCTTCTTACCAAACGGGATGAGCATTACTGCAGATGTGTACTGTGAAGAACTGAACACAATGATGGAGAAACTGGCACATCTCCAACCAGCATTGGTCAATCACTCCTCTCCGCTGCTCCTGCAAGACAACACGCGACCTCATACCGCACAACAGACAGTCTTCAAGTTGCAATAAAAGGTTGATGGGGTTGGAGGCTCTTCATCATCCGCCCTACTCACCAGACCTTTCGCCTACAGACTACTACTTTTTCCAGAATTTGAATAGATTTTTTTAAAATTAAATTATAAACTAGCGCTTGACCGCAATCCCGCCTGATGGTAAGCAGTGACGCAGTCGTTGATGGTAAAGTGCACTATTAGTTTATTAAGAGCCTATTCACTCTAGCCTTGAAGACATTCAAATTGTAGTCCGACGGAAACACCGCCGCTGGCAAACTGTTGCAGTCCTTCGATGTACGCGGTATAAAAGAGGAGGCGAAACGCTTCGTCCGGATCATAGTGGTGTTAACAACGTAAGGGTGGAAACTTGCCGTACGACGGGTCATCCGATGGTGGAATAGAGATGGGGGAATTAAATCATGCAATTCCCTCGCACACTCCCCAAAATGCATCCTATAGAAGACCGAAAGGCTGGCTACTCTACGCCTGTGCTCTAGGCTTTGGAGACCGTCTCGAGTTAAGTCAGGGTTACCAATCAGCCTCTTCGCCCGCCTCTCCGCTGAATCCAAAGTGGCCAGGTGACACTTAGCAGCACTAGCCCAAATGTGGCTGCAGTACTCCACACGAACCGACCTGTACTTTGTACAACATTAAAAGCTGCCCTGGTGTGAAATACCGCCGGACCCTTGCGATAACGCCAAGTTCCTTGGCAGCCACCTTGGCTTTGGACTTAATGAACCGCCCAAAGTTTAGAGTGGAGGAAATCTCAACTCCCAAAAGCTGAAGGCGGTCGGTACAGTCCAAGGATACAATTTGAAAAGTAGGAGCCAAGGTGAACGGGCTCCTTTTTTACTTCAATTATTACAAAAGGTTTTTTTTCCTATTAAACGGCAATTTTATATTTGAAGAATTTTTATATAAAACATATTTAGAATCAATGTATTTATTATAATCAGTGATTAAAATCCTTAATTTTGATACCCAACTCGAAATGCTTGGCAGAACAAAACATGTATTTTTTTTTTGTTCCATTTAATATTAAGTTATATACAGATTTAGAATCAGTGTTTAAAATCCTTCATTTTGATATCCCACTCGATATGCTTGGTAAAAATTTATTTCTTTATATCTCACAATTTGGCGTCATACATCCGCCATTTTGGATTTTTTAAAATGTCACCTATCTAGTAGCAGTTGGGCAATTAAGTCAAATCTAACGATACCTGAAATGTGAAAATCCGTTCAGCGGTTCTGGAGATACTAGGTAATAAAGAATAATACATACAAGATAGGAGCTAAAAACATAACCCTCCTGGCAGTCGGGTAAGAAGTTTTATGGGTTAATTAAATATATCTGAATCTATATACTGAATCTATTCTATTCTATAATTATATTGTAGCCAAGTGTTCTGAAATCAGCGATGGCCTAGTGGTATCGACCACGACTCATAAGTTCTTCTTCTTCTTCTTCAGCCTATAGATGTCCACTGCTGGACAAAGGCCTCCCCCAAGGCTTTCCATGCTAACCGGTCTTGTGCTGCCCGCATCCATCGGCTTCCCGCGACCTTCACCAGGTCATCGGTCCACCTTGTTGGGAGCCTCCCCACGCTGCGTCTTCCAGTACGTGGCCGCCACTCCAGAACTTTACTGCCCCATCGGCCATCGGTTCTACGAGCAATGTGCCCTGCCCACTGCCACTTAACTTTAGCGACTCGCAGAGCTGTGTCGGTGACTTTGGTTCTTCTGCGGATCTCCTCATTTCTGATTCGATCACGCAGAGAAACTCCTAGCATAGCTCTTTCCATTGCCCTTTGACTCATAAGTTGTAGGTCGTAGATTCCAACCCTGTCAGGCGCTTTACTTTGTGTAAATTATTTCATCACCACTGCTCTCAAAACGGTGAAGGAAAACATCATGAGGAAACGTATGTACTGATGAGGACATGTTACATCTACCAACCCGAACTGGGTCCCCGTGGTAGACTACGACCCACTCCCTCTCACCGAGAGAAGGCATCTCTCCCAGGAGTGGAACATTATAGGCTGATTATGTAAAATGCAGTATGAAGTAGTTTGAAAAACAGAAAGATTTATATGCGTTATCAACTATCGTAATCATGTCGTGGTGGCCTAGTGGCTAAAACACCAGCCTCTCAAGTATGAGTGCGCCGGTTTGATTCCAGGTCAGGCAAGTACCAATGTAAGTTTTCTAAAGTTATATGTACTTTCTAAGTATATCTTGGACACCAATGACTGAAGGTGAAGGAAAACATCTTGAGGAAACCTGGACTTTAAGTCTGAATTCGCCAACCCGCATTGAGCAAGCGTGGTGATTACGCTCAAACCTTCTCTGTATGAGAGGAGACCTGTGCCCAGCAGTGGGACGATAAAAAGGTTGATGATGATGATGATGATCAACTATCAAAAATAAAAAGATAGCTACCGTACAGTAAACATCTAAGTAAAAGTGCTCGTCACAATATTATTCAATAAGTGTGTTTAAAATGAATACCTGATTAGTTTTTAGAGATTATTTCCTTTTAATAAGTTCCTATTATCGTATAGTGCAGTGGTTTACTTGAAACAGAGTGTAATTGATGAATATTGACTAATATTTGTTAATTCTCAATAACGAATTACCGTCATTAACTGTGTACTTAGTGTTTGTGTGTAACGCGTAAGCGACGCCGTATGCGCAGGACTTACGACGTTCTTCTCGCGAACATACGTTAGCACGCTCCAGCAGCGTGGCCATAGTATAAAGAGGGACAGAGTAGGTTATCTTCATACAAACGGACCGCACGCGGCTTGTATGTGTGCGCCATAGTATCTACACGTCCCCGCACGCACACCTAAACACAATATTAGAGTGCTATCAGTGCGCTAGTCGCGGCTAGCACTGAACGAGGTTCGGGCGTCACGTGTTCTTGTTAAAAAAATGCATGGATCGTCACGAGGATTGCGAACAACTTAAATCGTATTTAAATGCTAATCAGCAAGTTTGCAATTGAAGTGCAGAATCTAAGTATCTTCACTACAAAAATTATTCTAGAAACCAAATTTTATTAGTGGTTCCACCTGACGACTTTGTAGAAAATATTATTAAGAGGATGGAGCAGATGTTCCAAAAAGCATTTTAAAATGAGCAAAGTTGGTATGTCTATTTATGAACAAATAAAAGATTTATATTTTTCAAATTATATTTTAAAAGTTATTTACAAGGATACGGATATATTACACATTAAAGTTTAATAACAAAGCGTTTCGTAATAGTCGAAACCGAAGAAAGTATTTTTAGGTAGCTAATTTGTAATTTTGTATTAAATGTGTGATTCAATAGATATTATGTTTGTATTATTTATATTTGTATTAATTAAAAATAAAAATAAAAATGGTCCTTTATGTGTATAAAACTAAAAATAAATATTACTAAAAAGAACTGACTAGTGTACATATACTAGTCATATTCAGTTATACAATATGTAAAGAAAACCCTGTCCGATCCGTGAAGGTATTGTTAGGTATCGTTAACTGATTCTAATAATGCCTACAAAGCTGGGCTAAACTTAAAAAAAAATCTCCCAAAAAAAATAAATATTATTTCGAAAAAGCGAGGTAACTTAATGCATGTGCCGTAGACAACCCGATAGCCCCGCCCCCCTTCACCCGCGTATACATGCGCGGGTGAAGGGGGGCGGGGCATGCGGCACGTGGTCGCATCGCTATTCGCTCCGCCACAAATGGTGTTGTCAGTTTTTTAAAAATGACCAAATTTCGGGGAAAGTGGAATTAATACCCGGGAAAAAAGATTATTTCAAAATTCATTATTATTGTTACTGTGATGATTATGTAAAAATTTATATTATATTTGGTCAAGTGTTTACCTAACCTTTATTATCCTTATGGGTCGGACAGGGTTTTCTTTACATATTGTATATTTAGTTATATTCAGGATCATTTAAAGATGTATTTGAGCGACCATCAGCACGGTTTTGTTAGGACTCGATCCATTAGTACAAATTTAGTACCTTTTACAGAACTTCTCATTAAGGCTATTGATGCAGGCATTATTACACGCGACGCGACGCGACGTTATTTATACGGACTTCAGTAAAGCGTTCGACAAGGTATCCCACAAAATTTTAATTACCAAGTTACGCGCCTACGGCATTTCTGGGTCCTTATTTGAGTGGTTGCGTTCGTATTTAACGGATATATTGTTTTTTGTCGTCGGTAATGGCTATCAGTCAACCCTACGGTGCATTTCTTCTGGTGTTCCTCAAGGGTCCCACTTGGGACCAGTTTTGTTTGTTTATTTTATAAATGATATTCCAAAGTCTTTTTGCAATCCGATTTTTTTGTGTATGCTGATGATTTAAAGTTTATGAGAATGAATAAGGCTGAGGAAGATTCTTTAACACTGCAAAGTGACCTCAACCGTCTCGTTCTATGGTGTACAAATAACGGTATGGAACTTAATCCCAAAAAATGTTATCATGTTAAATTTACAAGAAGGCACTCCCCAATAGGCACTAATTATCATATAAGTGGAGAAAAAATTATGGAAGTTGATAGAATAAAGGATCTTTCTTGGTGTACTTTTTGACAAGAAGCTAACTTTCACGCCTCATCTCGACAACATTATAAAAAGAGCTTCGAAAATGCTAGGCTTCGTTCTTAGAAATTGCAAAACATTTCGACGCAATAAAACAAAAATACTTTATAATAGTCTTATCCGCACTCCGCAGCATCCTGGAGTATAATAGTGTAGTTTGGCGCCCTCACTACGCAACACATTTATTGCGACTTGAGCGTGTCCAGAAACGCTTCGCATGGCACCTCGCATTCTCCGATGGTGTCGCCAAAAAAATACGGTCTTACAATAAAAAGCTTAAGCATTTTAACATGATTTCCCTAGAAAAACGAAGACACTTAATTGATGCAATATTTGCCTATAAAATCATTAAAAATAAAATAGATAGTCCCAGCTTGCACGCTCTCATCAGTTTTCGTGCACCCTCTAGAATCCCGCGCAGTGCCATCACGCCCCTTTGTCCACCTTTTAGAAGAACAGTTTTGGGAGCCAATTCACCCCTCGCAAGAATGTGTAAGGCAGTGAATGGCTACAGTGATTATATAGATCTCCACTTTGACTCTCTTGCTAAACAGAAAGCCACTCTGTATCGTTTACCGAGCAACCCGTAATTCTAGTTGATTTTGATTTGATACCACTGTTATTCTATTATTTTGTTAATTTTACATTTTATTTTTTATTTTATTATATTAATGTTATCAATTTCTTGAAATCAATTTATTGCTGTTAATTTTAGTTCTATTTAAATTAGACTCATATAATTGTTTAAAAAAAATTACTTAATGTTACTTATTCACTCAATTTTAGTAATGTTATAATTAAAAAAAAAAAAAAAAACACAATTTTTTGCTTTTTAATTTTTATACGGAATTTCACACCAATGTTATAAATTTATCAATATTAGCGCTTATTGTTAAATAAGTTAGCTTATCTCCATAATTCATTTTTATAAGCATGTTGTGTTTACCTATAAGTAATTGATGCACTGTTATTTTACCTTTTGGAATGTATTATTTGATTGTTATTGTGTTATAAATTGTTGGTGAACCTAATAAAATAAAAAAAATAAAAAATGTTGTGCTACAGTTAATACCTACCATTATTTTCTTTTTTTTCTTTCTTGGAATCCTCATACTTTTGAGGGCTGTTGCCATAGAAAAGAATGTTCAGGGAGTCAAGATTATTAAATAAGAAGAACGTTTGAATTCTGCTGGCTAAGTTCACTTTTAGGAACGCTAAGTCCCATTGTTCCTTGTCTACTCAACAACGTAAATAACGAAATGAATGTTATTGAACTGTCAAAATGAAACCCATTGCTATTGATAGTCATCATCATCATCTCAGCGTTAATCCCAGTCGCATCCGTAGCTTTTCAGCCTTGGAGTCGGGGGTCCGCTTTACCAGTCTAACTGCTGATTTTGGCTAAACTTCGATATTTTCCGTGAAGCGACTGCCGACTGACCAGTGACCTCCACAACCCGAAGGCGATATCTAAGCATTGCAGTTAGACCAATGGTTAGACTTTTGAGGGCTCCAACAACCCGTAACGACTGCCACTAGATGTTCGTATGTCAACCGGGACCAACGGCTTAACGTGCTTTCCGAGGCACGACCAGACCAGTGCAAATACTCATATTCATGCATACAAATGTTTGCACTGTGCGGGGATCGAACCCGCGCCCCCTTGCGCAACGGCCGCTTTCGCTAGCGCTACGCCACGGAGGCTGTCGTTGCTACTGACAGTGTTATACGCAATTAACCCATTGGCATTTTTTAATTTAAATACACACATTAATCTGATCACAGAATCACCCTGTATATAAAAATGTAGTTAATTTTTTTTCCTAATAGCTTGTTTAGTTAGTAAAAACCCTATTTAACATTCTCAGCTTGTTTCATTTAAGAATATCGAGTTTGTGAGATAGTTGTGCCGTGTCACTTAAATTCTAATCACCTAGTGACCAATTAAAAAATATATGTATCGCGTCTAAACAGAACATCAAAAAGTTTTCTTTGGGAAAATGCATTGTTAGTGTCACACCGTCAAATTGTAAGTTTTATCTTCTTAGGCGTTTTTTGTTTTTTGGGCTTGTAAATCTTCAAATGACCTTTCCCGCTCTCGGCAGAGCGAAAGGGCGGGCCAGACTTTTACTGATTAAAACCCGCCCGTGTTCCTTCACTTGGCCAGGGCCACGGTTTCTTTTATAATCAACCCACAACCCTGACCCAGGAGGCTTCGGTCTTCGTGAACCTCGTTACGAGGTGCTCTTTGAGGCGCGCGTGAAATACAACGCGCCGTCCACTCGGGCATGGTCCTTACCGGGCGGATATCTACACACTGCTCACTACCCGCAAAATCGCGCTTACGGTGGCTGGGAGCCCGATGTTGTCTCCCGACCAGGGCGTCTCCTGCGGCGGAGGAGCTCTAGAGGCGTGATGGCGCTGAGATTCCTGCTCCTTCATGCGCTCCGCCTCGCTCCGCCGGTTCGCAGAAGGAGGTGACGACCTGCCATGCACTCTCGCTCCAGACCTGGCCTGGACCAGAGCCGGACGCGAGAGATCGTCGCCGATCACCGCCACGAGGACCCGGCGGTGCTCTACCCAAGCCGGGCTCCCACGGCCACTTTGTGACCGTGTCCTCAGGGCAATCTACACAGTGGTGACACCATGGCGTTTCCTCCCGCCTTATATGGAGCAAAAACCTCCCGAAACAGCCGTGTCCAGTGAGGACCTGCGCTAGGCGGAAGGTCAGGGCGCCGTGGTGCTCTAGACACTCCTCAAAGAGGGGACTTACCGCTGCTATTGTGGCGTGCCCAAGGCGCCACTACCTAGCAAGGGATTTTTATGCGAAGAACAGAAAATACTATTTAAAAATGTGATAACAAAATTGACATTTTATCGGCAGCGAGCCCGCGGTATCCTCGGTCTCAGCGTCCTTTAGCATCGTTAATGAAATTTAAATTTTATTGACATACTTGTAGATATATTTCTATTTATCGCATTAAAATACATTAAGGCTAGCCGTACGGCACAGCAGGTACAGACGACAGCACATCAAGCTGTTAACAATGATACCACGGCAGCCAAGGAGAACCTAAAGTACCGCCGCGCAGCGGGGCAGAGTGCAGAGCACGCAGGAGCCGCGTACGTCGAAGATTTGCCGGATTCGACCTCTAACGAGCACTAGCATTTTTTCTCGGTGGTAGGCCATAACATCGGCTGCCGGCAGAAGTTACCACCCACCAGACAAAGTCTTGCCGCCAAGCGATTCGTCGTGTTCCGGCATGATGTCTGGTGAAGCCGTACGGAGGACGGGTTTGAGCAGTTGTGTTGCGATGTGTGCCGGGTACGATGCGTCCAATGTTGTTGTGGCGGGAGTTTGGTCGTGGGGGGTCTCCACATCAATCTCCCTCTGGCGCAGCATCGTTGGTCGTGTTGTTGGGTTTAACATTGCACCACCTCGCTCTACTGCCGTCTTCCTTCCTATTCACTAAGATTTTTTAAGTGAATGGGCTTAATAAACTAGCGCGCTTTACCATCACCGATTGCATCACTGCTTACCATCAGGCGGGATTGCAGTCAAGCGCTAGTTTATAATTATAAAAAAAAAGCGTCACACAGTTGTTGTAGACATAAAACTGTTGTTTTTCTCGTTAACTTTTGTTTTTAAGTAATGAACTACAAAGCTCAAATACCTAGAACATGCATAAAAAAGAATTGCCATCCACATTGAATTGACAGCCTCCGTGGCGTAGCGGTAGCGGACGCGACCGCTGCTCAAGGTGGCGCGGGTTCAATCCTCGCACAGTCCAAGTATTTGTATGCATGAATATGAATATTTGCACTGGTCTGGTCGTGCCTCGGAAAGCACGTTAAGCCGTTGGTCCCGGTTGCCATACGAACATCTAGTGGCAGCCGTTACGGGTTGTTGGAGCCCTCAAAAGTCCAACAATTGGTCTAACTGCAATGCTTCGATGTCGCCTTCGGGTTGTGGAGGTCAGACGGCAGTCGCTTCACAGAAAATGTCGAAGTTTAGCCATATCAGCAGTTGGACTGGTAAAGCGGACCCCAGGCTCCAAAGCTGAAAAGGCTTCAGATGCGACTGGGATTAACGCTGTGATGATGATGATGATGATGCATAAAAAAGAATTGCAAGTTAACGAAGACAGTCATTTTTGAACAACCTTTGATGAGAGGTGTGTGGCTATTACCTGAATATCTACCATATTAGATACATGAGGAAATTATTTATGAGTAAGAAAACAACGACCTTGGATCATATGGTGATTTGGTTATCCGAAAAAGGGTAGTACGACTGGTTTTAGTACATAATTACATAAAACTTAAACTTTTAGGTTATCAATGCTTCGATTTTTGTAAATTATGTTTAATATCACTTGTTTTTGTTCGTACTGTGCATAATTATCGAACAATTATTGCAATTGCATTTACAAGTTAATTACAATTATGCAATTAGCTACTATAAAATAATCGATAAAATAAATTAGTAGTCGAGCCAAGGCTAGAATCATTTTGTCTACATTGTTGTAATCAATCCATCCAAATCCGTTCAGCGTTTTTGCGTTATAAGTCACAAACATCCAAACATCCACACTTTCAAATCTATATTCATACAATACTAACGACCCGCCCCGCCTACGCACGGGTGCAATGCTGATACTAAATAAATAAAATTTAATCCGACCGGATAAAACCATCGCCTTTGACGATGATGACAAGGCTGAATGTCTAGCCATCAGCCTAGAAGCCCAGTGCTCCCCCAGCGCTCAACCAGTAGACCCAGCTCACCTCCTGAAGGTTGACGCGGAGGCCGAACGCAGAGCTTCCCTCCCACCCGTCGAAGACCCTGAAGATCCTCTGCCTCCCGTCACTCCAGACGAAGTGCACGATATTATCAGAGGTCTCAAACACAAAAAAGCTCCCGGTTCTGACGGCATCACCAATAAAGTGATCCGACTTCTCCCTGCCCACCTGATTATCCTACTGGCCACCATCTTCAATGGAGCCATGGGCAACAATAACTTCCCACAAACGTGGAAGGAAGCGACCGTTACAGGCATTCCTAAGCCCGGCAAGCCAAAATCTGAGCCTTCGAGCTATCGTCCTATTCGCTTGCTAAAAGTTCTCGGCAAAGTCTATGAAAGGCTTATTTATAAGCGTCTCAGAGTCTTTGCCGAGAACAAGGGCCTCATCCCCGACGAACAATACAAGCTGTACCAACTCGGCGTACCTGACAGTCTCGTGCTCATCCTGCGAGACTTCCTGTCAAACCGTACTTTCCGCTACAAGACCGAAGGAGCTCTCTCCCCCTCCCACCTCATCCGGGCCGGAGTCCCCCAGGGCGCCGTACTGGCCCTTCTGATCTTCACGCTATTCACCAGCCACATCCCCAAAAGTAAAAAGGCTCACCTCGCTCTCTTCGCAGACGACACAGCCATTTACTGTTCAGGAACCAGCCCCAATCAAATAAAACTAAATCTCCAAACCGCTGTGAACGCTCTTGCTGACTGGTTTAAAAAATGGAGAATAGAAGTTAATCCCGAAAAGAGCCAAGCGGTACTCTACTCGAGACCGCGACGCAAACCCACCCTTCCCCGACCCATCATCATGTCTGACAAGCCGATCCCTTGGGAAAAGCGAGCCAAGTACCTAGGTGTAATCCTAGACGAACACCTCACCTTCGGAGAGCATATAAGGACGGTACGTTCGCGCGCCGCCTACGCACTCTATCATCTCCACTCTCTCCTCAACCCGCGCAGCAAGCTGTCCCTCAAGTGCAAAATGCGCCTGTACGCAGCCTGCATACGCCCCATCATGACATACGCCTGTGTAGTCTTCGCACACACCAAGCCCAGTCATATCCAGAGGATGCAGACACTCCAAAACCGCTTTCATCGTAGAGCAACAAACGCCCCTTGGTTCGTCCGAAATGAGATCCTCCATTTAAATCTCAAAATCCCCACTATCCAGCAATTCACGAAACGCCTTTCCAAGCGTTTCTTTGACACAGCCGCTGAACATCACAACCCTCTGGTTGCCGCGGCAGCAAAATACATCCCTTCCAAAATTAGTAAGCTTCGCCGACCTAGGCACGCTCTCACCGACCCTGATGACCCCATTACCTTCCTCCAAGAGGCCAATAGGGCCACTAGTACAAAATACAAAAGGCCGACCTACCCACCTCGCCGCCGAGGTCCATTGCGACGCGTTCAACGTAGTAATCGTCCCCCCCGTCCCTTGTCCGATGAAGGCCAGACCGTGCCGCAGCTGAGCCAGTAAATATAAATTCCCGACTATGAACTCTGAGTTTGTTTCGGCCGTTTCTTTTCAGAGCTAGTACTAGGAAACGCCGCGGTCATCAAACCGAAATAAAAGTAAGAATTCGATCCAGCCGTCCCTTGCTGTTCTTCTAGGGACACCCTACGCCGAGGTTCGTACCCCACAGGGGGTGCCCTTAGCGTGTAGTCGCTTAGCGTTTAGTAGCCCTGGCTGGAGGCTTTAAATTCACTTAAGGCAGCCACGGGATAGTCCGGTTAATTAGTCCCGACCTCTAAAGGTCAACTACGAGATGCCATATTATAAAAATAAAAAAATATGTTTAATAGTGGTCGCCCGCGGCTCCGCCCGCGTGGATGTCGGTTCCCCCTGCAATAAGCCTACTCAGAACAGAGACACGGTCAGCAAAATGGTTTCCGGGTCAATCCATCGACACTAACACTGACGACGCAGTCATTATCCGCAGGCTGGGTAGATTGTCTTTACGTGGATGCTAAAGTTGTTAATGATGAAAATATTTAATAAATGTATGGTTTCCACTTCTGCCGGCAGTCCTGGAGTGCAGCCCGTTGTTTTAGGATAGATAACTTTAGCGATTATTGCAGAACTTTTTTTTTTTTTTTTTTTTTGTTCATCCAGTGGAAATCTCTACCAGACCGTCCTCCGTCTGGGGGTCGACGGAGGGTGTGCCGGGCTCTCACCGGCTAAAACCACTGGAGCGTTCCTCTTCTTGCCTATGGCCAGGGGTGCGGGTTCTAGTTTGCTATAACGCCGCATCCCCGGCAGGCCTTGACCCGCCGCGCGCGAGATCGGCGGGTCACTCTTCCCCCCCTCCTTCCATCAGGTAGGCGTGTAGGAACAGCCACTACACGCCTACTCCGGCCCTAGCGACGGGCGACGGACTCCCCCGGTCCTCGGCCCGTCGGTCTCTCGTTATGGAGGAAGCGGATCGACCTCGGCTTCCCTCCTCCTCCGGCCAGCGCGCCGTCGGCGGGACGGGAGAGTGCTCAGTGCCTCCCTCTCCCGTTCGGCCGTCTCCTTCGCGGAGATTATCTCCTCGCAGAAGGAGACGACCGCGTCCCATGACCCCTCGCTGTCGATCATGGCTCTGACCACCGCCGGCAGCGAGAGGTCATTTCCGCCGATCGCTGCGGTGAGCGCACGGCGCTGCTCGTCCCACGCTGGACACTCCTCTAGGGTGTGCCGCGCCGTGTCCTCTGCCCCGCCACCGCAGTGATGGCACGCCGGTGTCGGCATTATTGCAGAACTTCTCTATAAACAACATTTGACCAACAACGTATAAACAACATTTTTAAAGTTGCCCATGCGTAAAACATTCTTTTCGTTAAAAAAAAAAAAAAAAAAAAAATAATTGAAATCAATAAATTCCTACTAATTTGAATATTTGGCCCTGGGATTTGTTTATCGTTAGTGCGAAAGAAATTTTTACTGGAAATTGGAGCCTTTTGAAGAGTATAGGCAATTCAGTAGGAATCATAGGTATTCTTGGTATATGAGTTAATTCATCAGCTGCAGGGCCATTAAATCGTCTTTTAGCTCTTTTATAAAAATGTTCTGTGATAATGGAAAAATCTTCGTAGGAGCGGACAGAGAGTTAAACAGACTTTTACAATCAAGTTAGTCAATGAGCTATCGATGAGTTCGTTGCTTGTGAAGGCATTTCTTTTAAATTTAATCCTGCACATTCGCCCAATTTCGGCGGAATTTGGGAGGTAGGCGTGAAATCTGCCAAATTTCATCTCAAAAGTATCGCGGGCAATTCTAGTCTCACATTTGAGGAACTTACAACACTCTTTGCACAATCGAATATGTAATTCGCGACCACTGACAGCATGTCAGTAGATCCTTCTGATCTACCTCACTACCGGTCACTTCCTGATTGGCAGACCATTAACCTAGCTGCCATCACCACCTGACACAGAAAGAGTTTGCATCAGCCGTTATCAACTACTACCTACGTCTCGCGGTATCACCCGCGTAGTTTTCAATATGTTTTTTTTTATTTTTTATTTTATACTAGCTTTCCGCCCGCAGCTTCGCCCGCGTGGTTTTCGGTTATACCGCGCTTTTTAGATTTCCCTCGGGAACATCAAATTTTTCCGGGATAAAAAGGTAGCCTATGTCCTTTCTCAGGGTCTAAAGATTGACTGTACCAAATTTCATCAAAATCGGTTCAGTAGTTTTGGCGTGAAAGCCGGACAGACAGACAGACAGACAGAGATACTTTCGCATTTATAATATTAGTAGTGATTAATAAGCTATCCAACGCTAAAAAAACTTTCAAATCGGACCAGTAGTTCCTGAGATTAGCGCGTTCAAACAAACTCTTCAGCTTTATATATTTTTATAGATAAGAACGTCTTCGACATAATTTTTGGAAGCGATGGACAAAGGAATATCTGTCAGATCTTCAGCAACGACTCAAATGGAAAACCACGTGCAACGAAATTAAAATAGTAGAATTAGTCATTGGATTCGATTGGACTGGATTCGATCACACAGTTGTTGAATACATAAAACTATTGTTTTTCTCTTTAACTTGTGTTTATAAGAAATGAAATACAAGGCTCAAATAGAACTCGCATTTCATTATTTTGGAGTCAGAACAATATCGCAAACAAATCTGTCAGATTTCTTTAATAGAACTTTATCTTTAAAGCTTTTAAGGCATCAAGGTTCAAGGTTGAATGGGAATATTTGACAGTTTCATGTAGCTTGACTTGCTGTCGTCCGCACAAATCTATGATCCATAATAGAGAAAATAGGTAATGAAATCTAATGAAACACTCTCTCTCTGATATTTAACCTCTTTTTGATAATGAGGTAAAAACCGTTTGGATTGTGCCCAGAAATGTGGAATCATTTTGCAGAAGAAGAATCCTCAAAGACCAACCAAACTGCAGAGTACCTAGTTGCGTAATACTCAATCAGTAGCAATGGATTTTATTTTGACAGCTCAACAACATTCATTGATTCTTTGTTGAGCAGTCTCTTTTTCGAAACATGGAGCGATGGATTAACAATAAGCTTCGAAATTATTCAAAATTGCAATAGTGTATTACGCAATTATGATGCTGGAAGCTGACTGTTTTGTATTTGTATTGTTTCAGTTAACTACAATAGACTCAAATAAGGACAGTTTCCAAGCAAGACCTTTACATAAGGACCATCAAAATGACTCTAAGGAGGATGGCCAATGACTCAGTACACTGGTATATGCAGGACCTGACCTCCCGGGTAGTGGCTGAGTCTGGCATCCCTACAGACCGACACCACCTCGGCAAAATCATTCTACAGAGCTTGAAAGATGCTCCAGATTTTGTACTACAGGTAGGTAAAACAAAGAACCATTTTTTTTATTTTCATAAATTAAGGAACAATTTTTTTTAATAGTTTATAGGTAGCGAAAATGGCAAAGAACATGAAACCATTAGTAATTTTGTAACCTAGGAATGTGAATTAAATGATTTTATTTCTGTAAATAGGTTCTACCAAAATTTTACACGTCAAGCACATTTTTTAAAACTAGATGAGTTATTTTTTTTTAATAGATCTCACTACTTTAATAAGTGAGGGCGACTAAACATAGAGGCCGCAGTCCCTTATAAAGTCCAGACATTTCCTTGATCTGGTCATATGAATTATTTGGGTAGGTACAATCTCCTTCAATGATCAAATGTGATGTTTTTCTTTGCCTGAGCCGTTTTTTTGGAGACTCTTGTCATACAGTAGACTCTCGTTAATCCGTCAGATATCCGACTAGAGTTGTGCCGGATTAGTGAAAACGCAGGATTACTGGAAAGTGATAGTACATACCTACATAAAAAAACACAAAAAGTACAAAAGAAGTCGCAACAAAAAATAAAATAACAACCTTGAGATTGACACTAAAACAATAAGGAGATGTTCGCAACACACGAAATAAGAGGCTACTTGGCTGATCGGCATTTATTTGTTTATACAAGTATGCATCATGTCTCAACATGATTCCCTCATTACGCCCATCTAAGAGCGCCGTATTACTGGAGTGACGGATTAAGAGGGTCTACTGTACTAATAAACGCATGGATTAAAATTGAAAATAACTGTCGGCTCACTGCCCAGCATGCATCATTACCACCCGTGAAAGCTAGGGTCATCCACATCTACCTAACCTTCCACAAGTAAGTATATTAGGGTTGCCTTCTAGGAAAGCCCGATGCTGTTGAAAACCAGTATTAAACCGCCCAAATAAACTTGTATTTACTGGGTAGTAGATACGACACCCCTTAGTACCTAAGTTGTAAGATTTTGGGCTTCTGACTTTAGTGACTACCCTTAATGACCGTTAAAGATCAACAAATGGCAGCCAGAGCCTATGGCTTAACATGCTTTGCTTGACGGCTTAAAGTATGGGTTTAAAACATGTCCTCAGATTGATGGAGCAACAGGAGAGTCGGAAACATCCGGCTCGGTGTTGGAGAGGTCAGTGCGTTGTGCCCAGAGTCTGCGAAACTTAGGCATGAAGTACGGAGATCTAATGGTACTAATGGCTCCCAATCATTTAGATGTTACTGTACCTTTGTATGCTGCGTTATATCTTGGACTCGTCGTGGTAGCGGTTGACATGACGCATAATTTAGGTATGTATTTTATTCTTGTTACTGAGTTCTGTAAGATAGGTGGATATTTTATAGGGAAGGTACAGCATTGGCCTCCTTCAAGATGAACCTGTAACCAGCAGTATAAATGCATTTGTATCTAGGCAGGCTTCCTCGAAGATTTTCAGAAGCTATATTTGGCAATGATGAAATGTGTTGTTTGACAGCATACTAAACTACAATCACCTGATCTGTTGACTGCTTTCAGATGAATTGCAACAAGTATTCGATTTTACAAAACCTGTGATCATATTCTGCCAAAGCCAGGTCGCCCCCAATGTACAGCTGTCGTTGATCAATCTGAATATGAACGCTCATATAATTACTTTCGATAAGGCTGGTTATTTTTGCAACTTCACGGATTTCATGGAAATGGATGGAGACGACACACCGACGGAGGATTTTAAGTAAGTTTTTTTAGGATTCCATATCCAAAGAGTAAACTTCATATACAAATTCAAAAAAATGAATTCTGATAAATTATCCATATACGCAATGTTAGTCATAGTATGGCTTAGGTACCTACTAAGTAGGTAGGGTACCTACCCTAATGCTATTGCCACTATATTAACAGAATAAAATAAATATTTAAAGGTAATAAATATTTTTTCCCAAACAATAAAAGTTTCATCACTGGCAACACACTGCCGATGCCGACGGGTTCTCGAGTGGCGACCACGCACCGGAAGACGCAGCGTGGGTAGGCCCCCAACAAGGTGGATCGACCTGGTGACCTGGTGAAGGTCGCGGGATACCTCTGGATGCGGGAGGCGCAAGACCGGTTGTCGTGGAGATCCTTGGGGAAGGCCTGCAATGGATGTCCTTCGGCTGAATGATGATGATGAATAAAAGTGTTTTCTTTTTTTTTGCTCGTTATTTCTAGCTCTGTTGTTCTCCGTATGGTGATTATTTTGGCTGATTACGACTTGTAATAACCGCTGTACTATGTAATATGATAACCTAATCACCCGTTTGAATATTTCCAGGTGTACAAACTTCGATCCTGAAGAATCTCTAGCATTCCTGGTAATAACAAGTGGCACTACAGGTTTGCCGAAAGCTGTAGCTCATTCACATAAATACTTCGCCATGTTTATGGCTTATATTTGGTAAGTTGTACACTTATTTAAGGGGCTCGTGGCTATATTTTTACTTAATTTGTTTATCCATTTATATTAGGCATCAAGACGCAGCCTCTGTGCGGGTACGATCCCCGCGCAGTGCAAATATTTGTATGCATGAATATGAATATTTGCACTGGTCTGGTTGTGCCTCGGAAAGCATGTTAAGCCGTTGGTCCCGGTTGCCATACGAACATCTAGTGGCAGTCGTTAAAGGGTTGTTGAAGCCCTCAAAAAGTCCAACAATTGGTCAGCTGCAATGCTTCGATGTCACCTTCAGGTTGTGGAGGTCTGACGGCAGTCGCTTCACGGAAAATGTCGAAGTTTAGCCATATCAGCAGTTAGACTGGTAAAAGCGGACCTCAGACTCCAAAGCTGAAAAAGCTTCGGTTGCGACTGGGATAAACGCTGAGAAGATGATGATGTTGATTTTAGGCATCAAGACCCATATTAACATATATATTATACATTATATAGTACTATATCAACATAAAAACTTAAAATACAATAACAACATGTATCATAATTAACTACACCTAATGTACACGAAGTGTCGGCGTCGTGTTTCGCTGACTGGTGTCACTTAACTGGCCACGAAACCGGCGGTACACAACACCTTTCGGCCAGAACTTTTCTTTGAGGAACTTCTCGAGATGACGTGTCGAAAAGCGCACTACGAAGGACTTGAAATTCGTGTTGAAACACGGCTCCAACCTCTCGATCCTCAAAGTCCAGTTGGTCTTGAGGCACAGTTACTCCACGTCCTCCTTAATCTTAGTGGAGTAGTGCAGCCTGGACACATACAGCAGCGTCGTCGGTACTGCCGGACGCAGCAGCATGTTGGGCCCTGTCAGAGCAGTACCGCACTGATCCCGACAATGAGGCTTCATCCTTTTCTGTACCTTAATGAATCCATCCTTGTCGCACATGCCTTCACTGGACCCAGCCTTTTCAGAACCTGCTTTGGTTTGCACGTGGCGATCTTCAAGGTTTATAAATGGCAAATTATAATTTATTTTGTAAGTAGGTTTGTAAAAAACACTCATATACCTACGTCAATCGTATTTCCAAAACTAGATGAGGTCAGCATTCTTTATCTTACCCGTCAGAAAAGAAAGGCTGAAACAAACGGTTAAGCCTACTCACTCAAAAGAACTCAGTAAATAGGAAGGAAGACGGCAGTTGAGCGAGGTGATGCAATGTTAAACCCAACAACACGACCAACGTTGCTGCACCAGAGGGAGATTAATCTGGAGACCCTCCACGATCAAACTCCCGACACAATAACATTTGGCGCATCGTACATTCGTACTGCCGGGTACGATGCGCCAAATGTTATTGTTCATCGTTTCACATCGTTTCTCGGTGATAGACCACAACATCGGCCGCCGGTATAAGTTAGCAGTTGGTCTGAGCAGTTGTGTTGCGATGTGTGCCGGGAACGATGCGCGAAATGTTATTGTGTCGGGAGTTTGGTTGTGAAGGGCTTCCAGATCAATCTCCCTCTGGCGCAGCATCGTTGGTCGTTTGGTTGGGTTTAACATTGCATCACCGCGCTCAACTGCCGTCTTCCTTCCTATTTACTGAGTTCTTGTGAGTGAGTAGGCTTAATAAACTAGCGCGCCTTACCATCAACGATTGCATCACTGCTTACCATCAGGCGGGATTGCAGTCAAGCGCCGGATTGTAATTTATAAAAAAAAAACTGCTCAGATCCGTCTTCCGTACGGCTTCACCAGACATCATGCCACCTTTCGATGAGAGGGAATGGGCCATAATCTACCATGCCGGCCCAGTGCGGGTTGGTAGAAGTCACATGTCTTCGAAGGTTTTGCTTCTAAGAGATGCCGGTTTCCTCTCGATGTTTCCTTCACCGTTTTGAGAGCAGTGTTGATGAAATGATTTACACAAAGTGCAGCGCCTGACGGCGTTCGAGCCTACAACTTGTACGTCACGGCCGATATCACTAGACCACCGCTACTCATGCGGTGTATGCGATATATTATTAAATAAATTTGTAAAACAGTGTTACGGAAAAGCCATAAAAACAAAGGCACGACTTTTTTTGGGTTAACAAACAATATTGAGAATTGAGATTGAGAAATCGTGAGGAAGAAATGAAATCACATCAATCCCTAGACAAGAAACTACATGAGAGCAACAAGAGACACTAAGAAGGAGAAGAAGAAAAGAAAGAAGATTTCAATCATCAACTTTTTTCTAGGATTCAATTCAACATACTACATTCCCGACACCGACGCGCCTTGCCCTAATTGGATCGCCACTACAATGGTCTACAGCACTGACAAGTTTCATCAGATCGCCGATACTGCGGTACACCCGACTTCAAACCTCAGTCTCGATGACGCAAGAGCATGTGTGTTATCTTATTAACACGTATAAGGTGAGTGCTTGTTAATTTGATTTAAAAAAGTTGTCGCTCTCCATTGCTGTGTACAGGCGCCTCCTTAATTTTGCCATAAGACTATTCTCCGCCTTCTGCATCATTTGGCATAAATTTATATGTAGTAACAGCACGTAGTCAGATAATTATCAAGTGTAGCTGTTAGTCTTCACTTGAGGACTTATCGCTATAATAATTACCTATAAGCCCTTGAACAGATCATGTCGGCAACTCCAGCTATTGTCCAATACGACATTCTGGATCAATACGCTTTAAATAAACTCTGAATATAGCTCGCTCGGTCGGTAGCACATTGCGCGACCTTGAATTAATTTTGTGTCATTTCCTTATAGCCCACCTACACACTCCTTTCTCCCACTTTGGTAACGACACTCCTGAAGCCTAACATTCGACATAAGTGTGACTTCTCAAGCTTCGAACTGCTGATGCTGTGTGGAATCACTGTGCCACAGAACCTCGTTGATAAAGTTAAGGTTGGTACTGTTAGAAGACACGTCACGACATAGGCTGGTAGAATTTGCCACCTGTGAGGGGCCACGCCATGTCCTCATATTAAGTTTAGGCAGTGATCTGTCGCTGATGGAAGAAACCGAGCCGATGGTCGTCAGTGGGGAGTCCTAGGCCGCGGTAGTTTCCTTCTTCAGTCATCTCCATCATCTGCTTCTACGGAAGGAGGCTTAGGAAAGGGAGAAACAAATCTTGACCACTAACTCGGTCTCAAGATTTCGGCTACACCGCGGAC
Organism: Sesamia nonagrioides; assembly: GCA_017933935.1. Taxonomy (NCBI): domain Eukaryota; kingdom Metazoa; phylum Arthropoda; class Insecta; order Lepidoptera; family Noctuidae; genus Sesamia; species Sesamia nonagrioides. Next base: position 694,193 of record JADWQK010000998.1, on the reverse strand, counting down.
TGACACATCGAGTATGGAGGTTTTTGGAGTTTAAAATGATTTCTTTGTATTTCAGGCTGTATCACCTAACACGGAAGTATTAAATATTTTCGGCATGAGTGAGCTGGCGGGCCTCGCTTTCTACGGAGATAATCCTGCGCCAGGGTCCTGCGGCAAGCCACTTGCATGCTTCCAATATCGGGTGAGAAAGAGCACCAATCGGTCACTGCAGGCTGAACATGTTGCTATATTTGGAACTTTATTTACCCTGAGCTTACACCAGAGGGCGTAAGTTATAAACTAGTGCTTGTCCAAAATCCTGCCTGATGATAAGCAGTGATGCATTCATTGATGGTGGCGCATTAAATTATTAAGAGCCTATTCACTCTAGCGTTGAAGATTTGTATATAGTAATCAGACGGGAAGACCGCCTTAGCAAATTAATAATAATAATAATTGTTCCAATTCTTCGATGTGTACGCGGTATAAAACACGAGGCGAATGCTTTGTCTGGATCGCAGTGGCGTCAACAATGTAAGGGTGGATATTTGCCGTACGACGGGTCGTCAAATGATGAAACGGAGAAGCTATCTTTTGACAGGTCAACAACTTCAATTGAGTTATGTCGCTGAGCAGACAAATGTTTCCGACATGGACAGGATTATCTACATGAAACCGCAATTAGGGTGCTGGTATGAAACATGTGATCTACAGTTTCCAATCGGGACAAGCTTTTCTTTATCGGTCCAGCGTTTGGATTTCCCATTACAAAAATGAAAGAACGTTCAACTCCCTTTAAACCTTTTATTCGAAACCAAAAAGCATGTTTGAATATTCGTCCCCTGATGGATATTTGAAATTGTTTTTGGTTTAGAAAGGATTGTTACAAAATAAAATCTTTTGTAAAATTACATGCTCTCAACGATTCAGGTAGTGCGTTGTTTGATAATAAAAAAAAAAAGATAAACTAAGATATTTATTTCGTCGAACATTTCGGGCCGGGTTGCTGCTCCGCCCACAATTGCGTGGGACAACATAACTGTCGAAATGCGGGGTTACTACAGTAAGGTAGAGTTACAACTCTAGGTACATATCTCAACCTAATCATTCGGTGAATTCCGGCTGCTCCAAAATTTCTCGCTAATATCTTCATGAAGGTGGCGCGTCATTCATCATTTAGCTCCCTTCAAAATTGTTGAGCTGAATGGTGCTAATAGGTACCAGAGTTCAAAATGGTAATATTTGACAGTTCTGGGTAGCTTGACCTGCTAAGTGCTATCGTCTGTACCTAACCAATATTTTGTAGGTACATAAAGATATTATTATTTTGATGTTGTGTTCTTAGATTTTCTTGCCTGTTCTTCTCTATGGGTACTTACCTACCAATTAACTTCATCTTTTTGACCCCTTGACAATTAAAACGTGTCCACAATTGTTATGACTTGAAAAAAAAAGGTTTCGAGTTGAACAAAACTCATAGTTACTAATATCTTATGTTGACTTATATTTATAGATTATAAACATCGAGACACATCAAGATATTTATGAGGCGAAAGTATCAGGCGAGTTGTGGATTAAGGGACCATGCCCGTTCAAGGTATGATTTCATTTGGTCAAAAAAATATCTACAAATTCATTTAGATTTTTTATTGTTACCTCTCTGTCACCAATAAAGATCAAAATACTATGTACAGTAAATACTTACTCAGTTGATTACAAAAGATTCACTCTCAATAGGCTGAATGGGAAACCGGTAATTTAGTGGAAGAAATCCTAATTTTCTATGAATTTTCTTAGGTTTTTTGCAAAGTAAAGGCCAGTAAGTATAAAGTTTTTTTTCTTTATTGATTTATAGGGACTTTTACGCATAGCATATCGATCCATTCATCGTAACCTAAACAATTACACTTTCACAACACGTGGGCCATGAATTTGAACAACACTTTTGCATCGTCACCATTTAGTTGAGATAGAATTGAACATACCTACATCAGTTCTGTTCAAATTCCAGTATTAAGTTGTGTTTATCAAAATACGGTTTGTGAAATTGCCAACATTATATATATTGTTACGGGCTGGGGGTATTAAAATACCGGTTAAGGGTTACGAAGTTTATTGACAACGAAGGTACAGTCGATCGTAGGCAATGACAAGTGGAATGTGGCTGACGTTGCACCGAAGTCTTCCCTCACGTCCACGAAGTCCGTGTCGTAAACACACAATAACACTATCAGATGTTACATAGTAACAGATGTTACTTCACGTAGTACTCAAAGTTCTCGTTACAGTTGTCGCAGTAGGTATTCTCAAAGATCGCTCAATGTTCGCTCAGCTGACCTATATATAGCGCCGTGACGCCGGCGCAGTCACATCTTCCGCCTTCGCCGCCCTCGGCATGCTCTCACAGACCCCGATGACCCCATTACCCTCCTCCAAGAGGCCAATAGGGCCACCAGCACATTACACAAACACAGACCGACCTACCGACCTCGCCGCCGAGGTCCATCGCGACGCGCTCCACGTAGTAGTCCCCTCCCCCGTCCCTTGTCCGATGAAGGCCAGCCCGCGCCGCAGCTGAGCCAGTAATTATAATAATGTCCCAACAATGACCTCTGAGTTTGTTTCGGCGTTTCTTCTCAGAGCTAGTACTAGGAAACGCCGCGGTCATCAAACCATTAAGTATAACTTTCGATCCAGCCGTCCCTTGCTGTCCTCTCTAGCGACGCCCTAAGCAGAGGTTCGTACCCCACAGGGGGTGCCCTTAGTGCGTAGTCGCCTAATTTTATGTTTTAAGTGCCTGGCTGGAGGCCTTAATTTTTAATTAAGGCATCCACAGGAAAGTCCGGTTAAGTAGTTACGGCCTCTAATGGCCGCCTACGAGATGCCATATCAAAAAAAAAAAAAAAGGCGCAGAGTCAGTCTGCATTCGACTAGCGATATGAAAACAGCGACAGTAAAGAAGCGATCTTTGAGAATACCTACTGCGACAACTGTAAAGAGAACTTTGAGTACTACGTGAAGTAACATCTGTAGTGTTATTGTGTGTTTACGACACGGACTTCGTGGACGTAAGGGAAGACTTCGGTGTGACATCAGCTACGTTCTACCTACTTGTCATTGCCTACTACCGTCTGTACCCTCGTCGTCAATAAACTTCGTAACCCTTAACCGGCGTTTTAGTACCCCCAGCCCGTAACAATACCATTATTCTTATAAGCTACCATACAAGATACCATTCATAAGTTAATGGGGATTTCACGAGCAGGTTGTAAATGATGCCTTTTCTTTCAGGGATATTACAACAACATAGAAGCCACAAAAGAAACGTTCACAACAGACGGCTGGTTGAAAACTGGAGATCTTTTCTACAGAGATGAGAACTGGAACTTCTTCCACGTTGATAGACTCAAGTTACAATTGAAATGCCTCAATGTTCGGGTAATTAGTTATGGTTCTGTGGTAGCAACCGCGCACTGAAATACGTTGGCAGGTCTCCGACAAGGTGGACCTATGATCTGATGATGGCCAGTTATGGTTCTGTGGTAGCAACCGCGTACTGAAATACGTTGGCAGGTCTCCGACAAGGTGGACCTATGATCTGATGATGGCCGCAGGAATTTGTCCATCAGTGGATGAATTTCAGTTGAAGCGATGTTGACGGAGATATACTCGTGTTGAAGAAGATGTTCTTCTTCTTCTTAAGCTATAGAGGTCCACTGCTGGACAGATACCCCCTCCAAGCCTTTCCACAATGACCGGTATTGTGCTACCCACATCTATCGGTTTCTCGCGATCTTCACCAGGTCATCGGTCCACCTTTTTGGAGGCTTCCCTACGCTACGTCTTCCGGAGAAGTTGTGAGTACTAACAAAACGATTTAATACATAATTTTGACGTAAGTAAATATTTTACAAAAAATAAATTTTGTCTATCATAAATTCGAGGCTCGAGTCTTACCATTTTCCACAGCTATCACCCCTAGAAATAGAAGAAGTGATCCGCAAGCACCCTGACGTGTTGGATGTTGCCGTCACTAGCGTGCCTCACACTGAATGGGGTGATCTGCCCGTCGCATGCGTAGTTCCACGACCCGGAGCCAAACCCAGTGCTGGCGAGATTAAGAACTTGGTTAAAGGTAAGATAGCATTATAGGTTAAGGAGGGTACTGTTAGAAGTGTGGTGAAGTATGTGAGAGTTCTTAAAATAACAACACTTTACCAATCTGTCCATCATCTTCCTCCATTGCCATTTTCTTCTCTTATATATCTATTCTGCCAGGTAATTGCTTAACACAGTAGGTACCTATCAGTAGCCATGGGTTTCATTTTCACACCTCAACAACATTCTTTGTTATATTTAGGTATGTTGTTGTTGTTTATTCCTGTACGAGTCACAAAAAGCAGTTATATTTCTTTCTTTTTCTTATTTATTTTTTTAACCATTTACGATCAAAAGGAAAGAACAAAAAAATACATACGTATCTTCGAAGGTTTTCGTAGTAGATCTTCTGTTATAAAAGCTGTATGTTCTTTTGTGAGATTCCCTTGGTGTGTTTGAAAGCGTAATTTCATGAGCTAATAATATGGTTACAGATTCCTTACAAGACGCGAAGCGGCTTCGAGGCGGAGTTATCTTCATTGACTCCATGCCAATGACTGCTACTACCAAAGTACACCGGCGAAAACTTAAAGAAATTGCCCTTGTATTGCCTAGGGCGTAACTTTTATATGTATAGAACTGTAACGCTATACTTAGTTCTTATATAAACGCAGGGTGGCTAACTCCACCCTTACCCGGCAGTTACAGTAAATTTAATTATGTAAATACTTGGTAGTTAGGAGCATTAAATAAAACAATAAATTGATACAATTACAAATTTATTTTATAATTACCCTGTGTCATAAATATATGACAAAACAATCTCCTAACTTACGTCGATTTCCTGACTCACTCCGTCTCGGGTCGGAGTGGGACAGGGAATCCACATGAGACAATTCAGCAAGCTCAGGGTTGCTTGATGAAGGATTCGTGAGGTGAACCGTTGTGATCACGGCTCAGTCGTTACAAAAGTATCTCAGGTTATGCACAACAATATCAAGCCAATAGCCTATTTACATGCAACCTGTTGTAAACTCACTCTCACTCACTAGATACATCAAAACAAAGAAATAAGGACAGGGAGTCTACATTTCGGATTAGCTCTCCCGACTAACGCTTCTGGTTTACGGTACAAAGACCCTTGGCTTCACTAACTGACGGGTGTCAAATTAATGCACGGTTGAACGCGGCCTGCGGGATTAGGTATTTCGGGAACACCCGGAGCAAGGAAATCATGACAGCTTATACCTGTCTAGTCGTCGTCGAAAGAGAATTGGATGTGCCGTACCACCAGGGTTCAGCACACTTCCACTCCAAACAAGCCTGATCCAATCGGAATCAAGGCCACCTGAGGCAAGTCAGGACGCGACGCCTCCACACGGGTTCCCGCCCTAGGCCCGCCAAAAGAGCCAAATCTAGAACAACATTTGACCTAAGTCAGCACTATAGAACAAGAAAACACGGGGAGAAATATTCCGGGTATAGAGAAATGAATACTCACAGAATTATCAGCCAAATCGCTAGACGTTTAACCCCATGGGTTATGGCGCAAACACGCCAACCTTGCGTACCAGCAACGCCAGCCAACCAGCCACCATCCGAGCAAACTTCGATCGTTCTTCTCGAAGCTTCTGTAGCCAAGCGATCGACCGCTCCCAATTGTCTTTTCCTGAACCATTGACAAGTGCGTTTCGCGACTTGTATTTTAATTTCAGACTCATGAGTTGGTTCTTATTTTTAATATTTCTTTATCCTAAGTCCTTTTTTATTTTATTTAACCCGGTCGTTCTTTATTTGAATTTATTTATTATATTAACGACCGTACTTTCGCGCAACGCCATCTCTCGGCTCGATGCAACATATGTGACACGAGTTTAGCCCGTGTCCAAGAGATGTCGCCTGCTGCTATATTTTTTGCTACGTGACAGAACCTACTTAGAATCTAAGTCGTGGCAGTTTACTTCTCTAGACGACGGCACATCAAACTAATAAAATCTGTCAATTTCTTTATTATAATATTTACGGACAAATCACACAATTTGAGCTAGACAAAGTAAGTTCATGACTTGTGTTATGGGATACTAACTCAACGATATTAAATTTATAATAGATACATATATAGATAAACATCCAAGACCCAGGCCGATCAGGAAATATCGTTTTCCATCATGACCTGGCCGGGGATCGAACCCGAGGTCTCCACGTCACAGGCAGGCGTGTTGACCGGTCACCGCTAAAGATTGATTGAGAATATTTGACAGTTTCGGGTAGCCTGACCTGCTGTCGTCCGTGCCTACCTCAATAAAGACGTCTGGACTAGCAGATAGGCGGTGAAGGTTAATACATGTGCTTTTTCTGTGTGATATTTTTATTTTGATTTTAGTGCCATTGAAAAGTGTATCTACAATCAAGATAGATATTTATTGTTTGTGTTGTTCTGTAAGTGTGTTTTGTGTTCCTATTTTTGTGGTAAGTCTCTCCCGTATCGTTATTCGACCTCACTCCTGTCTTGACCATAACTCCTCCCCATGGAGATCAATTATCAGACATGGACTTGGAAACCAACCAAAGAAAAAGGCCCGCTCAATCTCCCCCGGCATCCTCCTCTTCCATCCCACCGAAATTATCTAAAAATACTATTCGTCAATATTATACTGCTAGAGATAACCCACCATACATCGTCCACGTCTCGCTTAAAGAAGGACAGACAACCGGTACAACTCTCCATCCCATTAAGTTTGGCATGCTTCTTAAGAAAAATAACATCAAAAGTGTTCTGCTAGATGGAGTTAAACGCATTGGTCGTAATAGAGTCTCAGTGCAGTTTAGGTCTGTTGAGAATGCAAACAGTTTTTTAGTTAACCAGGCTATTTCCCAAAATTATGACACCTCAATCCCCCAATTCCACATCACTCGTATGGGTATTGTAAGGGATGTCCCATCTGACTGGACAGATGAAGAAGTCATAGAAAATATTAAAGTCCCTGATGGCTGTGGCCAAATTATTAAAGTGCGTAGGTTAAATAGGAGACAAGTCACCGAGAATATAATAGAATGGAAACCCACTCAAACGGTTGTCTTAACTTTCGATGGACAAGTTCTGCCTAAGAGGGTGTACTGCTTCTATTCTGCCCTTAATGTTGAGATTTATGTATATCCCACCATCCAATGCTACAACTGCTGCCGCTTTGGTCATACCCGGACTAAATGTCGTTCTAAGCCCCGTTGTTTTAAGTGTGGACATGATCATCCAGGGGATGGCTGTGATGTGGACCAGGACAATGCCTTCTGCATTTCTTGCTCCGGGAACCACTTTGCGAACTATAATGGATGTCCTGAACTGGGCCGCCAAAAATCAATAAAGGCTGCAATGACAGAACGGAACATTTCCTATATGGAGGCTAGTAAGAGCTTCCCTCCAGTAACACGATCATATGCAAGTGCAACTAAGTCCGACCGTAAACCTCCTACCACATCCTTTTCCTCCTCCCCACAATCTCCTCCTCCACCACTCTCACAGTCTAGGGTCCCCGTCCGTAAACCTGTCTTCCTCAAAACTAAAACATATGCCCCCCTCTCCCCAAGTTATGATGTCAAAGCTCACCAAGCACTTGTCCAAAATTATTCCTTCTCTCCGTCCAGAAATGGTTGTGCATTCCCAGAGGATGCAAACCAATATAATGAAAGCATTAATAAAAGTAAACGGCCCAACACTCTCAACCTACTTGATATATTATCAAACTTATTAACTAAAGTTATTTCCAATCCACAATCAAATATACCTGACCACGTTGCCTTGAAACTTATATCTGTTCTTGAATTTTTAAATAATGGCTCTCCCATTGACTTGTCTACAGTGGAACGCGAGGAGCGTTACACATAAAAAGCAAGATCTTATACATCTTATTAACAAATATAAACCCTCTGTCCGCAGCATTACTGAGACATGGTTGTCCCCAAACAATAATTTTAATATTCCCTATTTTAATTGTATCCGGCATGATCGCCCGGATGGTTATGGAGGATGCGCTCTGCTCATCAATAGCAAAGTTGCATTCACACAAATTCCTCTTCCCCCTGTCGGAGGCAACATAAATGTTGTGGCCATAAGGGCTGAGGATATAAATTTTTTCTGTTTTTATGTTGCTCACCCTCAATTGAATGACCTTAGTCTGATCAAAAATATTTTAAGTAGTGTTAAGGGCCCTTCGCTTATATTAGGTGACTTCAATTGTCATCACTTCCGTTGGGGTTCAAATTTCTGTGATAATTTTGGACTAGGGCTAGTAGATATATTAGATGATCTCAATTTATGTATTATAAATGATGGTAGAGCCACACGCAGATCTTCTCTTGGGCAAACCAATAGTAGCTGTGTGGACTTAAGTATCTCCTCCTCTAATTTGGCCAGTTTATTCCATTGGATCCGGTTAGATGTAACATTTGGTAGTGACCACTATCCTATCATTGTCAAAATCCCATCCAAATTCATTCCTAATGAGACCTTAACACCTTTGTTAAAATACAGACTAGACTCTGCAGACTGGGATAAATATTCCAAATTCCTAGATACCCTTGTTTCATCCCTTCCCCCAATCAGTGCTAACAACGCCACAGATAGCTTCATCCATTTCTCCAACAGCATATCCCACTCAGCAGATGAGTGCATTCCACATAAAAATTCCACAACTGGCAAAATACCTTCCCCACCATGGTGGGATAGTGAGTGTTCCTTAATGGTCAAAGCTAGAAAGGATGCTGAAAGGGCCTTTAACCTCAACATGACCTTAGAAAACCTATCTGCTTTTAATTTGATTATGGCCAAATCACGTAAGCTATTTAGAAAAAAGAAAAGAGAAGGCTGGAGGTCTTTTTGCCATTCCTTGAGTCCTTGTTCCCCCCCTGGAGTCGTTTGGAAGAAACTTAAACTTTTCCGAAAAAGTTTCTCATCAACATCATCTCCCACTATGTCTAGAGAAATTGGATCCCAATTTATGTCAAAAATTGCCCCTGACTATGTACCCTCTATTGAGGAATCTGGATCTAGCCCTAGTGGGTCAATAATGTCATCAGACCCATTGGATCAGCCATTCTCCATCAGTGAATTAGAATTAGTTCTAAAACATGTTAAAGATTCTGCCCCGGGAGTGGATGGATTCCCTTATTCTTTTCTGGCCAAGTCTGGTTCTAAATGCCGTGCATATTATATTGAACTTATTAATTTCTGTCTACATACGGGTTTTATACCTCCTGAATGGAAAGTACAAATAGTTGTCCCCATATTGAAACCCAATAAAGACCCTGGAGACTCTTCATCTTTTAGACCAATTGCTTTATCATCCATATTGCTAAAAATCTTCGAACACCTTATCAAAAACCGCCTTGAATGGTTTGTGGAACATAGGAGGCTCCTGCCGCGGACTCAGTTTGGCTTCAGGAGGGGATTGGGTACGGCTGACAGTGTCAGCCTCCTCACGTCTGAAATCCGTTTATCCTTTAGTCGGGGTGAGTCGGTGGTAGCGGTCTTCCTAGATATATCAGCTGCTTATGATTCTGTCCTCCTTCCTATTCTCAGGCAAAAATTGCAAGAGCTGAGAATCCCGGCTAGGTTATGTCAGATTATATGCAACCTTTTTTATAATCGCTCTATTCAATTGAGGGCTCCTGGGGCTGACCCTGTACATCGTTCAGTTTGGAGGGGGCTGCCTCAGGGTTCTGTTCTCAGTCCATTGCTTTTTAATATTTATACCCATAACCTTGCTTCATGTCTAAATTACAATTGTAAGTCTCTTCAATATGCTGATGATATAGCAGTTTTTTCCTCTAATGAGTCAATAGATGATGCCGTTTCGTCCATAAATATCTCCCTGGCTTCACTGAACCGATGGCTTGTAAGACATGGGTTGTCGCTTAGCGCTCCAAAAAGCTCTGCCGTTATTTTCACACGGAAACGGCTTATCCCACAACTTAATATAAATATTGAGGGAGTGCCTATCCCTATTAAGGTAGGAGCCAAATTCTTGGGTGTTACCTTAGATTCTAAATTAACTGGTGTAGATCACATCAATAACACTGTCCAAAAATGTGAGAGGTCGGTATCAGTACTCAAGGCTTTGGCTGGTGTTTGGTGGGGAGCACATCCATACACCCTAAAGCTCATCTATAACGCTCTAGTTAGAAGCGTCTTAGACTACTGTTGCTTTATTTTGGAGCCATGTAACAAAGCAGCATTGAAAAAACTTGATAAAATCCAATCCAAATGTCTCAGGATCGTTCTGGGTGCCATGAAATCTTCCCCTATAAACGCCCTTCAGGTAGAATGTGCAGACCCTCCTTTGAATATTCGAAGACAATATTTGGCTGACCGGTTTTTATCGAAATTATTCTCCTTGTCCTCTCATCCCTTACTCCCTATATTAGATGAACTGGACTCAGTTATCAACACCTCTCCCTACTGGAATAACAAACCCATACCATTACTATCAAATAGGTATAGGGAACTTAAGAGCCAACCTCATCCTGTGACCCAATATCCCATCCTTCCAGTGTATGCAGCCTCATATGAAACGGTCCTCTTTGCCCCTAATGCTATCCTTAATTTAGGCATTAATAAAAATTCCCCTACTGCCCGACAGGAATTCACATTAGCTATTGAGAACTATTGGCTAGGCTGGAATTATTTTTACACAGATGCTTCAAAGCAGTCAAAGTCTGGGTATACTGGAGTGGGAGTTTATTATCAGAACTCAAAAATATCCCTACTTTTTCAATGTCCTCCAGCTGCATCAGTATTTACGGGAGAGTGTATTGCCATACTGGAAGCCATCCGTTTTATACAAGCACATAATATAAAAAACTCTGTAGTATTCTCTGATTCTTTTAGCAGCATCCAGGCTGTTCTTCAAAACCCTCTTAAGTCCAAGATATGTAGTCAAGTTGTTATAGACATCAGGGATATTCTTCTAAAATGCTCCTCACAGGGTTTAATAATTGAACTGGTTTGGATACCCAGCCATTCCGGTATAGTTGGGAATGAGTATGCAGATAACTTAGCAAAATATGCCACAACAGCCTCAGTGGATATGAAACATTTTACCATTCATAACTATGATCTTCAAAACAGCACTAAAGATAAGCTGTATACCACTTGGGATACTGTATGGTGTAACAGTTCAAAACGCAAGGGAGCTTGGTATGCAAGTGTCCAACCAACACTTCAGAGGAAACCTTGGTTTTTCAAATGCATGAAACTTGGTAAAAGAACTGTTTCCACTCTATGCAGGCTTAGGCTTGGTCACTGCTGTACTCCAGTTTTTTAAAGAAAATCCATATCCGCGACACCTCTCTTTGTGAATGTGGCTTAGATGAGGGTACTCTTGAACACATATTTTTCTGCTGTCCACTTAATAATAATTCTTTCGATTTATACTCCTCTCTGTCCGAAATTAAAATCCCTCTTCCCATTAACATTAGATCCTTGCTAACCCATTTCTCCCCCAAAATAGTCCAAATATTATCATCTTTTCTCAATAACAATAACATTAAATTATAATAAAACTAGGCATATTTAAATAATATTTATATAATTATCGTCTTTCCTTAAAGTTATTTTGTTTATTTATTTACTAACATTGTGTTCGTCTTTACAGGTACTAAAAACCTATCTGCTAGAAAGTAAAAACCATCTTTCAATTTACTGCTGTCTTGTCCAAACCCACTTCGACATTGGCAGAATAGTCGTCATAGACTCAATTGCCAAAAAAAAAAAAAAAAAAAAAGACGTCTGAACAATTACCCCCTTATTCATAAACGATGATCGCTTATGAATAAACACTCCAGTGTCTAAGGGGTTTATTCATAAAAGATGATTGAAATTAAGTGACATGCAAACGTCTAAAATGTATGGTTAAAGAATCGCTAATCACTAGTTAACTTTAAACATCGTTTATGAATGAGGGGGTTAGTCAAGACCTAAGAGTTCTGTGACCTCCGTCATAACCCCGCTGATAGGTAATTTCTTGCTACAGAGCGAATCGGCTTTTTTCCAAACCGCCATAGTTTGAATCGTGCTGCACAAAACAAAAATGCGTATTGCATAAAAGCGAAAGGTACTTAGGTAGTTAAGGAAACTCAAGCATTGATCTCTGTTTAAAACATTACTTAAAACTAGTTTCGTTTCAACCAATCAAATGGCTTGAAATGAGTTTAAAGGTAATGCTTGAGTTTGGAGTGAGCTTCTGGAATACGGACCTTAGTCCCGACGGGTGTCCTATGACGATAAACTACGTCTATGCCTATGACACTACGTTTTTTAAATTATTTTTTTTTTTACCTTTTTCCTCATATCTAATAATAACATCTCATATCTAACACATTTATTAAGATTGTTTTTTTTAAGATCCGTTATCTTAAAAAAAAAACAATCTTAATAAATGTGTTTCTTGAATAGTTGTTATTATTATTAATTACGGGTCAATTGTTTTTTTTAAGATCCGTTATCTTAAAAAAAATCAATCTTAATAAATGTGTTTCTTGAATAGTTGTTATTATTATTTTTTTTTTTCCTTCTTTGGCAACTGAGCCGGTTTGGGCTATTCTGCCAGTGTCACGTGATGACGGTAGCAAATAAAGGCAGGCCGTTAGTTTAGTATAGCAGCATGGACAAGCACATGGGTTAGTAAGACAAAAAATCTAATTTACAGGGACACATGGGAAAACAAATAAACTAGTTTACATTATATACAGACTATTTACACACAAACTACGCACCAATTAAAATTTTAACTCATTGTCATTTAGGAATCTGGCCAAAAGTTTTATTAATTTAGGGGAGAAGTGGGAAAGTAAGGTATGAATTTGGGAATTTTAATTACGGGTCAATTTTACAGCCCACTTCGTTTGTCAAATGCTGTCAGACGAATGGTATGCATTAGCATTTTTTTTTGTGATTTGAACCTTCTCCGGCGACCACAACAGCTTTTTTTGAGTTTTTGCCAGACCAACACATTTGATTAACAGCAAGTTTGCTCTAATGCAACAGTAATCGTACAACAGTGTTTTTGTTTGATGTAAATATAAAAACCATGGCTTTTCATTGTTTTATTTCACAAGAAAATACTTTCAATCAAGTTTAACCAAGTTTAAATCACAAAATATACATACGAGATTCTCTATTTGTAAATCGCACCGGGCTGTAGAACCACAACTCTTGCAGACTAAATAATCATCACTAACAATTGGAGTAAAGCTCTCCATACAAAACATGTTCAAATGTCCATTTTTACATGAGAATCCCTGGATTTTATCATCACAACACTGACACACATATTCACAATTATTTTCTAAAGCGCTCAGCACATCTTGGTCAAAATCAATTTCCGTTTTATGTTTTTCGGAATAATATTCTACGTAATTTTTACTGCCATACAAAGATTCCATGTCCAAATCACTTAGTTGTCCCTCCATTTGACATTTCTGACATAGATTATTCAGCAATGACTTTGCGTGTAGATACAATATTGTTTCTTTAACCTTTACTGGTGATGTTTCAGGTAAATTCACATCGGAACATACTCGCAAAACCTTTTTTAAGCCAGCAAGGTATGTCATGAGAATAAAGTAGATCTTCAGCTTATAAATATCTTGTGATGCTGTAGCATACAGTTCATCATAGTCTAGCTTCGGGAATATCTTCAACTTCGTAACTTGAAATCTTAACAATTCTATGCAGTCCCAGTAATAAGTTAGTTTCTTTGTTGGGTTGTTTAAAAGTGTTGGTAGTAGTGATTGCAGCTTAGAGTCTGTGCTTATGAAAATCATTTCCATTTTATGAGCTTGTTTTCTACAGAGCACTCGTTTGTTGACCATAGATAAAATGCACATAACATTGTTCGCAGAAAAACAGAGACCATGCAGTTCATAGGTTGGATATTGATCCTTTATGTTTAATTGAACAAGTTCGACATTTAAATTACCATTTGAAACAATAATATTAATTTTGTATATTTTGACATTTATTGTTGATAAATATATGCCCTCTTTTGTGTATGCAATATCTGTAATGCAGTGATCATTTATGTTGTTGAGATATTGGGACAGAATTTTACCATTATCATCTATTACTTGTATTAATAAATGTCTATGTTTACTGCATAAGAAAACAATATGATTATCTACAACAGTATACTTTAATTGCATTGCTATCATCCTATCTTTGTGAGGCCAGAGTACATGGAACCTTAGTAGACTTATAGTTCCATTCTCTATTTCCATATCATAAGCATGTATCACTCCCAAAACATCAGTACATATTAAGAAAAATTTATTACCACACTTCGGTATCCATTTAATTCCAGTTATTTCTCCCATATTGCTTATAATACGGCCTTTCAGTTTTGGTACATCATCATTGCTAAGTATCTGCCAAAACAATACAGTACCGTTCTTCTGTGCAGTGACTAAAAAGCAAGAATTGTCTGAATTTAAATCTGGTGCCCAGCATATTGCTGATGTTTCAAGGATTAACACAGATTCTTTCAAGTCTTCGAAGAATACTGGAGCTCTGTTATGCTGTAAATGCTTAGTGACCGAAGGGGACAAGTTCAGAATACTTTTCCATTGAAATTGTCTTTGACCAAAGATTTCCACACCTCCAATATTATTTAGCACTGCGAGAACACATTCACTGTTGCTAAAATTTTGTGGTGACCATTTACACATTACCACACTGGTCATTTCTTGAGTTAGAACTGAATTGTGTGGCCAAAATGATGAATTCACTATCATTTCCGTGTAATCAACATTCCGCATTTCAGACTTCAAAAAATTTGCATTGCACACCTCAGCAGCGGGACTAGTCTTAGGACTAAGTATGGAACTTTCTGTAAAATCTATATTTCTTTCCAAACACTCCAAATTGTAGGAGAATTCAAGAAAATTCACACGTTTTGTAGTCCGAACAGTTAAAACTGAATTACGCCATGACAAGTATGGAGTCTCGTTCTTTGTTATGGGAAAGGGTCGCTTGGTCAGTTCGAAGTATATTTCCTGTGCCATTTTGTTATTGTTGTATTTCTTGTTCAGTTAAATACATAAAAACGAATTATTAATAGAAACATTATATTGTAGAACATGTGATGATGTCAGTTTGACATGAAATTGACACTGACAAGGTCATCAGTGTGACCATCTCAGAAATAGCGAATCTGCCACGAAATGGGCGAAATTCTGCCACACGTGACCCCAAAAAATGCCAAAAATATGCCACCATGAAAAGGAAAAAAAAACACGTTTTTAATGAAATTTATTTATCAAAAATAAATAAAAAAAAACAATTTCTTCCACGTAGCAGTCAAACTGTCAAACACCTATTATTAAATGGACAGCACTGGCTCTAGATGTCAACTTACATTTTCGTTCAATCTTCATTTTCGTATTAGGTATACTCTGTTTTTTAGGTCCGTATTCCAGAAGGAAACTCAAGCATTGATCTCTGCTTAAACATTACTTAAAACTAGTTTCAACCAATCAAATGGCTTGAAACCACACTTAAGTAGAACTTGAGTTTTGAGTGACGTTCTGTATTAATCTCGTAGACTAAACTGACATTACGAGTGTTGGCAGTTTATTGCAATTCTTTAAATAGCGCCGAAACTTAGCATTCATAAAATCAAGTATCATTTTTTTACAATAAGTTATCCTGAAATAATGTGTAGGTAGGTACTTATTAAAAACGTATTAATACAAAATTAATAATGTAAATTTGACATTTGCATGTGTCAATTTAGTCTACGAGATTAAAAAACAGAGTATAGATTGGAAGACATCTTCTTATTCATATTTTCAGTTGGCATAAAGAAAACACAATTTCCGTCTCCATATTGACTATTGATAGAAGAAACGTGTTGATTTAAGAACCTATTCCTATTTTTTGTTTTATTTAAATTTACCTGAGATAATATACTCTCGCACGAAGCGTTAGACATGGGCAAAGATAATAAAGCTCTTGTGAAATTTGTAATATTTGGATATTTTGTAGCCCCATTTGCGTCCAAGATTTTTCCAACAGCTCCCCAAAATTTGTCTATGTTCAAAATTGTGCTGGTTGTGCTGGTTGTGCTACTTCCACCTGATTCTAACAAGTCTCATACCTAATTTATCAACAACTTTTTGAATGACTTTTTCGTCTACAGTGTTTGGAAAATTCTTTGCTACGTTTAATGTTGAAGTAAAATCTTTGTAAACCACATGCTGTGGATCCAAAAACTGTAAATCTCTCTCTAATGTCTATAAGCACGCTCATAACTTCTGTTCATTATTACTTAGAACAGAACCTCACCACTCACGATCACGAAACACACCACACCAAAACTCAAAAGAGAATAAGGTAATAAAGTCTGTTTGAAATGAAAACAATAAAGAGTATGATTATAAGAATACGAACACAATATCTATTTCATTACAGTCTATAATCCTATGACGCACTTGTTTTACAACACGATAAGCCAGGAGTCCCCGTGCGAACTGTCTATGAAACAGGTGTTGCGAGTTTCACAAAATCAATCTTACCAAAATACTTAAAATACCTATAGTAATTCATTTGAAAAAGATGAACACATCAAAAATTGAATTCGGTTATTTTTATTTCTTCAAAATCTTTTAAATCCGTCAAAATCTGCCTCAAAATCTTTTAAATCTACCAAAATCTGTCGAATTTTCAAATCGTCACCATGATCTGCCATCATCAAAATTTAGGGGCGAAATCTGCCACTCAGTCTCAGTCTCAGTCAGTTCAGTGTGTCTGTTAATATAGTATTTTATACGTTTATATGGGCCTTGATGCCTGAAATAAATGGATAAATAAATAATTAAATTATTACATCCTGGACGTGATGGTGTGTGTCGCACCGCACGAGTCAGAACTGGTCAAGGTGTTATCACCAGACCGCTTGCGATGTCTGAGTCTGTCTGACTGTCACACTGAAGGTCATGATCTTGCGAACGGTACTGACGTGACGGTGCGAGTTCGACTACGTCACTAAGAAGGCCGCCAATCGCAATATCAACACCCTTAAATAACCTTAGTGTATTCAATTCAGGGACATTTTTTACAGATTGTAGGTAACTTCTAAGGGCTCTGTTTGAAACTAGCTGCATACAGCTGCTAGCGGTAGGTATGTGTACAGTGTACAGGTTTTGAAAGTCATTCAATACTAAAGTAAATAACATTAATTATTATTTAAAAATAAAAAACCCGCCTGCATAAAACTCTAACGAACTGAAAAGGTAGAAACTTGCATGGGTAATTACTTCATTTAATACAAAAGATTATTTTCCTATTAAACGGCAATTTTATATTTAAAGACTTTTTTATATAAAATATATTTAGAATCAATATATTTATTATAATCAGTGATTAAAATCCTTAATTTTGATACCCAACTCGATATGCTTGGCAGAAAAAAATATGTAATTCTTTTTTTTTGTTTCATTTAATATTAAGTTAAATACATATTTAGAATCAGTGTTTAAAATCCTTCATTCTGATATCCCACTCGATATGCTTGGTAGAAATTTATTTCTTTATATCTCACAATATGGCGTCATACATCCGCCATTTTGGTTTTTTTTAAATGTCACCTATCTAGTAGCAGTTGGGCAATTAAGGCAAATCTAACGATACCTCAAATGTGAAAATCCGTTCAGCGGTTCTGGAGATACTAGGTAATAAAGAATAATACATACAAGATAGGCGCTAAAAACATAACCCTCCTGGCAGTCGGGTAATAAACAGGTATTATATAAATATTTTCATAACCGCTATAAAAATTATAGTAACATTTGGAATGAAGACGTAACAGATAGGTACCCTAAAGGATGATATAGAGTAGTATTCTGTAATCTGTGATATAGATTTGGAGAGGGGCTTCGAGCAACACAGGGAAGAGAGGGGACGCAAATCGTTGTCGGTCCGGGCGAACATGTTGGCCCGCAGGTTCTCTCGATGTGCAGTATCAGTTAAAATAGCCCTTTTTAAGGTGTATTGTACATCACCACAGGGTCCCCGAGTAGGTACTCGAGGACCCTGTGGTTCAGATTATACCCTAAGGGCTTGCAGTTGCAACGCTTTGCGTATCCAATACCACAATGCGTTCAGGATGCTGTTGCAACAGACGCGCTTCTGCAGTGCGTCGGCGATTGTCGCTAACGCGCGCGTTTGCAGCTTTGACGCAGTATGGCGCAAGAAATCTGCCTCGTTACTTTGCGGGTTGCGTGACAGTCCCAACATCATTCTGCACTCATTAACGGCCCGGGTAGATAGTCCGCTTGTGTGGGCATTAGCGGACCGGACAAAATTGGTTTTAGTTATTAAGTATGTACTAACATAGGTTTAAGTAAAATTGTTACTAACACAAAGGACCACATGTAGTCTAAATAAATAAATAAAAAATAATAACATCAAGCATCCATGCTAAAATATCAGATTTTAAATATTTTATCTGTATGAATAACATGATCAAAGTATAAAATAGTCAGATTTATACACTTGCAACTCTAATTGTCAAACATTAAAAAAAAAACACGTTGGTTTTCAGCTAGGGATGGGCAAATGGAAAAACAATATCGATATTTATCGTATCGATATTTTTGAAATATATCGATATAATCACCCAAAAAATATCGATAAATCGATATTTTATGCCCAATTTGCAATTTATTATAAAAAATGCCAAAATATTCGATATTTTAAAGCAAATACACCTAAAACAGGTTCATGTACCAGAAAAAATCAACATCTTCAACATAACACTTTTCTAGTATAATTACTGGGTATACGAGACCTAATAACTGTCACGCAGGGCAGTATAGCACTGCAGCTGTCCATGGGCAGAGGTGAAGCTTGTCATCAGGCGTGCGAATTGCTTGACATAAAAAAAACAACAGTGAAAATAACATTATTCAAACAAGTATTTGTCTGATATTGACATTAGGAGCACTCTTTGTTTGATGTGTTCCACTGTTAGTCTACTTCAACCATTTGGCACAGCCAAATTTACTACTGAAGCTACCCTTTCAGATGAGACTGAAGAAGCTTGATAAATCAAATATTTTATTCCGATATCCGAGAGAATTGGCGTGAAATGTTGACAATTTACCCAGAACTTTATTGGCGATGCAAAGATTCTAACTAGCGCCTCTAGTGTCAAAATTGTGAAGCTGGCTAAGAAAGACACTTTGACAGTATTCGTTACAGTAAACGTCAGGGAAAACATAAATATTATATACAAATCAGATTTATGTGGCATTTGGTTGTCTAAGGCAATAATTATGTTGTCAATAGTCGATGTAATTAATGCATCTGCAGGATACACAAAACCAATGCGTTCTGGTGAAGAATTATTACGGAGTGGAATGGTGATTTCGGTTGGGAAAAAAGAGAAAAATAATAACATAATTCACATACAAGCACTAGTACTGCGCACGTCGGGATTAAATTCCAAACATCCAGCCATTATAAAACTGTGGATAGATGTATCTCAAGAATATGGAAAAAGATTAGTTGGTGATAATGAACAAGAAGTCACAAATGTCTGCGATTGCCCTGCTGGAGCTTCAGAGAAATGTAAACACATATTAGCTGTTATGCTTTATCTCTCAAGGTGTGTGAATTGATCAATTACTTTTTTATCCATTTGACCTACCTCATTCATATGCACTATGAATACTATATATGATAAAGTAGGTACCTAATTTACTCTGGCTGTCTGTCTGTAACAATTTTACAGCCAGGTAATAGATAATGTAAAATACTTACCTAAATCAGTACTAAAATTAGACCATAATTATAAATGATTAGCTATTTTTCTCTTTTTCAGAACTGAGGAGGCAGATCTGGAGGACCTGAGTTGTACGGACATTGAAAAACAATGGGGTACACTTAAAACTACAGCATTGAAGGAATACGAAGCAAAATCATTATCTGAAATGTGCCATGTGAAAGGACAGAGGGACATCTATGTGAAAACAATGCCAGAAGTCACTGAAGAGATGGAAAGTTGTTGGAGAATGAAGTTAATGCAGAGTAAATACTTGTAAAGCATAAGAGCATATGGCACCTATCTAGAAAACAATGGTGAAAGGGTAATTAGTAGAAGTGTAGACAAGACAAAATTTCCTGAAAAACTATTGACTTTTAATTCGTGGCGGGTAATGAATGTATTAAGAAAACTGACTGAAGAAAAGTTGAAGACATGTGAAGTAAATGAATTTGAATTTTACAACAGATATGTAGCTGTATCATTAGACCAAAGTACAGAAATAATTAATGCTGAGCAGGGTACTCCTTCTTGGCATAAAGCTAGAAAAGTAAGACTAACAGCCTCCAAAGCGAGAGCCCAGTTTACTTATTATTCTAATAAAAATGCTGATTGGGATAAAAGATATCAAGAGGTTTTTCACAGTAATTTCCTTGGGAATGAAGATACTATCAGAGGCCTTCGTTGTGAAGCAGTCGCAAGGGATTTATATGCAGAGCATTATAGCTGCATGATTTTAGAGTCTGGATTGCTGGTTCGACCGGAATTACCATGGCTTTCTGCAAGTCTAGACGGTACTGCCATGGATACAGATGGAAATTTTCTTAGAAATATTGAAATTAAGACATTTAAGGAAGGAACTCGTTTAACTGCAGATGAACTTATAGAAATGAATGCAATTCCTACATTAGATAAAAATCTAAATTTGAAAAAAAATACTCAGTATTATACTCAAATGCAAGTAGGTATGTTATTGTCAGGTTTTACAGAATGTGATTATTTAGTTTACTCTAAAATAGGAAAGAATTTAGCTCTAAGAAGAGTTTCATTTGATGAAAATCATATTTTGGAAATTTGTGTATGTCTTGTTAATGTTTATTTCGAGAAATTTCTTCCTAGAATAGTTAACGAGTATGGATCAAATTATGACTGAATTTGAATAAAAACAAATACAACTCTTGTGTACTAAATTGTTTATTCACTGTAAAAATTTATTGCCACTCTTACAATACCCTTCCGATTCGTAAGCTTCCCTTGTTTCGCTTTTAGGTATAATTTTTAATAACTACATAAATTTATCAATGTGAATAATTGGTGGACCCAAATTTGTAAGACCACCAACAATACTTAATATATCATCAAAATAAGGTGCCAGTGACCATGGTAATGGTCCACATAGAAGTTTATATTGTCGTAATCTCTGTATCACTCTCTCAACATGCACTCTTGCCCGTGCAATCTCTGCAGTGCGGATTGCATCTTCTTTGGTCATCTGCTTCTTCTGACTCAAGAAAGGAGGCCTGACAAGCTGAAGCAGACGCTGTAACAAGAACATTAATATGTAAATACATTGCATAATTAATCAAAGGTTATTTGTACTAACTATTTAACTAATATCCTCAACTAACTTCATTACACTCCGATTCAATCCTGTATCCTTTATCCACCATCACTCCATCATTAAACTCACATTTATTTAAGATTCCTGATTCATTTACAATATGTTTGTCTGATGCTCGACCACCATAAGATACACTAATTTCAGTTATAAGGCCAGAAGGAGTTATTCCAATGTTGAACTTTGCTGTATTGTTTTTTTTATATTGAGAGTATGTCAATATTCTACATTTTAAACATTTGCATTTTTCAATCACAGTTTCAGCACAGTCTAATATTATCCTTGTATTTTTATATTTTTGGAATGATTTAGGTAGGTTGCTACGTATCATTTCAGTATCAGGCCAAGGAATAACAACTTTGAGTACTCTACTCAGCATGGGGCACATATTATTAAAATAATTAGAACATGTCTGCCTGTTTATACCAAACAAAACACCAATGGCTCTGAATGCCATATTTTGTTTAATTTTTACCATTGTCAAAATAACTCTGTCTCTTACAGATAACATTTTCTTATTTGTTGGAGTATCTAAGGCCAATTCATTAACACAAGTCACCAATGTTTCTAAAAGTTCTATTGAATGAATACCCGTAAAAGTAAATAAATAGATATCACTACTGAGTAAATCTGAGAGGGTTAATTGTTTTAAAGCTGATCTATCCTCTTCCCACATAGGAAGAAAATTTATTTGAGTGCACTTTTCCAAAGGTTCTTTGTCACAAAGAATGTCAGCTATACTCCAATCTTCTCGGGGACGATAATTTCTGTAATCCACTAAATTGACTTGTGTCGATGAAGTCATGACATGATGATGACTGTTGTTATCTGTTATATTATTGTCCTCAAATTTACTTTCTTCACTCTCAATAGCAAGTCCAAGCTCTCTATTTGATTCCACTATTTTCCTGTGTCTAATATTAGCCCTATTTTCTCGGGAAATTGATTTTATTTTTTGGGCTAAAGGTACTTCTTTATCGGTGCTTCTTTTAGGAATATTCTGAGACGGTACGACATAAGGAAACAACTTCTGCCTTTTAGAATCTGGAACAATAAACATAATATCGATAACTGACGAGAAACTCGCCTTAGCGTAAACTAAATGAATAACTTATGAAATACATATAAATATAATTTATGTACAATAAAAAAATTAAAACATAATTATACTTACTGTTTGGAAAAAAGTTTGAAGCTTGAAAATGCTTAGAACAAACTCATTGATGGTGAAATTGGCTTGCCTATTCTTAAAGCAGTCTTCCATTTTTTCTTCATAATTTTGTCTTTTGGGAATAAATGAAAACTTATTCCCGTATCTCCGTAAGTACTACATTGAGGAACGCAACAATATTTCGTATTTCTGCTTTTATTAGCAACAGGTTTCCTTATATAATCGTGATCCATCTGAATTATGATCTGAATAATCTAAACATAACCTCAACAAATAAACAAAGTGTCGTTCTTAAACAGCTTCTAAATTTCGCCACTAGAGGCGTGCGGATAATCTTTGCATCGCCAATTGGATCAGATTTTCGTTCTAACAGTCCAAATACTGCTTCATTTCGTTGGGGACACAGCTAGTGCTATCTCTGATGAAGCTATGTTCAGATTTAATAATTTCTCATGTCTGGACCAGATAGAGGACCCACTTGCTCTGATGCTGCTTGATTTTTATCCGGAGAACGTTGTCCTCTACGCCGATGTTCTGAATGAATCTCAGCACTAAATTTGGATATAGCATTTGAAACGACAATTGGCGGGGTAAAGAGGATACGTTTGAACCAAGGGTCCAAAATAGTAGCTACTGAGAGAAAAAGATTTCTTTCTAAAGAAGCCAGTTTGTCTTTAACTTTTTTGAATAAAGCTTTTTTTACAATCAACCCTAAAGAGGTTTATTTGTAAGAGGAATGGCTAAGCTTGACGTTACATAATTCGCACCACTTATTTCCTCAGTAGCTTCTTTGAAAAGGCCAAGAATAGCACTAAAATCCCGTATGGTCATAGACTGTAATTTTTGTTTATGTTTGAAGCTAAGAAACTAGACCCATACAGCCTACTGCGTACCTATTCTTTTTCTATATTTAAAAAATCAGATTGGTCAAATACATGAGCATACAGCAGAGCTTTGAAAATATATCGATTTTGATACCTGAAAATAAATATCGAAAATCGATATATCGCGGAAAAAAATATCGCCAATAAATATCGATATTTTTCTGAAAAAATATCGATTATTTGATATATCGATATGTTTGGCCCATCCCTAGTTTTCACTTTTCGGAAGTACCTACGGCATGAATGATTTAGGATTACTTGCTCTGTGACTTGTGAGTACGGAACACAGTCCACAGAGTACCTTTTAATATACGGAAAGAAGAGAACCAAAACAAACACGTTGGTTTGTTGGTGTCGTGTGTTATACGTTATTCAGTCTATTAATTTTCTTTATTATTGATATTCGTAGTGTTGGAGCCAATTTATAAAGATGGGGAAAGGACGCCGCTACAACGCTAAAGCGCGGCAAGTCGTAAAGACGAATATTGATGATTCGCAAACAAATGAGGTAAGAAATTTCCATGTCGCTTTTTTACATTTAGAACAGTGTGAATTTGGTTTTATTTTGTTCAAACCCATATATGTATTTGAAATAGTTTTAAAGGTATCAACACTTCTTTATTAGCTCAAACAACATAGATAAAAGAATGAAGGATATATCTGATCTATACTCCATTTTAAAAGAAAGGGTTTCAGTTCTTCCTCGATTGTAATAGTAGTTAGAGTATGTAGCAAGAATGCATGATAATGTACTTTCTATGTATATCTTGGACACCAATGACTGAAGGTGAAGGAAAACATCTTGAGGAAACCTGGACTTTATGTATGAAATCGCCAACCCGCATTGAGCAAGCGTGGTGATTACGCTCAATCCTTCTCTGTATGAGAGGTCGCCAACCCGCATTGAGCAAGCGTGGTGATTACGCTCAATCCTTCTCTGCATGAGAGGTCGCCAACGCGCATTGAGCAAGCGTGGTGATTACGCTCAATCCTTCTCTGTATGAGAGGTCGCCAACCCGCATTGAGCAAGCGTGGTGATTACGCTCAATCCTTCTCTGCATGAGAGGTCGCCAACCCGCATTGAGCAAGCGTGGTGATTACGCTCAATCCTTCTCTGTATGAGAGGTCGCCAACCCGCATTGAGCAAGCGTGGTGATTACGCTCAATCCTTCTCTGCATGAGAGGTCGCCAACCCGCATTGAGCAAGCGTGGTGATTACGCTCAATCCTTCTCTGTATGAGAGGAGACCTGTGCCCAGCAGTGGGATGCTAAAAAGCTTGATGATGATGTAGCAAGAAAGGTCAGAAGATCATCAGCATTGAGGGCATAAACAACGAACAATTATGAAGGAGAATATATACCTAAAGACGTTTTTTTTCGTTGGTAGTGGTATTATAGTATATTTTCGATTATAGTGATTCTTTTGTTGTGAAATTCGATCGAAAGTGTTCATTGTGTTTGTGTATTGGGTGTAAGGTTTGGTTTTTATTTGTTGTAATCGTCTTTTTGTATTGTTTTATTTTTCATTTTATTTTGGCTAGCGTAATTCAAAATGGCCTCCAAAAAGCCCCCTGATCCCCCGGACCAGGACCTATTTGATCTTTCTCCTGGACTTACAATAACCCTTCCACATGACATACAAATAACCTCAAACGACAATGTTATGGATACGGACACTCATAGTCATAAGAGGGCCGCTAGTTCTCCCCCGGTCTCTTCTAATATTAAACCTAAGATTGCAAAAAACATATTAACCAGGCTTTCATACAAAGCCAAAGACAACCCACCGTATATCGTCAATGTTTCATTAAAAGATGAACAAACTTCAGGCACTGTCCCACAACCGATTAAGTTTGGTATTAAGGGCTGAGGATATAATTTTTATAAAACCCTCAATTGAATGACCTTAGTTTGATCAAAAATATTTTAAGTAGTGTTAAGGGCCCTTCGCTTATATTAGGTGACTACAATTGTGATCACTTCTGTTGGGGTTCAAATTTCTGTGATAATTTTGGACTAGGGCTAGTAGATATCTTAGATGATCTCAATTTATGTATTATAAATGATGGTAGCGCCACACGCAGATCTTCTCTTGGGCAAGCCAATAGTAGCTGTGTGGACTTAAGTATCTTCTCCTCTAATTTGGCCAGTTTATTCCATTGGATACGGTTAGATGTAACATTTGGTAGTGACCACTATCATATCATTGTCAAAATCCCATCCAAATTCATTCCTAATGAGACCTTAACACCTTTCTTTCAAATGTGAACGTTCCGTGCTTCGGCTGGGGTGTGGTGGGGAGCTCACCACTACACCCTTAAACTGGTTATTGTATATCTTGTATTGGCTACTGTTTTCAACATTCATTTGGTTAGTTTAATTAAATTAGTAAGTAGCTAGGTAGGTATAGATTCAGAGATAAATACCTTTCCTTTTTTACTCCAATTATGGAGTTTATTGTTTTCATTGCTCCTTTAGGGGTCTTTTTTCTATGTCTTCTCCGTTTGCCATGAGAGTTACTGCGATTCATATGTAATATGAATATTCATATGTATGTGTGTTTGATCCTGTAGAATACATTGTACCTATATCATGGAATTCGCAACCAATGACTGAAGGTGAAGGAAAACATCTTGAGGAAACCTGGACTTTATGTATGAAATCGGCAACCCGCATTGAGCAAGCGTGGTGATTACGCTCAATCCTTCTCTGTATGAGAGGTCGCCAACCCGCATTGAGCAAGCGTGGTGATTACGCTCAATCCTTCTCTGCATGAGAGGTCGCCAACCCGCATTGAGCAAGCGTGGTGATTACGCTCAATCCTTCTCTGTATGAGAGGCAACCCGCATTGAGCAAGCGTGGTGATTACGCTCAATCCTTCTCTGTATGAGAGGTCGCCAACCCGCATTGAGCAAGCGTGGTGATTACGCTCAATCCTTCTCTGTATGAGAGGAGACCTGTGCCCAGCAGTGGGATGCTAAAAAGGTTGATGATGATGTAGCAAGAAAGGTCAGAAGATCATCAGCATTGAGGGCATAAACAACGAACAATTATGAAGGAGAATATATACCTAAAGAGGTTTTTTTCGTTGGTAGTGGTAGATTATAGTGATTCTTTTGTTGTGAAATTCGATCGAAAGTGTTCATTGTGTTTGTGTATTGGGTGTAAGGTTTGGTTTTTATTTGTTGTAATCGTCTTTTTGTATTGTTTTATTTTTCATTTTATTTTGGCTAGCGTAATTCAAAATGGCCTCCAAAAAGCCCCCTGATCCCCCGGACCAGGACCTATTTGATCTTTCTCCTGGACTTACAATAACCCTTCCACATGACATACAAATAACCTCAAACAACAATGTTATGGATACGGACACTCATAGTCATAAGAGGGCCGCTAGTTCTCCCCCGGTCTCTTCTAATATTAAACCTAAGATTGCAAAAAACATATTAACCAGGCTTTCATACAAAGCCAAAGACAACCCACCGTATATCGTCAATGTTTCATTAAAAGATGAACAAACTTCAGGCACTGTCCCACAACCGATTAAGTTTGGTATTATGGGCTGAGGATATAATTTTTATAAAACCCTCAATTGAATGACCTTAGTTTGATCAAAAATATTTTAAGTAGTGTTAAGGGCCCTTCGCTTATATTAGGTGACTACAATTGTGATCACTTCTGTTGGGGTTCAAATTTCTGTGATAATTTTGGACTAGGGCTAGTAGATATCTTAGATGATCTCAATTTATGTATTATAAATGATGGTAGCGCCACACGCAGATCTTCTCTTGGGCAAGCCAATAGTAGCTGTGTGGACTTAAGTATCTTCTCCTCTAATTTGGCCAGTTTATTCCATTGGATACGGTTAGATGTAACATTTGGTAGTGACCACTATCATATCATTGTCAAAATCCCATCCAAATTCATTCCTAATGAGACCTTAACACCTTTGTTTCAAATGTGAATGTTCCGTGCTTCGGCTGGGGTGTGGTGGGGAGCTCACCACTACACCCTTAAACTGGTTATTGTATATCTTGTATTGGCTACTGTTTTCAACATTCATTTGGTTAGTTTAATTAAATTAGTAAGTAGCTAGGTAGGTATAGATTCAGAGATAAATACCTTTCCTTTTTTACTCCAATTATGGAGTTTATTGTTTTCATTGCTCCTTTAGGGGTCTTTTTTCTATGTCTTCTCCGTTTGCCATGAGAGTTACTGCGATTCATATGTAATATGAATATTCATATGTATGTGTGTTTGATCCTGTAGAATACATTGTACCTATATCATGGAATTCGCAACCAATGACTGAAGGTGAAGGAAAACATCTTGAGGAAACCTGGACTTTATGTATGAAATCGGCAACCCGCATTGAGCAAGCGTGGTGATTACGCTCAATCCTTCTCTGTATGAGAGGTCGCCAACCCGCATTGAGCAAGCGTGGTGATTACGCTCAATCCTTCTCTGTATGAGAGGTCGCCAACCCGCATTGAGCAAGCGTGGTGATTACGCTCAATCCTTCTCTGCATGAGAGGTCGCCAACCCGCATTGAGCAAGCGTGGTGATTACGCTCAATCCTTCTCTGTATGAGAGGTCGCCAACCCGCATTGAGCAAGCGTGGTGATTACGCTCAATCCTTCTCTGCATGAGAGGTCGCCAACCCGCATTGAGCAAGCGTGGTGATTACGCTCAATCCTTCTCTGTATGAGAGGAGACCTGTGCCCAGCAGTGGGATGCTAAAAAGCTTGATGATGATGTAGCAAGAAAGGTCAGAAGATCATCAGCATTGAGGGCATAAACAACGAACAATTATGAAGGAGAATATATACCTAAAGACGTTTTTTTTCGTTGGTAGTGGTATTATAGTATATTTTCGATTATAGTGATTCTTTTGTTGTGAAATTCGATCGAAAGTGTTCATTGTGTTTGTGTATTGGGTGTAAGGTTTGGTTTTTATTTGTTGTAATCGTCTTTTTGTATTGTTTTATTTTTCATTTTATTTTGGCTAGCGTAATTCAAAATGGCCTCCAAAAAGCCCCCTGATCCCCCGGACCCGGACCTATTTGATCTTTCTCCTGGACTACAATAACCCTTCCACATGACATACAAATAACCTCAAACGACAATGTTATGGATACGGACACCCATAGTCGTAAGAGGGCCGCTAGTTCTCCCCCGGTCTCTTCTAATATTAAACCTAAGATTGCAAAAAACATATTAACCAGGCTTTCATACACAGCCAAAGATAACCCACCGTATATCGTCAATGTTTCATTAAAAGACGAACAAACTTCAGGCACTGTCCCACAACCGATTAAGTTTGGTATTAAGGGCTGAGGATATAATTTTTATAAAACCCTCAATTGAATGACCTTAGTTTGATCAAAAATATTTTAAGTAGTGTTAAGGGCCCTTCGCTTATATTAGGTGACTACAATTGTGATCACTTCTGTTGGGGTTCAAATTTCTGTGATAATTTTGGACTAGGGCTAGTAGATATCTTAGATGATCTCAATTTATGTATTATAAATGATGGTAGCGCCACACGCAGATCTTCTCTTGGGCAAGCCAATAGTAGCTGTGTGGACTTAAGTATCTTCTCCTCTAATTTGGCCAGTTTATTCCATTGGATACGGTTAGATGTAACATTTGGTAGTGACCACTATCATATCATTGTCAAAATCCCATCCAAATTCATTCCTAATGAGACCTTAACACCTTTGTTTCAAATGTGAATGTTCCGTGCTTCGGCTGGGGTGTGGTGGGGAGCTCACCACTACACCCTTAAACTGGTTATTGTATATCTTGTATTGGCTACTGTTTTCAACATTCATTTGGTTAGTTTAATTAAATTAGTAAGTAGCTAGGTAGGTATAGATTCAGAGATAAATACCTTTCCTTTTTTACTCCAATTATGGAGTTTATTGTTTTCATTGCTCCTTTAGGGGTCTTTTTTCTATGTCTTCTCCGTTTGCCATGAGAGTTACTGCGATTCATATGTAATATGAATATTCATATGTATGTGTGTTTGATCCTGTAGAATACATTGTACCTATATCATGGAATTCGAATTGAATGGCGTTCCACAAGAGAGGCCTATATCCAGCAGTGGACTGCTTTAGCGTGATGATGATGACGAGTACATAGCAAATACAGAGAAACAAACTTAAAATTATTTATCAAGTTTCTAAAAATTGTTTGTACACTTTTTTCGAAAGTTGATTACATAAAACTGCCAAAGTCACGACTCACGACAGTGTTATACTCTTGGGCACGAACGACAGATATAACATTTGTGGAATGAAATAATACAAAAAAGTATTTCTAATAGGTTTAACTTCAATAAATGTGGGATTTTACTATTCAAGGTTAACAAAATAACGTTCCTTTTATTAATTTTTGGGTTCTTATGGTACAATTAAATATTTCTTATTATGTAAATTAAATAAATCGTAAATGAAAACAGACTGATGCATAAACAAAACACATCTCTGCTTGAGGCTCGAATTGAGTCTCGATTTGCTGAGTATAGATTGATTACCGTTCTGGAATAAGAACGATGCTCAAGCACTGATTCTATACTTAGGCAATGATCAAGGGATTGGAATTTAAACTGTACTTGAGTAACGTTCTGTAATACGGACCTTAGACTCGGACATTGTTGTAGCCCAGTGTTCCTGAAAAAGATCCACGTCCGGGATAATTCCCAGTGCGAGTGCGGTCTTGACGATGGCACTTTAGACCATATTTTCTTTTCCTGCTCCCGTAATAATAAATCTTTTGACCTGTATTCAAAAATTCCCAAACTCAACATCCCTCTCCCAACTAATTTTCATACCCTACTTTCCCACTTCTCCTCTAAATTAATAAACCTTTTGGCCAGATTCTTAAATGAGAACGAATTGAAATTTTAACTGGTGCATAGTTTGTGTGTAAATAGTCTGTATATAGTATAAACTAGTTTAATTGGTTTCTCATGTGTCCCTGTAAATTAGATTTTTTGTCTTACTAACCCATGTGTGTGTCCATACAGCTACACTAACACCTACCACGAAGCGAAAAGTTCGACGGCTTGCCTTTATTTGCTGCCGTTACCACGTGACACTGGCAGAATAGTCGAAACCGGCTCAGTTGCCAAAGAAGGAAAAAATAATATACCTATAGACAGTGTGACAGATATCATTATCATCTCAGCGTTAATCCCAGTCGCATCCGAAGCTTTGGAGTCTGGGGTCCGCTGTACCAGTCTAACTGGTGGTTTAGGCTAAACTTCCATATTTCCCGTGAAGCGACTGCCTTCTGACCTCCACAATCCGAAGGCGATATTGAAGCTTTTCAGTTAGACCAATTGTTGTACTTTTGAGCGCTCCAACAAACCGTAACGACTGCCATTAGATGTTCGTATGGCAACCGGGACCAACGGCTTAACATGCTTTCCGAGCCATAACCAGACCAGTGCAAATATCCGTGCATACAAATATTTGTACCGCGCGGGGATCGAAACTGCGCCTCCTTGCTAGCGGCCGCGTTCGCTACCGCTACGCCACAGAGGCTGTCAGACAGTGTGACTGATGTGTCCTGTAATAAAATAAAAAAAGTATTTTTTTTTTTATCCAGATTAAACTAGACTTTTCTACCAGTGAGTATGGAGCCAGTGATGCTAGCAATCTGCTGGTGTTACCATCAAAGAAACGAGACAGTAAAGTTGTCAAGGAAAAGAAAGAAAAGACCAGGTTCCTGTCCAAAGCACAAAGGAAAAGATTAGAAAAGATTGTTGAGAAGAAACAGAAGAAGGAGAATGTAAGTTTGTTTTGTAAATTATTGTTAACAAAGATACAGTCACAAGTACCAAAATGACTACAATTGGCAACTTTTAAATGTGTTTTTTTAGCAAAATAGCTAATATAATGCTGCAATACAACAACTTACGTATATATAATATGTATCTAAGAACATAGGAATTGTTTAAAAAATGAAGCACTAAATTGTTTTTAAATAAAGCCCAGTATACAAACTTAATAATATAATTTAGATATTATCTAAATTATGTTTGGAGACATTCTCAAACCTACAATATTATTATAAGTTCTTGAAAAAAAGGAAAATTAAGTAGGTAGATACTTGGGGATTCCCAAGTATCTACTTAATTTTCCTTTTTTAAAACAATTACCACATTATGAATTAAAATAGATAACAGTGAAGCTTTCTGTCACATAGTATGTTCCTTTTGACTTTGACTTTTAGTAGTATTATAATGTATAACTTTGACTTTTAGTAGTATTATTATGTATAACTTTGACTTTTAGTAGTATTATTATGTATAACTTTGACTTTTAGTAGTATTATAATGTATAACTTTGACTTTTAGTAGTATTATTATGTATAACTTTGACTTTTAGTAGTATTATTATGTATAACTTTGACTTTTAGTAGTATTATTATGTATACAACATTATTTTTTGTTTATGTGAAACCTGAATGTAGTTTCTTCAGAATGAACTGAATAAATTCCAATAATTTTTACACCATGATAAAACAATTTTTAGGGTTAGTCTTAGGGCCTCCGTCGCGCCGCTCCACTGTGGGTAGCCAGTGGGAGAGAGGCGCGTTGACCATATTTTTGTAGGGACAACCAGGAAATATAATAGGCTCATAACTTTGTCATTTTTCATGATAGCTTTTTGAAATTTTGTATGTAAATTCTTTACATAAAAATGACACATGTTTCCGGTTTTGCATATACATAAAATAATGTTGTATAATATTTTTATTATCGGGCCAATTGAAACAATAACTACAAAGGATCTGGAATGAAATGTGGCTAATGCTATGCCAACAGTGCTACCTTGTATGTCTTTAGAAACCTTCCAAATATTTAAACAGGTTACTCAATTAGTTTTTGCCTATGTAGCCAGAGCATTAAAAACATTGGTATGAACAGAATAACAATAAAATATAACTTTACAATTCCTCAGCGAGCCTCTCTCCTAGAATCTCTGTCACAAGTGCAGCCCACAGCAGAGGAAGTGAGACAGTTGACTGGCATATCTGCTGTCCAGACTTTTGGCCTGAGGAAGTTGAACGAGCTGAAAGCAGAACTGACAACCCAGAAGGTTCCCGAGGTGAAAGTGCATAAGAAGAGAATTAGCAGTATCGCTGGTATGTGTTTCAGAATCCGGTGGAGATGAACCTTGTATCTGATATCCGTCAGAATATAAGAATAATACAGCTTTGCCTGTGCTTGCCATATTTTATTGTTTATTAATTATCATCATCATCGTCTCAGCGTTAATCCCAGTCGCATCCGCAGCTTTTTTTCCGCTTTG
Organism: Sesamia nonagrioides; assembly: GCA_017933935.1. Taxonomy (NCBI): domain Eukaryota; kingdom Metazoa; phylum Arthropoda; class Insecta; order Lepidoptera; family Noctuidae; genus Sesamia; species Sesamia nonagrioides. The sequence goes on along the minus strand of JADWQK010000998.1, from coordinate 661,305 downwards.
GAGTCTGGGGTCCGCTTTACCAGTCTAACTGCTGATTTTGGCTAAACTTCTATATTTTCCGTGAAGCGACTGCCGTCTGAGCTCCACAACCCGAAGGCGATATCTAAGCATTGCAGTTAGACCAATTGTTAGACTTTTGAGGGCTCCAACCAACCCATAACGACTGCCACTAGATGTTCGTATGGCAACCGGGACCAAAGCCTTAACGTGCTTTCTGAGGCACGACCAGACCCGTGCAAATATTCATATTCATGCATACAAATATTTGCACTGCGCGGGGATCGAACCCGCGCCTCCTTGCGCAACGGTCGCGTTCGCTACCGCTACGCCACGAAGGCTGTCAAAGTCTGTTGTTTATTAATCCATACTAATATTATAAATACTTGCGGGCGAAGCCGCGGGGGGAAAGCTAGTTATATATATAACTAGCTTTCCGCCCGCGGCTTCGCCAGCGTAGAGTTCGGTTATATCGCGCTTTTTAGATTTCCCTCGGGAACATCAAATTTATCCGGGATAAAAGGTAGCCTATGTTCTTTCTCAGGGTCTAAAGATTGTCTGTAAAAAATTTCATCAAAATCGGTTGAGAGGTTTAAGCGGGAAAGCGTAACAGACAGACAGACAGAGTTACTTTCACATTTATAATATTAGTATGGATATTGTGTGTATCTTTTGTTAGAGATTTTAAAATAAATATAAACCAGAGTTTTGCGTATCAAGTAATTAAATCTCGCAGTAAATTTATATGCTGTTAAATTAATTAATGTATTAATTCTGTTTCACAGGAGCCAAAAAACGTCTACGCCTTCTAAAAATGGATAATGAGGAAAAAATTAAAAAGAGGAAATATGATCCCAATGTAGTTGGTCTAGAACAGTCATCTGAAGAAAGTACATCCGAATCTGACAACGAAGCAAGTGATGATGAACCAGAAATTGTAAATGGTCACAGTAGCAAAGAAAATGAGATTCTGAATACTGAAAATAAAGTAGAAATTGTCGAAACAGAAACCAAAACTGACGCAGCCGAAATGAATGCAACTTCTAAAATAGATGTAATATTAATTGAAGACGAAAGTGATTCAAACAAAACCAAGAAAAATAAAAACTTTAACAAAAAAGTGAAAAAGGAAATAAAAGTAGAAAAAAAGCCACTGCTAGATCATCCTACAGTTCATGTAGAAGTGAAAAGAGACCCCAAGATTCAGGTAGCAAGGTTGAAATTACCAATACTGGGTGAAGAGCAAAGGATTATGGAGCTGATCAATGAGAATGACTGTGTTATTATCGCTGGTGAAACAGGTATTCAACATCTATAGTTATCTGTATTTACATAAAATTATTTTAACAATACAAGGTATAAGAAGCAGTTTAGGCAGGCAATGTACTAGCTTATTCAGGAGGCAAGCACAACTGTTTAGTATAAGATCCCGGATGCAATCCCCAGATTAGGTAGTGTACATCTTTTCTAAAAGTATGCAATGGTCCATCCTGCTTCAGATTAAAGAAATCGTCATAATCTCAGCGTTAATCCCAATCGCATCTGAAGCTTTTTCAACTTTGGAGTCTTTACCAGTCTAAGGTCCGTATTACAGAACGTTACTCAAGACTCAAGCGTTACTTAAAACTAGTTTCAACCTATCAAAAGGCTTCAAACGAGACTTAAGTAAAGCTTGAGTTTTGAGTGACGTTCTGTAATACGGACCTACCTGCTGATTTTGGCTAAACTTCGATATTTTCCGTGAAGCGACAGCCATCTCACCGCCACAACCCGAAGGCGATATTGAAGCATTGCAGTTAGACCAATTGTAGGACTTTTGAGCGCTCCAACAAACCGTAACGACTGCTATTAGATATTCGTATGGCAACCGGGACCAACCGGCTTGACGTGCTTTCCGAGGCACGACCAGACCAGTCCAAATATTCATATTCATGCATACAAATATTTGCACTGCGCGGGGCTCGAACTCGCACCTCCCTGCGCAGCGGCCGCGTTAGCTACCGCTACGCCAAGGAGGCTGTCAGCTGATGTCATTATGAAATATCAACTTTATATCAATGACATTTAAGTTGATTTCAAAATGACATGCACTATTGAAAAAGTTATTGACAATTTTGGGTGTAGCATAAACTGAACTTTATTATTATACTAGCTTTCCGCCCGCGGCTTCGCCCGCGTGGAGTTGGGTTATATCGTGCTTTTTAGATTTCCCTCGGGAACATAATTTTTTTCCGGGATAAAAGGTAGCCTATGTTCTTTCTCAGGGTCTAAAGATTGTTTGTGCCAAATTTCATCAAAATCGGTTGAGAGGTTTAAGCGGGAAAGCGTAACAGACAGACAGAGTTACTTTCGCATTTATAATATTAGTGTAGTTATATTATTCAGTAGGAATTAAAGTTATTTTTACATTTAAAAGTTATGTTTATCTAAATTTTTGAGGCATGTCTCGCAAAAGCAGATTCGTTTTTATTGACAGTTATTGGGTTTATTGATTATGACATTCTCAATACTTTAAACTCGGTGGTAGGCCATAACATCAGCTGCCGGCAGAAGTTACCACCAATCAGACAAAGTCTTGCCGCCAAGCGATTCGTCGTGTTCCGGCATGATGTCTGGTGAAGGCGGACGAAGGACGGGTCCTGAGCAGTTGTGTTGCGATGTGTGCCGAGTACGATGCGCCAAATGTTGTGACGCAGCATCGTCGGTCGTGTTGTTGGGTTTATAATTGTACCACCACGCTCAACTGCCGTCTTCTGTCCTATGCAATCAGTTTTTTTGAGTGGGAAAGATCGTAATAAACTAGCGCGCTTTACCATCAACTATTCCGTCACTGCTAACCATCAGGCGGGCTTGCGGTAAAGCACTAGTTTATACTTAATTAGAAAAAAAAAAGAAACTGAGTGGCTATGACACACAACCTGTTATTACAGGCTTAGCAACCAGATTCCTGCGATCTTCAGAAGGTCATTAGGTCCACTTTGTGGACTGCATTCAAACGACTTAGGTTTAAAGAATCTTTATTTCTCAAAAGAACATAATACAGTTCACTTAATGAGATTTTACATTTAACGTATGTACAAATTTCTCGTCTAGTGACGAAGCATGCAGATAACAATAGGTAAAACAATAACAGACCAAAGTGTGGGTAGTTACATAGTAAGTACAGTTAAAAACAAGTTAATACGGCTGGCCAATTTGAAACCAAGATACTCTCTTATGTACTGATTATTTACTTTTTGAGCAAAGTATAGGGATGTATCCAAGGTATGAAAATCAATGAAATAATTAGTCCGTCTTACAGATAATATAAAAAAACTAAGACCTGTATTTTTTATTTTGTCGAAATTACCAAAAACTACTGAGATATAGCGTATTAAAGTTACGAAGTGGGGGCTAATTACGTCACGCCGTGGTATATTTTGTACCACGGCGTGACGTCATGCGACATTTCAAATCAATATATCTTCCTAAGTATTTGAATGAAAGAAAAAATAATAAATAAGTGTTCAATATTTTTTATAAATCTATGTGATGGACATTAAATTATTTTTTAGGATACAACCCAATTGTGTAGATATGCAGTGGCGGCGTAGTATAGGTTGGCACCCGGGGCGACTTTCTATCGAGCACCCTCAAAATAAAACAACAAATATTAAACGTGTTTACGTGACTTTATTTCGCTAAAACATTCAATGACATTATCACCGGAACTCCCTCCGAACCTTGGATTTATTCACCCGATAACGCCTGAGGAAGTCCAAACTGCTCTTCGTCGCATGGCGAATCGGAAAACTGTCGGAGCTGACGGAGTCCCCTTTGAGGCCTGGAAGGGGATGGGTCCTCGCGGTGTGGGCATGTTAACGAACTTCCTGAACCGCGTGCTCCTGTACGGCAAAATCCCGAACCAATGGAGGCTGAGTATTATCACTCCAGTATTCAAAGGGAAGGGCTCGGTACAGGAGTGTGGTAATTACCGCGGTATAAAGGTCATGTCCCACACCAAGAAGATCTTTGAGAGGATTTTAGACTCCCGGAACCAGCAGGAGTGTGCTGTCTCGACCTGTCAATAAGGGTTCCGTCCAGGGTACGGAAACATGGGCCCTATTTTCTCCCTAAGGATCACCATGGAGAGATACAGATCGAAGAACACGCCTCTGCATATGCTGATCTGGTGGGCTCTGAGGTCCAAAGGGGTACCAGAAGCCTATGTTGACATAATTCGAGACATGTACCTCAATTCCGATTCCGTTGTTAGGACCGCTGTTGGCGACACTAAACCCTTCCCCATCACCGTCGGAGTTCACCAGGGATCCGTCCTTAGTCCATTTCTGTTCAGCGTGATATTGGACGTCTTGTCAGACAACATCAAGAATTCACATGAGCAACCTCCCTGGCTGCTCATGTATGCTGATGATATCGCGCTGGCAGACGCGGACAGGGAAAGGTTGGTGCGGCGGGTGTATATGTGGAAGAATTCGCTTGAGAACAGAGGTCTTAAACTCAATGTGGCGAAGACGGTGTACATGGTCAGCAACACGACATACCCTATGTCTTGCATAGGCGTAGACATGGTGGAGTGCACAGACCAGTTTAAATACTTTGGGGTTTGTGCTCCACGCGTCTGGTGACATTGATTGCGACGTTAAGGCACGCATTTCCGCAGCTTGGCAAAATGGCGTGAGGTGACAGATGTCATTTCTGACTCCAAAGCTGTTAAGCTTATAGGATTGTTCCATAAGACCATCATTAGACCTGTTCTTCTGTATGGCAGTGAGGCGTGGCCTGTGCTTGAGCGAAACAAGCAGGAGCTGCGTGTCACGGAGATGAATATGCTGTAGTGGATTTGTGAGTTACGCGGAAAGTCCGCATCAGGACCCCCCGCATCCGTGGCAGTCTTCGTGTCCGTGACATAGCAGACAAACTACAAGAGGGTCGCCTACGCTGGAACGGTCACGTCTTACAAAAACCGCCATGTTACGTGGATAACAAATGTCTTGACATGGCCCGGAACAAGCGAGGTAGACCAAAGAAGTGCTGGCTCGACGTTGTAAGAGATGCGTGCCAACAATCATACATCACGGGATGCCAGAGATCGTGCGAAATGTAGAAGTAAGTGTAGGAAAGCGGACCCTGGGCTCCACCGCGAAAGCCGCTGATGCAACCGGGATTATACGCTGAGATGATGATGACTCGTTGACATTATCAAAATTTACTTTCCTCTCCTTTTCAATGGACAATATGGATAGACTGGAAAGTCGTGTTTAGCTCATTGTAGATCTTAAGTAATATTTTGTCACCCCTTGATCCTTGGCACCCGGGGCGGACCGAACCCCCCCCCCCCCCCCCCCCCCCCCCACCCCCTTTACGCCGCCACTGTAGATATGCTTATGTGTGCAACAAACTATAGTCACAGAGACCGGTGATCATTTAAGTTTTTCATTTTATATAATTTTGCATCTTGTTCGAGTGTTATTCAAGTATATAGTAGAAGGAATTGTTTTGAGAATGCAATGTAGTTCTTCAAGTTTTCCTGGAGTGCGGATACTTCTTACATTAGCCTAGAAAGTTTTGAGGGATGATTACTTTGAGGGCAAATCTTTATACTTGTGAATTATTTGATATGTAGTATGTCCCGGGCTGGCATTATTGGAACAACTGGTGTTAGCCCCTGTTAATTTTTGAATTGTAGTTGCTTTTGGTTATATTAGGTACACCTTTGAAATATTTGATAGTTAAGTTTGATTCCCCCTTTTTTTACGCTCTCTGAGCTCAGTTTGGAGATGCTGTATATAGGCCCTTTGTGCTGGTGTTTGGTCCGAATATATTTTTATGGTTTTTGGGAGCTATGATCGATTTTTTAGCAACGATAATGGTATATCAAGAGAATCAAATATAATTTTTATTGGACGTGGTTTATCTGCATTATATTTGCCCAATCTTGTAGATGTTATTGGCTTAGGGCAATCCTGATAGGCTTGTGTTAGGATGTTGTAAACTTCTTCAGAGTCACAATTGTTGCCTATGGAGCGGTCGATGATATCTTGGTCATTCAGCCCTACTAATATTATGTTTTTCTCTCTTTTAATTCTTTCTTGCATTTCGACAAATAACTCATGCTGTCCTTCTAAATTTAATTCGGATTTCCGATTTTCACTTTTAAGTTTATTTATTTCATCCTCGATTGCTATAACTTTATTTTGAATAATTTTATGTTCAGTTGTTACATTTTCCACGGCTTTGTGCAGTTTCTTATATTCTTCTGTTAGTTTATCAGTTGTTAATTTAAGATCTTGAATATTCGCTTTGAAATTGGAATAAATCTCTTTTGAAATCATATTCCAGAGTGGGTGGTCTTCTCTTTCTAGAGTCTTTGTTAACCCGACATTCGTCGTCTTTAAAATTTGATAAGTTGGAGGTAGATCCACCGCTCACACTTCCGCCAAATGATTGCATCTTTGTTGGGGTTTGCGGTAAATTCACACTGCCTAGCTCTCAAACAAAACTCTCAAAACCGGTTACGACCTCTTATATTTTAAATCGTAGGTAGACTGTTTGTGAGATATTTGTTATTTTAATGCACTTTATTCATAGCAGCGCAGTGGTGAGTTTCGTATAGCTTTGGTTTTCATATTTTACACTTTATTAAAGTTTTATTTAGCAAGTTTTAAACACACGTCTACACACTCCGACGACCAGACGAAGACGTTTCGACTTATTTAATATAAACCCCTTTTAATCTGCAGGCAGTGGCAAAACAACTCAAGTACCCCAGTTTCTGTATGAAGCGGGGTACGCCGAACACAAAATGATTGCTGTGACTGAACCGCGCCGAGTGGCGGCGGTCTCTATGTCGGCACGAGTGGGGTATGAGCTGGGTCTGACCAGCAAGGAGGTGTCGTATCTCATGCGGTTCGAGGGTAACGTCACTAAGGATACCAAGATCAAGTTTATGACTGATGGTGAGTGGAAAGAATTATGTACGGACGACAGCAGGTCCAGCTACCCGAAACTGTTAAATATTTCCAATCAACCTTGAGCCTTAATACTTTCGCGATAAAGTTGAAAATCTAATACAGAAGTATGACAGATTGCAGTTGCTGGATGTGCTGTCGTCTGTACATTAGTAAATATATGTATATACTTCTTGAAAATTTCTTATGTAATTTTGACATTCAAAAAGTGCTGAATATCAGCCTAATTTGAAGAAATGACTTGATTTTAATTTTGTGATTAAAAAGGTGTAGAGTCGAAGATATAAAATATGTGTTTAGGTATCTAAGTTTCATTGATAATGCAAATTAGACATCAAATCCATCATCACCATCAACCTTTTATCGTCCCACTGCTGGGCACAGGTCTCCTCTCATACAGGGAAGGATTTCAGGAAGGAGGAGGAACCAAATTTATATGTAAAGCTAATAAAATGCGACGTTATCATATTGTACGTTAGAGTGTTTTAAATTAATATATTTTGAGGGCGCGTTGTGTTTCACGCGCGCGCGCCTCAAAGAATTGTCAGCACATCTTGACGAGGTCCACGAGACCGAAGCCTACAAGAGCTGTGGGTTTTTAGAAAGAGTTACTTAGACCCCTGGTGCACAGGCAAGTGAAGGAACACGGGTGGGTGTTAGTCAGTAAAAAAAAAAAAAATTGCATGCCGTCAGGCGGATTATGGAGATGCCAAACTATTTTATGTATCGATGTTACCCATGTCGTGAATACCCATTTTCGCAATAAATGAGTTTCAGTTTGAAAAGTCTGACACGCCCTCCGCCGCTCCGCCCAGAGCGGGAGAGGTCATTTGATGATTTCCCATCCTGAAAAAAGGGTGTTTTACAAAAATCAAAATCGTTTATTTCAAATTAACCATCACTTGGTACTTTTGAATAGTCAATGTCGGTCAGTTCAAGAAAAGTGAAGCTAAATTGCACGTTCCAAAGCGTAGATCTCTATGGAGAAGAACGTGCAAGAAACTCCATGGACACTCTTTTAAAATCATAATATATGGGTTACATTTCTTCGTTACATATTTATGTTGCTTCTATCATGTGAGCACAATGTAAAATTAATTAAAATATAAAAATGAATTAAGCCCACTGGCAGCTAAGAGATGACTAGTCTCCACTGACGGCCCCCGTTCACGAGCATGACGCGCGCATCAGTCCCACTTAGCTCAACCATATTGAAGGGAACTAAATGACCCAACAACACGCGCCACCATCAGCAAGACATTTGAGTGAGCATGACAACTCTCAACTGCCAATCTCGCAATGTCAAACAAGCTATATATATATATATATATATAAATATATATATATATATATATATATATATAAACACCTCTTTGCACACTTAGTTGATCTAGCCGCGATCCCGAACACAATAGACTCCACCTTTAGCACGGAATAACTTTAATCCAGTTGCGTATTTCTCGGGCGGAGTGGCAACGTTGCATTCTATTAAGCGATGTTGCCAAACATATTCCTCGATAGGACATTATACTCGATAAAACTTTTTTCAACAATTTCATGCATTAGTGGATCCATAACGGCTAAATTTTTTGAACCCACGAGGACTTTTTAGCTCTGAATATATTTCAAAAATCAATTACTTGTGTTGAACCATTTATATACTCGTACTTCCAGTAATACATCTTTTGATCCGATACCTATACCGTAACAGTTGATCAAATAGGAATTTATTATAGCTAATCTAGATATTTTATATTCGCAATACTCCATACATTGTAAGATCTATATATATTTTTTAACAATTCTATGTATTAGTGGATCCATAACGACTATTTTTTTTTAAATGCACAAAGACTTTTTGGCTTGGAATATGTTTCAAAAATCATTCTCTTATGTTGATCCATGTAGCTACTCGTACTTCGTAATACTTATTTTGATCTGAAGATGTACTGATACCGTACCGGTCGATCAATTATGTTTAGTATGAAGTCAAAGTTATTGTTATTAATATTTAAAGAGGTTGAATTTTGGCATGGGGTTTTTATACTTTATTTCTAACTTACCATTTACATTAAGTTTTTAAACTCTATTCATCGAAATCAATCTAATTAGTCCAAACACGATATCGGTGCTGCATGTTTGGGGCTGAAAATATTGTGTGGACGGCCTCGGTTACACTCAATGCAATTAACACTGCTTGTATAGACTTCTTTGGTAGAAATTGTATGCGAATACATATTATTATTAAATTTGAAGTTTCAGTTTTAAGCGTTGAATTTTGCTAAGCGGTTTTTTTAGGTATTAATCAGGTATAAACAAAAAAAGTTTACTCCTTCCAAACAGAACGCACATTAAAATAATAATACACTAAAAAATAATAAACACATAATAAAGAAAAAGAAAAAAAAAAGTAATATAATTTACTAAAAAGCCTCGTACTCAAAATAAAACAATGTTTTCCTGATGTTATAATCCGGGTCAGGAGTTTTGGCGGGAAAGTTAAGCTGAGCTTCAATTTTTCCATTGGAGTTTTAAATTATTTAAAGTGTTCTTTACTAAATAAAAGTGCGAGATTTATGTAGTAAATAGTGCATTCAGTAAATAATTCATAAAGAACATTGAGATATCCTAGCGTAGTGTGTACAATAAACATGTGTACCATTTATAATATTTTTTAAATTAAAAAAGATAAACTCAACCGCACGTTAGTGGAAATAAAATCATATTTGCTTCTTACTAAGTAATAAAGGTAATAAAGATCTGTGGATCTGGTGGATGATTTCTCAGTCTACTCAAAGTGTGTTATAAAAATAATTTCGCTTAGTCGCGTTATATTTTAGCGAAAGAAAGCGCTGTTTTCTAATCAAATCAAATTAAATCATTTATTTGTTAACACAGGTAAATATTGACAGATCTTACAAAGAATAATAATGATATGATGAATGAATAATAATGGTTTGTGGTAGGTACTGGAACGCGTTAGACACATGGAATGTCAACTTTAGCGGCCGCAATTTCGAAATAGGGAGATTGCGTTTCGTTCCAACGTCCTAGTCTGAATTTCTTTCGAAAAAAAAAACTGCATTCATTATAAACATGGAATACCAAGGAGGTAACTAATAAAAGGTTTTATTCAAATTTTGGACTATCTTGCAAATAGACAGTGGTAGACTGTTTATTGAAAAAAAACGAAAGAACATTATAATAGCGCGGGAAAAAATATTATTGTTCATTATTCGATATTGAACTTAAAAAAGAAAATTATGTGTTTGATTTCCGCAGATTGTTTGAGAAAAGTAGTTGATAAATGCCTGCGTGATTTCACCGTATACTGCTTAGTATGATACTATTGTCATCGGCAGCAGCGCGGGCGTTGAGACTAAAGGATTCGACCTCGGGCAATAGCAATAAAAAAGTTAATAATCAATGTCAAAATCCTATAAAATTTAAATTTGTTGTTAAAGTTGTCAACAGAAAAATTATTTTCTTTTGGCAATTTAAGTGTTTACCCGACTTCAAAAAAAGGAGGAGGTTCACAATTCGTCGCAATCTTTTTTTTTTATGTATGTTCATCGATTACTGTATGACGCCTGGACCCGTTTGCAAAATTCTTGTTTTATTTGAAAGGGTGGTCCCATAGTCACCATAGATCTGATGATTAAAGATTAGAGACATCAAGGAAAACTTTCAAAACTTTTACGGGCAACTAGTGCATTTCTAGTTATTTTCAATAAGTATTTTAAAGCACTACAATTTAGTAATGATCTGGAGTGGATATGAAGTCGGGAGACAGTTGAGGGAACTCCTCGACAATTCACAGCAACTACCTTATGTTTGAACTTGATTAATTTGTATTAATAAGAACTTTACACCTAAATGGGTTGTAACTGTCATTAGGGCTCTGATGATGAATACAAAGGCCAGTTCAGGCAACTTCTCAACGGTTTACAGTAGTTCCCTTGTTTATGGATTTAATTATATATTGATGAGCAATTTTCACCGATATGCATTATTATGAAAATCTGTAGTAGATTTGATGATGAAGACCACGACCGACAAACATTCATTTTAGCCCACATATTTTTTTTTTAATAATTATAAACTAGCGCTTGACTGCAATTCCGCCTGATGGTAAGCAGTGATGCAATCGTTGATGGTAAAGCGCGCTAGTTTATTAAGTCCATTCACTTACAAAACCTTAGTGAATAGGAAGGAAAACGGCAGTTGAGCGTCGACAACGCTGCGCCAGAGGGAGATTGATGTGAAGACCCTCCACGACCAAACTCCCGGCACAACAACATTTGGCGCATCGTACCCGGCACACATCGCAACACAACTGCTCAGACCCGTCCTCCGTACGGCTTCACCAGGCCGGGACACGACGAATCGCTTGGCGGCAAGTCTTTGTCTGGTGGGTGCTAACTTCTGCCGGCAGCCGATGTTATGGCCTACCACCGAGCAAAGGCACCGAGCATAGGTGCAAAGTTCTTATCAATACGAATTAATCAAGCATTAATCATGCTCGGGCTAGTAGGGAATCAATCCGGTCCGAAAGAGAGGCCATGGTTGAGCGAACGAGTGTTGCACTGCAGGCAGTCTCCGAATGGGGCAATGCCAATCTTGTAGCATTCAATGCCGCCAAAACACAAGCGTGTCTTTTCACCGCCAAAAGGAGCCCGTTCACCTTGGCTCCTACTTTTCGAAATGTGTCCTTGGAGTGTTCCGACCGCCTTCAGCTTTTGGGAGTTGAGATTTCCTCGAACCTTAACTTTGGGCAGTTCATTGAGTCCAAGGCCAAGGTGGCTGCCAGGAAACTTGGCGTTATCGCAAAGGTCCGGCAGTACTTCACACCTGGGCAGCTTCTAATGTTATACAAAGCACAGGTCCGTTCGTGTGTGGAGTACTGCAGCCACATTTGGGCTGGTGCTGCCAAGTGTCACCTGGCCACTTTGGATTCAGTGGAGAGACGTGCAAAGAGGCTGATTGGTGACCCTGATCTAACTCGAGTTGGTCTCCAAAGCCTAGAGCACAGGCGTAGAGTAGCCAGCCTTTCGGTGTTCTATAGGATGCATTTCGGGGAGTGTGCGAGGGAATTGCATGATTTAATTCCCCCATCTCCGTTCCACCAGCGGACGACCCGTCGTACGGCTGGTTTCCACCCTTACGTTGTTAACACCACTACGATCCGGACGAAGCGTTTCGCCTCCTCCTTTATACCGCGTACGTCGAGGGACTGGAACAATTTGCCAGCGGCGGTGTTTCCGTCGGACTACAATTTGAGTGTCTTTAAGGCTAGAGTGAATAGGCTCTTAAGAAACTAGTGCGCTTTACCATCAACGATTGCGTCACGCAATCAGGCAGGATTGCGGTCAAGCGCTGGTTTATAATATGTAAAAAAAAAAAAACACAAACGCAAGGTGGCTGCTGTGAATAGTTGAGGAGTTCCCTCGACTGCCTATAGTCTTCATCATCAGATTTACTACAAACCATCATTTTAACCCATATAGGTGCAAAGTTCTCATCAATATAAATGAATTAAGTCCAAACACAAGGTACCTACTATTAACCGTTGAAGAGTTCCCTGAACTGGCCTTTGCTTTTATCACCAGAGCCTTCATGACAGTCATAACCCATCTTTTTGTAAAGTTCTTATCAATACAAATTAATCAAGCACAAACTCAAGGTAGCTGCTGTGAATAATTGAGGAGTTCCCTTGACTTTCTCCAGGCTCCATCATCAGCTATACCAGACCTTTATCAAATTGTAGTTCTCTGAAATACTTAATGAAGATACTTAGAAATGCACTAGTCGCCCCTACGATTTTTGGAAGTTCCTCTTGATTTCTTTAGTCTTCCATCATCAGATCCTGACTATGGGACCATTTAGAAAGTTTACCTTTTCTACCATAAAAAGAATTTTGTAAATCGGTCTAGGCGTCTGAGATTTATCGGTGAACATACATAAAAAAGTAACTGCTGCTTATCCAATCGCTTCACGCCCTTGGCAAATGCTGCACCCTGATTGGCCCATTTGAATTGGATCAACAACTGCTCAGACGCCAAAAAGGTGGATTTGTATAAAACAGCCCTTAATTATTGTTATTACTTATTATTATTCAGCGTGACACATGTGGCTCCGAACGGACCTACATATTTATGGGCAGATGGCATCGGATCAAGAAAAGGCCCCCGGATCAACAAGTGAAAATGGATCAACAAATTACTACCTATACGGCACGTCTGATCAACAAAGTGCCCAAAGGGATATCTATATATATATATATATATATATAATATATATATATATAGATATATATAAAACAAACTATAGTCCATGGTGCCTCACATTCACAAACTTGAAAAGTGCTTTTACATTATACAATACTATTGCAAAATATTGTGCACAACGTTGAAATAAACAAATAAAATAAAAAAGGAATATTTAGAAAACAACAAAAAGGGGGAATGGCATCTCTTCCAAACCTACAAAATTGTCTGTGGCTGTGGAGCAGGACTGGCATTTATGCAAGCATTTTTATCAAGGATATAATCTTCCAGTTTATAATATGCTTGCTTACACAGCGTGCTTTACTGATTCAAATACCATATTTTTATACAAAACTGTTGAGTTTTGTCACTTCAAAAAATTACCAACTTTTGTTTTCCAGGTGTACTCTTCAAAGAGGCCCAGTCAGACCTCCTTCTAAGTAAATACTCCGTGGTCATCATAGACGAGGCTCACGAAAGGAGCGCGCACACTGACATCCTCCTTGGTCTTCTCTGCAGGATAGTACCTCAAAGAAGAAAGCGAGGGTCCCCCTTGAGGCTTATTATCATGTCTGCCACCCTCAGAGTCGAGGATTTTATTGAGAATACCAGACTTTTTAAGCAACCACCTCCTGTTATAAAGGTAGGCATTTTTCATCAACTTATGCAATTATTTATTTACTACTTTCCGCCCGCAGCTTCGCCCGGGATTCGGTGGAATTCGGTTATATCGCGCTTTTTAGATTTCCCTCGGGAATATCACATTTTTCAATAAAAGGTAGCCTATGTCCTTTCTCAGGGTCTAAAGATTGTCTGTGCCAAATTTCATCAAAATCGGTTGAGAGGTTTAAGCGGGAAAGCGTAACAGACAGACAGACAGAGTTACTTTCGCATTTATAATATTAGTATGGATTTCTTATAAGTATGCCGTATTCTTGTTTTCTTGACTATTAATTGAAGTTATTTCTTTGATATTAATTCAACTAGTCGCGGACTCGAACTCACTCGTGCACGCGGCCATAAAGTACGCTGTCTCATTTAGAATCGTGTCAAAAAAATATAGAATCAGTTATGAGCAGTTAACAGCTACTTAGTCTACACGCATACATCTAGTTGCACGCACGCACACAAACACCGCGCCGAAGTCTGCCGAACTTAAACGACGTTAGACCATGCACGGCAACTGTGCCGGTCGGAGTGGGGGGTGTTAGGTTTTATTTTCGTTACGGAATTCCTTGATTCGGTCGCCGAAAAACTAGTTCTTCTGAACTATTTTCTTCACACTGGTGGGACACAGGCCTAGTCTTTGTGAGAGGGAGAGGGGTATTATCTCCCACACAGGCCAGTGCGTGTGGCCCGGTGCGTGCCAACATTAACAGTATTTACTTGGATTCGGAATTACATTCTGGGAAAATGGCTTACCAAACATGATGATGATGCTTCAAACGATTCGTCGTGTTCCGGCATGATGTTTGGTGAAGCCGTACGGCGGACGAGTCTGAGCAGTTGTGTTGCGATGTGTGCCGAGTACGATGCGTCAAATGTTGTTGTGTCGGGAGTTTGGTCGTGGAGGGTCTCCACATCAATCTCCCTCTGGCGCAGCATCGTTGGACGAGTTGTTGGTTTTAACATTGCACCACCTCGCTCAACAGCCATCTTCCTTCCTATTCAGTAAGATTCTATAAGCGAATGGGCTTAATAAACTACCGCGCTTTACCATCAACGATTGCATCACTGCTTACCATCAGGCGGGATTGCAGTCAAGCGCTAGTTTATGATTATAAAAAAACCACGTTGTTCTTTTTGTGAACATTTATGATACAAGTACCAAAAATCACTGGTTATACATGAGTGCTTGTGCTTTACAAAAATCTACTAATATTATAAATGTGAAAGTTTGAATGGATATATGACTGTTATTTGTTCACACTAAAGTGACAGCCTCGGTGACGTAGCGGGAGCGAACACGACCACTGCGCGAGGAGGCGCTGGTTCGATCCTCAAATATTTGTATGTATGAATATTTGCACTGGTCTGACCGTGTCTCGGAAAGCACGTTAAGTCGTTGGTCCCGGTTGCCATACGAACATCTAATGGCAGTCGTTACGGGTTGTTGGAGCTCTCAAAAGTACAACAATTGGTCTAACTGCAATGTTTCTAATCGCCTTCGGGTTGTGGAAGTCAGGCGGCAGTCGCTTTACAGAAAATATCGAAGTGTAGCCAAAATCAGCAGTTAGACTGGTAAAGCGGATCCCAGACTCCAAAGCTGAAAAAGCTACGGATGCGACTGGGATTAACGCTGAGATGATGATGATGACAGGCCCAGTGCGTTTGTGAATATTAAATGAATTCAATTTTATTTACTGTAAGACAGCCTCACGATGTTTTACTACTGTAGTCAGGGTTGCCAATCTGTGGGGAATTCCCCAAACTGCGGGGAATCTCAAGTTGGTTGGGGATTTATTGGGGATTGGCATTATGTGGGGAAAATGTGGGGATTTTGACATCATATTCTCATCGGAAAATATTTCATCGTTTTAACGATAACAACATTTTTTTGAATCATTAAGTATGGCTCAATTACTTATGATGGTCTCGTGACGAAAAATCTTTGGAAAACATTGTCTGCTAATTTCATGAAAATGAGCTACATCAAGTCCTGTGGTAATATTTTAAATCCTGACTTCAGAATTTCAACAGACTTGCTAGGTTTAGACGAAATATATGTATATTGGATTACAGGCTGGAGAAAGTATGGAAGGTTTGAAAAAAGTTGAAAATGTACCTCATCCAGCTATTGCAGATTTCTATAAGACATGCCAAGAATTTTATAGGGAATTTACGTCGGACATTATTTAGCAATTTGATTTCGGAGATCCTTTATTTTCTATTATATCTATTTTAAATCCATTAGAAACTCAACAGTTTAAACTTAAATTACTGGTGCTTGTACTGAAGCGATTTCTATTGCTTTATAAATTTGTAACAGCACAAAAATTGGACTATGACTGGCGAGCTCACGCTATGTTGGGTTTTCATCAACACGGGCTTGAAGTTTATGGAGATAACATTGATGCTGAATGTTACTGGGGTAAAGTGTTTTGCATAAAAAACGCTGCGGGAGAGTACCTGTTCTCAAACATAAAAATTGTTATATTATTATTGCTGATATTGCCTTTTTCAAATGCATCAGTCGAGCGCAAATTTAGTGTCCTTAAAAATTTAAAACTGAAAACTGCAATAGATTGAATACAGATACTGTAGTATCATTAATGGCTACAAGGGAAGGGATTAAAAAACTGGGCGGCAGTGTCAAGTTTAACCCTTCGGACAAAATTCTTTCGATTGGAAAAAATATAAAAGATAAACAATAAATATTATTAAAATAATTTATAAAAGTTGCATTTTATAAAAAAACTATTGAAGGGAATTTGTGGGGAATCAGCGGATTTTTATCCCCAAATTTGGGGAATTCGATCAGGATTTTTGGGGATTTGGATGAATTAGCTTTGGCAACCCTGACTGTAGTACAGCACACGCCGGGGGGAACCTACCATCTTACAACTCTTAAGCAAAAGAGTAATGGATAAGATTCAATATTCAATTTTTATTACATTTCACAGGCTACTGGTAAATATTAGCCAAAAGACACAACAGTGGACCCTGTCGGGCACAGCAAAAGAGGACTTATCATTTACGTATTCTTATAATGTAACTTTTTCTAGACACAGTTTAAAAATAATAATAATACGCACGCTCGCCCGCCTGAGCGGAGCGTTGACCATATTTTTGTTGAAACAACAAAGTAAGGTAACAAGCTCATAACTTTGTGGGTATTCATTGTATCTTTTTAAAATTTTGTACAAAGATTTTACTTAAAAATACTGGACCGTGCTTCGGGTTTCGCATAAATAAAAATAACGTAGAAAATATCGTATGTTCTGTAATTTATATGGTGTCCTTATAACTTCTTATCACGCTTCTGTAACGCTCAAAGTCACTCAAAGGGCAATTGAGAGGGCTATGCTTGGGGTTTCACTGCGCGATCGAATCAGGAATGAGGAGATCCGCAGAAGAACGAGAGTAACCGACATAGCCCGAAGAATTGCAACACTAAAGTGGCAGTGGGCTGGAGACATTGCCCGTAGGACCGATGCCCGATGGACCGACGACCTGGTGAAGGTCGCGGGAAACCGCTGGTTGCGGGAGGCGCAGGACCGGTCGTCGTGGAGAGACCGAAGACGTCTTTCGGCTGAAATGATGATGATTATGACTCATAACTTTATGTATAATTATTTTTTCTATACATAAATATCACATTGTATTGCTTACAGATAGAATCCAGGCAGTTTCCAGTGACAATACACTTCAACAAAAAAACATACAGTGACTATTTAAAGGAGGCTTATAAGAAAGCTGTCAAAATACACACCAGGCTGCCGGAGGGGGGAATACTCATATTTGTTACAGGACAACAAGAGGTAATTTTATGCTGAGTTGATTTCACTTAGCCTATAATGTTCTCACTCCTGGGACACAGGCCTCCTCTCGGTGAGAGGGAGTGGGCCGTAATCTACCACGCGGGCCCAGTGTGGGTTGGTAGATGTCACATGTCTTCCAAGTTTTGCCTCTAGGACATGCCGGTTTCCTCACTATGTTTTCCGTCACCGTTTTGAGATTAGTGGTGATGAAATAATTTACACACGTAAAGGACTTGACTGGGTTTGAATCTACAATTAGTCTACAGTTAGTCGCGGCCGATACCACCACCGCTGGTCTGCACATCACACCACGGCACAAATCGGCCAAGGCTGGTGCATGATACTTGCAACGAGTGCATGTATGAACGCAAACGAGGCTCATGCAGGCCTTAGCACCTGGAAGCCACCTGCCTTTCTATAGTTTCTGCCTACTCTCCTAAGAAAAAGTCGTTATTTTACATCTGTATTTTCATAAAATAATTATAAACTAGTGCTTGATTGCAACCCCGCCTGATAGTAAGCAGAGATGCAACCGTTGATGGCAAAGAGTGCTAGTTTATTAAGAGACTATTCACCAAAAAAACCGAGTGAATAGGAAGGTAGACGGCAGTTGAGCGAGGTGATGCAATGTTGAAACTTAAGAGGGAGATTGATCTGGAGACCCTCCACGACCAAACTCCCGACGCAACATTTGGCTCATCGTACCCGGCACACATCGCAACACAACTGCTCAGACCCGTCCTCCGTACGGCTTCACCAGACATCATGCCGGAACACGACGAATCGGCAAGACTTTGTCTGGTGGGTGGTAACTTCTGTCGGCAGCCGATGTTATAGCATACTACCGAGAAAAATTATTGTATTGTATGTAATTTAAATAATTTTAGGTACACTATTTAGTTCGAAAACTGAGGGCAGCCTTCCCATATCGCAAGGACGTAAACTACTCGAAGTTGATAAAGAAGACCAAGGCGGTGTCAGACGCTGATGCTGCACTGGATTCAGAGCCGGAGGATATTGAATCTGATGATGATGAGGTACGTAATATGGGATTTGAAATAAATACTCTGATTTTGACTTGGTTTTAAGCACTAAAGCGGTCTACACACCAAAGCTCGGGGGCATATGTCGGCAACATTTTGCCAGCGGGCTAGGTTGGCGCGGCTTCAGTCATTGCAAGTCGTAAAACTTTGCCGGCGGCATGACGGCGGCTCGACATCAGAAACTTATTTGACAGTTAAAATACTAGCACGTCACGACAGCTGAAATGTCGCCGGGCAACTGAGCGCTTGCGTACGCTAGCCGCTGACGTGTCGACGGGCAACAAGCGCGGGTGAAGGTTGCCGACATGCTTCTTTCTACATTTTTTTTTTTCGGGGTGGAGATCTTCATAGGATGTCCGCCGCCCTAGGGTGGGCGACGGGGTCTGTCAGACTTTTACTGACTAAAACCACCCCGGTGTCTCTTCTATCACGAGCGTGCGTGGGGCCGCGGGAGTCTAGATTCTTCCGCAGCCCCACACTCTCGTGCTGGCCCGGTCTGTCCGGGCCTCGTCTCCGGCACGGGGTAGGGGGGTGTTAAGCTACCCCGTGCATCGCCTCAGAGCTGACACTCGCGCGCGCCTCCGCCTCGGGGTCCATCGAATAGGGGGCGGGGACTTCCCCATGTCCCTCGCCCTTGGACCCATTCATGGGGGGCGGAAGAGGGCGTTATCCGCCCTTCTTCGGCGCCCGGTGCGTCTTCTGCGGCCCGGAAGGGAGTTGAGATCTCCCTCTCCCGTTCTACAGCTTCCTTCTGCGACATCACGTCCTCGCAGAAGGACACCACCGCGTCCCACGACTCTGCGCTGCCGGCCATCCTCCGCACTACTGCCGGCAGCGTCAGGTCGCCTCCCACTTCATTTGTGAGGACACGGCGCTGCTCCTCCCAAGCTACACACTCGGAGAGCGTGTGCTGCGCCGTGTCCTCCCCGCATTGGACGCAGTGGTGGCACCGAGCGTCCGGCTCCCTGCCTAGGCGACACAGGTACTTGTTGAAGCAGCCGTGCCCCGACAGCACCTGCGTCACCCTGAACGACAGGGAGCCGTGCCTTCTCCCAAACCAGTCGTCGAGTACTGGCTGGATCGTCTCGACGGTAGCGAGGCCGGCGGTAGGGCGCATAAGCCTCTGCCACCAGGACCTGACGGAGCTCCTCTCGGCGCAGCTCGATCTGCCGCTGTGCCGAATTGGAGCCCCGTGTCCGCTCTTCCTCGCGCCATCGGTACAATGGCGCGAGTACTGTCGCCTCTAGGTCCCAGGGCGGGGATCCGGCCAGGACGCAAGCCGCCTCGTAGGAAATCGTGCGATACCCGCGGACGACCCAGACGGCCATCGCCCTCTGCGGCTTGCGCAGAATGGCGAGTGTTCCGGCCGTCAGGTCCATCGCCCACACAGGGGCCCCATACAGGGCCATGGACTGCACGATTCCCACGTATAACCGCCTACAGGCGGCGCTCGGGCCCCCCATGTTGGGAAGCAGCGTTGACAGCGCGCCTGCTGCACCCATCAGCTTGGGCGCCAGCCGCCGGAAGTGGGGTCCGAATTCCCATCGGCTGTCGAGCACCAATCCCAGATACTTCATGGTGGACTCGACATATGTGATCCCGGCGCCGGCGCACGCCGGGGGCCATAGAAAACCATGGCCTCCGACTTGTCAAGGGCCACCTCCAGGCCCAGGCGCCGGATGCTTCTTTCTACATAAGCTGTGTAGAGTGCTTTAGGTACTAAAGTGGTTAGTGAAATTAAATGTTCATTAAAACAAAAAGTTGGTGAAAGCAAATGGCTTGTATTCAAATGTTATTCATGTTCCAAATATCCATTATGTCAGATTAAATAAATGTTAACTTTATTTCAGTGCAAATTAAGTTAACTTTAGAATGACCAAAGTCAAAAAAGGCACATAAATGGTTAATAACCAGTACCCTAATTACGTAACACACGGTTACTGTCACTTGGAATCATTTCGAAGCATATTGCTAATCCATTACTCCATGTCTTGGAAAACAAATCTGCTCAGGAACCTAAATAACGCAATGAATGTTGTTGAACTCTAGAAATCAAACCTATTGCTACTGACAGTTTGTTGCGTAATCGGATATTCCTATAGGATCGAAAAAGCGACGTAAATGAAACACTTCTATATTTCATAGTATTCAAAATTAGCACTTACCAACTCATTTGCCATTTCAGGTAGAAAAAGAAATGAAAAGGGCTCGCAAAGCACGTCGGAAGGCTAAGCAGAAGTCTAAGGTTCTGCCTAAGATCAACCTGGATGACTACGACATGCCTGAAGATGATGGGCAGGCGGACTTAGTGGGTGACGATGATGATAGCGAGGGGCATCTGAGTGATTCAGGTAGTGTTTATTTTTAGTTGTAACTGTCAATTTACGTCAGGAGTGGACTAGTTTGACAGGTTTAAACTAACATTATATCTTCTGTCCTTTTCTTAACCCTAGATTACTAACCTTATTTTTCAATGTTTATTACTAACCTTTGCCATGTAAAAAGGGGGTTTAAGAAAAAAAAAAAATTACATGTGTTTTATTTATTTATTACAATAATCATTTGTTAACATAGTTATCGAGGTTTTTATTCACTAAAATCACATTTTAATTACTTTGATACTTAAGTCTTTTAATTGAGACTCGAAATATAAAACATTTGTTTTTTAAATGTTTAAAATCTTACTAATAAAAAAACAAAGACTCAAAAAAACATTAAAATATTAAAACTAAGCAATAAAATCAACAAAAGAAAGAAACATTTTATAAAAAAAAACTATTAATTATTACATTTGTGAGAAAAGTGAAGTCTGTGTTCGCCACACAAGGATTTGTTGCACTTAGTGCAACAACTCTTTGTTATTATTTGCCTTACAGAGCTTTCCCTTTCACATGCTTTTTCTTTTTTGGTTATAGGCAGACTATAAAACTAATATTACATGTTATAAAGTAATAATAAATTATTCGTGAGGCTGACCAGAAGTACTAGGTGACCGTTGTTCAGTTGATGAAGATGTACTTGCCTCAATGTGTTCAGTGATGTCTTCAGAAAAAGGTGATTGTTTTGATTACCTTTGACTGAAGACATCACAGAAAAAAATCTCTTCCTCAGCATCTGTTTCATGAGTTGGATCAGCCTCAAGGTGGTCTTCTTTCAATAAACCGTGGCACTGGCCTACAGCCAAGTGAAGGACGGTGGAAGGAAGTACGGGTGGGTTTTAGTCAGCAAAAGTCTGACACCCCCTTCCGCTCCGCCCAGAACAGGAGAGGTCATTTGATGATTTCCCATCCCAAACAAAAAAGTCGTTTTCTTTCTCACTCTCAGACCACGTTTTCTACGTCACTATTATCAGCAAATAACAGGTGACGAATCATATCTAAAATAATAATATATACAAATAAAAATAGTGAAGGTCCTTATTTCAGTGTAGACAAAATAAGTATAAAGTTTACAAAACACTGAAATAATTATAACACGACATAATAATAAAAAATAATTCTTTGTGAATAATATATTACTACGTTAATACTAACCTTCGTCGATTCGACGACTCATGGTGGCTGGAACGGCGAACACAGGGCCATTAGACAAAAAACACATCCATGCACCGTAAGAGTTGCAGGCCGACTGAGATTAGCTGGAATTTGAAATGCTTACGACAACGCAATCATAATTTATACCACTTTTTTTAAGTCCTCGTCGTCGTTTCGACAAAGGTTAGTAATCTAGGGTTAATGAAATTGAAGGAAAAAGTTGCAATGAACTTAGATTTAATTTAGTTGAGCAAGAGGAATCGGAGCCATTGGAGAATTGTCTTATTTAATTTAGTTGAGCAAGAGGAATCGGAGCCATTGGAGAATTGTCTTATTTAATTTAGTTGAGCAAGAGGAATCGGAGCCATTGGAGAATTGTCTTATTTAATTTAGTTGAGCAAAAGGAATCGGAGCCATTGGAGAATTGTCTTATTTAACTTAGTTGAGCAAGAGGAATCGGAGCCATTGGAGAATAGGCTATTTGACAGATTTATAATTTTTATCTTGAATTACTTGGTTGCGGTTAAGAAGTTCACCCAAAGTATTTTTTTTTAATTTTAAATACGTATTTCGTAAGAAATATGCAAATAAAAATTCAAAATTCAAATAAGCCGCGAAAACGATATAATCAGCAATATGGCGTTGCGCCTGGTAAGTGACGTCACAACCGGTTTTCGGTTCTCAGTGGTGTTTGTTTTTAATTATTATTTGCTGTTGTTATCTAATAAAATGGTTTACAAGTGGTGTGCTGTACTGGGTTGTACAAATAAATCGATAAAAACCCCCGAAAAACAGTTTATAAGTTTGCCGAAAACGAGCGATGATGCGCGTATGACGTCATCGCGACATTAGCCAATCCGGATCGTTTCACAATGTGTGGCGCGAGAAACAAAAAGCCAAACATATTTTTGTGTTTTTGATATAATAATTGTTATTATTTTTTATTAAAACTCTTGTAAATGATATAAAGAACCCTCATTTTATGCAATTAAAGCAAAAAATCACAAATAATTGAATACTGTCAAATAGCCTATTGTCTTATTTAATTTAGTTGAGCAAGAGGAATCGGAGCCATTGGAGAATTGTCTTATTTAATTTAGTTGAGCAAGAGGAATCGGAGCCATTGGAGAATTGTCTTATTTAATTTAGTTGAGCAAGAGGAATCGGAGCCATTGGAGAATTGTCTTATTCACAAACTAAATTAATTTCAAGTTCAATGCTTCTTTTTCTTTCCAGTAGGTATTTTATCCTCTGTCCTTTGCTTATTGAAACCCAAGGCCTGACTTGAACCCCTGGGCCAGAAGCTGGGTACGCCCATGCGAGGCGGCCCTGTTCTATTACGATCTGAAGACGGATTTTATATAATAACAAAAACAATTAACACGGCCGAGTTTTTATGCATAAAAATAGGTACAAATAAGATTAAAATTAATGAAAAAGGTCGTATTGTTAGGTGGAGATGACAATACCAATAAATTGATCTATGCATCGGTAAAATATCATGTTAACATATTTTAAAATGTTACAGTTTCTGATTTTTGATTGTGTGGTTATTTTTAAAGGGATATTGCGCCAAAGCATAATGTTCGATACTTAAACCCATGTTGTTGCTTAATTTTATATCTGATTATTGCTGAATATGTTTGAAAAAAAAAAAGACTATTATATCTACATTTTTTAGCGGTAAAAACTTATATTTAGTAGTGCAGTCAATTAAATATAAGTTTGGTTTGATTGGTTGGGCTTCCTAGTTAAGAAAGTAAACAAATAAAACAAGGGATTCCACGCACGGGTCGTCGGCGGCAAAGATTTACTTGCGGTAGAAATACGCAACTTAAGCAAATGTTGCCAGTCTATAAAAAATAATTTTCACAATACAATTAATTTTATATCTTTTTTTTTTCTTGCCTTGAAACAATGCATACAAATATTTGAAGGCGCGAGGCCCCTTGTACCGCGAGGCAGTAGGCGGTGGCCCACGTCGCCCACGCCTAACGGCGCCTTTGCGACTAAACATACATCAATTAACGGAACGGAACGCGCTCCGTAGCTGTTAAGTACTGGCATAAATTTTTATATCTTCAAAATTAGATATCAGTGGATTATCCCCTTGTTGTTTTTGTAAAAACCCAAGTTTTATAAGCGACAATCATTTGGTGCAGTGAGCGAAGAGTTATCCAGTGTTTTAAAGACAAATTACCAGTAATAGTAATATTGTTCAAAAGTGCCGGATCACAGTGACTGTTTACAAGTGCACGGAATTCTCGCTATTAATTGTTCAACATAAACAGCAAAATCCTATGCGCGCATTCCTCGCTGTACTGTCAGTGCTACCAACATACTGACAACGCACTTGGCACATACGTTCCGTTCCAAGCAACAAAAACGGTGCGTTCCAGCTACACACATGATTGCCTAGATTGTGACTAGTGGCGCCACCCCGACCACAGTAATATCTTGTTCCTTGCTGCTATACCGCCATATAAACATATATAAACCCGCTTAAGCAAAAATATGGTTTGCTCTGCTTGCTCTGCGGTCATAGATGAAGTTGACGGTAGTATCTGTTGCTCGCGTGGAAACTGTGGCAAACTATACCACCCCACATGCGTGGGCATAAAGTTTCTGGTTGAAGTTGATGTTGACTTGTGGATATGTCCTGAGTGTCGCTGCGCTATTAAGAAGGGAGGAGATAATTCTTTCACCCCAGTTGGCTCAAAACAAAACCCTAACGTAACGCTGAGGAAGAAAACCTTAACTGCGACTCCGACGATGAGTGCCAACTCTGTTGTGAGGGATGTTGATCTTTCTTTTGAAATGCAGGCCCTGCGCTCCGAGATGTCTACACTTAAAGATTTGCTAACAAAAGCATTATCATTAATGAGCAGTCACGAAGAAAAGATAACAAAATACGCTTTGCTAGTAGATCAACTGAATGGACGCCTCGAGAAATACGAAAAAGAAGACGTACAGCTCAGTAATATTTCCTGTGCGCAAAGTAAGCCTACACCTCCACCTTGTTTATCGGATGTAGTAGTGAAACAGACAAGAAAACAGCAGCCAAGTAAGCAGCACGCGCAAGTGGTAAGTAGAATCCGGGAATCTTCCCAGAATTACGAACAGACTAACACTGATATTGTGACTGCTGAAAAGCAAACACCGAATGATTCGGGACACCTCGTCACTCAAGAATCTAAATTGGCCGCAGAAGTCACTAACTATGGCGGGAAATGGACTACAGTCAAGAAGCGCAGTAGCAGACCACCTATAAAACCACTGCACGGAACTGCTGATCCTGTATCCGTCAACCTAAAGGCCATTGAAATACGTAAATATTTCCATCTATGGAACATGGCATCAGGTGTCGATGAAGTTCGTCAATATGTTACCAGCTTATGTCCAGAAGCCAGTTGTTCAGTGGAAGAGTTAACAGCCCGTGGAGACTATAAGTCGTATAAAATTGGTGTTGCTGCCACGTTCTATGACGAGTTGTATTCTGCGGATGTATGGCCTATAAATGCAAGGTTCAAACCATGGATAAACTATAGGAAAGTAGGTCCTAACTCCAAGACTAACGATGTCACTATCTCATCAGCCCACATGCCCTTTCGTAAACCCGCATCTACGCAACAGCAGTAAAACTATTAAATCTACCAATTTCTATGCTTTCTATCAAAACGTTCGCGGTCTGAAAACCAAGCTTTCTACATGGCGCAATAACCTATTGTTATGGGAACACAACCTGGTCGCGGTTACTGAAACATTTCTTGACTCGTCTGTAGCAGATTCAGAACTCGAAAGTGGCGACTGGAATGTTCTGCGTCGAGACAGAAATACGCCGTGTGGCGGCGTCTTGTTGGCTGCTCGAACCCCTCTTTTGTTGCGTAGAAGCCGCGAGTATGAAACGGACAATGGTGAAGATCTTTGGGCTTCCTTCACGTGGCATGGTCGTGCCTTTATTGTTTGTGTTGTGTATATAAAACCCAGTGCTCGTGATGAGGAGTACATGCAATGGTTCTACAAAATTGAAAGTTTTGTCCACAATTTTAAAGGTTTTGTAATTATAATGGGTGATCTTAACTTAAATAGCGCGTCAACAAATGTCACGAATTATTATTATTACTTCTTGTCATTTTGTTCACTCTTCAATAAAAATGTTATTGTGAATCATCGCGGAGGTATGTTGGATGTTGTACTAGTTCGGGAAGGCTTTCATGAGGTATCTGTTACTAGTACGAATGGCATGGTTCAACCTGACCCATATCATCCTCCGCTGGAAATAGAGGTAAGTATTGAATCAGCTCATTGCGCAAATACAATGGATCCAAGTAACATAAGCCCTACGAAAGACTGGAATTTCAGCAAATGTGATTATGAGCAGTTGTATCTTCTACTAACAAAGGCCTCCTGGGATCCTGTATTGCATGCTGATAATGTTTCGGACGCTGTCGATGCCTTTTATAGAATAGTTTATGGCATTTTTGATAGTTGTGTGCCAAAAAAACATCGTTCAAAAACTGTCACTAAACGGTACCCGGTATGGTTTACTCCTGATATAACTAATGACATCAAACTCAAACTTAAGTTGCATGCAACTTGGAAGCGCTCTGGTTGCCGCGAGGACTACAAGGTCTTCGCTGCTCTCAGGGCTTCCTTGAAGCATCGTGTCGCGGAAGCTTACCAAACATATATTAAGCGCGTAGAAAATAGTATTAAAACCAATCCTCGTGAATTCTGGCGTCACATCTGCAATTTAAGATCTAAGGGAGGGTTTGAATCGTGTGTGAACTACCGTGGTGAAAGTTACAAGGGGACTGCAGCGGCTGAGGCTTTTGCTGAGTTTTTCGCGAGTGTGTTTCTGACGGATCCACCACAGTTGAATGCCGCAAATTCTTACAGTAGTGACAGTGGTTATAATAGCAATTATATAAACATTTTTCACTTTACTTCTGAGGACGTTGTATATGGAATAAATAAATTAAAATCTAGTACTTCGATAGGTCCGGACAGTATACCTCCAGTAGTTTTAAAACATCTGAAATTATCGTTCGCTTCTCCTTTATGTTATATATTTAACTTATCGTTAAAAACAGGTTTATATCCACATCAATGGAAAATCTCACGGGTAACGCCGATACCTAAAACTTCCAATAAAGTAAAAGTTGAAGAATACCGGCCCATTGCAATATTATCCTCACCAGCAAAAGTATTTGAAAATGTCCTCCACAAATTAATATACGCTCAAGTAGAAAAACATCTAAGTGAAGCTCAACATGGGTTTAGACGCAGGAGATCTGTAGAGACTAACTTGCTGACTTTAACTGAATATATTACTGTGCAGCTTGACGAGCGACGCCAAGTGGATGTGTTGTACTTTGATTTTCAAAAAGCGTTTGACCGAGTAAATAATGACATCTTGCTTGCAAAGCTCAGCACCATAGGATTTTGTCCTGGCCTTCTGCACCTGCTAGCTGATTATCTTCGCGATCGCCAGCAGTTTGTTAGGTTAGGAATTTATGAGTCCAGTGCCTACCACACTCGTTCAGGAGTAAGTCAGGGATCAATCCTCGGGCCGTTATTGTTTCTTCTCATGGTTAATGATTTGCCGACTATTCCCAAACATGCCAAATGTCTTCTGTATGCGGATGACCTTAAATTGTACGCGTCTGTCAACACTATATCGGATTGTGAGGCTATACAGAGAGACATAGATGCAGTTTACGATTGGGGAGTATCTAATAAGATGGCATACAATTCTTCTAAGTGTTATGTCATGACTTTTGGCCGAATTCGACATCCAATTAACTTTGAATATAAAATAAATGGCACTATTATAACAAGGGCAACAACTATAAAAGACCTGGGTGTCGTATTTGACCAGAAGATGACATTTCACGATCATATTGTCACCGTTGCTAAAGAGTCCTTTAAAAGACTTGGATTTGTCCTCAGAAACTCGCGCGATTTTCGGAACGGACATGTCGTACGACTCTTGTACAGCACTCTTGTCAGAAGCAAGTTGGAGGCGAGCTCCTGCGTCTGGAATCCACATGAGCCTACTTACGCACTATTACTTGAAAAAGTTCAAAAGGCATTTTTGCGATTCTTATATAAAGTCAGTTTTGGATATTATCCATTTTTATACCCAACTAAATTTATCTCAGGATGCTTAGGGTATAATATGTTAGAAACGAGGAGAGCGTATGACCAAATGAAAACAATGTTAAAAATATGTAGAGGGACAACAGATGCCAGTGATCTCCTCAATGAGCTGATTCGTCTTCACGTTCCTGGTAACTATCTCCGTGGCCGCAGACACCGTCTGCTAGCTGTGCCTACATGTCGCACGGTAGCCCGTGCGTCATCCCCTATACCTCGCGTTCTTTCCGCGCTGAATAGCCTCGTGGAAGCTAACCCGAACTGTGATATATTCGCGGATGAATTTAAAATTTTAATGCGCGCTTGCTTAGCGTTCTGCGAAAAAGAAAATAATTAGTTCGTTTACTGTTTTAATTTTTAGATTTTATTTTATTCCCGTTTTTATTGTTCCTCTGATTTGTCTTTTTTTTTTTCTGTTTATAATTTGATTTATATTATTGTTTGAATTTCATTATGTACCTATTTGTGTTATTTAATTTTGTATGTATGTTAATGTAATTGGCTTTTGGAAGCCGTATTAACATGAATAAATAAATAAAAAATTAACGTCAGGCGTGGACTAGTTTGACAGTACTAAACATACATCAATTAACGTCAGGCGTGGACTAGTTTGACAGTACTAAACATACATCAATTAACGTCAGGCGTGGACTAGTTTGACAATACTAAACATACATCAATTAACGTCAGGCGTGGACTAGTTTGACAGTACTAAACATACATCAATTAACGTCAGGCGTGGACTAGTTTGACAGTACTAAACATACATCAATTAACGTCAGGCGTGGACTAGTTTGACAGTACTAAACATACATCAATTAACGTCAGGCGTGGACTAGTTTGACAGTACTAAACATACATCAATTAACGTCAGGCGTGGACTAGTTTGACAGTACTAAACATACATCAATTAACGTCAGACGTGGACTAGTTTGACAGTACTAAACTAAAATGATCTTTTGTACTTTTCTTAATGAAATACAAAGAAGGAGATGCACTGAACTTAAATTTAGTTTAGTTTTTGAACTAGATTTATAATTTCTATATTGAATTACTTGGTTGCGGTTAATAAGTTCATCAAGAGTTTTTTTTAAATTTTATTTTAAATACGTATTTCGTAAGAAACATGCAAATAAAAATTCAAAATTCAAATAAGCCGCCGAAACGCTTTATTCAGCAAAATGGCGTCGCGTTTTGTAAGTGACGTCACAAACTTATAAACGATTTTCGCTTCCGCAGTGGTGTTCGTGTTTATCTATTACTAGCTTTCCGCCCGCGGCTTCGCTCCGCGTGGAGTACGGTTATATCGCGCTTTTTAGATTTCCCTCGGGAACATAAATTTTGCCGCGATAAAAGGTAGCCTATGTTCTTTCTCAGGGTCTAAAGATTGTCTGTGCCAATTTCATCAAAATCGGTTGAGAGGTTTAAGCGGGAAAGCGTAACAGACAGACAGACAGAGTTACTTTCGAATTTATAATATTAGTATGGATTTGTCAGTCAGAAAACAAAAAAATACCACAAATCGTTCCAAATATCTTTAAAAATCTTCTAAAAACGCTAAAACACCTGACAACAAGCGTTTATGAGCGTATGACGTCATCGTGACATTAGCCAATCCGGATCGTTTCACAATAAGTGGTGCGAGAAACAAAATGCCAAACATATTTTTGTGTTTTTGGATATATTAATTGTTATTATTTTCATTAAAACTCATATAACTGACATAAAGAACCCTCATTTTATGCATTTATAGCAAATAATCACAAAAATATTCATACTGTCAAATAGCCTATTGGGGCCATTATCCTCAACCAGAGTGTTTTTTTTTTAAGGTGATATGTCAGTTTCAAGATATTTTTCATGTTTATGTTTTCTCTAGATACGGAAGAAGCTTCGTTAGCTCCTGCTATAAAGTCCTGCCGGCAACCATTGTGGGTACTTCCCTTATACTCCATGCTGAGCCACAGCGAACAGTCGAGGGTGTTCCAGCCCGCACCCCCGGGGGCCAGGCTCTGTGTTGTCAGCACTGATGTCGCTGAGACTTCCATTACCATCCCAGCTGTCAGATATGTTGTGGATAGCGGGAAGAAGAAGATGCGGTAAGTCTCTAAGCTGAATTCACATTACATGAGTGCTTGTGCTTTACAAAAACCTACAAATATTATAAACTAGCGGCCGCCAGCGACTTCGTTCGCGTGGTTTAGTTATGCTCCGCTCCTATTGGTCGCAGCGTGATGTTATGTAGCCTGAAGCCTTCCTGGATTAATAGGCTATCCAACGCAAAAATAATTTTTCAAATCGGACCAGTAGTTCCTGAGATTAGCGCGCACAAACAAACAAACTCTTCAGCTTTATATATTAGTAAAGATAGATTAGCGGTCGCCCGCGACTTCGTTCGCGTGGACTTAAGTCATTTGAACATTTTATTTTAACCTCAAAAGAGTTATTTTAAAATTGTAGTATCTTATAAGATGTTAAACGAAATACAAAAACAAAATTGTCCTTGATATGAATCAAGGACGTGATGTTATATAGGCCCAAACCCTTCCTGGATTATGATTTGATGCTACTGTTTCAGTTTTTCCCAACCTGTCCTAAACACCAAGTATAGGATATGTTTTATCCCGGTATTCCCACGGGATGGCAACTTTGTGGGTAAAATGACGATCATCATGTCAGTTCAATGAGGCCTCCCCAAGCACCCCCACTTCGACCCGTTCTGCCTTTTCTCAGTTAGTTCACGATCTGGTAGTTTGAGTAATTTATGCGGCCTACCCAAATGACCTTCTATGTTCTATGTTACTGGTTTGGTCTTCGCACTCAGTCCCTTCAGTGGACCATGGCGGCCTTTGGCGGTTATTCCAGCCAGCCCACCTCCCTCCAGAAGCCCATCAGGTCTCCTAGCCTGTTGAGAACATCTGTGTGAGATCTTGGTGCTCCTATGGTTTTGTTTCTAATTTGGGTAACGCCTGTACACTCGAAGAGTACATTCGCAACTGTCTCGTCAGCCTCTATGCAGGATCTGCACAGAGGGCTGTCCGTTACGCCTATTGTGTGGAGATGCTTATTCAGCGAGCAGTGGCCTGTAATGATTCCCGTCATTAATCGTAGGCCTTTCCTATCCAGGCGCAACAGCCTTTGATTTGACCTTTTTTTGGTATTGTTCGCCGAGTCGTTGAGGTCCTAAAGTTTTTATTGAGCTGCATGATTTCTAATAAATGCGTGCGTCTACTTAATTGGAGCAGTTCTTTTCTCCAAAGACGATTTCAGATGCCAATCTACGTGATCTGGACATGATCTGACCAAGATAATGTACCTATAGACTTTATTAGGAATGACCTCTAAGTTAGTTTCGGTCTTTGATCTCTTAAATGCGACGTAAAGGTATTGTTACGGGCTAGGGGTATTTATTAAAATGCCGGTTAAGAGTTCCGAAGTTTATTGACACAAATGGTACAGTCGACAGTAGGTGATGTCAAGTAGAACGTAGATGATGTTGCACTGAAGTCTTCCCTTATGTCCACGAAGTCCGTGTCGTACACACACAATAATACCACATAAGTTACTTCACGTCGTTCTTGAAGTGCTCGTTGCAGTTGTCGCTTTTGATGTTCTCGATTATCGCTTGTTTCGCTTCGATAGTCATATGCAGACTGACTGCCACGCTGAGTTACGCTGCTTTCTATAGGCCAGGTAATCGAACATATCTGTCTGATCCAGATCTGTCTAGATTTCTAGAAGTAACAATAATAATGCTCAACACCTAGCACATTCGGGTTTATAACTAGAAGGTCGTTACAGGTACTACACAGGAGACGATTTTTCAGTAATTTCGATGTTCGATAGGTCACTATAAGTCTAGCAATGCATTTTTAGATCGTACCACTACAATGCCTAGGTCTCAAGATATAGGGCTTATAAGTTACTTAATGCATGTCACGCAATATTGAACCTTATGCCATTGACATGAGGTACATTCGTAACAGTATAAATAGTAAACAGCCGTCATTTTGTATCCCAATTAATATTACAACATTGAAATTTTCAATGTCGAATATTATAAAAAAAAACGGCCAAGTGCGTGTCGGACTCACGCACAAAGGGTTCCGTACCATTGATTTATGAAGTTAAAGAATTTAAGTTATTTGTATGAAAGATTACGCAGTAATAAACGGTTTACGTTTTTCGAGGTTTTAAATAAAATAAAAAAAACTACTTACTAGATCTCGTTCAAAACAATTTTCGTTGGTAGTTTTTATAGTAATGTACATCATATGTTATTTTTTTGATTTTCATTTTCTTATTTTAGAAGTTAGAGGGATTACCAACTTTTTCCACTTTGGAAGCGACTGTCACGCAAACTATTCTGTTTAGAAAATAAATATTTTAGAAACCTCGATATCATTTTTGAAGACCTATCCATAGATACCCCACACGTATGTGTGTAATGAAAAAAAAAATTTTGAGTTTCAGTTCGAAGTATGGGGGGATTATTATTTTTTAATTTTTGCATCAAAATCTTAATGCGGTTCACAGAATACATCTACCTACTAAGTTTCAATAGTAGAGCTCTTATAGTTTCGAAAAAAATGGCTGTGACATACGGACGGACAGGCAGACATGACGAATCTATAAGGGTTCCGTTTTTTGCCATTTGGCTACGGAACTCTAACAAGAGAAGACATCGTTACAACTGTCTTTTGTTTTTATCCGGTTATTCCCACGCGGGTGAAACCGCGTGGCGCAGCTAGTTATATGTATAACGGCAATTTTGTTTTAGGAAATCGCAAGCGATTCGTCGTGTTCCGGCATGATGTCTGGTGAAGCCGTACGGAGGACGGGTCTGAGCAGTTGTGTTGCGATGTGTGCCGGGTATGATGCGCCAAATGTTGTTGTGTCGGGAGTTTGATCGTGGAGGATCTTCAGATCAATCTCCTTGTGGCGCAGCATCGTTGGTCGTGCTGTTGAGTGTAACATTGCATCATCTCGCTCAACTGCCGTCTTCCTTCCTCTTCACTAAGTTTTTTTTAGTGAATAGGCTAAATAAACTAGCGCGCTTTACCATCAACGATTGCATCACTGCTTACCACCAGGCGGGATTGCGGTGAAGCACTAGTTTAAAATTAATAAAAAAAAAAACTTAAATATTACAGAATTTATGACCACGTAACCGGCGCGAGTGCCTGGCGGATAGTGTGGACGTCTCAAGCGAGTGCCGAACAGCGCGCGGGCCGGGCGGGGAGAGTCAGCTCAGGACATACGTACCGCCTGTACAGTAGTGCCGTGTACCAGCACGACTGTCCCCAACAATACCCGCCTGACCTGTGCCGGCGCCCGGTCGACGATCTCGTGCTCGCCATGAAGTGTATGGGCATTGATAAGGTAATACATACATAATCAGCCTACAATATTCCCAGTCCTGGCACACAAGCTTCCTCTCGGTGAGATTGAGTGGCCCGTAGGCCGTAATCTAACCACGCGGGCGCCGTGCGCGTTGGATTAGATGTCACATGTATTCGTAGTTTTGCCACTAGGACATGTTCGGTTTCCTCACGATGTGTGACGTCACTGCACGCTACACTTTTTAGCGGCCAGTGATGTCACCAGCCACCACTTCCATCTTCATTCCGAATCTTCCATTTCCACTTCCACAGCCATCTTTTATGCCTTTTACATTTGTCAATTGTTATTGATTTGATAAAACAAAATATACGTATCCAATATTTTTCTATAATCTGAATGACGGACTAAATAGAATCATTTTTTTTTTACCCAGGAAACATCCATGAACCGGCCCCCAAATTATTGGGGCTAGGTAAATAATAATGGTTCTCTTTTCTGCCATAGACAGGGTATAAAGTTTTTCTTTTTCACGCAGGTAGTCAACTTCCCGTTCCCAACAGCCCCGGACAGGATGCAGCTCAGATTGGCTGAGAAGAGACTGGAAGCTCTCGGTATACTTGAGAAGCCTCCCTTGAAGAATATCCGGAAAGATGAAGAAGAGGTATGTAGTATTTAAATCCAATAATAAAATTGTTTATTATAGCTAGCCAGCCTATCGGTGTTCTATAGGATGCATTTTGGAGAGTGTGCGAGGGAATTGTATGACTTAATTCCGCCATCTCCGTTCTATCATCGGACGACCCGTCGTACGGCGAGTGTCCACCCTTACGTTGTTGACACCACTACGATCCGGACGAAGCGTTCCGTTTTTTATACCGCGTACATCGAGGGACTGGAACAATTTGCCAGCGGCGGTGTTTCCGTCACACTACAATTTGAGTGTCTTGAAAGCTAAAGTGAATAGGCTCTCAATAAGCTAGCGCCCTTTACCATCAATGATTACATCATTGCTTACCATCAGGCGAGATAGCGATCATGCACTAGTTTGTAACGTTGAAAAAATGGAACTAAATTTAAATTTTATACATCAAAGTGAACTTGATTGTGTGGAAAAAATTCGGAATGAATTATAGAAACTGTCAAAACAGGAGA
The DNA here is from genome assembly GCA_017933935.1 of Sesamia nonagrioides. Classification (NCBI taxonomy): domain Eukaryota; kingdom Metazoa; phylum Arthropoda; class Insecta; order Lepidoptera; family Noctuidae; genus Sesamia; species Sesamia nonagrioides. Next base: position 626,360 of record JADWQK010000998.1, on the reverse strand, counting down.
CATCTAAAATTCAATACAATTAAAATCTCTAATCGAATAGCCTCCGTAATGGCGGCGCATGTTCTTGTCAAGCAATTTTAAATCTTAATATATGTCCTCCTCAGGTACTAAGAGTGACACCTCTAGGCAGGGTGGTGTCCGCATACCCCGTGCTTCCCCGCTACGGCAGGATGATGGAACTGAGTCTTCAGTACAACTTACTGCCCTATACTATCGCGCTCGTCTCTGCGTTGACTGTGCCTGAGGTATGTTGTTTTTATTTTACTATACTATGTTGACTTGTACCTTGTAACTTGTACCCTGGTATAAGTTGATTTTACCCTAGTATATGTTGATTTTACCCTGGTATATGTTGCTTTTACCCTGGTATATGTTGATTTTACCCTGGTATATGTTGATTTTACCCTGGTAAAAGTTTATTTGACCCTAGTATATGTTGATTTTACTTTACTAAACTCAAACCCCCATATTCATAAACGTTGCTAACTACTAACTACTGTTAACTAGTGATTAGCGATTCTTTAACCATACATTTTTGACCTTTTAACGTCACTTAACTTTAGTAATCGTTTATGAATAAACACCACAGTGTTTAAGGGGTTTATTCATAAACGATAATTAGATTTAAGTGACGTGCAAACGTTTAAAATGTATGGTTGAACAATGGCTAATCACTACTACTGACTTAGTTAACCGACTAAACGTAATACGGGTCACTTCAGTTACAAATTTGTACTTTTTAATTTAGCAATGTTACAAATTATTGGCATATAACTTTACAAAATTAAAAAAAGAAAAAAGCCATGGCCTATTCTGTACATCTTGTATAAGATATGTATGACGGGGTAAACCGTCAGGAAGGCGTGACCAAAGGTTCCGGATAGTTGAGTTGTCTTCTCATCCGCATGAGCATCCATCGTGGGCGGTATTTCGAGAAAACGTTAATCAATAACTATAGTGTGATGTTCGATTCTTATTATTTTAACTGTACAGACTCTTAGATCGTTTTAATATTAAGGGATTACAATGATAATCTCAGATTAAAAACAGACAAGAGCCATTGGGTTTGAGAATGACTACCCCACTCGATCGAAGCTTGAGCAAATAATGCCAGCGCCAACGGTCGATCGCTATGTCAAACGCAACTCCAGTCGGTGTTACCATTCGCTCAATGGTGTTACCCGCTCTCCCGACCGATTAATCGGCTTCAAAAAATAGTAGAGTAATTTTTTTTATTTTTATAAGTTATAAACTAGCGCTTGACCGCAATCCCGCCTGATTACCTGAATTTACGGTCAATCAATCAAATCAAAATCAAAGCATTTATTTCAAATAAACCAGTTACAGGCACTTTTCAATTGTCAGAAGGTCGGTCGGTCAATAAAATGAAGCTAGTCGCCCATTCCAATGAGTAGGTACCTATGTAGAAGAACGGGCAAGAAACTCCATGGACACTCTTTTAAATTTTTAAGCTATTGTTACAAATATTTGATTACATCATTCATGTTGAAATCAACCGTGTGAAAACGATGCAGAAATATATTGTACGCTGAGAACGTCCATTACGGAAAACAAAAATCAATTAAAAAAAAATCAATTGATACTGATACGATAAAACAGAGCACAATATTCAAAATTAACCAGTCACGCGCCGTCATGTATATGTTTGAAATATTTTATACACACGTAGTGGTCGTCAACGCAACTGCTGAGGATAAGATACTGAATTGGATTCCTAAGTCTTGCAAATGGAAATTGGGTTTCCCATAAAATTTATCTTCCTTTATACAGGAAAACTTTTTTTCGAGTGCGCAAAAACAAATGGGTGGCTCAGAATCAATAACAGAACAAATCTGCATTATTAGTTTATAATAAAAAATCATGTTTTTGTCCGCCCTAAAATCAGCAAATGAGAGACACCAATTATTCATATCAATATCGTAGTATTAGCATATGGCCGCGTAGTGAACATGCGAGCGGCGCGGGTGCGCGGGTGTCCTGTGATGTTCCCGTCGTCCCCACTCCGCCGAACATGAAGGGGATCGCGTGCGGTGACCATAACATCGATTTCATAATAAACATCTTCCGTTATCAATAACTATTTTTTTTTGTACTAAAACATACCAAAGTAATAATATTTTTATCTATAAAACTTATTTAGCTATAAGTTGACAAAGTTTGCGCACTGGATAAAATTTTATCCTGTGTCTCATACTATGCTGACACATTTATCATTCACCAGGTAATGTCAGGTAAGCCGGACAGTTGGCCGGCGACCGGGCACGTTCAACTCCTTGGAGACCCGGGAGTATTGTTGCGTGCCGTCGGCGCGGCTGAGGTCGCCTACGCGAAGGGGGAAGGAGAACTGTTTTGTGCCAAGTATGGGCTCAGAGAAAAGGTACCACCATGATGTTACATCACAGAGAGACAATTTAAGCATTGTATGCATGAATATTCGTCGTCAACCTCAACACGCCTGCTTGCGACGTGGAGGCCCTGGGTTCGATCCCCGGCCAAGTCATGATGCAAAACGATCTTTTCCTGATTAGCCTGGGTCTTGGATGTTTATCTTTATATGTATCTATTATAAATATAGTATCGTTGAGTTAGTATCCCATAACAAGTCTCGAATTTACTTTGGGGCTAGCTCAAGTGTGATTTGTCCGTATATATTTATTTATATGAATATAATATTTGCACGGGTTTGGTCGTGCGTCGGAAATTACGTTAAGCCGTTGGTGCCGGTTGCCATACGAACATCTAATAACAATCGTTACGGGTTGTTGGAGCCCTCGAAAGTCCATCAATCATCAATTGGTCTAACTGCAATGCTTCGATATCGCCTCCGGTTTGTGGAGGTCAGACGGCAGTCACTTCATGGAAAATATCGAAGTTTAGCCAAATCAGCAGTTAGAGATGAGTCCTCTCAAATAGACAATGGCAATTCTCTCGGTGGTAGGCCATAACATCGGCTACCGGCGGAAGTTACCACCCACCAGACAAAGTCGTGCCGCCAAGCGATTCGTCGTGTTCCGGCATGATGTCTGGTGAAGCCGTACGGAGGACGGGTCTGAGCAGTTGTGTTGCGATGTGTGGCGGGTACGATGCGCCAAATGTTGCTGTCTCGGGAATTTGGTCGTGGAGAGTCTCCAGATCAATCTCCCTCTAGCGCAGCATCGTTTGGTCGTGTTGGTCTTGGGTTTAACATTGCATCACCTCGTTCAACTGCCGTCATCCTTCCTATTCCTAAGTTTTTTGAGTGAATAGGCTTAATAAACTAGTGCGCTTTACACTCAACGATTGCATCACTGCTCACCATCAGGCGGGATTGCAGTCAAGCACTAGTTTATAATTATTAAAAAAAAAAAAAAATGGCGCCGAATTTGTTGTTCACAAACTAAACTAATTTTAAGTTAAGTGCATCTTTGTCTTTCTATTTCGTTAAGAAAGGGACGGAAGATGAGCATTAGTTTAGTCCTCTCAAATAGACAATGGCGCCGAATTTGTTGTTCACAAACTAAACTAATTTCAAGTTAAGTGCATCTTTGTCTTTCTATTTCGTTAAGAAAGGGACGGAAGATGAGCATTAGTTTAGTCCTCTCAAATAGACAATGGCGCCGAATTTGTTGTTCACAAACTAAACTAATTTTAAGTTAAGTGCATCTTTGTCTTTCTATTTCGTTAAGAAAGGGACGGAAGATGAGCATTAGTTTAGTCCTCTCAAATAGACAATGGCGCCGAATTTGTTGTTCACAAACTAAACTAATTTTAAGTTAAGTGCATCTTTGTCTTTCTATTTCGTTAAGAAAGGGACGGAAGATGAGCATTAGTTTAGTCCTCTCAAATAGACAATGGCGCCGAATTTGTTGTTCACAAACTAAACTAATTTCAAGTTAAGTGCATCTTTGTCTTTCTATTTCGTTAAGAAAGGGACGGAAGATGAGCATTAGTTTAGTCCTCTCAAATAGACAATGGCGCCGAATTTGTTGTTCACAAACTAAACTAATTTTAAGTTAAGTGCATCTTTGTCTTTCTATTTCGTTAAGAAAGGGACGGAAGATGAGCATTAGTTTAGTCCTCTCAAATAGACAATGGCGCCGAATTTGTTGTTCACAAACTAAACTAATTTTAAGTTAAGTGCATTATTGTAGTTTACTCCTTAAGAATCGATTTTCATATATAAGGCGCCCGGTATGACAAAAATCCGAGGGGTAAAACCTACTAACGAGTAATGAATTTTAAGCGTTACTATTTTAGTGCGTAACTTTCTAATCTAAAAAAGTGGCATAATTATCTTTTTACAACTATATTTTGTTAGTTATTAAGATAATGTTATATTTAAAAAAAAAATAATAATTATAATAATTTAAAAAAAAATGTAAAAAAAAAATATTATCAACTTTCTTAAAATTGGTTAAAATTTTCATAAATATGCATTTATAATTTTTTATGATTTATTTTATAAATAATTTTTAAAATAATAATAATATTTTTTTTATTTTTTAATATTTTTTTTAATTTTTTTTAAATATTTTTTTTCTCGTACCTATGGAGTAAACTCCCGTCGTGCGTCGGAGCTGACACACACACTTTTTTCTTTTTATTTCATTAAGAAATGTATAGAAAATAACATTTTAGTTTAATGCTGTCAAATTAAGGCATTGCATGGATAGGGCGACCAAAAATACGTCAATTTACGTCAGGAGCGGACTAATTTAACAGATCTAAACTAACACTTTATCCTCTGTCCTTCTCTTAATGAAAAAGACAGAAAAAGATGCATTGAACTTAAATTTAGTTTAGTTTGCGAACAAGGGAATCGAGGCCAGTGTCTATCGTAAATAGGCTATTTGACAGTATTCAATTATTTGTGATTTTTTGCTTTAATTGCATAAAATGAGGGTTCTTTATATCATTTACAAGAGTTTTAATAAAAAATAATAACAATTATTATATCCAAAACACAAAAATATGTTTGGCTTTTTGTTTCTCGCGCCACACATTGTGAAACGATCCGGATTGGCTAATGTCGCGATGACGTCATACGCTAGTTTCCGGCAAACTTATAAACTGTTTTTCGGGGGTTTTTATCGATTTATTTGTACAACCCAGTACAGTACACCACTTGTAAACCATTTTATTAGATAACAACAGCAAATAATAATTAAAAACAAACACCACTGAGAACCGAAAACCGCTTGTGACGTCATTTACCAGGCGCAACGCCATATTGCTGATTATATCGTTTTCGCGGCTTATTTGAATTTTGAATTTTTATTTGCATATTTCTTACGAAATACGTATTTAAAATTAAAAAAAATACTTTGGATGAACTTCTTAACCGCAACCAAGTAATTCAAGATAAAAATTATAAATCTGTCAAATAGCCTATTGTGGTATGTTTGTCTATGGAATATCTTATTCTGACAGGACTAAACTAAAAACTAAAATATCAGTTTAGTTCTGTCAAATTAAGTTATTATTATCTTCTGTCCCTTTCATAATGAAGTACAAAGAAAAAGGTGCTCTGAATTTAAATTTAGTTAAATTTATGTACAACGGATCGGCGCCAGAATAATATGCGAAACAATAAAATGAGAAAGAAAACTATGTTGACTTATCCAGAACCTTCCAACAGGGTATACAAGAGATTCGTAAGCTTCGCAAGCAGTTAACTTCGGAGATAAACCTCAGTGTGAACGGGGCCGATGTGACCGTGGACCCAGAGATGAAACCTCCTACTGATAACCAGGCTCGGCTGCTGCGACAGCTACTAGTCTGTGGATTAGGCGACCAGGTCGGGAGGAAGATAGCTCTTAACGAGGTCAAGCAAGGTTAGTTTTTTCTTTAGTACTAAATTTGACCAGTTTTGTAGTTGACCACAGAATTGCTTTACCACCCTAAAATATGGGTTACACGAAGCAATTTTTATAAAAGAAGGTAGTAAGTCAAAATTGTAATCCAGTACCATTCCAAAATGAAATATCGGTTGTCTGTAATGTCGGTTCACTGACGATAGTTGAACGTGATAAAGTTATAAGAAAATACTGATGTAATGGTTGCATTTTTCAAAAGATTTTTTTTAAGAAGAAGAAGAAGGAGGTGGTAAATGGAAATCACAATTGAATTGATCAAGTTGTGTACACGTATCGATAATATTTCACTGCACCTCATACTTGACGAAATAGTAGTTTATGCAACTGTTACAAAATGAGGGATATTATGCACGAGTGTGTAATACCTATACCATCAACTAGCTAGGTAAACAAACCAATTTAGGATTATCACAACTCACGTTTTACAAATCTCCTGTTATTTACATTATTATCGACTTTTACATGCTAGCTATTTATTAACAATTCCTAATTCAGCATATTTCAATAGAATCACTAAAATAACATGCAAAATAACTTGGTATTTCGAAAAACCATTAAAAAGTCGTCATTAATTTTATGTGATAGCCCTACAAAAAAAGAAAGATGGATGAAATCCAGGAAACACATTTTGTGGAATTCAATCAATGAATAGAGTTGAGGCATTTATCAATACAATTTTGCGTATTTTAATTACTTTCAAATACTACATAACACATGTATTGTAATACTTTCAAGTATGCACTAATTATAATATATATGTATATTAACCTTAAAATTCCATTTAAAAAATGTAAAATTTAACCTATTAGGAAATTAGCTTACATGTGTGTCATATTTCATTCAAATTGGTTAAGCGTTCTATGCAAATCATAAATATCTAAACATAAATAAACTGTTTAGATTAGTAGGAAGTAGGATTATCAAAATCATCTTTGTAGAAAAGGTTGTTAACATCTGTCTTTTAGGGGTAAACTACTTGTTGCCTAGCAACGGTTTGTTTACCTCTATTCTTTATCGAATTTGGCTCAACTATAATTATATACAGTTTCATACACTACTTTATCTAATCTCATACATTGTATTGAATATATGAAATAAAAGATAGAGATTGATGCAGTTTATTTATTGGTTATTGTAAGTTTTAACATTTTCTAAATTACAATTATGAAACTGAATATGGAATTGTGTTGTATTTGGCGCCAAAATTCTGCACCCTGCATCCCCGCGCACGCGCCAAAGCGCGCGTAGCCACGGATAAAAAATGAAATAGTACTGTCTATGGTTTGTAATTTGTACGGTAATGAAAAAAAATATTTTTTTTTTTTTTTTTTATGTTATTAATTAACATTATTTTGTTAGAGAAATAATGTTATAATTTATTTTTTTAATTTACGTTCGATATACTATTGGTAAAGTACGTCAATATAAACTCCTTTTTAGTTTTATATTTTCAATTTTTGATATGAGAGTAGACAAACATATTAATAATTAATGTTATTGTATAGCAGCTGTTCACGCGGACGCATGGCACACTCAAGTAAGTGAAAAAACGTGAGTCATGTTTTTTCGTGCGTGCAGCCCGATCCATCGCATCATAAGACGTTGTCACGTCAAAAAACTGTTGTCAGAGAAAAGTACAATCAATACCTACATAGTCAAAAGTATAGACCAGCAATTTTAAAATCATGTACTAAATCCGTGGCGGTCTTTGACAGTCGTTACGGTTCGACGACGGCCGAAAAATTGGACAAGCAGTCGTACCAAGGGGTATCCTGTTACCCAATAATTAGGTTTTGGAGATCAGATAGGCAGTCGTTCCATGTAAAATACCGGTATTTACCTAAATTCGGTTAGACTAGAAGCTGACCTCAATATTTTTAGAAAAGGGAGATGATGTTATGATTTATTTCCAACAGGCCAAGACAAACGCAAATTCAAATACGCGTATCACTGCGGAGAATTAGAAGAACCAGTGTACCTCCATTCGGATTCCATCCTAAGGCAGACGATACCAGAATGGGTGGTGTTCCAGGAGTTGTATGAGACTGGTGGCGAGGATCGAAAGAAGATGGTGATGAAGAATGTGACCGCTATTGAACCGGAGTGGCTGCCTGTGTTCGTTCCGCAGCTTTGTAACTTGGGTAAGTAACATTTGATATGTTTTTATTTTTTCAAATTTCTCTTCTTTTCAGCTAAAAGAGGATTTAAAGCAATCGAACTGTTATGAGTTCTAAAAAAAAAAAAACAAATCTGTATTATTTAAATAACCACCAAACAATACTTAAGGGTCCGTCCTGTTAATCTGCTCATTTTGATCAATTTTGTTCCATGATTGTGAGAATATGTTACATAATATTAGTAAAATTATGTATGATATGGATAGTACAACTCTTCATCTAGCTGCTAGCTTGACTACTTTTTTCAAGAAACTTCATAATTAGTAGTAAATCTACAATTTCCGATACTCTTTTTCTCAAATTTCACGTTCGAGTGAAGTTTGACCATAGTTTCTGAAGAAACTACAAGCGATTTGGCCTATAAAAAAGTACTATCCACATCAGCATATAACTATCTTGCTGCTAGCTTGACCACTTTTTCGAGTTTATTTCATAATTCAGCCAAAAAAGAAGATAGAAATTAAGAAATTCAAGGGAAAACTGCAGCCAAACAAGTATGGTTTTTTCTATAATAAAGCAACTTTTTAAAAAAATTAAAAATGCATTCAATCAATTTGACATTGATTTTCATGATGAAAAAAAAATTAAATAAGGTATTTTTATAATAGAAACAAAAGTTTATTTTCTAAAAAAAATTTTTTTTCATCATGAAAATCAATGTCAAAATCTACTATATTTACGAGCGCGCCAACGCAGCCGGCTCAGTGGTAACTCGGCTAGCGCAAAGAGAGGACGTATCACTTTGTGTCCCAAGAGCTCGCGAGTTTTACGTAGGTTAATGTAAAAAATATACTGCGACTACCACAACTTGGTCCTTTAATTATTTTTCTTTCTTACTAATATTATATTTGTTGTCAATTATATTAGGATATTTACGACTTATCCCTTGGATTGCTTTATCTAATTTTTAACCGACTTTAAAAATGAAGGAGTATATTTTTTTGTAAGTTCGTAAATTTTTCCATCATTTGTGAACCAATTTAAAAATATCTTGGGTTTTTTAGTTTTCTATTAAAGTCAATTCACATAATGCTTAAAAAAAAAATGAGTTTAGGTATAACAAATACCTAAACTCATTTTTTTTTAAAGATAATGGGGCGAAACAAGAGAGCACATTACCAATGTATCAATAAAAGAAAGAGGAATAGAGAGGGAATGGCAAGAGCCAGACAAGTGCTTAAAGAACGTACTTTTAATCAACTGGATACCACTTCGTCATCTACTATGAGTGTCGAAGTTGATGTAGGCACAGTACGTTTCTGCTATCTCATTTTTTTTTAATAGCCTAATTTGTCTCCCTCTACTGGTCAAAGGCCTCCCCTTTTTACTTCCAAACCTCGCTGACCTGTGTTATCTCATGAATAACCTACAATTATTTATTAATTTTATTTCACAAGTCTTTCAATCAAATACAGCTTGTTACTGTTTTCTTTATATAGTCATATGCTATTTATTGCAGAGTAAAGAAAATAATCCAAAGCTTCCATAGATTTGCCACTTATGAATAAATCCATTTATGAAAAATGTCACGTCAATTTATTTAACTGGTGGAAAACTACAGCCGAAGCCACAATGATAGAAGCTTGTAAGGAAGAGGCTTCTATAGCTCTCGAAAGTGGCAATGTAAATCCATCAGGTATACCAACTATAGCGTAACAGCTGATGCTGCTTGGGGAAAACGTTCATATAAAACAATTTTTTCTTCCGCAGCAGGCGTTGGAGCTATAATAGGGGTGAAAAGTGGCAAATTATTACATATTGGTATTAAAAATAAATACTGTGTTACATGTTCCCGTGCAGCTAATAAAAATATTCAGGTCAACCGGGGCAAATGCGTCTTTGGGGCAAATGCGTCTAATCGAAGTTATTTTAAATCTATTTGAAAATCTACCTCTCCTGCCATCGATACGTTATAGTTTTTTATTCAAAGTAAACAAAACACGATGGCAGTAGAGTGGGTTTTCAAATAGATTTAAAATAACTTCGATTAGACGCAATTGCCCCAAAGACGCATTTGCCCCGGTTGACCTTACACCCCTGAAACACCGGTGTAATAAAAATCATACTGGCTCTTCCACTAGTATGGAGAAATCAATAATCGTTGAGGGATTTAGAGAATCTGTGAAAACACATAATTTGGTGTATGCAAAACTTATTGCTGATGGTGACTCAAGTGTGTATAAAAACATATTGGAAAGCAGGCCATATTCAAACGTTACGGTTGAAAAAGTGGAGTGTTCCAATCACTTAATGCGCAATTATATTGGGAAAAATTTAAGTTTGATGAAAGATACGTCCATCCCATTAAACGAACGCAAGCTACTATATTCTGATCGAGTGAACCGATTACGCATTGCTGTGAAAGCATTCCGAGGAGCTCAAAATGTTCCATTTACTGAGCAAATCAAAAACTTACAAAAAGACATTATCAACAACCCAAAACATATTTTTGGAGACCATTCACAATGTGAAAACTATAACTGCACAGACGAAAAACCAACTTTTGCCTATTGCCCGAAATTGTCGATCCAAGAAAATCTCGTTCAATGCCTATACGAGACACTTCATTTTAAAATAATAGGAGGCTAATGCCGGCAGCTAGGTCCTGAAGTTCATCTAAGAGATTTCTTTAATTTATTCTTACGGTTGCTTTACAATTCTTTGATAAATAATACACACATCAAAAGTGTCTAGGGATCAACATATATTTTTGCAATAACTTTTCTCCTGATTGATATTAATTAAAATTTTCTTTAAGGATTCATCAAATAAAGTGTTTTCGTTTGTCACAGTAACGATAAACCAAGTCACCTTTGCATTAATAAAGAAATTTGCCATTTTCCTAATAAAGGGATATTTGACATTTGAACCACTAACACAAAAGTTCGAAAAAAAGACTGAAATAACAGTTTTCTCTAAAATTTTATTGGGTAACTTAAACAATTAATAATCCGTGTTTCTACCGCGAACACTAACAACACAAGAACATCGGTTTGGCATACTCAAAATGAGTTCATCCAAATCACGCTGTGGAATGGCCGCCCATGTTCGTTGCAACAACAAAAAAAGGTCTTCTTGCGACTGGATACCCTCCATATTCGGCAGAGCTCTTCTCTGTAGCATATCCCATGCATGCTCAATCGGGTTCAAGTCTGGCGACTGAGCAGGCCAGGGCAGGACATTGATGTTAGCTGCGGCGAGAGTCTGTCTTACAACTCTTGCGGTGTGCGGTCGTGCATTATCATGCATTAACTGAAATAAGGGACCGATTTGCACTTGTAGAGGAACGATGACGTCTGATACAATCGTTTCAGCATAAATTTGAGCGTTGAGGTTGCCTCTGATCCAAATCAACTCAGTTCTTCCGCCGATCCAAATACCCGCCCATACCATGATGGTTCCACCACTATAAGGATGGACTTCCTGGCAGGATTTTAATCGCTGTTGGCGTCCAGGGGTTCTCCAGTGTCGTATACGTCTTGTATCCGGTCTCATACCAAAACGAGACTCATCAGAAAAGCACACGAAACGCCATTGTTCTTCTGCCCAATTTCTGTGTTCAAGAGCCCATTGATATCGAATCCTACGATTGTGCATTGCTATAGGTGGTACCCGTAGCGGTCTTCGGGAATGAAGGTTCACTTCATGCAAGCGGTTTCTGACTGTTTGGTCGCTAATTAAGTTCCCTGAAGAGTGATGAAGCCTCACGGCTAACATCATGGCGGTTATTGTTGGAGCTCTTCGAGTTAAGATTTGAATGTATCGGTCTTGTCTCCGTGTGGTGCAGCGATACCGTCCTCCATGGCGCTCAGCCACGGTACCAGTGCTTCGGTAACGTGTCCAAAGTCGACTGATAACACTCTGACTTGTATTCAGAGCTAAAGCCACAGTACGTTGCCGGGAACCAGCTTCTATCATTCCCACGGCTCTGAGCATTTCTTCCCTGCTTAAATGACGTCGCCGCTCCATAATAACGTTGGTTTTAATCAGTAGTAGGGAAACAGTAGCACTAATAATGTCTTCAATGCGTTGTATGTTTTTATAGGGAAAATATTGACAGCTGATTTTCATCTTTTACTCGAATTTGATTCACAGTTCCTGATTCAAATTATGAAATGCACCAAAAAGGATCCATATAAATTTATAAAATCATAAATTTATTACAAAGCCACATCTCAATCTCAAGAAATCCGCATAAAAATGCTTGATCCCTAGACACTTTTGATGTGTGTATTTTAAACATGTTTTTGTTTTATATATCGTTTACCTAAATACTGGAAATCTGTCTAACTGGAGGTATCTATCGTATTCCTAAATGTTGCATCCGGTTAGACTGGAAGCCGGTCTGAACATAGTTGGGAAAAAGGCTAGGCAGATGATAATGATATTGTATATGTAGGTACTTACACTACACTTTAATATTAGTATCCATAAACTAATTATTTAGTTATTGCAAAACTGAAAAGGAAAATTAATTTATTTATATATACTTACTAGAGTAGGTAGGACATAGATATCGACGCTTGAAAGGCCATCATATCTTCTTCTTCTTCTTCAGCCTATAGATGTCCACTGCTGGACAAAGGCCTCCCCCAAGGCTTTCCACGCTGACCGGTCTTGTGTTGCCCGCATCCATCGGCTTCCCGCGACCTTCACCAGGTCATCGGTCCACCTTGTTGGGGGCCTCCCTAGGCTGCGTCTTCCAGTATGTGGCCGCCACTCCAGAACCTTACTGCTCCATCGGCCATCGGTTCTACGAGCAATGTGTCCTGCCCACTGCCACTTAAGTTTAGCGACTCGCAGAGCTATGTCGGTGACTTTGGTTCTTCTGCGGATCTCCTCATTTCTGATTCGATCACGCAGAGAAACTCCTAGCATAGCTCTTTCCATTGCCCTTTGTGTGACTCTGAGCCTTCGTATGAGGCCCATTGTGAGCGACCACGTTTCAGTTCCGTAAGTGATCACTTGCAACACACACTGGTCAAAGACTTTAGTCTTGAGACACTGTGGTATCTTGGACGACGAGAAGATGTATCGTAGCTTCCCGAACGCTGCCCAACCGAGCTGGATTCGCCGAGACACCTCTTTCTCGAAGTTGGGCCTACCTAGTTGGACTGTTTGTCCCAGGTATACATACTCGTCAACAACTTCGAGTGCAGAGCAACCAACTACAATTGGAGTGGGTGCGACATGAGAGTTCGACATGATCTTCGTCTTATCCATGTTCATTTTTAGACCCACTTGTTGGGAAGCTCTGCTGAGGTCATTGAGCATTTTGCCCAAGTCTTCCAGGGTCTCAGCCATGACCACGATATCATCTGTGAAACGGAGATTAGTGATGTACTCGCCGTTGATGTTGATGCCAAGTCCTTTCCAGTCCAGGAGCTTGAAGACATCTTCCAACGCAGCAGTGAACAATTTAGGAGATATGAGATCTCCTTGTCTCACTCCACGCTGCAGTTGGATCGGTTTCGAGTCCTGATCCTGGAAACGGACTGACATGGTGGCGTTTTTGTACAAACACTTTATCACCTCAATGTATCGATGGTCAATTTGGCACCGCTGGAGAGACTGTAGCACCGCTCAAGTTTCAATCGAATCGAAGGCCTTCTCATAGTCCACAAACGCCAGCATAGTGGTTTGTTATACTCCTCGGACTTCTGTATAACTTGCCGCAGCGTATAAATGTGGTCTATGGTGCTAAAGCCTTTTCGGAAGCCTGCTTGTTCGGGAGGCTGGAAGTCGTCGAACCTGCGAGCGAGACGATTCGTGATGACCCTAGAAATCTAAGCGACAAAAATTCGTAAATTGAGTTATATACACCATTCGAACCGCCAGATTTTTCTGCGTCCTTTGGTGTATAATTGTATATACACACATCAAAAGTGTCTAGGGATCAACATATATTTTTGCAATAACTTTTCTCCTGATTGATATTAATTAAAATTTTCTTTAAGGATTCATCAAATAAAGTGTTTTCGTTTGTCACAGTAACGATAAACCAAGTCACCTTTGCATTAATAAAGAAATTTGCCATTTTCCTAATAAAGGGATATTTGACATTTGAACCACTAACACAAAAGTTCGAAAAAAAGACTGAAATAACAGTTTTCTCTAAAATTTTATTGGGTAACTTAAACAATTAATAATCCGTGTTTCTACCGCGAACACTAACAACACAAGAACATCGGTTTGGCATACTCAAAATGAGTTCATCCAAATCACGCTGTGGAATGGCCGCCCATGTTCGTTGCAACAACAAAAAAAGGTCTTCTTGCGACTGGATACCCTCCATATTCGGCAGAGCTCTTCTCTGTAGCATATCCCATGCATGCTCAATCGGGTTCAAGTCTGGCGACTGAGCAGGCCAGGGCAGGACATTGATGTTAGCTGCGGCGAGAGTCTGTCTTACAACTCTTGCGGTGTGCGGTCGTGCATTATCATGCATTAACTGAAATAAGGGACCGATTTGCACTTGTAGAGGAACGATGACGTCTGATACAATCGTTTCAGCATAAATTTGAGCGTTGAGGTTGCCTCTGATCCAAATCAACTCAGTTCTTCCGCCGATCCAAATACCCGCCCATACCATGATGGTTCCACCACTATAAGGATGGACTTCCTGGCAGGATTTTAATCGCTGTTGGCGTCCAGGGGTTCTCCAGTGTCGTATACGTCTTGTATCCGGTCTCATACCAAAACGAGACTCATCAGAAAAGCACACGTAACGCCATTGTTCTTCTGCCCAATTTCTGTGTTCAAGAGCCCATTGATATCGAATCCTACGATTGTGCATTGCTATAGGTGGTACCCGTAGCGGTCTTCGGGAATGAAGGTTCACTTCATGCAAGCGGTTTCTGACTGTTTGGTCGCTAATTAAGTTCCCTGAAGAGTGATGAAGCCTCACGGCTAACATCATGGCGGTTATTGTTGGAGCTCTTCGAGTTAAGATTTGAATGTATCGGTCTTGTCTCCGTGTGGTGCAGCGATACCGTCCTCCATGGCGCTCAGCCACGGTACCAGTGCTTCGGTAACGTGTCCAAAGTCGACTGATAACACTCTGACTTGTATTCAGAGCTAAAGCCACAGTACGTTGCCGGGAACCAGCTTCTATCATTCCCACGGCTCTGAGCATTTCTTCCCTGCTTAAATGACGTCGCCGCTCCATAATAACGTTGGTTTTAATCAGTAGTAGGGAAACAGTAGCACTAATAATGTCTTCAATGCGTTGTATGTTTTTATAGGGAAAATATTGACAGCTGATTTTCATCTTTTACTCGAATTTGATTCACAGTTCCTGATTCAAATTATGAAATGCACCAAAAAGGATCCATATAAATTTATAAAATCATAAATTTATTACAAAGCCACATCTCAATCTCAAGAAATCCGCATAAAAATGCTTGATCCCTAGACACTTTTGATGTGTGTAACTCAATTTACGAATTTTTGTCGCTTAGATATGATTGCCTTTCAAGCGTCGATATATTATCGCGTAATAATTATGTTAACCCTAAAATTTTGTTAATAGATTTCTAAATGTGAGGAATATTAAATTAAACTGATTACTTATTCTAATGTTTCATTTTACCGTATATGTTTTTATTTCTTAAATTGCCTATGTAATAAACTATCATTACACCATATTTTTTAATGTCAAAATGTATCAATATTCATCTAAATTGTGATAAATATACAATGTGCACTCGTTTCCGACTATTCACAAATCATACTTTATATAATTTAGAATAATATCTTCTAAAGGATCAAAAATGTTTAAGCGTTCACTAAGCTCGATATTTACGCGCGTGTGCGTCTAGCTGCTAGAACGATGCACACAAAGATAGCATCGCAACGATTTTACCTAAACTGTAGCGAGAGAATTTTGTGCACGGACTCTTAAGATTACCTTAGTTTTAAAAACTCCGCACAAACCGTATGACCGCATTGCATTAGGGTACATGCACTAGCAAAAGTGCACTCTGCTTTACTCAAACGTGATTTACAAAAATGTGTGTGTATAAACGCCTTTATTTAAACGCGATTTACAAAAGCAATATACAAAAGTATGTGTGTGTATACTCAGCGTTACTGAAAAGCGATTTTTACAAAAGAATGTATGTGTCTTTACTTAAACGCGATTTACAAAAGTATATGTGTGTACACTGGGCATCACTCAAAAGTGATTTACTTCTATATTTTCGAATTAAAATTGTTGTGAACATACGTACACTTTTGTTGATAATGAGTTGATCGTTTATCAAACGATATGCAAGTCTAGTTCTGGACCAAGATTGGATTTTATTATATTTTGGAAGAGCTTTGCTGGCTTATTGGCATCGGCCGCTACTTACAAAATGTAGGTCGTAGGTTCGAATCCCGTCAGGCGCTTTACTTTGGGTAAATTATTTCTTCACCACTGCTCTCAAAACGGTGACGATGTTTTCCACATCGTGAAGACACCGACATGTATTAGAAATAAAAAAAGAAACTTCGAAGACGTTACATATACCAACCCGCCCTGGGCCCGCGTGGTAGTTTATGTCCCGCTCCCTCTAAAGTATGAGTGTGGGCCTGTGGGGGTTTGATTTCAGGTTCAGGCAAGTACCAAAGTAACTTTTCTAAGTTATATGTACTTTCTAAATATATCTTGGGCACCAATGACTGATTAAAAGGTGAAGGAAAACATCTTGAGGAAACCTGGACTTTAAGTCTGAAATTCTTTCTTTCTTTCTGTGCCCAGCAGTGGGACGATAAAAAAAATGTTGATGATTATGATTTTGGATTGAATAAAATGTCATGGTTCAACTCATTGGGTTTCTCTCAGAGAATTAATAAAAAAATCATCTAACAGTTCAATTGGTAAGTAGACTTCTTCGGGTCCTCGTAATTCACATCGATTTACATCTTCCCTTATTTCTAGGTAATCCCCTGGACGATCCAGCTCCGAGATACGACGAGAAGTCAGGCAGAGTCAAGTGTCACGCCAAGGGCACCTTCGGGAAGGCAGGATGGGAGCTGCCCTTGGCTGAAGTCGACTTCCCCGAAAGTACTGAAAGATACAGGTAAATTATTCCGACGTACAACAGATTACCATTCGTACTCAGTTCTTTATCCTACAAATCTTGAAGAAGCTGCGCCCCGCAGTTTCACCCGCATAAGTTTCGGGATAAAAAGTATCCTATGAGTTATTCCTGGTTATAAACCGTCTGTGTGAAATTTCACGCAAATCCGTTCAGTACTTTTTGTGTGAAAGTTACAAACATCCATCCATACAAACATACATCTATACATACATACATTCATCCATACGACCATACATACATCCACACATACATGAAAACCAGGGCTGGGCTCTGTTTTGCATAGAGCAGCATAATGCTGAGCGACAGCCGTTTTGCGTGGATGTGACGCATGTTTCCCTCAACTATGTCTTATTTTTTTGTGGTTTTGTAAACTTTTGCGTCATGTTTACTGCAAATAAACGTTTTTTCTTTGTTTCTTCTATACATACATTCATCCATACGTCCATACATCCATCCGTACATCCATCCATACATCCTCAGAAACTTCCGCATTCATAATATTAGTAGGATAAAACCCAACACTTTGTCCCTTCAATGACGTTGACTGTGGCATCGGAGATCAGTGTGACTGCGTCTTTTGGTACACAGAGGGTACTATAGGAGTTGGAGCATGGTTTGTGACATAGCTTCACAATCACTGCCTGGTTTCTGTCAAGGCAGCCCCACTTTGCCACTTACATGCTCCCACTTCTGTCTGGAGACGGTCCAGGGACTTCAAAAATCACAGAAAAAAAAACTTGTTAACATTTAGACAGGTTGCACACACCGCCTTTCCTAATACTTATTGTTATGGGCACAAAGTGTAAAATAAAAATACGTGCGGTGTAAGAAATAAGGAGCGAAAACGCACACACACAGGCACATTGTACGCCATCTTTATGCGCGTTTTTGCTGATTGTATGTAGTCAAAGTGTGAATGTATTGTGGTCAATGTGTGGAATTCCTTATCTTGGTGTTCTTTGGGCTATATTTCACCGAGACACCATGGTGGCGCAACCAGTCGCCGCTACCAACAAAATGTATACAGTTCTATAGAGAGTTATCTGGTCTCCGTTTGGTTGCGCAACCACTTTGGCGGCGCGACCAACTCGGATACATGCTTAGCATGTTACTGGTCGCGCCTCCACTAATTCCTCTGTATGGTGGCTCACTCACTCAGTGGCCAGTGACGCTCCCACCTCATTGCATGCAACACGTATGCATTGTTATGTTGTATTTTTTAACTGCTTATTTTAATATTAGTTGTTTGTTAATTGCACATGATGGATAATTTCGATACAGAAAAGATTTATTATCGAAATTCAATTCAATTTCTTTCTTACAACGATCGGCTAGTTAAGGATGAACCCACCACTGTTTCTTTTTTCTTTTAAACTCTCTTTTCCTACGTAATACGTACATACAGCAGTAGGCTGTCTCTTCAAGGACACCGTGGCAGCGTAAAGTCCTATTTAAATGCAACTTACTTAAAATGAATTTCTTTCCCACAGATGGTTCGCCCGTTTCCTCCTAGAGGGCGCTGTATTCCCGAAACTGAAGAAATACACCAGATCTCTTCTATCCCCTCCATCCACTATGGTCAAGTCTTGGGCGAAGCTGCAGCCTAGGACGGAGTTGCTTCTGAATGCGCTCATAGCGAAGCGCGCCGGGACTAAAGAAGCGTTAAAGAGTTTGTGGGAGGAACAGAGAACTTGTAAGTATCTTTTGTTAAGGAAGCAAGCGATAAAACAGAATCCATATCCTAATGTTACGGGCTAGGAGTACCAAAACGCCGGTTAAGGGTTGCGAAGTTTATTGGCAACGAACAGTCGATCGTAGGCAATGACAAGTAGAACGTAGCTGATGTCGCACCGAAGTCTTTCTTTACGTCCACGAAGTCCGTGTCGTAAACACACAATAACACTACAGATGTTACTTCACGTAGTACTCAAAGTTCTCTTTACAGTTGTCGCAGTAGGTATTCTCAAAGATCGGTTCTTAACTTAACTGAATGCAGACTGTCTCTCCGCCGGCGTCACGGCGCTATATACAATATGTAAAGAAAACCCTGTCCGATCCGTGAAGGTATTGTTAGGTATCGTTAACTGATTCTAATAATGCCTACAAAGCTGGGCTAAACTTAAAAAAAAATCCCCCAAAAAAAAAAATATTATTTCGAAAAAGCGAGGTAACTTAATGCATGTGCGGTAGACAACCCGATAGCCCCGCCCCCCTTCACCCGCGCATGTATGCGCGGGTGAAGGGGGGCGGGGCATGCGGCACGTGGTCGCATCGCTATTCGCTCCGTCACAAATGGTGTTGTCAGTTTTTTAAAAATGACCAAATTTCGGGGAAATTGGAATTAATACCCGGGAAAAAAAGATTATTTCAAAATTCATTATTATTGTTACTGTGATGATTATGTAAAATTTTATATTATATTTGGTCAAGTGTTTACCTAACCTTTATTATCCTTATGGGTCGGACAGGGTTTTCTTTACATATTGTATAGGTCAGCTGATCGAACATTCCAGATTCGTCTAGACGTAATAATAATAACGCATAACTTCGAGTAAATGGTAATTCACCGGAGACGAGTTTCTGGAAATTTCGATATCGACACTTTGCTGACAAAATTGTTGAGACCTGTACCATTCGATAGGTCACTCTAGGTCTAGCAATGCGTTTTTATACGGGACCTTAACAATGTCTAGATTTCGAGATATAGGGCTTAAAAGTTACGCACTGCATGTCACACGATATTGAACCTTATACGATCGACTTAGGGTGCATTCGTAACATTAATAATAATAAATCTGAAGAGTTTGACTCTGAAACTACCAGTTTGATTAGAAAAATACTTATTGTATTAAAATTGTTGCATAAAATATTTTTTATAAAATAGAACACTCTTTATTATGTACACAATTTCACAATAATCTTAGACACCAATGACTGATTAAAAGGTGACGGAAAACATCTTGAGGAAACCTGGACTTTAAGTCTGAAATCGCCAACCCGCATAGAGCAAGCGTGGTGATTACACTCAATACTTCTTTGTATGAGAGGAGACCTGTGCCCAGCAGTGGGACGATGAAAAGATTGATGATGATGATGATGATGAAATGCACCCACGATACAGGAGAAATTCCTAGTGGTTCTATTATATTTCTGTTGTTTCTAGAATGTATGTTAAAATAGTCTCTGAATTAAGAATTCGAAATTGAAAACTATACAAATTTTATGTTGGCATTATTCTGCATCCATAGTATGCCAACACCGTCCCGTCTCTCTGTCAGAGGAAGACTACTAGGCAACATTTTAAATGTAGAAGATTCTACAAAAAAAAAAAAAAAATAAAAAAAAGTTTCGTAAACTATAATAGTTGTTTGGTATTTTTTTGCAGTAACAATAAATCATTAAACAATATTATGTTTTATTTTTTCAGATCTTCTCTACGAATATCTAAAATGGGTGCCAGTGTCAGGACACAACGAAGTTAGTTTGTTCTGGCCGCCATTGCAATAGTATTTAAATGTAAAAATATATGCTTATCTGCCCGTAAATTTTGTAAATAAATGTTATTTGAAGTAATAAGTTTCTTTAAATGTTCTGGTGTAAAAGTACTCTAAACCCGATCGAGAGCAGAGAAAGAAAATACACTATTCTGCAGGGTAATTGCGTAACACATTATCAGTAGCAATGGATTTCATTTTGGCAATTCAACAACATTAATTGCGTTATTTACGTTATTGAGCAATGGAATAACGAAAAGCTTCAAAATGATTCCAACTGATAGTAATGAAGTGTTACGTAATTGTGTGCTGCAGGGTAATTGCGTAACACACTATCAGTAGCAATGGAATTCATTTTGACAATTCAACAACGTTCATTGCGTCACTTACGTAGTTAATCTGACACATCTTTCGAACATAGGGAGCAATGATTTAGCAATATGCTTCAAATTGATTCCAATTGATAGTAATAGTGTGCTACGTAATGTGGGTGCTGGTCTGTAGGTTATTGCGTAACATATCGATACCGGGAAATTTCAATTGTCGTAAAGGGCATTTTACCGAAAATGAGTTATATACATATTTGAAATCAGCGTCGCAAGCTCTATTGATTGGTAGTTTAAAAAAAATTCTATCTTTAAAAAAAGGTCCCTTACGACCTGGCTTTCCAACATCTCTAGCGCGATTTATTTTACTATTTGGAATGTATCGTAAAAATATTTATCAATACGGGGCGTAAAGTCATGTTTCAATTATTTTAGAGGTCGTAAATCCTCATTTTTTATGTTCATTTTAACTTTTTATAGGACTAAGTCCTATACTCAATAGTTTTACAAAGGAGAATGCCTGTTTTGTTAGGAGATTTGGGCCCCCAGAAAAAGTTTGCGTGCCATGGTGGTTTTAACTTTATTTTGAAGAACTACAATTACCTTTTCAGATCCTGAAAATAATTTATAACTTTTCACCCTAGTTTCCGAGAATTATTGAATTTTTTCTGATGAAGAAATTGAGGTTATTAAACTATATTTTGTCAAAAACATTTTACATTAAAACAATAAAATATCTTTATTATTAATATTGATTCCCAAATGAAATAAAAACATTAGATATCATCTTTTCTTGCTAAATAATATATTAAACTGTTTACCTTGCAGTCAGCGGAAGTAGGTTTTGCTGGCACCAGTAGAAATAAATATACTTAGGGCTAAATTGGTTGGAGGCAAAGAGATTTAAGAAAAATAGAGCGGGCATTTGTCAAAATCGCTTAGAAAAACTGTGATCCCATGGCTCAGTTCCGCCATCTAGTACAATGTAGCAAAATTAGATCGACAATTGGAGACATCACATAGTAAAAACGAAAAAAGTTTATATAAAATGTATTCAGCTATTGTCCGGTAGATGTCCAGTGTGGTCTATGTTGCCAGATCCGATTTAATACCCTAGTATAGTTCAAATCGGGTAAATAAATATTGAAAAGTAAACAAATTAAGTGAAACTTGTCTTGTACAAACATCAAAAACTGTTTTAGAATTTTATTCGCTACTATTAATTTTCCGTGACACCGTCTATTGGCATTTTAGATGTGTTATGATTACGAATTATTATAACAATCAGTTTATTGCGATTTTTGAGTGTAATAGACTTTTTACGCCATAAAGCGCATTTTGTTTTGCAATTTTCGTTTGCATTTCATTTTTAGCAAAATTATTCTTTTTACACGTTTGTTTGCAAATATTTTTAAATGGCAATGTAAAAATCTGTGGTAGGGTTTGTATCAATTCGATATAAAGTTATCGATAATATTCAAATAAGTTACTACGACGATGTTTTTTCGCATTATGATAGCTTGAAACAAAAACAAAAAAATTGTAAGAAGCAGAAAAATTATAGGTAATTTTGAGTTTACAAGTTTCTTATTTATATAATTCTTTTAATATAATAGGCGTTAAAGGTTAAAATTATCGATTAGTACTGAAAATGTAAATAATTGTTTATTTTTTAATTTTTAACTAATTCATTTATAATCAATATATAGGAAGGTCGTTTATACCTTTGTGGTAGAACTCTGATCGGATCTAGACTGCACAAACTGTGTGAAAGCAGAACTGCCTCCTGGGAAGAAAACTTCTTATCACGTAGATAATTGTCCAAATCACGACAAAAATGGTAGTCTGCTGGAGCAAGACCTTTACCAGATAATGGTACGCCATTATCTTTAAAAACGGCAAAAAAAACACGGTTATTGTATGGGAGCCCGCCTTCAGTATTTATTTTATTTTCATTATTTATTTGTAATTTGAATATATAACCAAATATTTTGTGAACATTTTAAGCGTCTATCTGTTTCCGTTATTAATATGGAGCAAAAACGGCAAAAAATCATGTTTGTTGTATGGGCCCCCATTAAATAATAAAATATTTAAGGGACCCTTCAATATTTTATTATTTTTATTCTTAGTACTTGTTGTTACAGCGGCAACAGAAATCTCTGGAAATTTCAACTGTCTCGCTATTACGGTTTATGAGATACAGCCTGGTGACAGACGGACAGACGAACAGTGAAGTCTCATGAATAGGGTTCGTTTTACCTTTTAGGTACGGAATCCTAAAAATCACAAAGTAGCTCGCAATCTTTGTACTACATACAATATGTAAAGAAAACCCTGTCCGATCCGTGAAGGTATTGTTAGGTATCGATAACTGATTCTACTAATGCCTACAAAGCCAGCCAAAACTTAAAAAAAATATCCCCCTAAAAAAATAAGTATTATTTCGCAAAAAGAGGTAACTTAAAAAATGTGCGGTAGGCCATACAGGCGCGGGCGAAGGGGGGCAGGGCACGCGGTCGCATCGCTATTCGCTCAGAATTATACCGTCAAAAATAATGTTGTCACTTTTTAAAAAGTACCAAATTTTGGGGAAGTTGGAATTAATTCGCGGGAAAAAAAAGATTATTTCAAAATTCACTAGTATTGTTACTATGATGATTATGTAAAATTTCATATTATGTTATTTGATCATGTGTTTACCTAACCTTTATTATCCTTACGGGTCGGACAGGGTTTTCTTAACATATTGTATACGTACCTACATATTTTATGAATATATTTCATTATAAATAAGTTATATAATTTATGTACTTATCCACTTAACAGTAAATTTTATCCCAATTTTTACGTTTAAGTGGAAAAGACAAATTAATAACTTACTGTTTCATTTCTAATACAAGGTAACGATTCTTTTTTTTTTTCAATTTGATCGACAAGTCTTTCCAAAGTAGATGTCTTCTCTTTTAAAATGCATTGAGCATAATTTTGACGAAGCAGACGGAAGCCAATTTTCTTCTCTACGGTCTATCTGGACAAATCGTATCCACTTTTCCCCTACAACATTATTTTTATTCGGAAACCTAAAATAACAAAAACCTAGGTAAATAAATAGTAATTGTTCATTCAATTTTGTTTTTTAATATGACATGATTTTGTTTAAATAGAGTTAATAATAAATACACTAGAAATATAGCAATATTTTAAGTTTATTTAGCTATATTTGAAATGTCAATAAAATATAACAAAATGTTTTCAACTTAATAAGTATTATCGATAACTAAATCGATAAACAACATTACTACATCTCTACAAGAAAATAGTAAAACTACTCAACAATAGAGGGCGCTTATTACAATAATGGAAAAGTTTCTAGAACAATTTAAGAATTTATTTAAATTTGAAATACAGACGAAATATAAATAATTCATAGAAAAAGATTTTGAAGTTAGGTCCAGTCGTTTTACCATAACAAGATGTACAGTAATACAAAGCGCAACATAACATATTTCCTTAGAAAATATTTATTTTTGGTGGACACAAATACGTCTTGACGCGCAAACTAGACTGAGCGACTTTTGACCAGTTTGCCAGAAGTATTGGATTACGATTTTGTTCTTGATGTCCTGTCTATTGTAAATATAATTTTAATGTCTTTGGTTGGAGGAGCATGTGGCTACGTTACAACAGCCACAAGGAGATATCTTAAGTTAAGCTACTTGTTCAGATTGCACATGGGTGACCATCCATTACAAACTTCACCTGGATGGCTGCTAGTACATTCAAACTGTTGATACTGGGTGCATTATTTATACTTGTTACGAGTAGCTAGAATGCCGCAAGTGTGACAACCTCTTACCAGGAGGTAACATGTTATAACCCAGTGTATCAGGTGTGGAGGTCAGATGGGCAGTCACTCTTTGAGCAATACTGTATTCAGCTGCATCGGTTAGACTAAAAGCCGACCCCAAGATAGTTGGCAAAATGCTAGGTACCTAGTATACATATACGTGTATGTATGCCATATAGGACAGCATCTCCTGCAAGCGACAAAGTAAAATCACTGCCCTGCTACTTAGTAAGATCGCTGTGCCATCCATGATTAGCTGTAGTTTATTTAGAAAGGGCTTAATTATAAAGGAGTTTAAAATATAGTAAATGCTATACAGATGTTTAATAAGAAAAAAAAAAACAACCAATTAAAATAATAGACATTTATTCTTCAAGGAATTTATTGTCTAGAAATTGTGCTGGAGCGCTTATATCATTAAAACGACTTATTCCTAACGATTTATTCCTAAATATCGAGGAACAAACTGTTCATTTAAACAATTTCTCACAATGTTAATCTTTTTTTCCAATGTGGATCTTGGCATTTTAAAAAGAGTTGATAGTCTTTGATTACTGTCACCTGTTCTGAGTTTTACTAAAAATATACTGAGAGCAACAGAAGGATTTGGAAAGTGATTGTATAACAAAGGATTACAATTTAAAAGTTCATTGAACTGCTCTGCAGTAAGTCCTAACCAATAATGGCATAAATGAGAATCCATTGAGTTTATGTCATTAAAGTCTAACTGTCTCTCACTCAGTAGCTTTTTCAAGTTTACTGAAAATATCATCTACTTGAAATCCAGTAAAATCGGAATATGGTGCTTCTAGTTCATCCCAACGATTGCTATTTAAATGATATCGGCAAATTCTTGCAGACAAGGGAATATACACTTTATAATTTAATAAAAGAACTTCCTTTAAAGTACCTGGTACCAATAGACGTTCAATATTCGCACAACCAGGAAATAGGCAATGACGTGAACTTGCCGATTCCCGTTTATACTTTTGTGAGTTAATCTTTGAAAATGATTGACTTAATTGTTGTTCCTGAGGTGATGTTGGTTGTGGAACCAGCGGTGGCAGTGGTGATGGTACAGGAATCATCGTATCTGTAATTATGTTTCCATCCATGATACCAGTCTCCGGTGCAGACTCCACAGTGTGTTGGCTACTGCCAGCAACGGGTTGCCTCTGGACTTGTCTTGATGCAGCCGCCCAACAAGGAAGACAAACTCGTTCCAAATGCAACACCTAAAAACAAAAATATTATATTTAGATACTTGATATTCATTAATATTTAATTAGTTCAACACACATACATACGCATTCATACATTAAGTTTAAATAAATAAATAAGAATAAACACTTACGTGATGTGCTGGTGTCCATCTTAGTATAACATTCCTTTGAGGACAATCTTGACTGACTCTATGAGTTCTACGACTTGCTATTAACAAGCCACATGCATAGCATATGTTTAGGTGTCCAAGAGCAGCAATACAAGTGACAGATTTGTGTTAGATGCTGTCTGGTTTTGTAATAATACAAAACATTCCACAAACAGGATGTCATCAGACGATATCTGTAAAAAATGACAAAATAAAATGTAAGTTAGTTTAGATAGTTAACTAATGAAGTCATATAAAATACATACAAAGATTATTTAAATTCAATTTATTACCTCACATCGATTTTGGTAAATACCTAATTGTAAAGATTTTTAGATAGAATTTTTAGACAACTTTTAGGTAAAAAGACATGCTAAGATTGTTTACATTTAGTTAGCTACCTAAACCGATACACTGTAGTTAATATGCACATTACTTCATGTGCTTAAAATCCATTATAAAATAGTTTTTCCAGAAATGATAGATTATAGTAAATGTATTATCCTCATTTATTCATTGTATAAGCCCCGCACGATGATATTGCGATTGGCGGCCATCTTGGTGACGTAGTCGAACTCGCTCCGTCGGTACCGTTAGCAAGTTCAGTCCGCGCTTATCCACTTACGCACATCGAATATTTTTGTTAGCTTTTTGTTTTTGTTATCCTGTTTTATTATTGTTCTTGAGTTTTGTTGTTTAGTTTTGTTAGCTGTTACTCGTTTAAATGAGTAAGAAATTAATTAACAGTCGTGCTCGTGAAATTATAATTTATTTATCCATTATTTTTATTAGTGTCCACTTTAGTGGACAATTATTTTGTTAAAGAGAAAAAGGACTGTAAGTTAGTTCTTGAAAGTATAAACCGTGCTTTAAAAAGTGCTTCGGACACTACTGAGGACATTTTAATACCGAAGCAACTGCTAATAGTTATTAAAAATATTTTGCAAAATTCTACCAAAGTCACGGAGCGTGTGGCATGTGCCACAGGCGTTGCAAGAAATACTGTGACAAAATTGACCGAGAGCATGAGTCAGAAACAGCCAGTGGCAGCAAAATGAGAACTCTTACTAAACGAAAAAGACAAAAGAAGGAATATTTCGGCATGTATACGAGAGCATGAGTCAGAAACAGCCAGTGGCAGCAAAATGAGAACTCTTACTAAACGAAAAAGACAAAAGAAGGAATATTTCGGCATGTATACGGTGAGGAGAGAAATACCCACAATGCGCAAAATATTGGCGGCATCAAAAGTAGACCTTAATTATACTGGTAGTGAAACTACATTAAGAAAAATAATTAAATGTGATTTAGGCTACCAAAAAAGACTGGCTCTAATTGAAAGACCACAAATTCAAGCGTGGAGGGCTAAATATTTACGACGTATGAAAGAAAATGACTCGCTTGGTACTAACAAAAGACCCGTTATTTATCTCGACGAAACGTGGATACACGCACACTTTACGGTAAAAAAATGTTGGCAAACAGCAACCGATGTCGGAGTGAGATGGAACGACAGCCCCGGCCGCGAATGGATAATAGTTCATGCGGGAAGTTAAAGCGGTTTTGTTTACAATGCCCTTTTAATGTTTAAAGCAGACACCAAAACGGGGGATTACCATGATCAAATGAATGCTGAGAATTTCATCAACTGGCTTACAGAAAAATTAGTACCCAACATACCACGCAACTCCATAATTGTGATGGACAACGCCCCTTATCACAGTAGGGAAGAGAATAGGCCACCAAGTATGAACAATAAAAAAACAGTTGATGGTTGAATGGCTACAAGCTCACGACATCGACTTTTCCAACGACAGTACAAAACCTGAACTGTATTTATTAATTAAACGGCACAGACCGGCGAAAATCATAAAATTGACAATTTATTAGCTGGCAGTGGCCATGAGGTCGTTAGATTACCACCCTACAACTGCGACCTCAACCCCATTGAGTACATCTGGAACCTGGTAAAGATGAGGGTGTCAGAAAAGAATGTGGAGCAGTTGGAAAGTCGCATTGAAGCTCTGACGTTGGAGGCGTTGGCGTCAATTACTCCAGGTGACTGGCGAAAGGAAGTTAATCATGTTAAACGGCTTGAAGAGGAATATTGGAATAAAGATCGAATAACTGACGAGTTATTTGTCATAAATACGGCAGACGACAGTGAATCATACGACAGACACAGAAAGCAGTTCTGATTTGGAAGACTATATGAGTGGAATTGAATAAATAGGGTAAGATTATATTGAATTACATATAAACATTTTTTTACATACTATCCTGGTTTTATTTATAAGCTGATAGATGTAGGTACTTAGTAATTAAAACATGACTGCTACACAGTGGACTCTGGTTCAATTCCCGCTCGCAAATTAACAGAAATGTAGTTAATAAAAATTAGTATACATGTAAGAAAAATATATGAATAAGTATATTTTTCTTACGTCTACAAGAATTATTTCCTTGAAATTTTTAATAATGAAACTTTATTTGTCAGAATATGGATGAGTAGGTATAAAGAGTGTATGTATAATAAAATTATAAAATACAAATAAACCCTTAACCCCAGTTTATTAATTTTGCATTTAACATTCTTTTGCTAGCTGTCCTTTTGCGTGACAGATGACGTCACAAAGCTGTTATTGTGACAAGGTTCCATCGCAATATCATCGTGCGGGGCTTATATATACCCACATTTTTTATTATTTCAATAAAAATAAAAAACATTTAATAATAAATGTATTATTATTAGGGAATAATTAGGAGTATATCCAGAAGATACTCGTAAGTCTAAGGTCAATAACTACCTAAAAAGTTCAAATAATTATGTGAATCTACCTTTTTGCAATATGCCGACAACATCTATAACTATTGTGTGCACAACAGCGAATGAGAAGTTAGCAGCCTTAATAAGGTTTTTTTTATTCGGTGGGTAAAAATCATCTTGTATGACTTCTCTCGCTCTTGGGCGGAGCGAGAGGGCATGTCAGACTCTTACTGACTAAAAAACCCACCCCGTTCCATCTTTGCCTTTAGTACCGGGACCAGTCTTTACTTTCGTAGTCCAGCCCCGGCAGCCTTAATACGGTAAGTATTTCAACTTTTTGTCAACTGTTAATTTCGGATTTAGGTAGAGGAAACAATACTCTTAGATATTTTCAATTCAAGATGGCTTTTTGGTTGGCCAATTAAGCATCCTAATTGTTCTTAAAAATATTGTTAATAACACAAACTTACCAATGTAGGTGTTACCCAGGATCTCAGAAGGATAAGCATTGGTTCATCTATTTCTTCGATTTGACGTCTACGAAGATTAGGCGCTAGACGTAAAGAGCAATTAACACACCGGCGAGACAAAGAGTAGTTTACTCGACTTCTACCAGGTGCAGACATTTTTCCGGAGTAAAACAAAAATATCACTTAAAATCGAGTCAATTTGCTCACTTATCACTAAAACAAGAGTCCAATGCTCACTTAAACTAAATAAGAGTCAATTTGCTCACTTATCACTAAAAAAAAAAACAGTCCAATGCTCACGAGTCTATGTGCTCACTTATCACTAAGAAAAGAGTCCAATATCTCAAAAAAAAACATAACATAATTGGTTTTCGGTGAGCTAAAATCATCTAAGTGACAACCCCTGCCTTTGGGTGGATTGGAAAATAATGTCAGACTTTTACTGACTATTGTAACTTCATCTTGGCACTTTTAGTGACCTGAATAGAAATATATTTTATCGATATTTTCAATCGATCACCTCGTTCATTTAAATGAGATAGTCTGTCGTCTACCTGGCAACATTCAGGTTAAGTTATAATGGCGGAACTAGCTTAGATTCAATAAAATAAATATTAATTATGTTTTTCAATGCTATAGTACAAGAAATTCTGAAAAAAAAATAGTTAGTTTTATAAAATTACGACTTGATTTTTAATAAGAAAATATTCTTGACACTCTATCACAAATTAGGGGCCCATCGGGTGGCATTCTCCTTTAATGGTCAAATAATTACCACTTCAACTTATTTGACCATTTATTGACTAACATAGAAGAAAAATTATGTTTTACCGAAATTTGCAATCGTTGTCCAATGGTTAGAATATTATTTAACTACTAGCGATCAGCGCCATCTGCCGGGCTGATTTGTGAATCTAAACCATCCAGGTCACCACTCAAACGCATACAGAAAAACTCATTAAAATCGGTCAAGCCGTTTAGGAGTTCAATGACATACACACGTACAGCAGAATTATATATATAAAGATTGGGTTGTATCCCAAAAAATAATTTAATGTCCATCAGATAAATTTATAAAAAATATTGAACACGTATTTTTTATTTTTTCTTTCATTCAAATACTTAGGAAGATATATTGATTTGAAATGTCGCATGACGTCACGCCGTGATACAAAATATACCACGGCGTGACGTAATTAGCCCCCACTCCGTAACTTTAATTCGCTATATCTCAGTAGTTTTTGGTAATTTCGACAATATAAAAAATACGGGTCTTAATTTTTTTTTATTATCTATAAGACGGACTAATTATTTTTTTATTATCTATAAGACGGACTAATTATTTTTTTATTATCTATAAGACGGACTAATTATTTTTTCGGTTTTCATACCTTGGATACATCCGTATTGAAGTTAACTACGGATCACAAAACGGGCCTAAGTTTCATAATAATAAAAGACTGAAAATACTGATCATTTAATTAATAATTTAGAATGTAGTTTTTTGAGTTATAATCTCTTGAGGGCAAATATTGTTATTATTTTGGTTATTTTAACTTTACTATTATGTTCAAGTCTGTTCTGTTGTTTGAGTTTCATTAATAATTGTTAAACAATAGTAATTTGTTTACTGATTATTAAAAATAAACAGTATGTTTATCATTTATTACTAATATGAAATTTAACCCTTTCCTATCTGACGGTACTAATTTGTACCAGGTTATTCCCCGTCCATTATTTCGACAATACGAGCACGAATTACGTATTTGATACTGACGATCTTTTCAAGTACCACTACGCTAGCCAATCACAGTGATTTATTTCAATTTTGCTTATTTACTACCAGCCAGTGACAGTTTCAAATTTCCAGCTGTCTTGGATTTGAGTACTGCGGATTGGTTTTGTTTTCGGAAATATTTCAAAATAGAACAAACGAGGTAAGTGTTAATGTTTTATATTATTATATTAGATTATAGTTTTAACTATACATTTAGTATTGTTTTAGATTATATTTTTAAATTTTAGTGGTAAAATAAACATAAAAATGAACGAGGACTTATAAGTACCGCCAGTGACTTTGGTTGACAAAAAAAGTTAATTAGATCGAATATATTATGATATTGGTTTATCATATATTTTAGATTTTTATAATGAATATTGCAAATAATACGGCTTTGACAGAAGCCTTACTTATGGAAGATCTTCCAGATTGTGCCGATACTTCAGATGTGGAATTATCTGACGAAGAAAATATTCTTGAAGAACAACTACCCTCGACTAGCAATTTTGATGAAAATGGAGTGGAAAGTATTTTCGATTTGAATAGTTTCCTAGTATAATTAAGTGGATATTAATATAATCAACACGTGAATTTAATATGTAGTTGCTATAAGGCAACTATAGGTTTGTATAAAGGGTAAGATCGGGACGTCTAATGGCCAAAATGGTTCCATAGTATCACTGAATCTCGTCTACATTTCTTAAATGTATAAAAATTAAAGACATAAATAAATGTGTATATAATTTAGTTGTGGTTTTATTTTACTCACCTTTACCATTTATGAGACCACCGCGCTTCACGAACATAGCGGACTCCGCGTACACAACCTCTAGTCTCAGTAGTACGGTTGTTTGTCCGGCCCCGGACTACTGATACCAAAAAAGTCTCATTAGTACGGTTATGACGTCAAACCGAACTGTTGAGCCTATAGCTGTAGTTTGGTTAGTGGCAGGCGGAACAATTTTTACTCCTTAACCGGACTACTGATACTTTTTAAGTCACATTAGTTCAGTTTGACGTCATAATCGTACTAATGAGACTTTTTTGGTATTATTAGTTAGGGGCCGGACAAAACAACCGTACTACTGAGACTAGAGGGTACACAACAGTGCTTTATGTTTTACTGAAGTTTGCGTACCATAGCACGGCGTAGCGGCCAAAGTGAATCGACACAACCGTTACGGGATAATCTCTTATCCTATAACCCATGCGAAATCTGTTTTCTAGAACTTAAAATTGGTATTTACTTCTGAAAATGTGTTTAGCAGTACCTTGCTGACACATGGCACTAATGTGAAAATTAACTGCTATTGTATGTACTGCAACTTGATTAACATAATAACACAGCGTCAAGCCGTATACAGAAAGAAAGTTGGAGACTTATAAGCGCTTACCGGCGCTTGGCAGCGCTGGCAACCCGAGCAGGAAAATATTTATGTGTGCGTTCGCGCAGCGGAATGTTGTTGAATTTAAAGATTTTAAATATGCAGATATTTAGTGTATGACGTCGTGTAATTGTGTATGGTAAAAAAAATTTGTGCGTGTAGCCATTGTGGAGAAATTCACCAAAAACTGATTCCGCTGGGCGAACGTTGTCCTGGCGGAACTTTTTTAATCCATTGACTTTAGAAAAAAGAGATGTGTCCAAAAATTAGTGTGTATTTGTGTGTAATTGTGTATGTATGAATAAAATTTGTGCATGCATAGACTTCGGAGAAATTCAAGTTTCCGCTGCGCGAACGTTTGGCCATTAGCTAGTTTTCATATAAAGCGCTTACATAGAGAGCTGTAGATTTTTACATACGTTGTTTTGAATTTGTGCATATTTGTGTACAAAACAGATTTAGAAAAAATCGTAGGGCTAAAAAGATAAAAATATAAACGTAAAACACGCTTTTTAGGTCATAGTTCTTAAAGTATGCACTTTGGGGTCTAGATTTTCACGTTTATACAAACCTTGTAAGTGTCTGCAACATATTGCCAAATATCAATGATGTTCCTTTAGTAATTAAAGAGATATAGGACAATTTACCATGACAAAATCACTGTTTACAAAGCAGTCAAATATCACGACATTCTAAAGGAACTGCATGGTAAAATGTATGCCAATAATTAGTGTATTCATTCAACTATTCACATGCAAAATTTCATGTCATTAAATTCAGTAATTAAAGAAAAACAATTAAAATACTGACGATGCATCGAAAACCTACATAACCCGACCAAGTTCGGATAGCTATAAAAAAGCGACCGTGCCATATATCATAAGAACGTTCTTAACCTTCCAT
Source organism: Sesamia nonagrioides (assembly GCA_017933935.1). Lineage (NCBI taxonomy): Eukaryota > Metazoa > Arthropoda > Insecta > Lepidoptera > Noctuidae > Sesamia > Sesamia nonagrioides. Next base: position 592,874 of record JADWQK010000998.1, on the reverse strand, counting down.
TAAAGTATTTATTAGTATGGCACAGTTGCGTACACAAGCGTTAGGTAAAAATAAAACAATTGCATTTCTTTATCTTTAAATTAATTCAAAATCTTTAAATTCAACAACATTCCGCTGCGCGAACGCACACAATATTTATTTGAACGCGCGCCGAAAAGCACTGAACGGTGCCGGCAAGTTTCAACCCTGCCATTTAAAATTAAAAACAACTGCGACAAGTGCATTTGCTTCAACCTGCTTCCTTGTGTAGAACGGACCAGCGCTGACAAGTGTTGGTAAGCGCTTTTAAGTTATAATATAAGCTTTCTTTCTGTTTACGGCTTCAGACTGTACTTGTACTGTCTGAAGCCGTAAACATAAGGGAAGTAAGGGATGAGTATATTCTGTTGCAATAAAGAATCAAGTTTTATTTTATATAATATACTAGCTTTCCGCCCGCGGCTTCGCCCGCTTGGAGTTCGGTTATATCGCGCCTTTTAGATTTCCCTCGGGAACATCAAATTTTTCCGGGATAAAAAGTTTTAAAATTTAAAAGACAATCATTAGACCCTGAGAAAGAACATAGGCTATGTTATGTTCTTTCTCATGGTCTAAAGATTGTCTGTGCCAAATTTCATCAAAATCGGTTGAGAGGTTTAAGCGGGAAAGCGTAACAGACAGACAGACAGAGTTACTTTCGCATTTATAATATTAGTATGGATTTCCAATTTCATGTTGGCTTCCGTACATAAAAATTAACTTACCTAATGATATGTTTATATACAGTCGACATCATCGTGAGCACCGGTGATCTTAAAAAGCTAAAGTCACTTTACATTTATTTTTTCCATCAATTATTTTGTCTTTATAGTAATATGGTTATTTTTGACTTTAGTTTTATTAATGAACGATTTCTCCAAATAAGCTAAGACTGTTCTAATAATTATTGTTTGAGTTTCAATAACAACAATTTAAAAAAATAGTAAGTACATAGATAAGTTTATTAGATGATTACTCTAAAACTGAGTTGTTTTTAGCAGCACAACAATTACTGGTGATTAAAAAGTTGCATTAAATTGTATTTAAATATCGAGTTCCTATTAGAGTAACTATTGTAATACTTTACTATTTATTTGAATAATAAATAAAACATAATAAAAATACATTTTGTTTCACTTGATTGTACTAGGTAGAGGTACCTATTATAGATAATTATTTCTATTTAGGGCTTTCGGTTTTTTGTTCCTTTTACCACCTTAGTTTTTGATTTAATTGACATATACTACCCACTGATGATCAAAAATAGTCCTTTACGACATATCTGACTTTATCAATACCAATTTTTCGTGGCTGTAAAGTACTTCAGTTGAATTTTTTTGTGCTGTAAAGGACTCTCATTTTGGTAATTAATTAAGTGTGGTTTATTTTGTTAATTTATATGGATAGCACACGATAAAATAGGGTTTCTTTTGACATCATGATTAAATAAAAATAAATAGCCCTTTGTTTGAAAGAGATATAAGAAAAAAACAATTTCTTTTTTTGTTTTTCGGCTATACTGTAAACTCGTGTTTTGTCCTTTACGACAATTGAAATTTCCGGTATCGATATACCACTAATAGCAGTGAACTTCATTTTGACAGTTTAACAACATTTATTGACCTGTTTCGATCTCGGTCTCGGCATTTTCGGCTACAAATCCAACCGAGATATTTGTCTCGGTTCTCGACTTTTTTCGAATTCGAATTATAGCCGAAATTCTCGGTCATGACCGAGACTGTAAATAGTTTTCTTAGAGAGCCAAAACTGCAAAGAAATGGTAATATTTTTGAGTACCTATTGGTTTTGCACCTTATAATGTGCTTAGGCCTGCGGCATGATAAGTTTTTATCCAAGTTTATATCTACGCCGCCTACTACCGTACAAGTGAACGACTGTTTACCAAAGCTGTACATTTACGACGATTTATGACCAGAGGCTCTTTGATGGGCGAAAATTCAGAAAAAATACTGTTATATTGAAATATAACAGTAGTATAATACATAATCAGCCTATAATGTTCTCACTCCTGGGGCACAGGCCTCCTCTCGATGAGAGGGAGTGGGCGGTAATCTACCACGTGGGTCCAGTGCGGGTTGGTAGATGTCACATCCTATCTTCGAAGTTTTACCTCTGGGATATGGCGGTTTCTTCACGATATTTTCCCTCACCGTTTTGAGAGCAGTGGTGATGAAATATTTACACAGAGTAAAGCGCCTGACTTCGAACGTACGACCTACAAATTGTAAGCCGCGGCCGATACTACAAGGCGACCACTGCTCTAATGATTGGAATATGATGTTATTTAACTTTGATTCTTAAAACAGTTCATTTTAAGCAATTTTAATTTTCTGTTCTCGCACTCGGCCGAGAACAAGAGTCCTATTCGGTCAAGCTTTAAATTTAAATGGAAATGAACAGAAGATAATAGAAAAATTCTAATGGAAATATACATGAGGTAAGTTATCTACGCGCGTTTATTTAGTTTTATTATATTAAATAAATTACTTCTCCCACTTATGGTACCACCTATATACTTACATAACATAGTAAATATATAATTAAATAATTAAAAATAAAATCTGACTATACTTTTAGTAACAACTGACATAAATGCAATACTCAGTCAGCACCTTATTTGCCTACCTTTTTGATGAATGTTTCTAATCCATGTTTATCTATGTCCTGAAAATGCGCCTGCTCAACAACGTAAATAACGCAATGAATGTTGTTGAACAGTCAAAATTAAAACAAATGTTATTGATAGCGTGTTAGGTACTATTTATATTATGTATTGTGTTGTGCTTCCATCAACCAATCCGCAGAAGAAACAAAGTCACCTAAACAGCTTTTCGAATCGCTAAAATTAAATGGCAGTGGGCGGGTCACATTGCTCCGAGAACCGATGGTTGATGGGGCAGTAAGGTTCTGGATTGGCGGCCACGTACTAGAAGACGCAGCGAAGGAAATCCCCCAAGGTACACCGATGACCTGGTGAAGGTCGCGGGAAGCCAATGGATGCGGGCAGCACAAGATCGGTCATTGTAGAAAGCCTTGGGGGAGGCTTTTGTCCAGCAGTGGACCTCTATAGGCTGAAGAAGAACACACAACACACAAACACAACACAACACAACACAACACTATCTGTTGTGTTGTGTCGTAACCAGTTCTAGTCAATCAAAACTATTTAGTACTAGCTGTTGCCCGCGACTCCGTCTGCGTGTTGATATAAAATAAGCGCCTGTTAAAATAACGGGAGTAATATGTACGTCCGCGTTTGCCCCCGTTTTCGCAACATTTTTTGTTACTGCTCTGCTCCTATTGGTTATAGCGGGATCTTTTATAGCTTATGTCCTTTCTCAGGCTCTAGACTATCTGTGTACCAAATTCCATTACATTCGGTTCAGTAGTTTTGGCGTGAAAGCCGGGCAGACAGACAGATACTTTCGCATTTATAATATTACTATGGATTTAGCGTAGTCCTGCAAATTTTGTTATTTCAGAATATGTATACCTCGGGCAAACGTTGCAATTAGGGAAAAACAACTTCGAGAAGGAGGCAAATAGAAGGATCCAGCTGGGATGGGCAGCATTTGGTAAACTTCGTCGGGTATTTTCGTCGCCCATACAATAATGTTTGACGTACTCTAGATCGTTTTCACCTTAAATGTTGCCGATCCATTATGAAGATCAAATGGTCTGACAGAGTGCGAAATACCGAAGTCTTGCGACGAGCCAATGTTGGTGGCATTGAGGCTTATTTAATGCGTCGACAGCTTCGGTGGTGCGGACACGTATCACGTATGGCGGACGAAAGAGTGGCGAAGCGCATCTTCTTCTCGGAGCTGAAGGAAGGCAAGCGAAAGAACGGCGGACAACTCCTCCGGTTCAAGGATGTTTTAAAACGACTCATGAAGAGATGCAATATAGAACCCTCTGAATGGGAGCGTTTTGCAGCAAAACGGTCAGAATGGCGCAGAATGGTGTACGGACAAGTACGCGAGTTTGAGGAGCAGCGCAAAGCTGACCTCGATGCCAAACGCGACCAATTAAAGGCTCGCCCACCTGCTGCCATCATATACAACTACGTCGACGGCGTGCTTACGTGCCCTCAGTGTGCACGAAGTTTCGCCGCCAAGATAGGCTGCATAAGCAATCTTCGGGTGCATGAGCGTCAAATCATCGGCTAGGAGTCGAAGTGGTCACCGTGGCCGAAATCGGTCGGGAACATCATTATCAATGTTTGAAGAATCAAAATCTTCAACCAGTGCGTCCTACCCGTCATGACTTACGGAGCTGAGACGTGGACACTATACGGTCAGACTAGTCCATAAGTTTAAAGTCGCTCAGCGAGCTATGGAGCGGGCTATGTTGGGTGTCTCTCTTAAGGACCGCATCAGAAATGAGGTGATCCGACAGAGGACCAAAGTCACCGACATAGCTGAGAGGATTAGCAAGCTGAAGTGGCAATGGGCTGGTCATATATGCTGCAGGGCCGACAATCGCTGGGGTAAACGAGTCCTCGAGTGGAGACCGCGTCTCGGCAAATGTAGGACGCCTTCGGGCGAGAAGGAGCGACGACATCAAAAAGGTTGGCGTGCCATCGAAGAGGCCTATGCCCACCAGTGGACGAGTAGAGGCTGATGATGATGATGATGATATAGTCCTGAAAATATTCTTTTAATTGGTTAATCGCAAGTCACAACACAATTATGTGGCTATGGCCTTACGTAATTACCTACACTGCTGGTTAGGCCTTGCGGACCGTATGTATATATATTTATTTATTTATTCTTTCGCACACATGACATGTACATTGGCGGACTTAATGCCTTAGGCATTCTCTACCAGTCAACCCCAGGTGGTGAAGAGATAAGATGGTAGGTGCTTTAGCTTGAAAGAAAATAGTCGAGAAAAAAAAAGCCCCTATAATTATTAAAAAATACTTAAATAAGCTAAATATATATACATACTATTACCAAAATATATACTTATAATATATACATATAAAAACTAAAATTTGGGAGAGGGGTGTAGCAATAACTCTACGCTAGTTGTTGCGAAAATAACTCTGCCATTTCCGCTTAAATGCAAACCGACTGGCGGCCATCCTGATATCAAGAGGAAGAGCATTCCATAGAAGAATGGATTGAATGTGAAATGAAGAATGAACAAAGTCAGAGGTATGTGAAGGACAGAGTAAGAGGGGATTGTTAGAAGAACGCAGATTCTTAGAGTGTGAAGAACATAAATATTGGAAGTGAGTCACAAGATAAGAAGGAGGAGTGGGTGATATAAGAAGGGAGAAAAGCGTGGTCAAGGCGCGCAAATTTCTTCTCTGACGAATGGGCATCCATTTCAATTCAGACCTGTAGCACGACACATGGTCATGTTTCCTGAGATTGAATATGAACCTGATCCCATTGTTGAGCAATCTATCAAGCAATGGGATCAATATTGTACTCCTACTTATCTGCTACTGTTTGATAAAAAAAAGTAGATCAATATTAGAATCTGTCCACGCCTTGTTTATTTTAACGTTCATGGATTACAAAACAGCCATATTCAAAAGATTAAAATAATGCCTACATAACCCACTTGGAGATAAATCTAATCAGACAAATAGGTAACTTGCAAGAATATATCACTAGGTGTGGCAGCTACTGATTGGAAGTTAGTCCAGTGATTATGGGTGCAAATGGACTTGATAACGAGGGCCCCTTAGCAACAGTCTTTTAACGTCGAGCGACGAGATTGTGTCCCTATAACCTAAATTTATAATGATAATAATAGGTTTATTGAACCATATACATGCCGCATATCCACTCGTAATGCAGTTATATACCAACCAGTACGAAGTGAGGGCAAATCAGTTGAAAGACAACCAGAAAAATTTCCCAATGTATGACTTCACATTCTGTAACTTCATTTACATTTTTTATACTTTGTATGGTTGTCTCTTATTATTGAATAAAGTTTATGATTTATGCCAAGACTTCATAAACCGTTTTTTTTGACAGGATAGCTAAGATGAATGTCACGCTTATTTTCATTGAACTTTTAAATTATTTATAGTGTCGTTTACTAAATAAAAGCGCTTGATTTATGTAGTAAAAAGTGCATTCAGTGAATAATTCATAAAGAACATTGAAATATCGCAGCATAGTGGCCACATCATGGCTTTGCATCAAATCTCTTCGTAGTCGGTTAACGCGGCCGTTTTTTCAACTGTCATTGGCGATATCCGCCATTATTGTGAAATATTTTTTTTTAAAGAATTTCTATAATTTGTTACGCGTGTTATTGGCAAATATAGATTAAAAAAAATATGTAAAACTGACTTTATTACATAAACTAGTAATATTTATTAGCGCCGCCTCGTGCAGGGATGCAATACGTTCTAAATAAAATAAACATGTTCCTACACTTTTTTTTAACACTTACGGCTGATTTTTTTGACTGGCAGTGTAAAGCCCACAAGTGTGTTGGAAAATGTTATCATTAGTTAATTACCATACAAACAGAAATTATTATCAATAAACGCAAGACGACGCCGCGTCACTGCAGGTGGGGATGAGCGCGCGGCGCGTTGATTATAGTTTTATTGGGATAACAATAACAAACTCATAAATTTGTGATTTTTCATTAAACTTTTTGAAAGGAGATGTTTCAGAAATGTATGGAGCCTGGGCCAGCACATTGTACAATTAATGCTAGGTAAAGTTACGCTACAGTTAACTCTTTTTAATGTTAATTGCCTATATATTATTTTGGCTTAGTTTTTATACAGATTCAATTTAACTCGGCCAAGGAGTGCAACACAACTACTAATAAATATGGTGGTCAACAATAAGCGAAATAAGATTTTTGACAGTGACATTTGATTGACGTGTCGTGAATCTAAGGCTATCGTATGTATATTATCTACCACATGACTGCGAAAAAAAACAAAACATCAATTCCGAACATACGGCCCATTAAATAAACACAATCAACACTCGACACGAACACAACGGGAAAATAGAACTGTCAAAGTCGCCAATCAAACGTCATAACCAGTATCATGGCTACCTTAGTAAGGGTTATCTCACTAAAAAAACGTTTCAAATCATTAATTTTATATACAATCAGCTGTAGAAGTCCATTCCCACCTTAAAGACTACTATCGCCTGCGCTAAACCGGCCACGCACACTAACGCATTATTTTTATTATCGCAGTCTTCATCTTTCTTTAAAGTAATGCAAAATTTCGTTACTTCATTTGCTAAGGTGGCTGCCAGGAAACTTGGCGTTATCGCAAAGGTCCGGCAGTACTTCACACCTGGGCAGTTTCTAATGTTATACAAAGCACAGGTCCATTCTTGTGTGGAGTACTGCAGCCACATTTGGGCTGGTGCTGCCAAGTGTCACCTGGCCACTTTGGATTCAGTGGAGAGACGTGCAAAGAGGCTGATTGGTGACCCTGATCTAACTCGAGTTGGTCTCCAAAGCCTAGAGCACAGGCGTAGAGTAGCCAGCCTTTCGGTGTTCTATGGGATGCATTTCGGGGAGTGTGCGATGGAATTGCATGATTTAATTCCCCCATCTCCGTTCCACCAGCGGACGACCCGTCGTACGGCGAGTTTCCACCCTTACGTTGTTAACACCTCTACGATCCGGACGAAGCGTTTCGCCTCCTCCTTTATACCGCGTACATCGAGGGACTGGAATAATTTGCCAGCGGCGGTGTTTCCGTCGGACTACAATTTGGGTGTCTTCAAGGCTAGAGTGAATAGGCTCTTAATAAACTAGTGCGCTTTACCATCAACGATTGCGTCACTGCTTACCATCAGGCAGGATTGCGGTCAAGCGCTAGTTTATATTTAAAAAAAAAAAAAAAGTTAAGTTAGCGGCCGCACTTAACAATGGTCTATCATAAGCGAGCGATTGTGGGTTCGATCCTTAATAACGGCAAATCTTTTTGTTGTTTCATATAATTTAAAATTATGATAACTAATTTGTATTTTAAAATAAAAATGTTTGCAAATAATATTTAAACGAATAGGAAAATTTACTGAATATTTATACCAAAATAGGTTTTATTATATGTTTTAGTTTACTATAGATGTAATATAATAAATAATATAATGCAATATATTATAAAGTTATATATTATTCGGTATAGATATACTTATACTAATAAATGAAACAAACGTTGAAATAGCAGCATTGTAATATTTTATATAAAAGTAATCCTTGACAAACTTATGATATTATTATGGTAAAAAATATAAAAAACATTTTTGGTTTTTAGATATGAAAGTTATAGTATTTTTTATTAAAGTAGTATCATTAAAGAGGTTATAGCTTAATTATTCATTTTCTTAAAGAAAAGAGGATTGAAGCTTAACCTGAATATTATTACAATCATAAAATAATCTATACTTAGAACACAAAACAGTGCTTATTACATTTACAATTTTTTTGCGTGTATAGCATGCCATCCTGCAGTGCCTTTTTTCGGAGTTTGAAGGCATGAGATTATAATCTTCAAGCGATTTTTTAGTTCAAAAGTAAACGAACTTATTTCTTATCGAATTCCGAAATTATTGTTTTTATAATTTACCAAAAGTAATTTGTATTGAAATTGCAAAAGGCGACATCTGTTAGCCATTAAGCCAACCGAACATATTACTGTCACTTAGCTAAATTACTTGACGAGTTGATTTAGAGTCCGTTATTACGATATATAATGACATATATTTAAAACACTTTGTAGGACACTTCTGCACTGTGATTGTTATAAATTTTTTTTTTTTTTTGTTTAGGTCGATAAGTCTCCACCAGTATCGCCAGTTTATTTTTAAACCACAAATGCAACCTCTCTTCTTCGCAAGATTCAAAGGTTTATTCAACGGTAAATTTTGTTGTTTCGTTCCACTTGTCTCGACACATAAGCCACCTTCGTCCTCCAACCTCTTGACTTTGGCTTACAGTATTTCTCTAAAACAATAACAAATTTATTACACACTTTCAACAAGAGATTGGTTTGCACCTTACCCAAATAATAATAAAAACAACTTACACAAAAGCCGGTTTCATATTATGATATTTGAGATATATTGCTGCATATGCCTGCATATTGATTAAAAAAGTAAAACTAATAACACGAACTCGTAACTATACGTTCACCAACCAACAACAGCTAAGTAATATTATTTGAGTTATTGTAGTTAATAATAGTTATTGTAGGTAGTGGAATATTTTTTTGTTCAGTTTGTTTCAAATTTACCGTCATCTTTTTATAATGACTCTAATATAGAAAAAATCTTAAAATAAAGTATCATCGTTAAGTTGCGGATCGGTATTTTTACCCGACTACGGCAAAGCAAAAGGAGGGTTATGATTTTGACAGGCTATGTATGTATGTATGTATGTATGTATGTATGTATGTATGTTCATCTGTTCCCTCGTAACTTCTAAACTACTTATCAGAATTCGACAAATGATATATCATTACAAGCGTCTTAATTGTCCGCTGGTTATAGGCTATATGGAGTTCCACAAAAACTAACGTGGCGCCCTCTAGCGTACAAAACATACAGAATAAAAAAATTAAGTTAAGATAAATATGTCGTGTTTGGTATCATTTGAAAGCTCTTTACTTGTACATTTTGAATATATATATATATATTACTAGCATTTGCTTGTGACTTTATCTGTATTTATGGGCTGATTGCATATAATTCACATCTTTTCGTTAATAGCTTCTTTACTACTAGGTTGTACTCTAGATAAAGCAGTTATCGATCTAGGAAAGTCTAGAGAAAGAATTAGATAGATTAAGAAATCTTCCCAGGTCCTCTTAATATGTGAAACATCCAATCTATTTATACTAACGACCTCATCCACTAATTCATGACCCATTCGCTGCCATCGACGCAAATGTGCGTCGCCACTACGAAATACTGGGAGCTTCGCGCTATGATCCACGTGCTACGAAATAGATAAAAAGTAAAAAAACTAAAACCCAACTACGACAAAAAACGACGCTGAAAAAGTATAAAACAAGATTTTCAGAATACTGAACTGAACAAAGTTGCTAATGTAGTTGCAAGTAAATGGACACAGTAGACTCTACCAAGATGCCTTCGTTGTATATTGACAATAATGTCTTACGATACTATTCTGAAGTATGCAATATTCACTATTTAGAGATAAATTTTCATGTTTGGAAAACCGCAGTCACACGTTATCAAAGTGCTACGGTAGGTAGGTATATGTAACGTGTGACTACGCCTTTCCAAACATGAAAATTTATCTCTACATAGTGAATATTACATACTTCAGAATAGTATTGTATGACATTATTGTCAATTTACAACGGAGGCATCTTGGTAGAGTCTACTGTGTCCATTTACTTGCACCTATCTTAGCAACTTTGTTCAGTTCAGTATTCTGAAAATCTTGTTTTATACTTTTTCAGCGTCGTTTTTTGTCGTAGTTGGGTTTTAGTTCTCTTACTTTTTATTATTTGTACTATTTTGGTGTTAAAGTGTATTTGTGGCGCATAATATTAACAAAAGTTAAATTGACGAACTAAAAACTAGGTAGTTAACATACGACATCTCTTTTGACTTATGTATCGGCGTATAGTAATATGTAGAGATGTCCTATTTTACTATTTCGTAGCTTTTGGATCGTAGCGCGTATAGCAACGGTTTCCGCGTATGAAGCTCCCGGTTTTTCGTAGTAGCGACGCACATTTGCGTCGATGGCACCGAATGGGTCATGAATTAGTAGATGAGGTCGTTAGTATAAATAGATTGGATGGTTTTCTAACGGTGGTAGGCCAAAACATCGGCTGCCGGCTGAAGTTACCACCCACCAGACGAAGTCTTGCCGCTAAGCGATTCGTCGTGTTCCAGCATGATGTCTGGTGAAGCTGTAGGGAGGACGCGTCTGACCAGTTGTGTTGCGTTGTGTGGCGAGTACGATGCGCCAAATATTGTTGTGTCGGGAGTTTGGTCGTGGAGAGTCTCCAGATCAATCTCCCTCTGGCGCAGCATCGTTGGTCGTGTTGGTCTTGGGTTTAGCATTGCATCACCTGGCTCAACTGCCGTCATCCTTGCTATTCCTAAGTTTTTTTAAGTGAATAGGCTTAATAAACTAGTGCGCTTTACCATCAACGATTGCGTCACTGCTTACCATCAGGCGAGATTGCAGTCAAGCGCTAGTTTATAATTATTAAAAAAAAAAAACATATATTAAGAGGACCTGGGAAGATTTCTTAATCTATCTAATTCTGCTAACGATCGACTGTCATGTGGATTTTTAAGTAATTTATTATGATCCAATGCACTTATAAATAATCCCTCTATGGTTTTAACTCTACTGAGAGCGACATAGGCCTGTCCTTTAGCAAACAATGACTTTCCTAGATCTGTAACTTTTTTATCTAGAGTACATCCTTTTAATTTATGTACAGTACAACCCCAAGAAAGAATCAGCGGGAGCATTTTACGCTGAATTTGCCCAGAACCCCTCAAGCCGTCAAATTCAGTGAGGCAAGGCTCGATTTTGATAAGTCCGTTAATATTTGCTTTTATGGATGCGTCGTCAAATTGTATGAGAACAGCGCTTGGCTGTTCTCCTGTTCTAACTGATCGCGCCGAAGAGCAGGCCATTCGAAGGCCTTCACCACTCCCATCGCTCCGTTTACCAAACCCTGGTTTACATTCAAATTTCTACGAAGCATTACTAGGGATTATGTACAAACATAAAGTACTCGTGAAGCTCTTTCAGATGATACCAAATACGGTATATTTATTTTAATTTTATAGTAACATAGAACTTTTTGTCCGCTAGAGGGCGTAATACTAAATTTGGTGACAAGCTTTATAGCTCATAACCAACAGAATATCAAGGCCCTTCTAATGGTTCTGCAGTGGTCCTATTCTGATAAGTAGTAAAGAAGCTATCTATGAACGAAAAGATGTGAATTATATGCAATCAGCCCATGAATACAGGTAAAGTCACAAGCAAATGCTAGTAATATATATATATTCAAAATGTACAAGTAAAGCCCTTTCAAATGATACCAAACACGGCATATTTATCTTAACTTTTTTTTTTTTACTCTGTATATTTTGTCCGCTAGAGGCGCCACATTAGATTTTGTGAAACTCCATATAGCCTATAACCAGCGGACAATTAAGACGCTTCTAATGATATGTCATTTATCGAATTCGAATAAGTAGTTTAGAAGTTACGAGGGAACAGATGAACATACATACATACATACATACATACATACATACATACATACATACATACATACATACGTACATACATACATACATACATACATACATACATACATACATACATAGCCTGTCAAAATCATAACCCTCCTTTTGCTTTGCCGTAGTCGGGTAAAAATAGGATATCTCTACATATTACTATACGCCGATTCATAAGTCGAAAGAGATGTCGTATGTTAACTACCTAGTTTTTAGTTCGTCAATTTAACTTTTGTTAATATTATGCGCCACAAATACACTTTAACACCAAAATAGTACAAATAATAAAAAGTAAAAAAATTAAAACCCAACTACGACAAAAAACGACGCTGAAAAAGTATAAAACAAGATTTTCAGAATACTGAACTGAACAAAGTTGCTAATATAGTTGTAAGTAAATGGACACAGTAGACTATCAAGATGCCTTCGTTGTAAATTGACAAATAATGTCATACAATACTATTCTGAAGTATGCAATATTCACTATGTAGAGATAAATTTTCATGTTTGGAAAGGCGTAGTCACACGTTACATATACCTACCTACCGTAGCACTTTGATAACGTGTGACTGCGCCTTTCCAAACATGAAAATTTATCTCTACATAGTGAATATTGCATACTTCAGAATAGTATCGTATGACATTATTGTCAATTTACAACGAAGGCATCTTGGTAGGGTCTACTGTGTCCATTTACTTACAACTATATTAGCAACTTTGTTCAGTTCAGTATTCTGAAAATCTTGTTTTATACTTTTTCAGCGTCGTTTTTGTCGTAGTTGGGTTTTAGTTCTTTTACTTTTTACATATTTTTGTTGTCAGCATTCATAACTCACCAATAAACATTTCAAAAATATTTTGTAAGTTATTAGATTTGAACTCGAACCACCTTGAACGCCTATCAAGACGAGAACCGCTAGGCTATTTAAACAGTTACTGTGAGCGTTGAAATTAGTAAGTAGTACCTAACAATCATAAGCGGGCAGCAAGTTGTCAAAGTGTATAAGTGTGTATCAAACTTTATTATAGAAAAAGGTCGTAACTACAACTAGTATTGCTTGGCCATAGTTTTGTGAGATTGTAACTCGACTTTTGGTCTTGACTGTACTTGTATTTTTATTCAAATTAATTAAAATTTCTCGTAGAAAAAGCCTACTACAGTGTAAATGAATTTATAAATGACATGCGATCTAATAATGAGAGATGACATTACTGTATTGGGTACTTACTTATTGACTTGACTTGTTTTAATTATTAATTATTATCTGACATCTTTATAAATTCGTAATTGACCTGTCCATAATAAATTTTTGACATTTATTAATTTTATGACCTTTTTATATCTTTTTTATTTTGTTTTGAATGAATTTATACAACTTATGTGATTATTAGTTGTGTATATTCAATTGTAAGTAGAGACAAACGCCAAGTAAAATTGCATGCCTTCAGGTGGATTATGGAGATGCCAAACTATTTTACCTATCGATGTGAATTATATCAATTACCCATTATCGCAATAAATGAGTTTGAGTTTGAGTATTTTTATTAAAATCTTCTATTTTTTTCATTTTTATCTATGTAGCGTACATAGTGGTGGCCCAAAATGAAACATCTCCTTTGTGTACACGAAACTACTGAACACCTATTTTGGGTTCTGCAGACGTATACAAAAAATAACTTTGTATATACAATATATAAAGAAAACCCTGTCCGATCCGTGAAGGTATTGTTAGGTATCGTTAACTGATTCTAATAATGCCTACAAAGCCGGGCTAAACTTAAAAAAAAACCCCAAAAAAAATATAAATATTATTTCGAAAAAGCGAGGTAACTTAATGCATGTGCAGTAAGCAACCCGATAGCCCCGCCCCCCTTCACCCGCGCATGTATGCGCGGGTGAAGGGGGGCGGGGCCATGCGGCACGTGGTCGCATCGCTATTCGCTCCGTCACAAATGGTGTTGTCAGTTTTTTAAAAATGACCAAATTTCGGGGAAATTGAAATTAATACCCGGGAAAAAAAGATTATTTCAAAATTCATTATTATTGTTACTGTGATGATTATGTAAAATTTTATATAATATTTGGTCAAGTGTTTACCTAACCTTTATTATCCTTATGGGTCGGACAGGGTTTTCTTTACATATTGTATACATATAAAACGTATATTTTCCCGGGGGGACTTCGGGCGTCTCGCAGTCTCCAGATGTGTTGTTGGGTTTAACATTGTATCACCTCGCTCAACTGCCGTCTTCCTTCCTATTTACTATGTGTATACCTACACTGTTAGTTGTCTACGTTCATTCTCTCTGTTCACATTTATTAAAATCGGTTCTCGCAATCCAAATTTATCATCGGAAATCTAACATACATAATCCGTCTAGTTTGTACAAATTAGTAACCCTATTTCCCGAGCGATGGCGCTGTACTTTGGGCTACTTCGGGGTGTTAAGATTTTTCCTGAGTTGATGGGATCAGGATGGATATAAGCTATTGATTAGTTGGAAGCTATAACTCATTCTTCAGTTATCACCACCCTTTGTGGGCCCGTTTTTAGGATTTCGTACTTAGTATGTTAAATCAATATAACAATTAATAGGCCATTATTAAAATTCTTATTTAACTCTCAAGTAAGGACACTTATTAATTGTAACGGACAGGAAGCTTTGAAACCCTACACTGAGAGTACATCCTTGGCAGGATTTTTAGGTACTGAGTTAAACACAATGTTTAATATTAATTAGATTTATTACAAAAATAAATTAAATTATTAACTAATCATTAACTTATTTAGCCTTATAGTACCTCGTGGCAACGCCGTCGAATAAGTTGCCGGTGATAGTCTGTAAAAACAAAACAGATTTTTATTAAACAAAAATAGTTTGCATCAGTAACCAAAATATAAGTAAAGGTTAAAACACTGCTACTATTTAAATTATAATTATTTAAAAAAATCCTAAAATTATTTTCGCGGCCACAATTCAGAACTGAAGTAAGAATACTGCTATTATTAAAATTACAATTATTATAAAAATCCTAATATCATTTTCGCGCCCCTAATTCAGGACTGACGTGAAATGACTTGCATTTTTGAGAAACATAGGTAGGTCATACATATAAAATAGTACTCCATATTTTGTCTTAAGTCATACAAATACATATTAAAAAAAAATCATTAGATAATAAAAGCAAAAAAAAGGAACATTCCAAACTTCATTTGCCTAGCCTTTTCCTAACTATCTTGGGGTCAGCTTCCAGTCCAACCGGATTGCAAGCTGACGGCTGAATACCAGTATTTTACATGGAGCGACTGCCTATCTGACCTCCACAACCCAGTTACTGGTTAATACAATACCCATTGGTATGACTGGTTGTCAAACATTCGGACTTCTGACGACCCGTAACGACTGTCAAAGATCTATGTAGAAATGACAGCCGGGACCCATGGCTTAACGTGCTTTCCGATGCACGAAGGCGTCTTGGTATGTAAAAATGGTGACTCATTTACAGAATAACTGCTGCATGCGTAACACTACCCGATCAATCGACCAGCAAGCTAATTGCGTAATACATTATCAGTAGCAATGGGCATAATTTTGACACGTCAACAATATTCATTGCATTGTTTACGTTGTTGAGCAGATACATTTTTCGAACATATACAGCAATGGATAAGCAATAAGCTTCAAAATTATTCCAGTTGATTGTAATATTGTGTTATGCGATTAGGGTGCTGGGGCCCTAGTCAGCTATTTTAATATTAATAAACTTGTCATTAGAACGCGATTCAATTGTCATTGGGCTAAAAATTCGTAATCTGCTAAACTCATAATGATCAATTTATTTATTATTGGTCAGTCGTTTCGTAATGGAATGGTGATAGAATGACATTGCCGTATTGTTGTTAGTATAAAAACCGTCATGCGTGACACTACTCAATTTGAACATTTATTAATATGGAATGGAGCGATTTTGTTAGTAGATTACTAAACTTGTCAAAATTAATCATTATGAGATCATTGATCGAAAAATCTGACACTATTTTAATAGCAGCCTAGCACCTCTGTGCGGCTGTTATTATCTTAGCCATGAGCCCCTCAAAAACAAACATTCCAATAGTTATCAAAAAATACAGATGTTAGAATTTTAGGTGCAGCACTAATAATGTTATAATTGTTTGTAATTTAAAAACGCATCTATTTTATTTTATAATTGCATTTGTTGAAGTTACTCTAGCATGATTTACAATTTATTGAATAGCAATAACCGAATTAGGACAGAGCTAAACTAACAATATTATTAAAAAGTATTAACTAACAATATTAGTAAAAAGAATATAAAATAAAATAAAATTCTATTGTAAGTAACCTCGCTGCTGAACACCGTCTCTTAAGATACAGGTTTTCCTAGTTTAAGAGGCTTACAATATCTGTATACAGATTTCTGCACGATTTGTTACCCTTTAGTTAATCTGTGTATATTAATGTATGTGTTGTTATTTCAATAAATAAGTTATATTAATATTATATTCTATCCTTTTCTATTTATTTTATGTACTGATAAAAATAATGCCCTATAGAAATCATATCAACCGCAATTCCGCCTGAAACAATCGTTGATGGTAAATTATGGATGGTTTATTAAGAGCCTATTCACTCTAGCCTTGCAGACACTTAAATTGTAGTCAGACTGAAAAATCGCCGCTGGCAAATTGTTTCAGTCTCTCGATGTATTTTAAGTGAAGTGCCTGTGTGCGTCATAATGTGATTCAATCTGTTCTTCATAATTATAAGCAATGTGTTGTAAGTAGGTTAAGCTATTGACTGTTGCTCTGCGTGTCTCGGGTTCGCTTCCCGTACTACTGAAATACATATTTGTATGACCTACAAGTATTTGTTCCGGGTCTGGCTGTTTGTGAGTGAGTTTATATATTTATACAGGAGAAATTCCTAGTTTGGGGCAACGTTTTTCTTTATAATTACAGCCGCTCAGGTCGATCGAGCAGGTTAAGCCATGTTTGCCTCTATTGGTCCATGGATGGGTGACTATTTTCACGCACCAAGACCCCTCTGTACTGGAAAAACACTTCATGCCGTAGGTCCTGCTGCCATTGGATCTTTGACAGTCGTTACGGGTCGTCAGAAACCCGAAAGTTTGAGAATCAGTCTTACCAAGAGGTATCATATTACCCAGCAACTGGGTTGTGGAGGTAAGATGGGCACTCGCTCCATGTAAAGTACTGATATTCAGTTGAATCAAGAGTGTAATATTTTTAATGTAAGAGTTTTTATTGCTACGAGCTTAAATTGTAAATAGTATTTAAGATGCACTCCGCCACTTCTTCCCAGCGAAAGCACTAGGAAGTGGCGCAGGGCGGGCGTTTTGGGGGACTGTCTAATATTGATGTTCAAATTCTCAGCTTAATTTAAATGACCTTTGAATTTTGTATCCCATTTGTAAGTCTCGTGGTAATTTCCGACTTCCTTAGGGGAAACCGTGGACAAAAACTACAATGATTTATGTTGCCAAGGCTAGAGTAAATAGGTTAATAATAAAATAGTACATTTTACCATCATCGATTGTTTCATTGCTTACCATCAGTGAGGATCAGAGTCAAGAAATAGTATATGTATAAAAAAAAAAATAGTTTTCAAAACTAGATATAAATGCTGAACTTACCACAACAAGATCATCACCATTGTATTCTCTCTTGAAGGTGGCGTTACCCTGGGGGGCGGTAATGGTCTGCGTGACTACGTTACCGTCGACTACGTAGGTAGTCTTGATCTGGAGGTAAAAAGAATTAGTTTTAGTACAATATTTCTTCACTTGTCACACAGACAATTTTTTTGTTAAATTATTATTTTATTGGTATATTTAAATTATGAAAATTTGTGGTCTTTTGGAAATTCAATTAAAATTTAAATACAACATATTATATTACAATTTTAATTAAATCATAAAATTATAATTCATATTTGATTACAATATAAATTTAAATATAATGTATTATGTTCAAAATTTAAATTAATTTCTTTAATAAACAAAATTTTAATAATTTTAAAAATTTTATTCTGTTTATATATCATATTTTATGTTTATTTATTGGACATGTCCGCCTTTGTACGATTTTTTGTAGTGCTTTAAGTTTTATTAAACGATGTTAAGACCACCAGGGTAATTGCGTAACACAGTATCAGTAGCAATGGGTTTCATTTTGACAGTTCAACAACATTCATTGCGTTATTTACGTTGTTGAGCAGACACACCTTCCGAACAGTTGGAGCAATAGATCAGGGATTGGCTTTAAAATGATGCCAGTTGGCAGTAATAGTGCGTTACGCAAATATGGTGCAGATACACTACTATCAATTCTCTGCAACTGTATATAGGAATTATTTTAATAAATTTTTTATTTCTTAAGAAAACTTACTAAAAGAACGCCAATTAAAAGTTAGCTGTCAACATTAGCGGAGCACAAAAGAAGTACTTAGTTCATTAGAATAGCACTAAAAAACGTTAGTTTGTTGCAATTGCTACGATTAAACCCGGTACTTGATAATGTTAAAACATTAATGAGTTCGGCTTATTAATGTTATGTCTTAAACTTATTAGTACAGTTAATTACTTACGGGAACCTTGTCAACGCCGATGACGTCATCGAATTCTACACCGGACTTGAATTTAACCTCCTTGGGACCCTCGAAACCACTTGTGTGGTAGGTATAGTTGTCACCATCCTTTGTCAGCTTCTGGTCCGGGGCAAACTTCAAGATAGCTGCGATCTTTTCTTCAGGGAGACCTAAATTAAGGGGAAATAAATTATAAAGTATTTAATAGAGTAATTACGTAAATGACAAGTACATTATCCATACTAATATTATAAATGCGAAAGTAACTCTGTCTGTCTGTCTGTCTGTTACGCTTTCCCGCTTAAACCTCTCAACCGATTTTGATGAAATTTGGCACATACAATCTTTAGACCCTGAGAAAGAATATAGACTACCTTTTATCCCGGGAATCTAAAAATGAAAAATTCCCGAGGGAAATCTAAAAAGCGCGATATAACCGAACTCCACGCGGGCGAAGCCGCGGGCGGAAAGCTAGTAAGAATAAAGAAAAGTTTTTACAATAGAGGCTAGAAAATGCACTTTCATGGTTACTATGTTACTCACTATCAATTCGTTATTATCACAAGATAACAGAAATTCGAAAACAACTTTAATTAAAAGTAATCACACGAGTACCTATTTTAGATCTTGTCACCACTTAAAACCGAATCACTGATTTTAATCCTATACGAAAATCACTGACTGGCTACTATACCTAGCAAAATATTTAGATATGAAAATCGTGACAAAACTGTTGAACACATAGTATGGAACACATACCTACTGCACGCAGGAATCCATCGAAATTCTCCTGCTTGACGAAGCTATAGGTTTTGTTAAGGAAAGACATGGTGGTGTTGACTCTTGGCTATCGAATGACCAGCTACGGGCCAGCCTAGGTTTATATCTGACCGCTAATCTACCTGATATGATAAGGGAAATTGTAGCCATCTGGTCGAAAAAGTGAGTCATATAGAAAAATATTGAGTGACATTACGTATTTGCCTATTAGGATATTTTGTAATAACTTACTAATAACTTTAGTTCATATTAATAAGGAAAAAGAATTGTTTATTTCTTTCAAAAAATTGCTTATTACGTATAAATTATTATTAATTAAAACAAAATTATGCATAGGTAAATTAAAACTAAAAAGAAATAAAATACAAACTAACTAAAAATTAAATCTCAAAGTATATAAAAAATTTAACCCAGTTCGCTGCGAATCTGCGATCAGTGGGAACAGCGGTAAGTGGGACTGAGCCACAGTATCTACATGTCGCATCCCATACAAGCGACCGCCTCTTTTTCCAGGAAATGAGTGTCATGCTGTTATCATCATCTCGAGTAATGCCAGCAGGCTCGATCACAGCTGGCACACCTGCCGAGGCAGGGGCACTACGGATGACACCATTCGGAGCCGCGTGTCGTGTAAAACGTCCTGTACTACGGCGGCAGGTCAGGCCGTGGGGACCCAGAGGATCGACGTTCCCTTCGCACCGACAATCCCATCGTTGTCGGTGCAAAGTGTCGGTCATCGATGTCGGTTTATTAGTCCTGGCCCCTATACGGAGACTATAAAATAATAGAGTATTATATATGTACATTATCGTCATCATCAGCCCCTACTCGTCCACTGCTGGACATAGACCTCCTTCATGGCACGCCAATAAACTCGATCCTGAGCAGTTCATAATATATATACAGTCTGTTAACTAACAGAGGGCGTTCCCGTTAACCCGAAGTAGTATAGCATACATACATGCTAAAAAAAATATTTCCATTCGAAAACAAAATATTTTAAAATTTTTTCCAATAAGAAAATATTCAATAAAAATTTTAAATTGACATGTAAAAGGAACACACTGTACACGCGAACATGAAAGACGGCAATGTCGCAATTTATTTATACATGACGACTACTATTTTGATTTAAAACAGGAGGTTTCAAATTTATTTCCAATTAGAATTTTTTTTATTCGGATTTTTTTATGCTTATTTTTCTATGCTGATATTTTAATTTTAATCTATTAATGATATATATTAACGAGTTTAAGGGAACGCCCTCTGTTATTTAACATACTGTATATTTATTTACTAGCTGTGCCCGCGACTTCGTCCGCGTGGAATGTAATAAAAAAATATGTTTTTTTTTGTTTTTGACATTTTTATTTTAATTATCATTTATTTACAGTTTATTAAAAAAAATATCTATATACAATATTTGGTGTACGAATTTCTTGGGCTAAAACAATAACACTATTGGCATTCCTCGCACGTGGACATGCCACGTATAGTTGCCCATGGGTAAAGCAACCTTTAGTTAAATCCAAAGACATTATAATTATATTTACGTTAAATCTATACCAGCTTTGCTTAACGTTTGTCCTTGGGACTTGTTGATTGTCATAGGAAAACTGACATTGATCGGGAATAGCAATCTTTTGAATTCAAATGGAAATTGCAATCTTTTGAATTCAAATGGAAATTGCAATCTTTTCAATTCAAATGGAAATTGCAATCTTTTGAATTCAAATGGAAATTGCAATCTTTTGAATTCAAATGGAAATTGCAATCTTTTGAATTCAAAAGGAATTCGTGTTATACGACCTTCTATAACGTTTCTATGCAACGACACTACTCGCAACCTAGTACCATTGCAAAGATTACACAAAAGCATGATGGGGATGGGAGCGTAAACCAGGCACGATTATACTTATTAAAAATTCTGTTGGGTAATTAACCACTTCATCCGGATTGCAAACTAAAAGAAAGATGGAAAGATATGTTTGTGATTCACCTGATAGCTTATTTAAAATGCACTGATTAAGCGCACCTGGTCGTTCGTAGGTGCTAAAGTTGATCTGTCACACAACCACGAATCTTCTTTGATATTGAGATTGTGAATATCATCATAAATAGTATATATTAAAGTTTCAATGTCCGCCACAACCTGACAAAGACTGGTAGGTATTTCTATATCATGACTACTATTCACTTCTGGACACTTTCCCTCTCCAACATCAAGAAGAATTTTATTAAATTCTGAATCTGCTACATGTGCTCTCATGTTTTGTTTTAAATTAAGTTTTTTACACTGTTTTCAAGGAATTGAACGTTTTAAACAGGCGTTAATTTCATCACCTCGAGAACCCTTACTTATAACCGGTAATATTTTTCTAAAATCTCCAGCGAATAAGAATACGACTCCTCCAAATAGCAGGGTCAATCAAATGAAACTATAAATCAAAAATATGATATAAACACTGGAAATCAATTTCTAAATGAAGTCGTCGAGACATAACCGTCAACAATAGCAGCCCACAGGCAGCCTTTGTGACTGTGATTCGTTGGTGGGAGAAGTGGTGGGAGACGTCCGACGTGACAGCACAGTGGTGACATGCCCGTGAGCTGCGCGCGGTACTGGACAGTACTTAGATATTGCAACATTACTATATTTTTCTAAAATAAAAGACTTTTTCTAAAATAAGAATAGCCTAAGTTACTCCTTAATACATAAGCTATCTGCCAGTGAAAGTCCCGTCCAAATCGGTCCAGCCGTTCCAGAGATTAGCTGGAACAAATAGACAGACAGACAACAATTTTAAAAATATGTATTTTGGTATGTGTACCGTATATGCATTCACATGCATGTAGTAGAAAGCGGTTATTTTAATATTACAAACAGACACTTCAATTTTATTTATTTGTATAGATATTTATATTATATGTTTTCTAAAGAACCAGGACTAATGAACAACAACCTTTAACTTTTATTTCTTAAAAAAAAACGTCAACGTAGATTGGGTCAGCTAATCTAAAGATAAGGGGATTATCACACTACCACATTTCATGCTGCTTGTTGCGTATCAACGCACCTACGCGCATACTTTTTACACATTCACACGCATAGTTGTGTTTTGTGGATTAACCACGGCACTGACTCATTTCATTCAAAGCCATTACAAGTCCACCAAAAGCCTCGCACGGCACTGCCTTACCTTGCGTCCCGCACCGACGCGCGTGTGCGCATGTTTCTCTGCTTGTAATCCGCATGAATAAGCGTAAATGCGTCTTCTGTGTCTTGGACTATGCGAGTTTTCTATAAAAACAGAGACATTTACAAGCAATGTTAAAACACGCATTCACGCGGTACGCTGCTTGTGATAATGCCCTATCAGTCGTTTAAAGTCCAGTGCTGAAAAAGGTAAACTGATTTTAATATATGTAGGTAAGTAATGTAAAATTTAGTAAGGATAGAGGCTTCCGTCTAGTAGTCTTTATCGTCACCAGTCCACTGGTGGACAAAGTCCTCTCCTTTCCACACGCCATCCAACTCGATTTTCGGCTACTCTCATAACATAACCATACTCTTTGAACTTTGTCGCTCCACCTTACCTGGACTTGCCACCTTAAATAGCTGTCTCGCTGTGGCAGAATAAATAATTTTATAGATCTTAACTAAACCGCACCGTCGAAGGCTACAATTTTATTGTGTTAAAATCACTCCAAACAAAAAAAAGTACTTAAGCTAATATATGATCCAATTTTTCATACTAGCTGCGCCGCGCGGTTTCATCCGCGTAGGTTTCGATATGTTTTTTTATATGCTCCGCTCCTATTAGTAGCAGCGTGATGTTATATAGCCTAAAGCCTTCCTGAATTAATGGGCTATCTAAAGCAAAAAGAATTTTTCAAATAGGACCAGTAGTTCCTGAGATTAGCGCGTTCAATCTAAGAAACAAATAAACAAGCAAACTCTTCAGCTTTATATATTAGTATAGATAAATAGAAAAGTTTATTTAGTTTTTTGATTCATGGTCTGTGACCTCAGGAATGAGTGTGTACGTGAGTGAGCAAAGATATTTTTAACGAAAAAAAAATATATCTAAGTACTTTAATTTTTTATATCTGTAATAAATTAAAACATTATCCAAGCATTGTGTTCTTAAACGTTAATTTATTCAGCCTTGAAGAATCTCTTGGCGACACCGCCCCATTTGTCCGAGGTGATGGTCTGAAAAAAAATCGAATAGTTACATTTCATACGTTGACTGGAGACTTGTTGAGTAGAGGACCTTTATTCCGGAACCTTAAAGTAAAGTACTGATTAGTGACTATTTAACGATATATTTTTGAATAATTTTAAAGCCTCATTACTTGTAAGTATACTCTATTGCTGTTTCCCTAAAAACGAAATTGCGCCTGGCAATCATGAACTAATAATTAACTAATCAATTAAAAATAACTAAACATGGTCCTATAATGGAACCCTGCGATAACCCAAGTGGAGACAATTAAAATGACCTCAAGATTAAACCTCACTACTCTTTATGATGTTTAAAGAACTTGCATTTTCGCATTTATTTAGTTATAAAAGACGTATAAAAGATATTTAGTTGTAAAAGATATAAATAAATTTAAGTTGTATGATTTTATTATACTTCAGTGTGCTAAATGCCTGTGACAGGTCGTTTCTTCAATGGTAATAGATAGAGGTAAGTAAAGCTGAACTTACCACAACTAAATCATCGCCGTTGTACTCCCTCAAGAAGGTGGTTACACCCTGTTCAGGCTTGCCAATAACCTTCTGCGTCACTGTGTTACCATCGACTGTGTAAGTAGTTTTGACCTGTATTATGAAAATTGTTTTTAATACAACGTTACAGATAAGGTGAGTGCCACTTCAGTAAATATACTGACTGTGCTGCATCAGGGTAGACTAGAAGAACCGACTGTAATGCAGTGCGAAAAGACAGCGTGTAAATAATCTACTATTATATATTGTTGTTTACTATCGATTTTAAAGCCATGAAAGACTGGATCGGAATCGCAAAATCATTTCGGATTTAGAGAATACCAATTACTTTTAAAACCGGTTTAAAAAAAACATTGATACTGAATGAAGTTTCAGAGTTTGTTAAAAGTTTTAAAAAAGCTAGTGACGAAACTTGAATGGGCTGAATCGGAATTATCTATCTTTATATATATAATTCTGCTGTACGTGTGTATGTCATTGAACTCCTCCTAAACGGCTTGACCGATTTTAATGAATTTTTCTGTATGCGTTTGAGTGGCGACCTGGATCGTTTAGATTCACAAATCAACCCGGCAGATGGCGCTAATCGCTTGAAGAAGCATGTGATCTCGGAAACGGCCCTAACGATTTCGCTGAAAATTAATATGTGGTGGTTTTCGGGGACGAAAAATCGATCTAGCTCAGTCTTATGTCTGGGGAAGCGCATATTTTCGAGTTTTCTCTTTCGCAATATTTCACGCATAATATGGGCGCTAATTTCGCGCGGCTTAACATAGCGGCTGTAGCGTAGTCGATATTGGTATGCTCTACTCGCGATGGCTGGTGTTCCTCGGTTCAAACCCGGTCAATCACAAGTTTTTTGTTTTGTTTTTAGACAAGTTTATAGTTTTTTTAATTTTTTTAGTTACTTAAAAATATAATTGTACATAAGAACTAAAAGGCGAAAAATTTAAAAAGATATTTTTTTTTATTTAACTAAATTTGTACTTATGAACTAAAAGAGAAAAAAATAAATAGAAATAAATAATTATTTAAGATTTTTTATTTTACTTAAAGAGACAGAAACAAGAGCTCTAGGGGTAGAGAGAGGTATGATATCTTTGTTACAAATGTAAATGACAATGCTTTCCATGGGTTTCTTCTTTCCATCCTAAATCTGCTGTATGTGTGTACGTCACTGAATTGCTCTTAGGCTGGTCCGATTTGAATGAAGTCTATGTATATAAATGAAAGTCGTGTTAGTTACTATATTTATAACTCAAGAACCGCTTAACCAGTATGGCTCAAAATTGGTAGGGAGGTAGATAAGAACTGGGAGAAGGACATATCACATAGGATACTTTTTATCCCGTTCCCGCGGTTCCTGTCGTTCCCGTGTGACGTGACATAAGACATGGTTTAACAAAACGCAACTGACATGGAATAACAAAACAACTCAGTCAAAATATAAGTTAGCGGTTCATTTGTTAAAAATGGTACAAACACACTCCTACACTACTCAGAATATTAAAAAAAAACCTTACCGGTTAAATGTTGATGCATTTATATAAAGCAAGGAATATAAATGCTCTCTGCCGGTTTAATTTTTTTTAATAAAAGCCCCAAAGCAAACTTCAACTTCAAAATTTCTAATATTGTATTGCTGTGCCATTTACCACTTCACTACATACTATAAAACAAAGTTACTTTCTCTTTCCCTATGTTCCTTTGTATGATTAAATCTTTAAAACTGCGAAACAGATTTTGATGAGGTTTCTTTTAATAGATAGAGTAATTAAAAAGAAACGTTTATATGTATAATAACATCCATTAAATTGTGGAGAAACACTATCCCTCGCCCACATGTGGGAGTGATGAGAGGAGGCATATCTCTGTTGCCGCGAAAAATCGCAGTACAGCGGACAGAGCTCCGGCGGGGTCTCATGGCGACATCGAAAGTGTGATTGTCGCAATCCAGCACTGAGCACGCCGCAATAGCGGCGGTAAGTCCTCTCTTTGAGGAGTAGCTAGAGAGGCGCCACGGCGTCCTCACCTTCCGACTGACGTAGGTCCTCACCGGACAGGGCTGTTTCGGGAGGTTCCTGTTCCGTATAAGGCGGGAGGAAACGCCAGGGTGACCACTGTGTGCATCGCCCTGAGGACACGGTGGAGCATAAGGTGGAGGTCTGCCCGGCTTGGATAGAGCACAGCCGTGTTCTCGTGGCGGCGATCGGCGGCGATCTCTCGCGTCCGACCCTGGTCCGGGCCATAGTCCGGAGCAAGAGTGCATAGCAAGCTTTCACCTCCTTCTGTGAAGCAGTGATGCTAGCAAAGGAGGAGGCGGAGCGGGTGAGGGAGCGGAAATCCCACTACACTCACGGCTCAAACCGCCGCAGGAAGCGCCCTGGTCGGGAGGCAACATCGACTCCCAATCGCCGTAGGCGCGGGCTTGCGGGCGGCGAGGGATAGGCAGCTCGCCTCCTTGTAAGAACCAGGCCCGGGTTGACGGCCCATTGTGTTTCACACGTGCCTCAAAGAGATGTCAGCACACCTTGACGGTGTCCACGAGGACTGGTCCACAGGGTTACGGGTTGATTAAAAAAGAAACCATGGCACTGGCCGTTGCACAGGCAAGTGAAGGAACACGGGTGGGTTTTAGTCAATAAAAGTCTGACACGCCCTTCCGCTCCGTCCAGAGCGGGAGAGGTCACTTGATGATTTCCCATCCACAACCTAAAAAAAAAAAAAAAATTGAAGAAGAGCAAGAAATTGCACTTGAAGGCGCAGCCTTAGTATGGCTCGACTTCGTGCTTCTCACTCACCAGAGCAAAGGGAGGCAGCCCGTGAAATGGCTCGGTTGGCAATTCGAAATCGTCGAGCAAACCTCAGAGATCAAGCGCTAGATAATTTACGAAACACAAGAATAAATTCATCAAATACTGATTTGAATCGGGCAGCGTTTCAATACGCATATAATATAGCGCAATGGCGTTCGCATTGGGCCAACGGATGTTGTTTGCGAGTATTGTAGCACATTAAAGATTTCCGGAGAATCACCAGGATTGTGCTCCCAAATAAAGAATCATTGAATAATGATATTCATTTGTTTAAAATTATCCTAATTTAAAAAGTAGTCATGTGATATTGCCTTTAAGGCGGAACGAAGTTCGCCGGGTCAGCTAGTACTAATATATAAAGCTGAAGAGTTTGTTTGTATGTTTGTTTGTTTGTTTATTTGTGCGCGCTAATCTCGGGAACTACTGGTCCGATTTGAAAAATTCTTTTTGCGTTGGATAGCCCATTAATCCAGGAAGGCTTTAGGCTATATAACATCACGCTGCGACCAATAGGAGCGGAGCATAACTAACTCCACGCGAACGAAGTTGCTGGCGGCCGCTAGTTTATAATAAAAGTACATATATATGCGAGAGAAAACAATCAAATACCCGTGGCGGAGGGCGTCTGTGAGCTTAGTGAAATAAAGGACGCGCAGCGGCCGTAGCATTCCGGGATCGATACCGACGCACCGTACCTTCTCCCGGCTAATTACGCGAATATATGACGCGCTGAACCTAAACCAAAAGATAGATAAGAAGTAAAACACTTACGCGGGTCTTCTCACTGCCCATGACGTCATCGAACTCCACACCGGATTTGAATGTGGTCTCTCTGGGACCATCAGGTGTTACTGAGATATACGTGTAGCTATCACCAATTTTCACTATCTTCTGTTTAGGGCAGAGATCCAGGTGCTTTTTGATTTTTTCATCGGGGAGACCTAAATGAAACACAAATTGTTTCTATTAAGCTATAGTAGATTATCACAGGATGCACAGAAAATATCACCATTGCTTGAGACGTGCGGCAATGATTTTAATTCCAAACGAAATCACTGAATAATTTTCTACGGGAAAAGAAAAGAAAATCGAACTCTTTATAACTACTAACTTCAATATACTAGGACAATTACTTACCGATAAACTTCAGGAATCCATCGAAGTTCTCTTGCTTAACGAAGACGTAATTCCTCCCGAGGAAAGACATGTTGCCTGTTGTTTCGACTTAATGATGAGAAATCAACGAATCCAGGCTTTTAAACAAAAACTAATCTATATGATACGGTACTAATAAAAAATATTACCTTTAATTCATTTATAGCAAAATAAAACTTTCGAGTTATCATGATGTGCAGATGGATTACATCGATAGAAATAAAAATGTATTACAGGAATTTATGTGCAAACATGACTTCTGATCGACTTCGCCAAACCGATAGAAAACATTTTGTTAACATTATGCTAAGATAGTAGTGAATTAAAGTTTTTTTTTGGCGTGACCTATGATAGGTTTATGTCCAGAAGATGACGTCCATAGGCTGATGATGATGACTGATTATTTTAAAGTTGAGGCGTCTGATAAAGAATGTGAGTACATACACAGTTCAATACCCCTATGACGGCACGGTTGGCACAGTAGTTAAGCCATTTACTACTGCGCTGCGTGTCGCGGGTTCGATTCCCGCACGGAACAAATATTTGTATGGCCTACAAGAAGTTGTTCCGGGTCTGGATGTTTATATGTTTGTAAACGCACCCACGATACAGGAGAAACTTCAAGTGTGGAGCAACGTTTTTTAAAAAAAAAACAAACAAGCAATACGAAAAAATGAAAGATCGAACTTTTAAAATACGTATGTATATATTTTATTACTGTAATAAATTAAAAGATTAACTAAGTATTGTGTTCTTAAATATTAACTTATGCGGCTTTGTAGTACCTCTTGGCGACGCCGTCCCATTTGTCTGCGGTGATGGTCTGAAAAGAAAAAAAAAACAACAGTACAGAAATGGACTTTATTCATGATAATAATGTGTACTGGGCTGTTGTTGTACCGATTGTCGTATCCGCCAATGGTCTGATAGCCGACAGAGTCGATCAACATCTCGAGGCTCTCGTTAGGCAGTTGGATCAAGGGCCTGATTCAAAAGGAAGTACTCCTCGATACGGCCCGCATCGTGAGGAGTTTCTGTTTCTTGAGCCCTAACCACCGGTGGCTTGGACCATTAATTTATTACTATTTTTTTATATTTCTAAATATAATTTAATATGAATATATAGAAAAATAAACGGAATAATAATAACAGCTTATTGATCACTCCAAGAATTACAAATTTCTCTTAGTTTATGTACAAAATCATGGGAATGAATACACATATCCATACTATCCATACTAATATTATAAATGCGAAAGTAACTCTGTCTGTCTGTCTGTCTGTTACGCTTTCCCGCCTAAACCTCTCAACCGATTTTGATGAAATTTGGCACAGACAATCTTTGGACCCTGAGAAAAAACATAGGCTACCTGTTATCCCGGAAAAATTTGATATTCCCGAGGGAAATCTAAAAAGCGCGATATAACCGAACACCACGCGGACAATGACGCGGGCGGAAAGCACACAATCTTTAGACCCCGAGAAAGGACATAGGCTACCTTTTATCCCGGAAAAATTTGATGTTCCCGAGGGAAATCTAAAAAGCGCGATATAACCGAAATTTACGCGGGCGAAGCCGCGGGCGGAAAGCTAGTTTATAATATAAGAGATAACGTTGACGACAATGCTAGTATAAACTGTGTCACAGTCGTAAAAATGTTGATTAAAGAATAAATACCAATTAGTGACTGTTTAATCATATTTCTTTTTTAATTGATTGTCACTTAAAATGAACAATCGTTTATAATAAATCTTAAACATTTTTAAAATTCGCAAAATGATCCATATCATCGATGCGCAGCCACGTTGATGATTGTCAAACGACTCTTTTCAAAAACAAAAGGTGCGAGCGTCATGTAATTTTAGAGGAAGCTTTTATAATCTGAAAGCTTCGACTCGGCCTCTTTGGTCAGGCCTCAACGTTTTCAAAAAGGTTCGCGTTATAAACCTCATTATCGCTAAGAACCAACTGGCGTCTGGCAAAAATGAACTAATTCTCAAGAATTAATTAATCGTGGACCTATTATACAATATGTTAAGAAAACCCTGTCCGACCCGTAAGGATAGTAAAGGTTAGGTAAACATATGACCTATTTGGTCATATGTAAAATATGAAATTTTACATAATCATCATAGTTACAATACTAGTGAATTTTGAAATAATCTTTTTTCCCCGCGAATTAATTCCAACTTCCCCAAAATTTGGTAATTTTTAAAAAGTGACAACATTATTTTTGACGGTATAATTCTGAGCGAATAGCGATGCGACCGCGTGCCGCGTGCCCTTCCCCTCTTCGCCCGCGTGCCGCGTGCCCTGCACCTCTTCGCCCGCGCCTGTATGATCTACAGCACATGTTTTGAGTTACCTCTTTTTACGAAATAATATTTATTTTTTTAGGGGTCTTTTTTTTTAAGCTTAGCCCGGCTTTGTATGCTTTAGTAGAATCAGTTATCGATACCTAACAACACCTTCACGGATCGGACAGGGTTTTCTTTACATATTGTATAACCCTGCGGTAACCCAAGTAGTTATATTAAGTAGTAAAAGAAATAAGGAAACGTAAACAGTATGATTTAGTTGTGCTTCGGTGTGCTAAATGCCCGTGAATGCTTGTTGAGATAACTGAAGCTGAACTTACCAAAACAAGATCATCACCGTTAAACTCCCTCTTGAAGGTGGCTACGCCCTTTTCGCCAACGACCTTCTGCGTCACTGTGTTACCATCGACTGTGTATGTGGTCTTGACCTGTATTGCAAAAATTGTATTTAATACAACATTATAGATAAGGCCAGAGCCGCTCCAGTTAATTCATATACTGACTATGCTGCATCCTGTTAACTGGAAGAACCGACTTAAACATAATGCAGTCGGGAAAAGGCAGGATGATAATAATTATTATATTGCTGTTGACCTAGGTCTTGAAAGAAGGTTTGAAAAACATCCATTGTAATGCAATTCAATAAAATGCCTAAGTAGTAAAGGCCTCGAATTAAAAGTTATTGATCGGCAATCCCACCTCTATCAGGCGATAAGCAAGCAGTGATGCAATCATTGTTGTTAAGGCGTGCTAGTTTATTAAGAGCATATTCACTCTAGCCTTGAACACACCTAAATTGTAGCCGGACAGAAAGACCACCGCTGGAAAATTGTTCCAGTCGTTTGATAAAAGATATGGCCATGAAATACTAGATCGAAATTGCAATAACCAATTGAATTCACAGAATACCAATTACAAAAAACACTGGTTTAAGACATTGATTCTGAACGAAGCTATAGCTAGCTAGTAACACTACTAAACCAAAAGATACCAATTCTAAAATACTTACCGGGACTTTTTCAATGCCAATAACGTCATCGAACTCCACACCGGACTTGAAAGTGGTATCTTTGGGACCTTCAGGTGTTACTGTGGTGTACGTGTAGGAGTCCCCATTCTTCACTATCTTCTGGTTAGGGGTGAACTTCAGGACCTTTTCGATGTTTTCGTCGGGAACCCCTAATTGAAACACAAATAATTTCGATTGAGCTATAACTATCATACGATGCACAGTGACCATTCATAATATTATCACTGTTTAAGACACTGATTGGAATTGAAAACGGAATGTATTCTCATTAATATTATATGCCTACCAAGCGTGGGGATTATGGCAATGCCCCGCAGTGGAATGGAAGCCTTTGTCCTGCATTGGATCTCTTTAGGCTTTCTTAGCTTCTTAGAAGAAGAAAATATGAAGAAATTATAAATATGAAAGCGAGTTTGTTCATTTGTTTCTCCTTCATGCCTAAACTTCTGAATGGATTTGGATGAAATTTCGCACTCAGATGGTTTATAAACGAAACCTACGCGCATGAAACTACAGCAGCTAGTTTTCTATAAAAAATTAAAAGAACTTTCCATCATATACTTCCAGTAGGAATACATACCGGTAAACTTCAGGAAATTATCGAAGTTCTCTTGCTTAACGAAGACGTAATTCCTGCCGAAGAAAGACATGTTGACTGTTGTTTCGACGACCGATTCAATGACGAAAACCCAGCGAATCCAGGCTTTTAAATTAAAACTTATCTTTACGACACTAATAAAAATATTACCACTAATTCATTTATAGCAAAATACTACTTTCGAGTTATCATGATGTGAAATTGTAATATGTTTTATTACCCATGGCTTAATAAAATACAGTTATCAGTCTATTATCGAAGTAAGGAAAGCAAAATCGGGTTAGTTACAAAATAATTGAGTCAAAAATAGTGAATGGATATGGCCGCTCACTTATGTATATGTTTGTCGTGGATGGCGGTGTCGTTTGGATGAAAGTCGTTCATTTGACTTCTGTGATAGCGGGGCAAACGCTGTGACGTTATTTTGTAATGGCGGCACGTGGAAAGAGTCGTTTTGGAAAGTGGGGACTGTCGAACGGTCAGTTTGGATTGAAACGCGGACCAGGGCACTTCTCGGGGCGAAACTGTCGGTTTGCCTATTTAAATTGTTATTGAAAATATTGAAGGGTATATTTACACTTCGTATTTTAATTCAAAACTTCACCAACGAAATGGAGCCTTTGCCACCATACCATGGTGACGACTGACGACTCTACCGTTCCGCCCTCGCTGACGTCGACATATAAAAATATATGAACAGCTGGACCGATTTTTATGATCTTGGGTTTGTCTCCGCCCCAAATAACAGAATAAGTACTAAAGTATCGAACAGTCTACTAAACTCTTGTCGAAATCATGAAATATTGAGTGTGTTTCTGTCTGACCCCATTGCCCAACCCCAAATGGCTCAAACACATAAGTTCCAACAAGATTGGAGTATTTGAGGTTTTTCGCACTTGTAGCATCCGTCGCAGTACAGTATCGATGCACGTTGATTACCATACCAAAGGACCTACCTACCTTCCAAGGCATTATGGTCATTAGGTGTGACGGCACCATTGCGCCATCCCAACTTCCAACGCTGAGCTGTACTGCGGCGATAAAAAGATAAAAGTTTAATGAGTTTTGATAAAAACCCAATAAGTTTTCCCTCAGATTCAGCCAAATAGTGGTGGACCTCTGATTCAGTAGGAACTAGGGTTTTATGAAAATTAACCATTATATATCAGTAACCATTTCTTTCCAAGTTGGCATATACAACATTATTTTTTGTTCATACGAAACCTGAATATAGTTTGTTCAGAATAAGCAACTGAATCGATCCCAATCAGTTTTTTACCATCATCATCATCATCCCAGCGCATCCCAGTCGCATCCGAAGCCTTTTTTCAGCTTTGGAGTCTGGGGTCCGCTTTACCAGTCCAACTGCTGATATGGCTAAACTTCGACATTTTTCCGTGAAGCGACTGCCGTCTGACAGCGGTCGCGTCCGCTACCGCTACGCCACGGAGGCTGTCGAGTTTTTTTTTTACCATGTTATATTTTTTCCCAAATACATTTAGACTGAGATCGCAGAGTGGTTACCAACCGGTTACGATAGATCCTAGCTGACGCTAGAGGTCAACGCCCGCGCTAGCCCGCCTGTACGGATATTTGACCATATTTTTGTTGGGACTACCAAGTAGAATAAGCAAGCATAACTTGATGGTTTTTCACTATATCTTTTTGAAATTTTGTACATAGATTTCTTTACTTAAAAATGGTGGACACGTGTTTCGGGATTGGCTTAAACAAAAAATAATATTGTATATTCATATAAATATATATGACGCGGGAAAACCGTCAGGAAGGCGAAGCCGCAGTTCCGGATAGCTGAGGTGTTTTCTCATCCGCATGAGCATCCATCGTGGGCGGTATTTCGAAAAAATGTTGAACAATAACTATAGTGTGGTGTTCGATTCTTATTATTTTAACTGTACAGACACTTAGATCACTTTAATATTAAAGGATTACTATGATATTCTCAGATTAAAACAGATAAGAGCCACTAAGTTTGAGTATGGCCAACCCACTCGATCGAAACTTGAGCAAAGAATGCCCAGCGCCAACGGTCGATCGCCATGTCAAACGCAACTTCAGTCGGGGTTACCATTCGCTCCATGGTGTTACCCGCTCTTAATAAAAATCATAATTTAATCATAATACCGACCGATTAATCGATTTCAACTGACTGACTTTTCGAATTGTTCACTGCTGCGTTGGAAGATGTCTTCAAGCTCCTGGACTGGAAAGGACTTGGCATCAACATCAACGGTGAGTACATCACTAATCTCCGTTTCGCAGATGATATCGTGGTCATGGCTGAGACCCTGGAAGACTTGGGCAAAATGCTCAATGACCTCAGCAGAGCTTCCAACAAGTGGGTCTAAAAATGAACATGGATAAGACGAAGATCATGTCGAACTCTCATGTCGCACCCACTCCAATTGTAGTTGGTTGCTCTGCACTCGAAGTTGTTGCCGAGTATGTATACCTGGGACAAACAGTCCAACTAGATAGGTCCAACTTCGAGAAAGAGGTGTCTCGGCGAATCCAGCTCGGTTGGGCAGCGTTCGGGAAGCTACGCTACATCTTCTGGTCGTCCAAGATACCACAGTGTCTCAAGACTAAGGTCTTTGACCAGTGTGTGTTGCCAGTGATGATTTACGGAACTGAAACGTGGTCGCTCACAATGGGCCTCATACAAAGGCTCTGAGTCACACAGAGGGCAATGGAAAGAGCTATGCAAGGAGTTTCTCTGCGTGATCGAATCAGAAATGAGGAGATCCGCAGAAGAACCAAAGTCACCGACATAGCTCTGCGAGTCGCTAAAGTTAAGTGGCAGTGGGCAGGGCACATTGTTCGTAGAACCGATGGCCGATGGGGCACTAAGGTTCTGGAGTGGCGGCCACGTACTGGAAGACGCAGCGTAGGGAGGCCCCCAACAAGGTGGACCGATGACCTGGTGAAGGTCGCGGGAAGCCGATGGATGCGGGCAACACAAGACCGGTCAGCGTGTAAAGCCTTGGGGGAGGCCTTTGTCCAGCAGTGGACATCTATAGGCTGAAGAAGAGAAGAGAAGAAGAATCGACTTCAAAAAAATAGTAGAGTAATTTACGGTCAATTGATACTGTTACAAATGGACCTTATGTCGATGGCATAAGGTTCAATATCGCGTGACATGCAGTGTGTCACTTTTGAGCCCTATTTCCATAGATCTAGACATTTTCTAGGCATACTGTAAAAACGCATTACTAGACTTAGGATGGCCTATCGAATGGTACAGGTCTCAACAGTTTTGTCAACAAAGTGTCGACATCGAAATTTCTAGAAACCCGTTTCCGGGAATTATCGTAGGTACTTACTTGGCCGGTGACCTCGAAGTTATGCAGTATTATTATTACGCCTAGAGGATTCTGGAATGTTCGATCAGCTGGCCTATATAAGCGCCGCGACGCCGACGCAGAGTCAGTCTACACTCGACTAGCGATACGAAAACAGCGACAGTTAAGAAGCAATCTTAAAGAAGACCTACTGCGACAATTATAACGAGAACTTCGAGTACTACGTGAAGTAACATCTGTAGCGTTATTGTGTGTTTACAACACGGACTTCGTGGACATAAGGGAAGACTTCGGTGCAACGTCAGCGACATTCTACTTGTCATTGCCTACAATCGACTGTACTTTCGTTGCCAATAAACTTCGTAACCCTTAACCGGCATTTTAGTACCCCTAGCCCGTAACAATTGGTGTCAGAAGCGGCATGCCGGTCACGCCAAGGGAAGACGAAAGGGTTCGCACGCGACGACAAGCAGCGATGGATTTGGCGCGTCAAGAGGAAGAATCGGTCGGTGTCCCTGCACCCGGAGTAGATGCGGCCGTCGTAACACCGACGAATGTGAGTGCGCCTACTACCACCACTATTCCCGGAAGCAGTGGATGCGATTTATCGGCGTTGCTGGCTCACTTGACGCTGCAAATAAAAGGTATAGCAGAATCCCAGGCAGAAACCCAGGCACAAATAAAACAATCCCAGGCAGAAACCCAGGCACAAATAAAACAATCCCAAGCAGCAACTCAAGCAAAAATAGAAAAATCCCAGCAACTGGTATTAGAATTAAATGAAAAATGGAAAAAAACCAAAGAAGAGGTCAACGAACTTAAAATAAAAACAGCACAACAAGATACCCGTCTGGACCAGCAAGATACGCGCATAGACAAACAAGATGCGCGTATGGAGAAATTAAACAGTACCATCATGGAGTTTGGGAAGGAAGTAGAATTTTTGCATGAGAAGGTACAAAAAGGAGTTATTAAAGGTGTGGTACCGGTACCCAGTGCTTTGCCGACTTTCAAGGTACCTCATTTTGACGGGACAACGTCATGGGTGGCCTTCCGTCTACAGTTTGAAAAGGTCGCAAAAGGCAACAATTGGGACGACGATCAAGCCGTAACCGCCCTTACGCTTGCTCTGCGTGGTGAGGCGGTCCAAATCCTCGAAAATATTTCCGGCGATTGCAATACCCTAGCCTGTCTGTTAGAAGCGTTGGAGTCTAGATATGGAGAAAAACACCTGGAACATGTCTACAGGGCTCAACTCCGCGACCGCACACAGAAAAGCAGTGAGGGTTTGCAACAATGGGCATCGGAAATAGAACGTATTGTTAGGAGGGCGTATGCTTCAACGCCGGGAGCAATTGATGCTACTACGGTGCAAGCTTTTACTGATGGAATTCGAGATGCAGAAGTCAGGGCTGCTGTACGTCTGGGTCACCATCAGACCCTGAAGGCAGCTTTGACGCATGCTCTGGAGGTGGAAGCAGTACGTCAAGATGGCCCACAACACGACCATATTCGAGAAGTGACCGCACAAATAAAAGCCCGACGAGGACCAACTTGCTATGAGTGTGGCAAAAAGGGGCACATTCGAATTGATTGTCCCAGGAAGGCCAAGGGAAGAAGAACTTCTTGGTCACGTGAGGAGGTCCCGGTGATGGCGTGGCGCAAGCGCGATGCGAAGGTCCAGCCCGAGCGCCCGTGCGAGCGAGTCGAGTGGCGTGAGCGGAGCGACCGGAGCGGGCACCGCGAGCGACCCGCTGAACGAGAGCGGGAACGCGTCAAGGACCTGGAGCGAGACCGAGACCGGGAACGCGAACGTCCCGGCAACCGAGAACACGAGCGCGAGCGGTCGCGCGGAAGGTCGTGGAGTGCCGCAGACGCACGGCGGGACAAGGAAGTCGAGGACGAGGCGCGTAAGAAGAAGCGCCTCGAGAAAAAGGCAAGACAAAAGGACCGCCGTCGCCAGGTTACTTCAGGAAGTAAGGGCCGACATTGTGACAAACAGGAAAGGAAAGAGAACGTACGGATTATCCAGGTGAACGCTTTGGATGAAGACTGGGATAATCAATCATTGGAAGATGCACAGAAGGAAGATAGTGACTTGAAGACAGTAATCGAATGGAAACAACGTGGCCAGAGGCCCGCTTGGAGTGAAATATCAGCGCTTAGCCCAACAGTAAAAAGTTACTGGGCTCAGTGGGACAGCCTGATAATTGATAATGGAGTTCTCAAGAGGAAATGGGAATCACCCAGTGGACAGGAGGTCACCTTACAGATAGTTGTCCCCTGCGATAAAGTCGCGTCAGTGCTAAGACAGGTGCACGACGGAGTATCCGGAGGACATCTTGGAGTAAAGAAAACCCTGGAAAAGGTGAGAAAAAGATTCTATTGGGTGCATTGCCGCGAAGACGTAGAGGACTGGTGTAGAAAATGTGTAGCCTGCTCCTCAGTAAAGGGACCGCAAACGAGGGCCAGAGGTCGGCTGAAAGTGTACAATGTTGGTGCACCATGGGAAAGAGTTGCTGTCGATATAGCTGGGCCATTCCCTGTTACTGAAGAAGGGAATAGGTATATCATCGTCATGCAAGACTATTTCAGCAAATGGCCAGAAGCTTTTGCAGTACCTAACCAAGAAGCTCATACAGTCGCCAAAAAGCTAGTTCACGAGGTGTTCTGTCGATTTGGAATTCCTTTGGAGTTACACTCTGACCAGGGTAGAAACTTCGAGTCTTCACTATTTCAAGAGGTTTGCCAACTACTCGGGATACATAAGACTCGTACAACACCATATCACCCACAGTCAGATGGAATGGTCGAAAGATTCAATCAGACGTTGGAGAATCATTTGGCCAAAGTAGTGGAAGAACATCAAAGGGATTGGGACCAATACATTCCACTCTTCTTAATGTCATACCGCTCTGCAACACATGATAGCACAAACTGCACACCGGCGAAAGTCAACTTCGGCCGAGAAATTAGACTACCCATAGATGCACTAACCGGAACACCTCCCGATGCTCCTATCCTAGCCGTCGACTATGTGGCCGACCTGCGGCGTAAATTAGATGGAATACATGAGCTAGTGAGAGAGAATGGTCTGAAAACCAGTGAGAAGATGAAGATCCGATACGACCGCAAAGCTAACGTGCCCGGATTTGAAGAGGGAACTTTGGTATGGTTACATAATCCCATTAGAAGAAAAGGGAAGAGTCCAAAGTTCCAAGCCAAATGGGAGGGTCCGTACACGATAGTAACCAGAATAAACGATGTCACCTACCGGATTAAGAAAGGATCTAGAGGGAAGCTGAAAATCGTACACTTAGACCGCCTAGCTCGCTATTATGGATCAAATCATGCTCGGGACGAGCATGACTAAGAAGGGGGCAATGTTACAAATGGACCTTATGTCGATGGCATAAGGTTCAATATCGCGTGACATGCAGTGTGTCACTTTTGAGCCCTATTTCCATAGATCTAGACATTTTCTAGGCATACTGTAAAAACGCATTACTAGACTTAGGATGGCCTATCGAATGGTACAGGTCTCAACAGTTTTGTCAACGAAGTGTCGACATCGAAATTTCTAGAAACCCGTTTCCGGGAATTATCGTAGGTACTTACTTGGCCGGTGACCTCGAAGTTATGCAGTATTATTATTACGCCTAGAGGATTCTGGAATGTTCGATCAGCTGGCCTATATAAGCGCCGCGACGCCGACGCAGAGTCAGTCTACACTCGACTAGCGATACGAAAACAGCGACAGTTAAGAAGCAATCTTAAAGAAGACCTACTGCGACAATTATAACGAGAACTGTAAGTACTACGTGAAGAAACATCTGTAGCGTTATTGTGTGTTTACAACACGGACTTCGTGAACTTAAGTGAAGACTTCGGTGCAACGTCAGCGACATTCTACTTGTCATTGCCTACAATCGACTGTACTTTCGTTGCCAATAAACTTCGTAACCCTTAACCGGCATTTTAGTACCCCTAGCCCGTAACAATACTGATACGATAATATAGATCACAATATTCAAAATTAACCAGTCACGTGCCGTCATATATATGTAACATGCCAACGAACATGCTAGTCATTTTGTTATGATAAAATTATGATTAAGCTGATAGTTGGAGTAAAAACGCTTATACATCGTGACTGGTAGTCTTTATATGCATATCAGATGCATTAGGTATATTTATGACGTTATGGCAATACGCTTGTAAACATACACCACACCACACATGGGACAAACATAATTGGCAAAATCATCATCATCATCACCTTTTATCGTCCCATTGCGCCCAGCAATGACTTATGACGTTATGGCAATACGCTTGTAAACATACACCACACCACACATGGGACAAACATAATTGGCAAAATCATCATCATCATCACCTTTTATCGTCCCATTGCTGGGCACAGGTATCCTGTACGAGAATACAGAGAAGGATTGAGCGTAATCCGCACGCTTGCTCGCATTGACGATGGCGATTTCAGACTTAAAAGTCCAGGTTTCCTCAAGATGTTTTCGTCTACCTTGTAATCAGTCCTCGGTGTCCAAGATGTACTTAGAAAGTACATAAACTAACTCTATTGGGTTGAGCTCACAGTGATTGGGGGGGGGCAGACGCAGGATTGTGACACCGTATTCAACGGCCAATTCTTCCACACCATAGCGTTCGTAATTAGTTTTTGTAACTTTACTAGTTCCATTAATTGAGCCTTTATCATTGCAGTTTGATAATTAATTTGTTTGTCATCCAACCACTACATAATATCAGCTTTCCGCCAGTTTGAAGTGGGGAGACGCTCGACTTTTCTAAAATGGTACCGATGGGTTATCTAATACCAGCACCGCATTTGGTTTTAAATTTGCCAAAATGCTTTTAAGACATTCTTCAAAACACTCCGAACTCATTTCTTCATGATAGTCCATACTATTTTTATTCGACTCAAAAATAAGTTTAAATTATTATCGACAGTTGACTGTATGTAATGAATCGTCAAGGGCAGCTTATGACTTTTTTGGTCCGAAAGTGATATCGAAAAGAGGGGACATTAACTAGCCGCCTCGTAGCTCGGATCTATCCCCAATGGGTTTTATCTTTGGGGATATCTTAAGGCTAAAGTTTACGACACCAACCCAGTTGACGAATTTAAGGATCCAAAACAAAACAACAACAAGCAATTATTTAAAAACAAAAAACCCGCCTGCATAAAACTCTAACGAACTGAAAAGGTAGAAATCGTCTGAAGACTTTTGGTCGACAATGACGAATTAAAAACGATTGTGGCAGCTGATGATACACAATCTACGGCTGATATAGCAACAGCTTTCGACAAAACAAACAAAAAATACAAACTATATTGGACCATATGTGTCGAATTGGCAAGGTAAAGTATCTTGCCAAATGGGTGCCCCACGAACTCAATGATCGCCAGCGCGAAGTACGCGAGACGTGCCTGACACTGCTCAACAGACAAACAAATGAAGTAATTTTGAAACACATTGTTACCTGCGATGAAAACTGGATTCTGTTTGCTAACCGCAAGCGCTTAGCAAGTTGATTAGATCCTGGTTCAGCGCCTAAACAATGCCCCAAACGAAATCTTACCCCTAGAAAAGCGATGGTCCCTGTTTGGTGGACTAACCGGTGTGATTCATCACATCTTTTTACCCAACGGGATGAGCATTACTGCAGATGTGTACTGTGAAGAACTGAACACAATGATGGAGAAACTGGCACATCTCCAACCAGCATTGGTAAATCGCACCTCTCCGCTGCTCCTGCACGACAAAACGCGACCTCATACCGCACAACAGACAGTCTTCAAGTTGCAATAGAAGGTTGGTGGGGTTGGAGACTCTTCATCATCCGCCCTACTCACCAGACCTTTCGCCTACAGACTACTACTTTTTCCAGAATTTGAATAGATTTTTTTTTTTTAAATTAAATTATAAACTAGCGCTTGACCGCAATCCTGCCTGATAGTAAACAGTGACGCAGTCGTTGATGGTAAAGCGCACTATCAGTTTATTAAGAGCCTATTCACTCTAGTCTTGAAGACACTCAAATTGTAGTCTGACGGAAACACCGCCGCTGGCAAACTGTTGCAGTCCCTCGATGTACGCGGTATAAAAGAGGAGGCGAAACGCTTCGTCCGGATCGTAATGGTGTTAACAACGTAAGGATGGAAACATGCCATACGACGGGTTGTCCGATGGTGGAACGGAGATGGGGGAATTAAATCATGCAATTCCCTCGCACACTCCCCAAAATGCATCCTATAGAAGACCGAAAGGCTGGCTACTTTACGTCTGTGCTCTAGGCTTTGGAGACTGTCTCGAGTTAAGTCAGGGTTACCAATCAACCTCTTCGCCCGCCTCTCCACTGAATCCAAAGTGGCCAGGTGACACTTACCAGCACCAGCCCAAATGTGGCTGCAGTACTTCACACACGAACCGAACTGTGCTTTGTACAACATTAAAAGCTGCCCTGGTGTGAAGTACCGCCGTACCTTTGCGATAACGCTAAATTTCTTGGCAGACGCCTTGGCCTTGGACTCAATGAACCGCCCAAAGTTTTGGTTGGAGGAAATGTCAACTCCCAATAGCTGAAGGCGGTCGGTACACTCCAAGGATACATTTCGAAAAGTAGGAGCCAAGGTGAACGGGCTCCTTTTGGGGGTGAAAAGACACGCCTGTGTTTTGGCGGTATTGAATGCTACAAGTTTGGCATTGCCCCATTCGGAGACTGCCACTTGCCTCTCGTCCAGCTGATTTCTTTAAGAATCAATAAACTGCCACTGTGTTGGCAAAAATACATTGATTGCATGGGTAATTACTTCAATTAATAAT
Organism: Sesamia nonagrioides; assembly: GCA_017933935.1. Taxonomy (NCBI): domain Eukaryota; kingdom Metazoa; phylum Arthropoda; class Insecta; order Lepidoptera; family Noctuidae; genus Sesamia; species Sesamia nonagrioides. Next base: position 550,326 of record JADWQK010000998.1, on the reverse strand, counting down.
TTTTTTTTCTATTAAACGGCAATTTTATGTTTAAAGGCTTTTTTATATAAACTATATTTAGAATCAATATATTTATTATAATCAGTGATTAAAATCCTTAATTTTGATACCCAACTCGATATGCTTGGCAGAAAAAAAATATGTAATTATTTTTTTTTGTTCCATTTAATATTAAGTTATATACATATTTAGAATCAGTGTTTCAAATCCTTCATTTTGATATCCCACTCGATATGCTTGGTAAAAATTTATTTCTTTATATCTCACAATATGGCGTCATACATCCACCATTTTGTTTTTTTTTTAATGTCACCTATCTAGTAGCAGTTGGGCAATTAAGGCAAATCTAACGATACCTCAAATGTGAAAATCCGTTCAGCGGTTCTGGAGATACTAGGTAATAAAGAATAATACATACAAGATAGGAGCTAAAAAACATAACCCTCCTGGCAGTCGGGTAAAAACATGTAAAGCTTTTATCGAAAATTTCCGCTCTAGATTGCAGTAATGCCAGAATAATGAATTGATGATGAGATTGAAATTGATTGCATATGGATGATATGATTTTTAAGAAATAAATTCCCCTTTTGTATTCTATCGAAAACAATAAACAGTTTTAATCTACCTACTGTGATTATATTTTTATCATTATTTCAAATATAAACGGACTTTTGGTCCACCCTGTAGGTATTTTTATTTCCTACGCAATTTGAATTTAAATAAAAAATGCAATCTCGACTAACTTCTAATTGTAAAATCTCGATTTACCACATCACTATTTATTTGGGGCTAAAAACATGGAAATGTCATTTTTCTGACTCGAATTAAAAATCATAGTGTAGATTATAATATCTAAAAACAAATGTCAATCAATTAAAATATCCTTATTTTTATCAATAGTATTTCAGCTGCCAGTCCTCCAATGCTAGGAATACACCAGGGAAGATTTTGTCCACTTATGTATGTACCTATATAATATTATTTTTGTCCACTTATGTATGTATATAACATTATTTTTCGTTTATGCGAAACCCGTAACACGTGTCCAGAATTTTTAGGTAAAGAATCTATGTACAAAATTTCAAAAACATATAAAGAAAAGCAATAAAGTTATAAGCTTGCTATTTTACTTGATTGCCCCAACAAAAATATAGTCAAAGCTCCGGTCGGGCGAGAGGTGCATTGACCTCTGGCGTCAGCTGTTGCGCGCGCGAGGAACTATGATCTATCGTAAAGCTGCGTGTGCTCGCTCGGTACCCACACTGCAACAATTTCTAAATGAATTGTGAAAAATTATAACATGGTGTAAAAATGATTGGAATCGATTCAGTTACTTATTCTTAACAAACTGTATTTAGGTAATGCATAAACATAAAATAACGTTATATAAATGCTTAATGAAATTCCTTAGAACTTCACTAGGTCAATGGCCCACTTATAATAGTAATAAAGTTACAGCAAGTTAGGGTAACCTTACTAGAATTTTAAAACAGGTATACGTTTAAGTAGGCTTTCTGTTTTTTCGTCCGTCATTTGTATTTCGAATTGTTTTCCTTGATTACGTTAATTCTAATTTGTTGTTTCTTGTTCTTAGAAATTAATTATCAATAAAATGTCAGTAATTATATAAGTGACGTCACCTGGATTTGCGTTTATGTCCACATTACACTATGTTATTTCCGCATTTTTTTTTTGAGGATGGAAAATCATGATATGAACTCTCCCGCTCTGGGTGGAGCAGACTTATACTGACTTTCGAACAAATATTTCTGCAACTTCCATCCTATCTTTCTCAGTAGCTGTTATAAGGTCGCCAGTCAATCTAGGATGTAAATGCGGAAGTAACTCTGTCTGTCTGTCTGTCTGTTACGCTTTCCCGCTTAAACCTCTCAACCGATTTTGATGAAATTTGGCACAGACAATCTTTAGACCCTGAGAAAGAACGTAGGCTACATTTTATCCCGGAAAAATTTGATATTCCCGAGGGAAATCTAAAAAGCGCGATAAAACCGAACTCCACGCGGGCGAAGCCGCGGGCGGAAAGCTAGTAAGTTTATAATTCGAGGACTCATAATTCATCATCATCAACATCATCAACTTTTTTATCGTCCCACTGCTGGGCACAGGTCTCCTCTTATACAGAGAATTATTGAGCGTAATCACCACGTTTGCTCAATGCGGGTTGACGATTTCCGGTTTATGAAGAAATCATTGGATAGATGAAGTGGGTTATCGTTTTTAGTCGATTGAACATTGTAAAATATTAAGCTATCCTCAGTATCTCACAAAGCACACAAAGTCATTGGTCTAACTAGTCATACTTAGATCTTAGATTTGACAGTCGTTTCTAGTCGTCAGAAGTCTGAAAGTCTGACAACCATACTTACCATCGGTGTATCCTGTTACGCAGATAGGTACTATGTTGTGGAGGTCAGATCTGAGGTCAAATCTGAGCGCGTTCAAACAAACAAAGAAACTCTTCAGCTTTATATCTATACTAATATATAAAGCTGAAGAGTTTGTTTGTATGTTTGTTTGTTTGTACGCGCTAATCTCGGGAACTACTGGCCTGATTTGAAAAATTCTTTTTGTGTTGGATAGCCCATTAATCCAGGAAGGCTTTGGATAGCCCATTAAACCATTAGGAGCTGAGCATAACTAGACTACGCGAACGAAGTCGCTGGCGGCCGCTAGTGTTAGTATAGATATCCTTTTTATAATTGAAATAGACAGCAAAAGATGCATTATACTTAAAATTAGTTTGTGAACAAGAGAATTGTTATTATTGACTGCTGCCATGAGAGACGATCTAATGATGTGCAACGAACCCACACACACAACACAACACACACACACACACACCAGTACACACCACACACACACACACCACACACACCACACACACAAACACACCACACACAACACACACCACCCACCACCACACACAACACACCACACCAGTGGCGAAGAGTCCATACAAGCCGATTCCCACCGGGTTACCTTTCAAAAATCAGTTCCATATTCATACAAAAGTATTTACATTCTATTTCATTAACAAAGTATTATTAATCAAATGCCTGCGAGATTTACAATAGCAATAGTAATTCTTAGCAATACCCTAAGTATCACATTTCATTTTATAGTCGTAAATTAATCAGCGCTTAAATTTTTCGTACCTAAATTACATTAAAGGTAACTCGACGAATTACAGCTTATCTCGGCCAACGTTTTACTATGAGGCGAAAAGAGACAGAGCGTGTCAGACATCTCTTTCTAATGATCGCTAACCGTCCGTAATTTTTGAGAAAAGATAGGCTGATGCCGACCGGCTTGCAGTTCTCTCCTCTCCTCTATTAGAATGAGACAAAGAAACGTTATAATGAAATCCTTCGCAAGTCATATTCTTTTTATTTTGGCATATTTTCGTGTTCCATTTGGTTTGGTTGAAAATAAATTATTGTTAGTATGTGACATGTGTTCGTTTTTCGTGTTTTTCGTTTGTTATATTTTAATATTTGTGGTATTTAAACTGTGACTGATTCTGTAACGTTATTTCATCGCAGATTTGGTTAAATACTGTGTATTTTGTTTGTTATTATGGCTTTAATTCATATAGAGTGCTGCTCAACTGACTACCTGCTGAATGAACTTAAAGTCTTACGTCAGCGTCGTTAAATAAATTGGACACCTATGAGCTTTTTTTACAGCTCCAGAATACGTCTTTGAAAGACGCATTTTCTCAAGTTTCGACTCTTTGCAGTTTAATTCTGTAATGATTTTGTAAAATAAGTAGAAATAAGACTCATCATAAGCGATAGATGGCGCTAGTGGTTGCATGTAGTTTATACATCCGTTTAAGATAGTATTATATTCATTTGTAAAATTATTAATAAATCAATACCGTTTATATCTCTATTTATAATAATTATTGTTGAAGTCGTTATGTTTAGTTTCATATATTTTAGTGAAGTAATTTTAATATTTCCTGTTTACTCTGATTGGTCGAATGGTCGGCTGAGTGTTCACTTCCTTAAAAGGCGGGAAACATTCGGTTGGCATTTGATTTGCTTGAACAGACCGAGTCTCTTTGGCCAGAAGTCGAACTGTAAGCATGTCTTACGGTTCCGTGCTACATTTATTATATCTTGCTGTGTAATATGTATGTGTATGTGTGTGTAAGTGTATAACCTAATTGTGTGGAGAGAAAAGTGAATAAACGTTATTAAAGCTGTACTTGAGGTGTATGATTTCATCACATCTCAGAAGTGGGATTACCTACATTTATAGTGAAAATAAAAATAGTTTAAAATTGCATAAAGTAAGGCTAAGTGGGCTAAAGTAAATCCAAGTACGTTAAAGTGAAGCCAAAAGTGTTAAAAGTGAAGCCAAGAGTGTTAAAAGTAAAGCCAAGTGTACTAAAGTGAAGCCAAGTGTTCTAGAATGAGGCCATGTGTGCCGAAATTTAATTATTTATTTATTTATAATGAGGCCATGTGTGCCGAAATTTATTTATTTATTTATTTATAATGAGGCCATGTGTGCCAAAATGAGGCCATGTGTGCCAAAATGAGGCCATGTGTGCCAAAATGAGGCCATGTGTGCCAAAATGAGGCCATGTGTGCCAAAATGAGGCCATGTGTGCCAAAATGAGGCCATGTGTGCCAAAATGAGGCCAAGTGTGCCAAAATGAGGCTATGTATGCCAAAGATAGCTAGAAGAAGATAAGATAGAAGCTAAGTATACTTTCAAAAGTTTTCGTTTGCAATAATTTGATTTTATGATTTCTGATTTTTGATTTTTCCGATTTCTAGTACCCAATGGAATCTGATGGTGTGAAATTGCAGAAGGAAAGCCGGGTAGATCCTGTGTCGAACAAGGCAGAGGCAAAGAAGCGATCTTAAAGGGAGCACAGAATCTCTATTTCGACCTCTTCATCCTTAAGCAGGACAACTATGTAGAAGAGAATCTCGGGAGAAAAAAAAAATGAGGTACTGAATCTTTTAAATGTTTTTCAAGGAGCTCCAGCTTTAAATTGTAATGAACCGGAAGACTTGTTAAAATTTTCTGAGTTCCCAGCGTGTTTCTTCGGAAACTGACACACAAAAAAAAATAACGACGTGATCATTCCACAACATTAACGTCAAATGATAGCTCAATGACTTGTTTTAACTTTCGTAGTAAAGGACGCCATTAGATCAAATGCCCCGAACCTCTTGTGAAGTGTCACAGAGTAAACGATAATATACTTAGTACTCGAAATAAAAAGTTGCATAAACAAGTCTAAAAGATCCACCGAGCTTTTAGAGTGCGTAGATTTTGGCAGCGAGTGCAGTCTTGTGTGAATCTGACGCAAATAGTCTTAATCCCTCCATAACTCTATCAAAACTCCACGCTCCTGTATACACTTTATTGTACACCAAAAACATACAATGATTAAAAATTTGTAAAAAAAATATATATAGATATATATATATACATTGGGCGGACTTATCGCTAATGTAATTTCTTCCGGGCCACCAAGGAATGGACAGATTCTCCTCAACGATAGATGGGACTGTCTTTGGTGTATACATTATAAATAGACTACACTAAAATACCACAGATACATACATATCCAAAATCATACATACATAAATAAACACATATACACTGAACATAATAGGTTAGCGAAGTAAATAGGCACTTTGGTAAAATTGATTTGATTAATTTGATAGAACCTTAAAATTGATAAAATTGAATCAAGTATAGAGGTACTGATTGTTAATGATGACTTTATGCTGACAACTTCACTAGTTGTTCAAAATTCTACTGGATTACTATTAGTATCTGTGTATAAAGACGATAGTTCGATATTCTTTTACAAACCTCCTGGGCTGCGTAGTAAAGCCAGTGATTTGAATTCGCGAAAAACTTACTGACGCGACTGCACTGTTGGCACAGTGGTTGAGCGATTGACTGCTGCGCTGCATGTCGCGGGTTCGATTTCTGAGCGGATGGATGTTTATGGGAGTGGGTTTAGATGTTTGTAAATGCACCGACGATGCAGGACTGAGCCCTAGAGCAACTAATACTTTGTCAAACCACATCCACTTAGTAAATAGTACCTAACAGCCAGAAACAAATTCGAAATCGTTGAAAGTTGAGTCTCTGCTTTAGGTTCATGTTCTGGAGTCATTTATATAGAAGGTTATTAAGAATATAATTCACATACATCAGTGTAATTATAGTACAAATGCTGGTAAATATGTTACCTTGTTCTGTCAAATCTTTCTGAATATATTTCTAGCTTTGCCTAAAATACTGTAATTGCCAAAACGATACCTTATGAAGAAAAAGAAATTTTATATAAGCAATATTGGCCGAAAGAACATTACTAGTTTCGTTCTCGATAAATTTGAAACTAAAGTCGGTCCACAAGTTGGCGACAAAACAAAGGACTATTAAGGACTCTACGGACTATTGGAGTTGTATCGTGATCGTGGTTTTGCGTTTCATTTGAGTGCTATAGATTAGAATGACTCTATTAAAATGAACATAATTTACTTGACGATAGACCTGTCTCCTATAATCCTTATCCTTTATCATATCATAAATAAAAAGAACAGGTCCATGCAAAAATTTGATGATTTATTGTAAAGTCATCATTAGTTATAATAAAGATGACGTAGGACACTAAGGAATTCCTACAACTACTGACATAATTCATTCTCAGTTTTGGTTTCCAAAGTCAAGGCGGTTGATAAAGAAATATTTTTGAATTCAGTGTTTTAGTATTTTCTTGTATTCTGTATGCTTACAATAAAGATGATGTTTCTAGGCAAAAGACTGGACAATTATACCCTATAGATAAAGTGAGCACCCTGTTTCATATTAGTCATTGATCATCTTGTCCAATTTGTGAAGAGTAGAAAGCGCAACATCCTTACCATAGTTGAAGGTTTCACTACATAGTATGATTAAATCTTTAAGACTACGTAATCCATTTTGATGCGGTTTTTTTTAATAAAGTGACTAAAGAGGAAGGTTTTAATGTATAATAACATCCATTAAATCGTGGAAAAATGCTATTATCGAGGTTTCTAATGTGATGTCGTAAATAATTACATTTATGCGCATTTCCAGTGAAACGCAGGTTGAACCCTACTAGATTTATCATAAAAGTATTGTACACATTGAAAAGGTCTACAAAAAAGTCGATGGTATATGTCTATCTATTATGAATATCCCACAATTACATTTTTGTTGGCATTCACTTTTTACGACAAATACTGGCTATTTTTCGAAGCGATTTTAATCAATACAGCATTATTCCTTATCCAATTTATAACCTTAAATACATTGTTGATTTATTATAGATCTATATCGCCTAATGCATAATATGATTTAAATGAATATTTTCGAAGATATTACAGATTTGAAATTGCGGCGTGGGAGCGGTGCGCCGATATGTTGTTTATACAACGTTCAGTTTTTCTGTAGTGTATTTAGTATCTGCATTGCACCCGTGCCAAGACGGGGCGGGTCGCTAGTCATTTAAAAAGCACATATTTGTAGAAGTGGTAAAGGATACGAAAACTAGGTTCGCTATAGGCGAAGGTTCTTGAAAATACATTTTATGACTGGTTTATCATTTGGAAACAAACATATGTGAGCGCGATACCTCTTTAACTTCAGCTTCTTTCAAGAGTGTTTGCGTAAGTCATTATACGCTGTAACATATCCCAGGGCCAAGGGCCAAGTTGAAAGGTATAACCAGAGTATTTTGAATGCTTGGCAAAACATAATGATGGACCTGGGACATGCACACATCTTTTTACCAAAATTCAGTGGGGTATAAATAATTCCATTAGTTCCTCCACTGGATTGACTACTGGGACTAGATTCAAAGACAGGTTATATAAAAAATTGTATGTTGAAGCTGACCCCATACCAGACACGTTACGACAAACGTTGCGTTGCGTTGACAAAAAAAAAAAATTGATTATGATGCCGGTAGGATAATTGCTAGTATTTACAAAGGCGATTTGGTCAAGATTACTAGAACTTATTTCAATTACAAAGCAATATTATAGCTACTTTCAAAATATTTTGTCATATCCGTACAAAATTATACAAGTTTTGGGTAATGACCGATATAAAATTGCTGAAATTCCGAGTTTTAGTAAACGGAAAAATAGAGTTAAAATAGACCGTGTAAAACCTTGAATAAGTATTCATTCCATGATCATAATTTAATTTCATTAGATAAATGTTTGTACAATGTATCGCAACTAAGATCACAAATTAATAAATGATTTTTTTTTTTCTTTTTTCTGAATCTAGAAACTTTTGACATATAACTGTTTGACATTATACTGTAAATTGCTTTGACATTAAATTGAAAACTATTTGACATTTTATTTAGACATTAGTACATATGATGTAAACAACTTTTGAAATTCAATTAGTAACTGTTTTTGACTTGTATAATTGTATTTGATTTTGGTTGACATTATATTTAAAACTGTTTGGCACTATATATAAATTTCGCTTATAATGTATGTAAATGAATAATTCTCAGTTCTATAAATTTGTGTGTAGGTTGCTTAAGTAGATATTCAACACAATGTAAATTGTTTTTATGAATGAAAATAAATGAAATGAACTGCTCATCTTCTGGTACTGAAAGTATTTACGATAACGACAAAACATATACCGGGATCGTATCTGAGATCAACAAATAGCCGAATGTAATGATTGTAAAAATGTAAGGCTGATGTTATGTAATGGTCATTCAGAATATTGTAGGATCGTGCGTCAGGAGATCGCACGATGTCGGATGGCCGAATGTAATGATTTTGTAAAATAAGTAGAAATAAGACTCATCATAAGCGATAGATGGCGCTAGTGGTTGCATGTAGTTTATACATCCGTTTAAGATAGTATTATATTCATTTGTAAAATTATTAATAAATCAATACCGTTTATATCTCTATTTATAATAATTATTGTTGAAGTCGTTATGTTTAGTTTCATATATTTTAGTGAAGTAATTTTAATATTTCCTGTTTACTCTGATTGGTCGAATGGTCGGCTGAGTGTTCACTTCCTTAAAAGGCGGGAAACATTCGGTTGGCATTTGATTTGCTTGAACAGACCGAGTCTCTTTGGCCAGAAGTCGAACTGTAAGCATGTCTTACGGTTCCGTGCTACATTTATTATATCTTGCTGTGTAATATGCAGGGTTCGAAAATATCCGATATTTATAATAAATATCAAAATATCGGATATTTATGATATATATCCGATATATATCCAAAATCGGATATATATCCGATATTTATATCCATTTCTTAAGACTGTCATTTTATTATCTTATTACTACCTACACGATTTCCACAGGTACATGACAGTTTATGATTATGAATTGATTACAATATAAAACCAACATATTTTTACTTTTTATTTAACAAAATAAACATAAAATCTTATAGTTCACAAAAATCAACTAAAAATAACCATCTTTTTCTGAGAAAACAAAGTCTATAAATATTAGGCAAACAAAATTAAAATATCTTAAAAATCCTAATATTTGTAGTTAGTCGAGTTATAATCAAATAATAAATTAGTCTTTTTCTAGTCAGCTAGAACTGTCAAATCGCCTGTTGACATTCCTAAAGGATACTTTTAAGGAGTAGGTATGTTTGCAGATGATAGAATTGAAAATGATTTTGGCTCTTTTACGTTGCACTATTATTATTGATTGCAGTACCTACTTGGTAAATTCGAAGTATTTCGGTCTGAAGACAGAGAAAACGACGAATATGCCAGTAGCGCATCGGTAAATGTATTTAAATGCAACATACCATAAATTTTGATATATATCACAAAAAATGGTGTGATATATATCAGATATATATCGGATATATATCATGATATATATCAATTGATATATATCCTTCGAACCCTGGTAATATGTATGTGTATGTGTGTGTAAGTGTATAACCTAATTGTGTGGAGAGAAAAGTGAATAAACGTTATTAAAGCTGTACTTGAGGTGTATGATTTCATCACAATTCTGACCCTCCCCATTTCAGTAGCTTCAGCTGAGCGGTCATTTTCTGCTTTAAAACGCATTCACACATATGTGCGAAACTGCCAAAAAGAGCAGAGATTGTCCGATTTGGCTATCATGTCAATTAAAAAAAATTTGCTTAATAAAATGAAAAGTAATCCGAATTTTTATAACATCATTTTAGCTCATTTTGTTAAAAAAAAAAACAGACGCATTGCATTACAATATAAATAACGTTGTGATTGTGTATAATTTGCTTTATTTTTGCTTAATATTTTTGTTGGTTTTGGATCGGTGTTTGTGTGGTTCGGTTTTTAACACTATTATTTTTGTAATTTTTTATTTTATTTTTTCTTGACTCTTATTCCCTAACAATAGGTACTTAACTTAGTACTTACTAACAAGCATGCATGTGTGGTATGGAGATGCACGTCGAAAAAGGCTCTTTTTTCTTTTGCTGCCGCTTTTATCATACTTGAAAGACACTGTTATCAAATCATCAGTCCTTTTTTGTATGGTGAAGGTGGGGCTTTTAATATTATTCTTATCTGAAGACCTCCTCCAAGATATCCTGCAGTAGGTAAGTGTTTGTGTTTATTTTTTTGGACCGGCTTCCCTTTGTCAAAATTTCACCCTTCGCCACTGCCACACACCACACACACCACACACACACCACACACAACACACACCATACACAACAGTAATCTGTGCGATATGATAACGGTTATTGAAAAAAAGAATCATTTTTAAAGTTCCGTGCTAAAAGGATAAAAACAGAACCCTCTTACTAAGACTCCACTGTCCATCTATCTGTCACCAGGCTGTCATCGATAATATCCTATGGATTTACAAGTTATATTTAAAACTCATCTAGATAATATACATAACTAGCGGCTGCCAGCGACTTCGTTCGCGTGGTTTAGCTATGCTCCGCTCCTCTTGGTCGCAGCGTGATATTATGTAGCCCACAGCCTTCCTAGATTAATGAGTTATCCGACGCAAATTTTTCAAATCGGACAAGTAGTTCCTGAGATTACCGCGTTCAAACAAACGAACAAACAAACAAACTCTTCAGCTTTACATATTAGTAGATTTGCAAATACATTTTTTGAAACTTGTAGAAAGTGTAAGCTGAAAGAAAATTATATCAATTCGATTACCTATATTGTTAGCTTTCGATTGTATCTGTTTTCGATTTGATTGCTTTATTCGATTATTATTAATAGTGCGTTGGTCAAATTTCAGGCAATGGCATGCTAAGACAGACCCCAGTGATCTAATTGTGTGCCTTGTTGTAATTTTTGGAATAAAAAATATAAAATCAGACCCAAAAGATGAAATGCAGACAAGGAACTATTTTATTATCTTCTACCGTTGTTACATAACGTGGATCAAGGGCATTGTATGGTAAAACTAGGTAAAAGTGTGGTCCCGAAACATTAATACACTTTTTGTTCAAAAAACTGTGCACAAGACACAGAACAAGTTTTTTTTTTTTCAATAATTATAAACTAGTGCTTGACTGCAATCCCGCCTGATGGTAAGCATTGATGCAATCGTTGATGGTAAAGCGTGCTAGTTTATTAAGCCTATTCATTTAAAAAATTTAGTGAATAAGAAGGAAGTTGGCAGTTGAGCGAGGTGAGGTAATGTTAAACCCAACAACACGACCAACGGATGCTGCACTAGAGGGAGATTGATCTGGAGACCCTCTACGACCAAACTCCCGAGAAAATAGGCCGTCGCTCCACGTAAAATACTGGTATTCACCTGCATCTAGTCAGGCTGGAAGCTGACTGAGATGGTGCGGATAACGCTAGACAGATGAATCCGATCCATCATCTGTCCAGCTTTTTCCAAACTCATCAACATTTTGAACATCAACCACTGTTTGAGCACCTTATCCAAAATGTCTATAAATAAAACAATTTCACACAACTGAGAAAGTTTTAATTATTTTATGTCGTAGAATAATGTATATAATATAAATAATTAAAAGATACGGTGGGTAAATAAACTAGGCCTTATAATATCTGTGTGCAACGCCATCCCATTTGCTGGTGGCGAGGGTCTGAAACAAGAGAGAAATACAATATTAATAAATTAATTCTATTGTAGTTGAAGACCTTTGCCCGCCAATCTTCTTCTTCTCAGACAATAGAGAACTGAGTCCATTACTGGACAAAGCCCTCCCCCAAGGCTTTCATTCCATTGGGGGGCATTGCCATAATTCCCACGTTTGGCAGGCGGGTTGGGGATTCGTTATTCCACAGGAGAAGCGTTGTTGCCCGCTTCCCTGGTGAGAGTTCCCTTAGTGGCCTCTTACGACGCCCTCCAATGGGACAATATAATAGGATAATTCCGTAAGACGTTATTCAATGGTTTTCGTTTTGAAAATTCTACAATATTCCTTGCGTTATTTATGTTGCTGAGAGATATAAGATAGTATAGTAAGCCACAAGTTAGTGGCAACTGAAAGTACCTAGTATAAGAAGTATAATCACACATATGTTCCTACTGTTAGAATACAGGTCTCCACTCGATGAGATCCAGTATATGAATATAATTGATCTGTTTACAATATTTCCGCTATTGAAATAGACCTCTTCTTTGTGGGAGGGTGGTGGACCATAATCCGCCCCGGGGGCCCTGTGCGGGTTGGTAGATGTCACAAATCATTCGGGTTTGAACGTACGACCTACAATTTGGAAGACACGGCACCACTGCTTCACTAATTATGAACTCCCATAGGCCGGACTTGACCAGCCATAGGCTTGACTTGCTACCTGCTTGCTTGCAGTCTACAATATCTTTTAGTAGAAACTTCTCTATCGGCAATACACACTAAAGATATTAAAAGCTTCGAGATTTAGCTAAAATAAGATCCTTACCACAATCATCTCGTCGCCAGAGAACTGCCTGACGATGCCCAGTTCGCTGCCATCTTCGAACTTCTGTACGCGAGTCACTTTGTCACTGTCAACTATGATGGTGGTCTTGCACTGCAAGGAACATAAAAAAAAAAACTATTAAAAATGCTTTACTTTTTTGAACGGTAGCTTTGCACTCACATTTAGGAAAACTTTGATGTTTTTCTACGTCTGTTTTTCGACATACATTTAAATATAATGGAAAATAAACTGATGAGCATCATATAAAGAAGAACGTTAAATATACAATACAGGGCACAAGAGAAATAACACGCAAAATGTTACCATGGATTTGGTATAAAGGTTTAGAAAACTGTAGCCTCAAAATTTTACGACGGTCAGAAATACATCATTTGTAAAAATTTCAACAATACAATGTTATTTTTGGAGTTTATTGTAGTTTACTCCTTAAGAATCGATTTTCATATATAAGGCGCCCGGTATGAGAAAAATCCGAGGGGTAAAACCTACTAACGAGTAATGAATTTTAAGCGTTACTATTTTAGTGCGCACCTTTGGTGCGCAGCTTTCTAATCTGGCTGTGAGTGTACTAAGACGTACATAGGGTATGCTGTATATGCGACTATACCTATATATGTTATTGGGCTGGATTAAAAGATTTAATGAAAATAATTGAATGATAAATTAAAAAAAGAAAAAATAACAATAATTAAAAAATATAAATTATTATTTAAAAAAATATAAATAAAAAAAAAATAATAAATTATTATTAATTAAAAAATAATAATAAATAAAAAAACAAAATGTTAATTAATAAAAAAAAATATTCAAAAATTAATTATTAAAATTAAGAAAATTAAAAATTAATTATTAATTTAAAATTGTTTAATTTTTTAAATTAATTATTACTTAATTTAAAAATAATAATAAATTATTATTAATTAATTATTATTTATTTATTTTTTATTATTATTTTATTAATATAAATAATAATTAATAATTTATTAAACTCTTTTTGCGTTTAGTTAGATACTCGTACTTAAGGAGTAAACTCCAGTCGTGCGTCGGAGCTGACACACACACTTTTTTTGTTTGTGGGAAACTTGAACATAGTTTGTTCAGAATAAGGAACTGAATCGATTCCAATCATTTATACACCATCTTATATTATTTCTCAAATAAATTTAGAAATTGTTGCAGAGTAGTTACCGAGCGGTTACGGTAGATCAAAGATAGTACTTGCGCCGCGTGCCACAGCTGACGCCAGAGGTCAACGAACCGCGCTCACTCGCCCGTGCGGAGCTTTGACTATATTTTTGTTGAGACAACCAAGTAGAATAGCAAGCTCATAACTTTGTGGTATTTCATTATATCTTTTTGAAATTTTGTTAATAGATTCTTTATTTAAAAATACTCGACACGTGTTTCGGGTTTTGCATAGACAAAAAATAAAGTTGTTGTTGTTGTTGAACCGTGATAAGCAGTTATCACGGTTCAACAACTTGAGTTCTTGAGAGACCGGGCACAGTCGACATACAGTCAGTCAGTGGAGTGTTAATAACTGGCCCCGTTTGTACCCTCCGGATACCGAATCCTTCAAACTGTCGTTTCGACCGCGTTTTGACCGTGTTGGTACTTTTTTCTCGGTGGTAGGCCATAAAATCGGCCGCCAAGCGATTCATCGCGTGATGTCTGGTGAAGCCGTACGGAGGACGGGTCTGAGCAGTTGTGTTGCGATGTGTGCCGAGTACGATGCGTCAAATGTTGTTGTGTTGGGAGTTTGGTCGTGGAGGGTCTCCACATCAATCTACCTCTGGCGCAGTATCGTTGGTCGTGTTGTTGGGTTTAACGTTGCACCACCTCGCTCAACTGCCGTCTTCCTTCCTATTCAATAAGATTTTTTAAGCGAATGGGCTTAATAAACTAGCGCGGTTTACCATCAACGATTGCATCACTGCTTACCATAAGGTGGGTTTGCAGTCAATCGCTAGTTTATAATTATATACATAAAAAAAATACTACACTTTTCATGGAACAGAAGATTTTACCTTTGTGCTATTTCTACACTCTTTGATCAATTGTTAAAAAATAGTGAAAACTCACGGCACGGTCAGCTACTTTCTCGTCAAAAGCGACTCCACTCTTGAAAGTTGTCTCGTTTTTGGTCTGAGGAGTTGCGGTGGTCACGGTGTAGGAGTCTCCATCCTTGGTGAACTTGACTGAGGGTGCGTAGTTGAGGTAGACCTGTGTTTGTTCTGAGTTCAGACCTGGAGAAGCAATGATATGGGTTATAAACATTGTTTATAGGTGCTGCACCATGTGCTATACAAAATTAAAGTGATTTCGTGTCAATTACAAAATGTATATAAGAAAAGTCATGTTATACCTATTAAAAGTACATTGGGATATTAGCAAGAGTATCATATGGTGCTTATGTCTGATTTTAAGTTATTGTGGTTAGTATTCTTTTTTATTGATAAAACTATAAGTGCTTGACCGCAATCCCGCCTGATAGTAAGCAGTGATGTAATCGTTGATGGTAAAGCGTACTAGTTTATTAAAAGCCTATTCACTCAAAAAAAAAACTTTAGTGAAGGGGAAGGAAGACAGCAGTTGAGCTAGGTGATGCAATGCTTAACCCAATAACACGACCAACGATGCTGCGACAGAGGGAGATTGATCTGGAGACCCTCCACGATCGAACTCCAACACAACAACAATTGGCGCATCGTGCTCGGCACACATCGCAACACAACTGCTCAGACCCGTCCTCGGTACGCATTCACCAGACATCATGCCGGAACACAATGAATCGCCTGGCGACAAGATTTTGTCTGGTGGGTTAACTTCTGCCGGCAGCCGATGTTGTGGCCTACCACCGAGAATTTTGTATGACTTGCAAAATCTTAAATTATTTCCAGTTGTCTAATTTATCATACATAATAATATATAAGTTCCTATCCGGATACTATGAAACTGGCCTTTGTCCTTCTATAAGCATCATATTTTAATGATAATGTCGAGATATCAGATTATTGGTGCCGTACCAAAATAATTATGATATAATTTTTATACCCCTTGAATTGTGTGTTTCGATGTCAATCGGTCAAGCTCAGGGCCTTTTTGATAAAGGCATTACTACGGTCATGTTACCGCTTTTAATCAGAAAAGTCATCTATTTGATTAGCATAATAATTTGAAGAGATTAAAACTAAAACTGAAAAAGTAAGTTTGCTTGTTTGTTTTGCTTTTGAGTTAAAACCCTTGACTAAAATAAAAGATCTCGACTAAATACATTATGGTAACTAAATATATTATGTTTTTTTTAATAATTATAAACTAGTGCTTGACTGCAATCCCGCCTGATGGAAAGCAGTGATGCAATCGTTGATGGTAAAGCGCACTAGTTTATTAAGCCTATTCACTTAAAAAAACTATGGAATAGGAAGGATGACGGCAGTTGAGCGAGTTGATGTAATGTTAAACCCAAGACCATCACGACCAAACGAAGTTGCGCTAGTGGGAGATTGATCTGGAGACTCTCCACGACCAAACTCCCGACACAACAACATTTGGCGCATCGTACCCGCCACACATCGCAACACAACTGCTCAGACCCGTCCTCCGTACGGCTTCACCAGACATCATGTAGATAATAAAATTACATTTAATTTTTACATGCAATATTTCCACAATCATAGAAATGGTAAGCTCTTAAAATGATCTAGGATAAAGATTGCGGCAAGGTAACATCATAGGCCCTTTCTATGTACACATATTTAGTATTATAAAAGAATTTCAAACAGCTCCTAAGTACCTTTCAACAAATACAAAACCTTCAACTGAACTTAAGCGCTGTTATTGAGGGATTTCTCTCAAAAAATTCGCTTTATATAGGGTTCAATTTTCTGTAAGTTTTGTCTCTCAATTATTATTTTCAGCAGGATTTCATTTGGTGGCAGCTCAGTTGGTAGCCCTGTCTCGCCAGGCATTACATGAGACTAAAAATTTGCTGGCTAATTGTGGGCTCTCTGCCTGCGGTAAACAGCCCTGAAGTTACATGCTAATAATATTTTGTAATTTAACTTACCCAAAGCTTTAATAAAATCCTCGTAGTTCTCCTGCTTCACAAACTTGTATTCCTTTCCTAAGAATGCCATGTTAACTGGTTTGATGACTCAGGAGAATTGCAAACTGAACCCCTTGGGTTATGACTGTATGCTATATAGCTAAGCAGTAATCCTCTGGCTTTAGATAAAGGAACGTTTGCGGTATGAATGATAACGTTTATTGCATCTCGACCTCGGGTGTGCTGTCGGCTTTCCTTTCATCAATGGAAAGGTGTGTTTTATCTATTTCGTTAGTTTTAAGAAAACTTACTACAGTTTCGTTTGTGGTCGGTTAGTCATCCATAATGTCTATTCAAGATTGAATCATAATTGCGTTATGATTAGGATCAATATCATCTGCATAAGATTTAAATTGAATTGAAACAATAACAACATTGACCTCTCTTTTCGGAAATCTCACTAAAAATATCTGTATTTAATGGATACATTAAATACAGATATTTTTTTGTCAATTTAAACATAAATATTATATGTAGGTACTATGGTCAGTCCTTGCCGAAAAGTACATGCATTTATTTTTGCCATCCTTGCTCCCCAAAGAATTCTCTTTGTTGCTCCCCATTGGAGTTGTTCTATTTAGAGCACCTAGAACAACTCGCATTAACCAAAAACCATCAAAGAATGACATTATGCATATACTAGGATGCTGCAAGTTACCAGAGCCTTTTAAACAGCCTATAATTTCCCCACTGCTGGGACACAGAATTATGTGAGAGCGAGTGGGAAATCTACGCGGGCGTAGTCCGGTTTGGTAGATGACACAAGTTATTATAGTTTTGGTGTGGACCTGAACATCCTTTTTTTGTTGGGATGGGAAATCAATAAATGACTTCTGCCGCTCTGGGCGGGGCGGAAGGGCGTGTCAGACTTTTACTGACTAAAACCCATCCGTGTTCCTTAACTTGCCTGCGCGACGGCAAGGGCCAAGGTTTCTTTTTTAACCAACCCGCAACCCTGACCCAGGAGGCATCGGTCTTCGTGGACCCCGGAGGATTCCATAATGCTGTTATGGAATTTGTATGGACTATAATTTAACTATTAGCTTTGATAACACACGCGTTTCTTATGGCCCGTTTTACATATTTAAAACCGGTGGGATTACACCAGCTTTACGAGCAAGGGTGTTAAAAACCATTTAACCTAGTCTAAACAAAATGCAAGTTATGTAATAAGGGGCAATTGCTTTTTATCTCCATGGGAACATAGGTATAATTTTTTATTGCTAGTTTGCCACACCAAAATCATACGAAAATTCGTACACAAATCCTAGGATGTTCAGGTCCCCTGGTCGGGAGACGACACCGAACTCCCAGCCACCATAGGCGCGGGCCTGCGGGTGGCGAGCAGTGGGCAGCTCGCTGCCCGGTAAGGACCAGGCCCGAGTCAACGGCGCGTTGTCAGCACATCGTGACGGGGTCCATGAAGACCGATGCCTCCTGGGCCAGGGTTGCGGGTTTGTTAAACAAGAAACCGTGGCCCTAGCCGTCGCACAGGCAAGTGAAGAAACACGCGTGGGTTTAGTCAGTAAAAGTCTGACACGCCCTTCCGCTCCGGCCAGAGCGGGAGAAGTCATTTGATATTTTCCCATCACAAAAAAAAAGGGTTAAGTCTCGAAGTAAAGTTTTCGTTTTCGTGATATCGTTTCGAAATAAGAAAATTGTTGTCTACAAAACAATACCTAGTTATTATGACTAGCAATAATTTGGCATTCTTATGTACATTACCGTTATATATAAAACTACTGAAGCACTTCTTATAACACATATTATAACAAATATATTATTTTCTGTAATCGTAATGTACGCTTTTTCAATACGTTATCATATCGCTATAACATCAAGCGGTGTGCCTACACTAATAATATTAACTATACCTTTATTTTTATCTACTTGAACAAACAAGATCATATTGATAAACAATTTGATTCCATTTTTATTCCAAGAATATACTTTAATTTTGAGTTTTATAAGGAAAAATGGTGTCATGTTTATTTTAGTGTTGTTTAGCTGTTTGGATAAAAAGAGGGCACCGAAGGAAAGGCCGTTTAAGATGCGTTTTTTATTTTTTGGCCGGTATGTTTAAAATATTATGCCTGTGAGAGATTTGATTCATTTAAAACAGCAGTAGGTACACTCAGTACTCGTATAGGAAAGTATGGAATGAAATTCATACTTTAGATAAGAGCGGAGTTGGATGGTAAAATAATATTTATGAGTTAGACAGATTAAATTTATAGACAAAAAAAAAAAAATAATTAAAATGAATTGTATTAATATTATATTAATATTTTTTTAATTTCAATTTAATTTAATTTAATTTTTAGACAGATTAGATTTAGATTTTTTGAATTAGGATCGATTTGATTTTCAATACTCCAAGATATTTGTCTTCTTCATATGTCTTAGCAGTGGCTTTGGCTTCAAGATAAAAATCTGAAAGCGAATCAGTACTCGTATAGGAAAGTATGGAATGAAATTCACACTTTAGATAAGAGCGGAGTTGGATGGTAAAATAATATTTATGAGTTAGACAGATTAAATTTATAGACCAAAAAATTAAATTAATTAAATTAAATTAAAATTAATTATATTAATATTTTTTTAATTTAAATTTACTTTAATTAAATTTTTAGACAGATTAGATTTAGATTTTTTGAATTAGGATCGATTTGTTTTTTCAATACTCCAAAGTCTTCTTCATATGTCTTAGCAGTGGCTTTGGCTTCAAGATAAAAATCTGAAAGCGATTTATTATAAAAAACAGATTCCCCGTTTTTATATTATACAGCAGGGTTTTTGAAAGTTCAAAAACATTAATTGCGTTAGCAGACAAATTTTTCGAACTTAAGGAGCAAGAGTTTACCAATATGCTTTAAAATTATTTGAACTGAGAACATGTAACGCAATTAGGCTGCTGGATTCGATATTCAAAAATTACATTTTGATTCTAAACTTTCCAATATTTAAAAAAAGATCAATAAAAAAGTACCTACTAAACATTGCTACGAAAAAATGTATTTTTTATCTTTGTTTTGTAGAAATCTACAATCTATTCATGATTCAATCTCTCTGTCCAAAGATTGTCTCTAGAATATTGTTCTTAGCGATAATACTGCTCATTGAGTGATCCTTTTCTTTGGATGAGAATTCATCAATAGACTACTCCCGCTCTGGGCAAAGCGGAAGTGTTAGACTTTTACTGACTAAAGCCCAACCGTGTCGTCTCTTTTACGCCTGTACTAGGGGCCATGGTAAATAAGCGGCGGCTCTGGCCGGCATCGGTCCTACTAGACCCCGTCACGATGTGCACGTGGTATAAAAGACGAGGCGAAACGGTTTGGTTAAAAAATTAGGTTGAAAACGGTCTCCAAAGCCTGGAGCACACGCGCAGGGTACCCAGCCTGTCGGTGTTCTATAGGATACACTTTGGAGGGTGTGCGAGGGAATTGCATGACTTAATTCCCCCATCTTCGTTCCGTCATCGGACAACCCGCCGTATGGCTAGTATCCTTTACACTTACGTTGTTGATACCACCACGATTCTGAATAGGCTCTTAATAAACTTACGCGCTTTACCAACAACGATTGTATCACTGCTTACCATTAGGCGGCATTGCGGTCAAACACTAGATTTTAATTATAAAAAAGAAACGTTATGTTAATGTCCGTATGTCACATGACATTTCAATTAAGAGAACACTCGCATAAGAGAAAAACACTAGAAGGAGACCTTTGGCTAATAGTGGAATAATACAAACTAGTTAGATTAGATAGATGATACATACATCAAAGTGCAAAAGCTTATCTTTTTGGAGACACGAAATGCACTTTGTATCAGCATGATGACGCAATTTTTATCGAAGCCATAATGTCATATCAACATTTACTTGATAACGATTAGATAGCACACACGATAAAAAATTAAGTGCTATTATTTAATTTGGCACTTAAAGAAAAATCTAGAAAGCAAGTTTTGAAATAATGTCTGACAATAAGTGTGATACATATGGATTCAAAATGTTGATGAATTTGGGGCGAATCTCCCATAATTTACAACAATATAAATCTGGATGACAGTCTAGAGAAATTTTGTATTAACTTCCTCTCTAAATCCAATATTTAGTTAAACTAAAGCTATTGATTACCTACCATAAATTCTTGCTCGCTTTAATAAGTAGCAGTTTTCCAAGAGTTTAGTTCGAAAAGTTATCAAGAGATGTCGCTACCATAACTCTTGGTATTTGTTTTAAATTTGATTTGTTGCGGTTAATTTAGTCTGTAAGAACTGATAGTAATAGAATGTCATAACTCATATTTTTATAGATTTGTTTTTTTTTTTTTATAATTATAAACTAGCGCTTGACTACAATCCCGCCTGATGGTAAGCAGTGATGCAATCGTTGATGGTAAAGTGCGCTAGTTTATTAAGCCCATTCACTTAAAAAACCTTAGTGAATAGGAAGGAAGACGGCAGTTGAGCGAGGTGGTGCAATGTTAGACCCAATAACACGACCAATTGGGACGATTTCTCGATAGAGAGGCCGATCTTAATGCGCGTCACGCCACAGTAGAAGTGGAACATAAACGAGACCTTCCACGACGACCGGCTCATAAGACATTTAAAATAGGGACTGATAAAACACCTTGCATGATTTGCAACGGTAACTGTAGTAGAGTGACTATCTGTTCTAACTTTAAGAAAATGTCGATAAATGACAGATGGGAAACTGCACGTAAAAATAAATTATGTTTCAGATGCCTAAACCGACGAACGTGGAACCATAGATGCCAAGGCAAGCAGTGTGAAGTGCAAGGCTGCGAGTATTATCATCACATGCTACTGCACAGCGACAGCGGGCAGGGAGCACGCGCTGCAAACGACTCGGAAGAGCGTCTTCGTGTGACAGCAACCGAGCACGTAGCGTCGCGCAACGATACGGCGCCAAGCGGTGACAGCGCGCCACACGCCGTCATCAACAACACGAGCACGCCGCGCGCTTACAATGAAGTCTTGCTGAAAGTAGTACCCGTAACACTATCGGGACCAAACGGTAAAGGAGATACATTTGCTTTGTTGGACGATGGGTCGACAATAACCCTTCTTGCCGCTGACGTGGCGCAACGGATAGGCGCAAAAGGCCCAAATGATCCATTTTACATCAAGGCCGTAGCAGGCGCGCGTATTGACGCCACGAACTCGCAACGAGTCAAGGTAAATATACGAGGCAAGTACACATCTGAAGGCATAGACATCGAAGCCAGAACCATTGACAGACTTAAATTATCAGGCCATTCGATACGGGCAAAGGACTTGCCGGGTTTCGAGCACCTGAAACCAATAGCCGAGCAGCTAGCATACGATGCGGGCGTGCCAACTGTTCTGATAGGCCAAGACAATTGGGCACTGCTGCTCGCCTCTGAAGCACGAGTAGGCACAAAGAACCAACCGGTAGCGTCACGTACACCACTCGGCTGGATTTTACATGGCAAGACCTGCCAAAGGTACATGTATTACCACAGATTGGAGAACGCTTCGGTCATATAAGTACAGATGAATCTATTGAAAAACCCATCGAATATAGAATGAAAGCGGTGTTGTTTGGTGCGACCTTCTCCCCAAGCACTGCGATTTATGTTAAAAATCTCAACGCACAAGTTTATGAGGTCGACTACCCCGAAGTTGTTAACCCTATAGTACGGAATCATTATATGGATGATTTTTTACAGAGCTTCGACAACGCAGAAGAAGCGAACCAAGTGTCTACAGCAGTCGGCGAGGAAATTTTGTGTTGCAAAAGTGGGCGTCCAACGAGCCGGCCGCTGTTGCTGGCCTCTCGACCGAGCCGGCAGAGGAGGATACTCTGCTCAACAAGGAAGAGAAATTTCTCGGTCTTATTTGACGACACCAAAGTGACACTTTAGGATTTAACTTCAGGAAAGTAGACCCTTCTTATTTGAGCATGCAGGTCACTAAACGACAGTTATTAAAAACAACTATGTCTTTGTATGATCCGCTGGGTCTAGCCGCACCGTTTACGACACAGGCAAAGTGCCTATTGCAAGACGCTTGGCGTTTAAAAATCGGTTGGGATGAACGCCTACCTAAAAATCTAGAACGTAAATGGTGCGACTGGATAAATGCTCTGCAAATTCTGAAAGGCGTGTGTTAGATTATTCACGTTTTTATAAAGATAACACACTATAAAACACAATCATATACAAAACAAATCAATGTCAGTCTATGAGATGACAGATGTTATTGACAGATGTACGGTTACGTTCCATTCAACAATATTATTTTACCAACATTAATATGTTGGAAACAGAAGTTTATGAAGCAAAATAAAAGTAACTTTATTTAACATTTTCATAAGAGAGATTTCATAAACTGATGTTAGAATTTTTATGTAAACAACTATCATCGAGACTATTGTGATTCCTAAACGTAGGGATTGACTTATGTTTCCGAACGAATCTATGGTTCACTGCTAACTGAAATCGTTTCCGAACGAATCTATGGTTCACTGCTAACTGAAATCAAATCACACAATTATTTATATTAATATTGTTATAAATGTTAATGATACTTAAAATGTTTGTTATGATTTTATATTGTAATTCAAATAAGAAATTACTTACTTTAGAATGATTGTCTGAACTCTGAGGATGTCAGTATTTTATCTAGCTTTATATACAGCTTATAAATGAACAAGTAATTAATTGTAATAATACTTTAATAATATTTAAAACAGTTTAATTATATTTTCAAGGGTTCTTCATAGCTATGCTAAAAGTTATTTTAGTAAGATGTGATGCTCTTTGCTGATTGGTTCAAAGATGGCGGAGTTATTTGTTTACATTATAATGTTGTTAAAATTAATATATTTCAAGGACTATAGTAAACATTTAATATATTGCTTAGTGATGCTAATATGTTTCAAAACGATTCTAAAACATAACATTTGTTTATAATCTCGTATATCTGAAGTAATTTTACCCACACACGATACTCGTTTGTGATTGGTCTAAAAGAGCGGTATGTTAGAGGGTTATATAAGGCCAAGATGTAGCCGGCTCTGGACAGTCTGAGTCGAGAATTCTGAAAGTTATAAACCAATAAGGATAAGTGAATAATATATCTGAAGGAACTGGGCCAAAGTACTGGTTCATTGCTGTAAGTAAATAGTCATTAGACATTGTTATAGATTTATGATTATAATGTATATTGTGTGTTATTTAGGTTGGGAATACTTTCCTGGCTAATGGTATTATGTTGCTATACTTCTAAGTACTCTTGGACTGCTGTCCAAGAGTTAGAAGTTAGTGTATTTTAAAGATAACATTGACAAAGAATGAAAGATATTGATAGATATGTTGTCATGTTTCCAAGGAGTTTCTTGTCCAGTTCTTCTCCTTGAATGACCTAGTTTTGCGAACGGACAACTACCTTACTTTATAAATTTGTGACAAGTCTAAATTGAAATAAAATATCTAGTCTTGTCTGTCCGTGCTTTACTTTATAAAACCCTATTTCCCTACAAGATATATTCGTATAAACATTCACACACTAAATAACCAGCTAGTAACTATCCTGATGTGCAAAGCTTATAATAAATAAGCTTTGCTTTGAGAAATTAGACCTTAGATGTTTAGGCCATTACATTCCTGTACATATTTACACCTATTTATAATTTTATATATAGGTATGTGTCTTACCCAAGTCATAAAATCTCTTACGTGCATATTCCACGTTGTCACCCGGGTTATAATGACTCGACTGGGTTAGAATTGCACGTTTTCGTGGACGCGAGCGAACGAGCCTATGCTGCAGCAGCATATTGGCGTTCAGTGAATGACACAGGTCATGCAAATCTGTCGCTCGCGGCAGCGAAAGGGCGCGTTGCGCCCCTTAAGGTCACATCTATACCTAGACTTAAATTACAGGCTGCCGTGCTCGGCGGGCGTCTGGCGCGCTGCGTGGAAGGAGAGCACGATCGTCGCGCCGACCGCCGAGTCTTCTGGTCCGACTCGCGCACTGTGCTGGCGTGGCTGCGCGCGGGCGCGCGCACTTTCAAGCCGTTCGTCGCGCACAGAGTAGCGGAATTAGAAGAAATCACCGAACGGAACGAGTGGCGCTGGGTGCCCACCGCTCACAATGTCGCCGACGACTCAACTCGCGATACACCGACTGACTTCACGGCGAGCCACCTTTGGTACATTGGCCCTTCGTTTCTCTATGACAACGAAAACGTTTGGCCACAGGAAACAGACTCACACCTCTATATCGACACGGGCGAGGAGCGTGTTGCCGTCACTGCTGCTCACGGTCAGTCTATTTTAATGAAGGCGCTACCTGATGTTACGCGTTTCTCTTCCTGGCTGCGACTCATCCGGGCAACGGCCGGCATTCTGCAATTTATCGACAGACTTCGAGTTCATACCGCAGCAGCTGTCCGCAAACGCAATAAAAACATCAGCATTGAAGACCCGAACTGTATGGAGAAGCAACGGGAAGGTACGAGAAAGCGGTCCAGAGAGCAGAACCGCAACCCCCGCGTTACTCCAACGGTCTACATATCCCTTGGTACACAGTACACACGTCAGGCAGAGATTCTTTGGACACGCGCTATACAGGAAGAAAGTTTCGCAAATGAGTTACGTCACGTCACCGGCGGGAGAACGGTACCGACTGACAGTCGGTTGAAGCGACTATCTCTGACAATCGACGAACACAAGATAATGAGAATAGCTCGCGAATCGCGGCAGCAGTCGATATATCACGCGAAACACAGTCACCAGCAGTATTAGACGGTAACCACCGTTACTGCCGCTTGTATATAGACTGGATACATCGAAAGTTACACCATAGCGGCGTGGAATGCGTCGTCCATCCGTCCGTGCAGTTATCAAGCTATGTCAACCCTGCAGGATTCGTCGAGCTGTACCACCAGAGCCGTTGACAGGTGAATTACCACCCTGTCGACTGGCACACCATCAACGTCCATTCACGCACACAGGACTAGACTACTTCGGGCCGCTCTCTGTCACAGTAGCGAGACATCATGAGAAGCGCTACGTGGCATTGTTCACATGTCTCACTACGCGTGCTGTACATTTAGAAGTCGCCGCCTCACTGTCAACGGATGCGGCTATACTCGCATTGAGACGTATGATGGCTCGTCGTGGATGCCCGGAAGTCATTTGGAGTGATAACGGCACCAATTTCCATGGGGCAGACGCTCAGCTCCGTAAGGCCGCCCTAGAATCGCTTCAACACGAAGCAGAGGTACGTCACATAGACTGGCGCTACATTCCGCCAGGAGCGCCGTTCATGGGCGGAGCTTGGGAAAGATTGGTACGCACAGTAAAGGCTGCATTGAATGCTACACTTGTTGATCGGCATCCGTATGAAGACGTGCTGCATACACTTTTGACAGAGATAGAACACACGGTCAATTCCCGACCCTTGACCCATGTGTCGGTTAACCCTGACGACGAAGAAGCATTGACACCTAACCACTTTCTGCTTGGAGCTCCTTCTAAAGTCCCATTTGTTCTGGCGACGGTGGGTACACAAAGTATTGCCTACGCTTCAAAACCGGCGGGAGCCGCATGGACGCGGCGATTCGGTTAAGGTGGGCGATTTGGTTGTCATAGTGGACCCAAACTTACCAAGAAACATATGGCCAAAGGGGAGAGTCGAACGCACGTACCCAGGCGCAGATGGTATCATAAGAGTCGTCGACGTCAAAACCAAGAGCGGTGTGATGCGTCATCCTCTTAAACGTCTCGTCGTTATACCAGTAGAATAAGTTCTTACCTTATGTGTCTCCTTGATAGAATAAGTTCTTACGTTATGTGTCTCCTTGATGGCGTCACTCCAGAATTCTGCTACAAGGAGGAGTTTGTTTTGAGTTAAAGCTGAACTAATATAGATAGCAGAGCAGGAATTCTGGGGTGGCTACCCTTAACTTAAATTGTTATGTTATATAGTTGCTTGAATTGTTCATTTCATTGTTAATGTTGTGTAGTATATACCAGTCACTGGTGATATTTATATACATTGCATGTACACGGCGGGAGAAATGTGACTGATGTATTGTGGCTGACATAGGCAGCTAGCGACCTCTGTTGTCGAAAGGAGGCGACAGCATCAATGAACGAGTTACGCATAATATTAGTAGTGCTCACTTTTCGACACTAGAGGCGCTGTATTATGAATGAAACGGTCGCCATATTGACCTTGAGAACTGTAGTACCGCTATTGGACGCCAGAGGTGCTGGTTTTATGAATGAATCACGATTATTTGTCAATGAAAATTGTAGTTGCCCGCCTCTCGACACTTGGGGGCGGTGAGGTAGACACTGTTCGAATGTTCTAGAAACTCTCAGATCCGGAAGTTGAGTAAAAATATCGGTTTCTTCCGCCCACATACTGTGGTAACGGCCCCTTTCTGCCCCGAGACGCCGCAGAGAGCAGGTGTGTTTAGTGTTAGTCTCGTAAAATGTAAACGTGTTCTAGATCGTAAGACTACATTGTGGCTATACTTGTCCGAATCCAAGGATTGTATACTTTTAAACCTGTGGAAATACCGATAATAAATCTGATAGTAGCATCCGCCTGTTTTTCATTACTATTCAGTATTTATTCTTATTTTATAATAAGGGAGAGCCCGCTCTGTGCTCTATAAAGTCAGAGACAAAAGGAAAAGGAAATCGCTGAATAGTTTTGATGGCAACAATACTAACAATATTTTTGACAAAGTTAGTGATAAGCATTTGGAAAACGTTGATGTGAAGATGATTGCTAACGGCATCAGTGCTGTTGGTGACACTAATCTCGAACTTAAGTATGGAACTGCCCCCTAATCGGCGAACACATTTTTGTCAAATGATTGCGACTAGTTGGTATCAGTTGGGATCGTTCGGACCGCCCATTGATCCGTTCGGTCCAAATGATCCCAACTAGTCGCAATCATTTGACAAAAATGTGGTCACCGATTAGGGGGCTGTTATGGGTATTCCTGCAATGTCTAGTTTAGATTTTAGACATAAAGATCCAGTGAGCCTTTCGTTCCAAGTGGTGACGTTTCACCCACTAACTGGGTTATGGAGGTCAGATAGGAATGTAATGAAATGAAATCGTTTATTAAGCAAGTAGGATCACTGATCACTTTTACACGTCATATTTTTTTAAACTAGATGGAGCCTGCATTTCCTGACTACCTCTGAGAAGAAAAAGCCGAAACAAACTCAGGGATCATCGTCTTTTTTCAAGTCCAGACATTAAAAATTAAAATGTTTACAATACTTTACGTGATTTAAAAAAAACGTTAATTAAAATGTCATAATTGTAGCATAATTATGCATATTGCTTAATAACAATGCTTAGCAAAGTGAGCGACTCAGTCCCAAGCTTTTAAGTAAGGTGCTGGTATTCAGCTGCATACAGTAAGACCTGATGCCTTTCTTTTTTTTTCTTTTTTTTTTTTTTCGTGGTGGAAGTCCTCATAGAATGTCCGCCGCCCTGGGGTGGGCGACGGGGTCTGTCAGACTTTTACTAACTAAAACCACCCCGGTGTCTCTTCTATCACGAGCAAACGCGTGAGGCCGCGGGAGTCTAAATTCTTCCACGGCCCCACACCCTCGTGCTGGCCCGATCTGTCCGGGCCTCGTCTAAGACCTGATGCCTACCCCAACAAAGTTGGGAGAAGACTAGGTAGAGAAAGAACCATATACGCCTTTATCCATATTTCTTATACGTTATATGCTAGAGTTGGCCTTTAACGTCATTTAAACGTCGAACGAACTTGTTATCTGTAGAAACCCTGGAACAGTTATTTATGCCACTGTCAAGCAATGATAGCTATTGTAATACGAGTTATAGTTTATATTTAGGCACAATAGATCAGCACGAGTGTTACAATAGCTGTTTGCGACCAGTGGCATACAATACTTTTTCTACGACCTTGAAATAAATAAATAGAAAAAACCGTCAATGTTGAACTTTATTACGAACTAGCTGCCGCCAGCGACTTCGTTCGCGTAGAGTTAGTTATGCTCCGCTCCTATTGGTCGCAGCGTGATGTTATATAGCCTAAAACCTTTCTGGATTAATGGGCTATCCAACGCAATATAAAAGAATTTTTCAAATCGGACCAGTAGTTCCCGAGATTAGCTTGCACAAACAAACAAACAAACTCTTCAGCTTTATATAAGTATTAGTATAGATATGATATATTAAAAAGTGTGGTGTTAAGTAGGAACAGGTAATACCATTCAGCGTAGGTGCAGTTCTCTACACTGAGATATCACTAAGTCATCGAAACTTAGCGTTATAGTTGAAGGCTGTGTCGAATCAATAATGAGTCCTGCTTTAATGTAAAATTATCAAAACAGCACCTAATAGTAATAGTACTGGAATTCCTACAATATTAATACGTATACTGTAGGACTACTGTAGGAAGGAATCGAAACAAGTGTGAGTACAAATAATAAGTGTAAGTATGTGTGTACATTGTCACATAAACCCATGTTTGGGCACATTATATAACAAGTGCAAAAATACACAATTACGATGTAATCATTTAATGGTTATGCAGATTGGTAAACAAGTAGTTCGGCAATTCAAAGGTTATGTTGGAACTATGCGAGAGTGGAATTAGTCGCAATTAGCAAGCCAGCCCTCTCCGACCAAATGGGTCAGAACTGTGACCAAATAGGTAATTCGAGAGCAAAGCGAGCAGTTTGGCAACGTTCTAGACTCCTGTATATAAGCAATAATCGGGCAATAGGTTCCCGTTTAATAAAATTAATAAACAAATAAAAGAAATAAATATACAAGAACAAATCACACAGATTGAGCTAGCCCCAAAGTAAGATCGAGACTTGTGTTATGGGGTACCAACTCAACGATACTATATTTATAGTAGATAGATATTATATAGATAGCCTCCGTGGCGTAGCGGTAGCGGACGCGGCCGCTGCGCAAGGTGGCGCGGGTTCGATCCCCGCACAGTGCAAGTATTTGTATGCATGAATATGAATATTTGCACTGGTCTGGTCGTACCTCGGAAAGCACGTTAAGCCGTTGGTCCCGGTTGCCATACGAACATCTAGTGGCAGTCGTTACGGGTTGTTGGAGCCCTCAAAAGTCCAACAATTGGTCTAACTGCAATGCTTCGATGTCGCCTTCGGGTTGTGGAGGTCAGACGGCAGTCGATTCACGGAAAATCTCGAAGTTTAGCCATATCAGCAGTTGGACTGGTAAAGCGGACCCCAGACTCCAAAGCTGAAAAGGCTGCGGATGCGACTGGGATTAACGCTGGGATGATGATGATGAGATATTATATAGATAAACATCCAAGATCCAGGACAATCAGGAAAAGATCGTTTTCCATCATGACCTGGCCGGAGATCGAACCCGGGGCCTCCACGTCGCAGGCAGGCGTGTTGACCGCTGCGGCACGGAGGACGATAAATTGGTCTTTAACAAAAAAATAAAACATGTAGGATTCTTATCAGAAGCTGTATTATAATTTAACGTTTGACGGCCACACATAGTTAATAACAAAATTAATTAAATAAAATATATCGTAAGAATGTTTAATCATTAAATACTTCGTAAATTCTGATGCACTCCCCGTCCCAACCATCCGCTGTCGTTACCTGTAACAAAAATGCGTGAAGTTAAAATCTGTAGAGAAAGAAGTAGGTGTAAATTAATGTCTCTAGAGAAAGAGGTAAGATAGGTATAAATTGCGGTCTGGAGACCTATCTGGAGAGAAAGAGGTATTTTAACAGATTTTAAGAATAATGCGGTATTTTTTTTGACCGTCTTCAAAAAAAGGAGGTTATCAACTCGACCCGTATGTAAGCCAAATTTCAAGTGTATGTATGCATGTTACGCATATTTCCGGAACTACAAGTCCGATTTAAGTAATTATTTTTTTTTGTATTATGTATTGTTCAACTTAAACTTAACTATGAGTTTCATCAAAATCGGTTCAGTAGTTTTTGAGCTAAGGATTTTTTTCGTATTGATGAGAACTTATTCTAACATGGGTTATGGCTGCCACTATTGTTCTGAGGTGAAAAAAAGTAATTTTCGAATTTCGACTAAGACACTGAAAAGCATGAAAATAAAACTTAAAAAAAAAATGGAAATAGAGATTTTTTTGAAGTCGGTTTGTTTTTTTTATAAAAAGCTTTTAAATTCGCTTCTTCGGCAAAATAACTCGTCATTCCATTATGTATATAAAGTCATCATCATCATCATCGTCACAGCGTTAATCCCAGTCGCATCCGAAGCCTTTTCAGCTTTGGAGTCTGGGGTCCGCTTTACCAGTCCAACTGCTGATATGGCTAAGCTTCGACATTTTCCGTGAAGCGACTGCCGTCTGACCTCCACAACCCGAAGGCGACATCGAAGCATTGCAGTTAGACCAATTGTTGGATTTTTGAGGGCTCCAACAGCCCGTAACGACTGCCATTAGATGTTCGTATGGCAACCGGGACTAACGGCTTAACGTGCTTTCGAGGCACGACCAGACCAGTGCAAATATTCATATTCATGCATACAAATACTTGCACTGTGCGGGGATCGAACCCGCGCCACCTTGCGCAGCGGCCGCGTCCGCTACCGCTACGCCACGGAGGCTGTCCATTATGTATACAATATGTAAAGAAACCCTGTCCGACCCATAAGGATAATAAAGGTTAGGTAAACACTTGACCAAATATAATATAAAATTTTACGTAATCATCATAGTAACAATACTAATGAATTTTGAAATAATCCTTTTTTCCAGGGAATTCATTCCAATTTCCCCGAACTTTGGTAATTTAAAAAAAATGACAACACCGGTATTATTATAAGCGAATAGCGACGCGACCACGTCACAGGTGCCGCGTACCCTGCCCCCCGCCGCCCGCGGAATGGGGTTGCTAACCGCACATGTGTTAAGTTACCTCTTTATGCGAAATAATATTTATTTTTTTAGAGGGATTTTTTTTTTAAGTTTTGCCTGTCTTTGTGGGTATTATTAGAATCAGTTAACGATACCTAACAACACCTTCACGGATCGGACAGGGTTTTCTTTACATATTGTATAAAGTACCTACGCGAAAGTAACACTGTCTGCTAGGTACTAAGTATACAGTTAATTGCTATTCTATATGTGAAAACTTTTAATTCGACATCACCACGTTATAAATTTAGTAATTATTGCTTAAATAAGTTTTCTTGAACAACTGGACTTTAAGTCTGAAATCGCCAAACCGTATTGAGCAAGCGTGGTGATTAAGCTCAATCCTTCTCTGTATCAGAGGAGACATGTGCACAGCTGTGGAACGATAAAAAAAAAGGTTGATGATGAAGTGTTCCTAAAATAATAAATTAAAATAAATATTTTTCAACCGGTTTCGCTATTATCCATACTAATATTATAAATGCGAAAGTAACTCTGTCTGTCTGTCGGTCTGTCTGTCTGTCTGTCTGTTACGCTTTCCCGCCTAAACCTCTCAACCGATTTTGATGAAATTTGGCACAGACAATCTTTAGACCCCGAGAAAGGACATAGGCTACCTTTTATCCCGGAAAAATTTGATGTTCCGGAGGGAAATCTAAAAAGCGCGATATAACCGAACTCCACGCGGGCGAAGCCGCGGGCGGAAAGCTAGTGCTAGTATAAATGCGAAAGTAACTCTGTCTGTCTGTTACGCTTTCCCGCCTAAACCTCTCAACCGATTTTGATGAAGTTTGGCACAGACAATCTTTAGATCCTGAGAAAGAACATAGGCTACGTTTTATCCCGGAAAAATTTGATGTTCCCGAGGGGAATTTAAACAGCGCGATATAACCGAACTCCACGCGGGCGAAGCCGCTGGCGGAAAGCTAGTACTAATATTATAAATGCGAAAGTAACTCTGTCTGTCTGTCTGTCTGTTACGCTTTCCCGCCTAAGCCTCTCAACAGATTTTGATGAAATTTGGCACAGACAATCTTTAGACCCCGAGAAAGAACATAGGCTACCTTTTATCCCGGAAAAATTTGATGTTCCCGAGGGAAATCTAAAAAGCGCGATATAACCGAACCCCACGCGAGCGAAGCCGCGGGCGGAAAGCTAGTCCATACTAATATTATAAATGCGAAAGTAACTCTGTCTGTCTGTCTGTCTGTCTGTCTGTTACGCTTTCCCGCTTAAACCGCTCAACCGATTTTGTTGAAATTTGCCACAGACAATCTTTAGACCCTGGGAAAGAACATAGGCTACCTTTTATCCCGGAAAAATTTGATGTTCCCGAGGGAAATCTAAAAAGCGCGATATAACCGAACTCCACGCGGGCGAAGCCGCGGGCGGAAAGCTAGTAATATTATAAATGCGAAAGTAACTCTGTCTGTCTGTCTGTCGGTCTGTCTGTCTGTCTGTCTGTTACGCTTTCCCGCTTAAACCTCTCAACCGATTTTGATGAAATTGGCACAGACAATCTTTAGACCCTGAGAAAGAACATAGGCTACCTTTTATCCCAGAAAAATTTGATGTTCCCGAGGGAAATCTAAAAAGCGCGATATAACCGAACTCCACGCGGGCGAAGCCGCGGGCGGAAAGCTAGTTTATCATGATAATCAAACTATAATATTTCTATTGGTGGAAAACAAGCCTCTTCTATATGAAAATGACCTCTCCTTTTCGTTTAATCGTCCACATTCTTACGTCTAAAATATTCTTTTCCGATGTATCATTTTTAAGAAAGTTAACATTACGAATTTCTCTCTACATCCTGTGTGCGTTTACAAATATTTATAAACTCACATACGCAAACACCCAGACCCGGAACAACTACTTTTAGATCATACAAATGTTTGGTCTGTGCGGGAATCGAACCCGCGCAGTATTCAACTGCGTTAACCGCATTTAAGTGATACAGATTCAATTCAACTTCACCAATAAAATATTCATCATAATTCAACAATTGATCGTTTTATAGAAAAGCCACTTATTATAACTACTTGAGCATTATTAATTACAAGCAAGGCTACTGTTCTGGAAGCATTTAGTACCCTCTAGTCTTTAATAAAAGTCCTAAGTCTACAATTATTAGCAGCAAGTCTATGTTTATCGAGTCTTAAACTTACCACAGTTAATAACTCCGGTGAGAATGTTCGCACATGTTTCGATTTTCGCCCATTGTCCTCCGTTTGAATTTGTGTCATGGTGTCTCCATCCAGCGTCATTATAGATTTTAACTGAAAAATAACAATTTACAACTCAGTATAATATTTAAGAAATACTTACATAGTAATTTTAACTAAGTCTTTTGGTCGCAAATGCTAATGCTGAGGAGGAGGTTTTGATTCCTTGGCCGAGAAAAGCGATAAAACGAAGCGATATATAAGCATTTGAATAATTTTGAAGCTAATTTGCTAATCCTTTACGCCTTATGTTTGAAAAATGCAAACAATGCAATGAATGTTGTTGAATTTTCAAAATGAAACCCAACGCTACTTACTATGTTACGTAATTACCCTGCGGTGTCTTTATACATATATACCGGGTTTAAGGTTTACATTTTTATTTTATTTTTTTTTTAATTTATATACGGACAAATCACACAGATTGAGCTAGCCCCAAAGTAAGTTCGAAACTTGTGTTATGGGATAGTAACTCAACGATACTATATTTATAATAGATACATATATAGATAAACATCTAAGACCCAGGTCAATCAGGAAATGATTGATTTTCATCATGACCTGGCCGGGGATCGAACCCGGGGCCTCCAGGTCGCAGACAGGCGTGTTGACCGCTGCGCCACGGAGGTCGACACTACATTGACACGACATTGAATGGGGAAAATGAAGCATATCCATATTTGTTATATCCTTTCGGGGATTATAGACATGATGCGATTGCGATTCTTTTAGGGAACTATTTAAAGAAATAAACATCCTCACAGTCCCTTGTCAATACATTTTTGTATGTTCGGAAAAATATTGATCTTTTTAATAAGATAAGTGACAGGCACAATTTTAATACTAGGAATAGAAACAATTTAGATCCACCTCGGTTCAGATTGGCTAAAGTAAATAATTCTTTTATGGGGTACTGTGTAAAATTTTATAATAAAGTACCGCTAGAGATTCAACAACTCAATGAGTCCAAATTTAAAACATGCATTAAACGTACGCTGTGTAAGCAAGTATATTATAAACTGGAAGATTATATTCTTAATAAAAATGCTTGGATAAATGCCAGTCCTGTTCCACAGCCACAGACAATTTTGTAGGTTTGGAAGAGATACCATTCCCCCTTTTTGTTGTTTTCCAAATATTCTTTTTTATTTTATTTGTTTATTTCAACGTTGTGCACAATATTTTGCTACCATGATTTTGCAAGTAATATAGTATTGTATAATGTAAAACCCCTTTTCAAGTTTGTGAATGTGAGGCACCATGGACTATGGTTTGCTTTTTTTTATATATGATGGCGCGTGACTGGTTAATTTTGGATATTGCGATCTGTTTTATCGTATCAGTATCAATTGAACGTAAATATTCCTCTACTATTTTTTGAAGTCGATTAATCGGTCGGTATTCGGATAAATTATGATTTTTATTATGGGCGGGAAACCCCGAATAGAGAAATATGTAACGAAGAAATGTAACCCATATATTATTATTTTACAAGAGTGTTCATGGAGTTTCTTGCACGTTCTTCTCCATAGAGATCTACGCTTTGGAACGTGCAATTTAGCTTCACTTTTCTTGGACTGACCGACATTGACTATTCAAAAGTACTAAGTGATGGTTAATTTGAAATAAAAAACTTTGATTTTGATTTGATTTGATTTTGATTTTGATGTTATATGCAATAATAAAGCTTCTACTAAAAAGGGTGAAGGTCTAAGAAAGAAGTGCAAGTATAATTACTGGGTGTGTTTTAAAGGTAATGTCATCATCATCATCGTCTTTGACATTTTCGGATATGTTGGGGTCAGCTTACAGTCAAACCAGATCATGCTAAATACAATCTAATCATCATCATCATCTCAGCGTATATCCGCGGCTTTCGCGTTGGAGCCTGTGGTCCGCTAAAAATGTTCATCATCATTTCAGCGTTAATCCCAGTCGCATGCGAAGTTTTTAAGCACATCATCATCATCGTCATCATCAACCTTTTCACCGTCCCATTGCTGGGCACAGGTCTTCTCTCATACTGAGAAGGATTAAGCCAAGTTCAGCTTTCCTCAAGATATTGTTTTCCTTCACTTTTTAATTAGTCATTGGTGTCCAAGATATAATTAGTAACATATAATAATAATAATTTAATCGCAATTTCCAAAGCGATGAAAGGCGGGTCTATAGAGCTTGGGAGCGATCAGACCAAGGTGTCACTGACACGTGCCTACCGGATGATGATGCCACGTGTTCATTCTGGCGCAATATCTGGTCGGTGCCTGTCAGTCACACCGAAGGTAGTTGGACTCGGGTTATTGAGCGAGCCTGCGATCCAGTACCAGAAATGGGGGCTATTACCATCTGCCCCCAAGATGTAGCTCGTGCAGTCCGTCCGTTGCCTAATTGGAAGTCTCCAGGGCCGGATGGGCTGCACAACTTTTGGATCAAATGGTTTTCCGGGTCGCACGCTCGCTTGGCATCTCAATTCCAGACCGCTTTAGAGTCTGGTTCGCTACCCCAGTTTCTAACAACTGGAGCAACCCACCTGCTCCATAAATCAGGTAGCACCGCGGAACCCAAAAATTATAGGCCGATCACGTGTTTACCGACGGTCTATAAAGTTCTTACATCCATTTTGAAATCTAAAATTAACACGCATATTGACAGCAACTCCATCATGTCTGCCTCTCAAAATGGATGTAGGAGCGGGTCCCGCGGTACTAAGGAGCTACTCCTCATTGATATGGCTATTAGCCAACAGGTTCGTCGTTCCCGAAAGGATCTGTCGACATGTTGGATAGATTATAAGAAGGCCTATGACTCAGTGCCACATACATGGCTCATGCAGGTGCTGGAGTTGTATAAAGTGGATGCAACTCTACGCACCTTCCTGATGACGTGTATGAGGACATGGAGGACAGTCCTTCGCTATCCAGGATGTCGAAATATTCAGAGGAATAGCGAACCGATAAGGATCGAGCGAGGTATATTTCAGGGTGATAGTTTGAGTCCACTTTGGTTTTGCTTAGCACTGAATCCTCTAAGCACACTATTAGAGGATTCAGGTCTAGGCTATCGGTTGAGGAGAGGTGGTCAGGTTATATCGCACCTCCTCTACATGGATGACCTGAAACTTTTTGCTCACACCGATTCACAACTGAAGGAGCTACTGAAAATTACTGAAACTTTCAGTAGCTCCATCAGGATGGAATTTGGTGTGGACAAATGTGCAGTCATGCATGTAAGGCGAGGAGAGATTATGGAATCCGTGGGAACCCAACTCACGAGTTCCATAAACCTTAGAGCCCTCTCCGCATCCGAAACCTATAAGTATTTGGGTATGTCGGAAGCGTTGGGTATCAATGTTACTGACATGAAGCAATCGTTGAAGGAACGCTTCTTTGGCCGCCTGAAAAAAGTACATAATAGTCTTCTATCAGGCGGAAACAAGGTGCGCGCTTTCAACGGTTGGGTCATGCCGGTATTGATGTACTCTTTCGGCATACTCAAATGGACTCAAACCGAACTCGACGCCCTGGATAGGAGAGTCCGTACACTGCTGACTGTAAATCGATTGCATCACCCACGGTCATCGGTTATGAGGCTGTATATCCCGCGAAAATGTGGAGGTCGAGGCTTTTTAAACGCTAAGACACTCCACAATCGTGAGATATGCAGTCTCAGAGAATATTTCCTAACAACCGACGTGGGAATGCATCGAGATGTGGTCGCAGTTGACAAGGGCCTCACTACGCTCTCCTTGGCGAAAGAGAACTGGCGCAAACCAGTAGTGCTTGACACCAATGATCGCATGGAGGTATGGAAGAGCAAGGAGCTTCACGGACGCTTTTTCAAAGCCCTACACGGGCCTGATGTAGACTTACAAGCGTCCGTGGCCTGGCTACGATTCGGTGACCTTTTTGGGGAAACCGAAGGTTTTGTATGTGCAATTACGGACGAAGTTATGATGACGAACAAATACCGGAGATTTATTGTGAAAGACGGCACAGTTGACATCTGTCGGGCATGTCACCGGCCTGGGGAATCAATAAGGCATATTATCTCCGGGTGTTCTCGTCTAGCTAACGGAGAGTACTTGCATAGACACAACCTTGTGGCCAGGATCATTCATCAGCAACTTGCTCTTAAATACAACCTTGTGGAATCGGAGGTGCCGTACTACAGGTATACGCCCGACCCAGTTCTCGAAAATGACCATATCACATTGTACTGGGATCGATCCATCATCACTGACAGGACTATTATTGCCAATAAGCCTGATATAGTGCTGGTGGATCGATCAGAGCGGCGTGCAATGATTGTTGACATAACCATCCCACATGATGAGAACCTCGTGAAAGCTGAGAAGGATAAACAAATCAAGTATCTTGACTTGGCTCACGAGGTTGTCGACATGTGGGAAGTGGATTCAGCAATCATTGTACCGATAGTCGTGACAGCCAATGGCTTAATAGCCAAGAGCTTCGACCAACACCTCAGGAGGCTCTCGTTAGGCAGCTGGATCAAGGGCTTGATTCAGAAAGCGGTACTGCTGGACACGGCTCGCATCTAATCAAATCCCGAAAAGTGTTACATTTCTGAGACAATAACGTTAAAGTTACATCCATCGTGACATCCATATTTTTTGGGTTATATGTGTCATATGGTTTTCTCCTATCTGTAAACTGCTATCTCCTTTAACATTTTCAAGATATGAGGTACAGGGTGTAAAGTTTACTCATCGTCTATAGAAAAGGAAGGATCTTCCGACCAGACGGCTGTTGAGTCTGGCGGCACTTGCCCAACGGTCAATCTTGGGAAGTTGTATAAAGGGTATATCTGTCATTTTCCCGATTTAAAAAATAATAATATGCAGTTTTTGCACTTTAGACCATTCATAATTGCTATACTTTTATAACCCAATAAGATTTTAAAGTAAAAAGGAATTAGTTCGTTAATTACACAAAAAGCGCAATGTGAACAATACTCGAAAAACTATCCTATCAGCTGATTTAATAGAGTTCGCATCAGGAGTCAACGTCATACCTACAAACACGCACGGCGGCACGCTTGCAACGTTCAAAGGCCGAGCGGATATTTTTTTAAAGCACTGTTATTTCTGTAACCGCTCATTAACGACACAAATGACTATCATAATTTTGTTAGTGGCATGCGGTCTAGCCTTTTCGCGAAGTTTGCGTTACGATGTCGGATACATCCTGTCTATGCTAGTATTGCTAGTTGCACGGTAAACTCTGCTTGTGAGATGTAGGATTTGTGTGACGTCAGTATTGAAGGTTGTTCACATGTGTCGTTTCTAGACTGCTACAACGTGATTATTATTTAATAAATAAAGTACTTACTAAATAATTGTATTTTATTTCTTTCTTTCTAATAGCTATTAAAATAAAAATATAGGATAATAGCTTTATTTAGTAATTTGTATTTATTTAGTTTTATAAGTTTGTATATATCGTCATTTTCTATTCTATCATAATAAAACTGTTTTTTTTTGTAGGGAAGTTGAAAGATAAAATATATAAAAATATAATATGAAAGCAATCAATCAATTCATAATACTGATACCTACATTATTCTGAATTCCTCGAACTCATACAAAGTTCATCAATATTCCAAGTAATGGCCTAGTAAATTGCAATGAAAATGCAATTTTCTTTGTTTCCGAACGTGGTCATGTAATATTCAAAGAGGAGAGACATTGATTGCTAATACGAGGGGCAATTTCTATGACAGCAATGTTGCGTGTCCGTTGCTTAACTTATCAATTTGTAAAGGGAAAATTGCTGGGAAAATATACACCAGTGTTAGTAAAGGTTGTCACTTAAATAAATAGTCGAAAATGCAGTGAAGGCTCGTGGCCAAGGTTAATTAAAAAAGTTTTTATTTTTTATATTTTTATTATAGACTAGCTCTTGACCGCAATCCCGACTGATGGTAAGCGGTGACGAAAACGTTGAGAGTAAAGCGCGCTAGTTTATTAAGAGCCTATTCACTCTAGCCTTGAAGACACTTTAATTGTAGCCCGACGGAAACACCGCCGTTAGCAAATTGTTCCAGTCACTCTATGTACGCGGTATAAAGGAGGAGGCGAAACATACTAAACATACTTCTGTAGTAGTTTGTTTGTTTAGTTGTTTAAAACATGCAAGGTACGGAGGACGGATTTGAGCAGTTGTGTGGCGATGTGTGCCGGGTACGATACGCCAAATGTTGTTGTGTCAGGAGTTTGGTCGTGGAGCCTCTCCAGATCAATCTACCTTTGCAGCATCGTTGGTCGTATTGCTGGGTTTCACATTGTATCACCGCGCTCAACTGCCATCTTTCTTCCTGTTAATTCAGTCTTTTTGAGTGAATTCCAAATAATAATAATAAACAAATAATAATTATATTATTCCAAATAATAATAATAAACAAACATGGATGACTAAAGGTCTTAAACTGTGTTCTAAAACTAAACGCTCCTTACGATACCGCTATTATAAGGATAAAAATAAAACTAATAAGACTAAATATACCATATATTCTAATTTATTTCAGAAATGTATACATAATGCCAAAAGGAACGCCAATATCAAATTTATTAATAACAATAAAAACAAGTGCAAAGTCACGTGGTCAGTTATAAAAAACGAAATATACAATGTAAACCCTACAAACAATATTGAATACATACAAATTGACAACACTGTACTCACAAAACCAGCAGAAATAGCCTCTGCCTTTAACAACTATTTCATAGACGGTTTTCCTACACAAAATCGTATAAATAGTCATCGCAAAGATAATATGATTGCTAACTCAATGTTCCTCGCTCCCATATCTGAAAATGATGTCAGACAGCAAATCATTTCATTGAACAACACTAATTCTGAAGGTTATGATGAATTAAACACCAAAATCATCAAAACATGTGTCAATGAATTAAGTAAAGTGTTGACATACTTGATTAACCTGTCTTTATCACAAGGAATATTCCCAAACGCTTTAAAATTGTCTATTGTTAAGCCATTGTTCAAAAAGGGGGAAAAATATGATATGAACAATTATCGCCCCATTACATTGATACCCATTTTGTCTAAAATATACGAGAAGTGTATGCACCACAGGTTAATAAACTACTGTGATAAATTTGGTATTGTGGTTAAGGAGCAATTCGGTTTTCAAAAACGAAAATCCACTACTTTAGCCATCTTTTCATTATTGAAAACAATACTCGCCAGTATAAACAGTAACCAATTAGTAACAGGACTATTTTTCGACTTATCGAAGGCATTCGATCGGATTTCACATGTTAGCCTATTACAAAAACTAGAGGCACTCGGAATTAGAGGACTGTCACATCAGTGGATATCGTCATATCTAACTGATAGACAACAATGTGTCGCGGTCACCAAACTCACCGGAAGTGGAGACATGTTACAGTACACATCTGAATATAAGTATATAAAAAGTGGTGTACCCCAAGGTAGCATCTTGGGTCCCATCTTATTTCTACTGTACATAAACGATATCGTTGATGTGACTAATCATAGATGCTTTCTTTATGCTGATGACATTTCCATAATTGTAACTTCTGACAAAAAATATAAATCAACTACTGATCATGAAATTGACATAAATACTACAATTGATAATCTAATTAATTGGTTAAATAACAATAATTTATCTATAAATCTGACAAAATCTGTATATATACAATTTAATAAATATTATAATAATAAATTCAATTTCAAGTTGAACATACCAAAACTTACCCAGGTGACACACACTAAGTTTTTAGGTGTATTAATAGACGAACACCTGGACTGGAAGGCGCAGGTAGAGCATGTTTGCAGTAAAGTAAATAAATTCGTGTATCCCCTTAGACAGATTAAAAGGATAACAAATATAAAAACGGCTGTAATGACGTATCGAGCTTACGTTGAATCGTCTTTGCGGTATGGAATAATAAAATGGGGAAATAGTACTGACTTCAATAGAGCATTTATTGCGCAAAAGAAATGTATACGAGCCATATACGGGATTTCAACCGAGGAATCCTGTAAACCAATATTTAAAAAGCTTGGTTTGCTACCATTGCCTTCAATATATGTGTATGAAGTATGTATGTTTGTACAGAAATATAAAGAACTGTTCAAAACAGCGGAAAAAGTATGTTCACGAAGTGGGCGTGACCTACATAGACTAGTTCTAGATGATCTGCCTAGAAGTGCTAAATACAATAAAAACTGTGTGGCTATGTGTGTACGTACATTTAACAAATTAACAATTGCACTAAAGGAACTAAATGGCAGACTATTTAAAATTAAATTGTATAACTGGTTAAATGAAAATATTTTTTATACTGTTAATGAATTTTTGGACCATAAACTGTAATATTTCATCATAATTTTGCATGCTTAATTTTAAGCAAAACATGAGCGCATTTCATATTTTAACAGCTTTGTATACCATGTTTTTCGCAAATAAATATTATTATTATTATTCCTTTATTTTATTGTATATACATATAAATTACATTTTTAAATATTTCTACATAAAAAATACATAAAAAACATTTAAAAATATAAAAAATAGTAGCCCACCGGTATCGGGAACAGGGTCCAAGCTACCGGCGGTCAGGGCTCCAGAGAGAGGAACTTCCTGACGATGCGAGCCGTGTCCAGCAGTACCGCTTTCTGAATCAAGCCCTTGATCCAGCTGCCTAACGAGAGCCTCCTGAGGTGTTGGTCGAGGCTCTTGGCTATTAAGCCATTGGCTGTCACGACTATCGGTACAATGATTGCTGAATCACTTCCCACATGTCGACAACCTCGTGAGCCAAGTCAAGATACTTGATTTGTTTATCTTTCTCGGCTTTCACGAGGTTCTCATCATGCGGGATGGTTATGTCAACAATCATTGCACGCCGCTCTGATCGATCCACCATCACTATATCAGGCTTATTGGCAACAATAGTCCTGTCAGTGATGATGGATCGATCCCAGTACAATGTGATATAGCCATTTTCGAGAACTGGGTCGGGCGTATACCTGTAGTACGGCACCTCCGATTCCACAAGGTTGTATTTAAGAGCAAGTTGCTGATGAATGATCCTGGCTACAAGGTTGTGTCTATGCAAGTACTCTCCGTTAGCTAGACGAGAACACCCGGAGATAATATGCCTTATTGATTCCCCCGGCCGGTGACATGCCCGACAGATGTCAACTGTGCCGTCTTTCACAATAAATCTCCGGTAATTGTTCGTCATCATAACTTCGTCCATAATTGCAAAGACAAAACCTTCGGTTTCCCCAAAGAGGTCACCGAAACGTAGCCAGGCTACGGACGCTTGTAAGTCTACATCGGGCCCGTGTAGGGCTCGGAAAAAGCGTCCGTGAAGCTCTTTGCTCTTCCATACCTCCATGCGATCATTTGTGTCAAGCACTACTGGTTTACGCCAGTTCTCTTTAGCCAAGGAGAGCGGAGTGAGGCCCTTGTCAGCCGCGACCACATCTCGATGCATCCCCACGTCGTTTACTAGGAAATAGTCCCTGAGACTGCATACCTCGCGATTGTGGAGGGTCTTGGCGTTTAAAAAGCCACGACCTCCACATTTTCGCGGGATATACAGCCTCATAACCGATGACCGTGGGTGATGCAATCGATTTGCAGTCAGCAGCGTACGGACCCTCTGATCCAGGGCGTCAAGTTCGGTTTGAGTCCATTTGAGTATGCCGAAAGAGTACATCAATACCGGCATGACCCAACCGTTGAAAGCGCGCACCTTGTTTCCGCCTGATAGAAGACTATTAAGTACTTTTTTCAGGCGGCCAAAGAAGCGTTCTTTCAACGATTGCTTCATGTCAGTAACATTGATACCCAACGCTTCCGACATACCCAAATACTTATAGGTTTCGGATGCGGAGAGGGCTCTAAGGTTTATGGAATCAGTGAGTTGGGTTCCCACGGATTCCATAATCTCTCCTCGCTTTACATGCATGACCGCACATTTGTCCACACCAAATTCCATCCTGATGGAGCTACTGAAAGTTTCAGTAATTTTCAGTAGCTCCCTCAGTTGTGAATTGTTGGGAGCAAAAAGTTTCAGGTCATCCATGTAGAGGAGGTGCGATATAACCTGACCACCTCTCCTCAACCGATAGCCTAGACCTGAATCCTCCAATAGTGTGCTTAGAGGATTCAATGCTAAGCAAAACCAAAGTGGACTCAAACTATCGCCCTGAAATATTCCTCGCTCGATCCGTATCGGTTCGCTATTCCTCTGAATATTTCGACATCCTGGATAGCGAAGGACTGTCCTCCATGTCTTCATACACGACATCAGGAAGGTGCGCAGAGTTGCATCCACTTTATACAACTCCAGCACCCGCATGAGCCATGTATGTGGGACTGAGTCA
Organism: Sesamia nonagrioides; assembly: GCA_017933935.1. Classification (NCBI taxonomy): domain Eukaryota; kingdom Metazoa; phylum Arthropoda; class Insecta; order Lepidoptera; family Noctuidae; genus Sesamia; species Sesamia nonagrioides. The sequence goes on along the minus strand of JADWQK010000998.1, from coordinate 505,652 downwards.
TAGGCCTTCCTATAATCTATCCAACATGTCGACAGATCCTTTCGGGAACGACGAACCTGTTGGCTAATGGCCATATCAATAAGGAGTAGCTCCTTAGTACCGCGGGACCCGCTCTTACATCCATTTTGAGAGGCAGACATGATGGAGTTGCTGTCAATATGTTTGTTAATTTTAGTTTTCAAAATGGATGTAAGAACTTTATAGACCGTCGGTAAACAGGTGATCGGCCTATAATTTTTGGGTTCCGCGGTGCTACCTGATTTATGGAGCAGGTGGGTTATTCCAGTAGTTAGGAACTGAGGTAACGAACCAGACACCAAAGCAGTCTGGAATTGAGATGCCAAGCGAGCGTGCGACCTTGGAAACCATTTTATCCAAAAGTTATGCAGCCCGTCCGGTCCTGGAGACTTCCAGTTAGGTAACGGACGGACTGCACAAGCTACATCTTGGGGGCAGATGGTAATAGCCCCCATTTCAGGTATTGGATCGCAGGCTCTCTCGACATCCCGGGCCCAGTCACCTTCAGTGTGACTGACAGGTACCGACCAGATACTGCGCCAAAATGAACACATGGCATCATCATCCGGTAGGCACGTGTCAGTCACACCTTGTTCTGGTCGTTCCCAGTCCCTATAAACCCACCTTTCATTGCTTTGGAAGGTGCGATTCTGGGTGTACCGTTCCACTCGTCGTTTGTATCTTCTGATACGGTTCGCCCATGCATACACTTTCTGCTTCAGGAAGTCGATGCGCTCCGTGACACGGGCCATATAATTTTGTGGGCTGATATTTGTACCTGCAAATGCCCGCCTCACAAAGCGCATCACTCTGGGACGAGTATTACCCTCCCTGAAGCAGATTAGTTTACCGATGAGTGCTCTGGCCCCACCAATACGACGTTCAATCCTGTGCTGCCAAGCTGGTACTACTGGTTTAGGTCGTGTAGCTCTAGAGTCACTGGGAAATTTGACATGAGCTACACGACAAGCTGCTACAGCTGCGCAGTACAGGATTGAATGAGTATCAGTGAGGTCCTCGCAGGTATCAAAATAATCTGATAACTGCGCATCCAGAGCAGCCATCAGTGCCCTATTTCTGTTATGCATGGGCAAACGTGGCAGGCGTGGTCTTAGTTCTGCCGGGGTGAAACGATATTCCCGAATCGCAGCCTCCAAAGCATTTATTAACTCCTCATTGCACTGGGTACTTACATTGGTAGCCCTATCATTACTCCCCTCGTCAGCATAGTTTGTGGGCTGCGGTGGTATCTCCGCAGTCTGCGACTGGTGAGCAATGATACGGCTACTCTGCATTTCGTTTCGCAGGCGATCAAGCACAGTATCATCCAACATATGATTACGCTGGATAACCCGTACCTGATCCGACAGTCGTTGCGCCGACACGTTGACAGCTGGCTCAAGCACCTGAAACAGAGAGAGCATTCGAACACGGTACGCGGTCAGGTTGTTTCCTCCCTCTGTAGCCCCATAGTATGAGCGCATGACATTTTCATTAATGGATTGTGTCCATCTCATGCGCTGCACACTACCGCCGGGAGCTGGGACCCTGTCAGAAGCCGATGGGCCTCGAGGTCCTAAGCGGTCCGGCGGCCGGCGTCCTCCCCGTCGGCGTGCAGGTGGTGGCGTCGTCGGCGGAGAGAAGTACTCGTCGCTCGAGCTCGACGCAACTGCCGCGGCCGGGGTCGTCACAGCACTTACAGTGGCGCTGGAGGCCGGCGGCGGCGAGGCGGAGCTGAGCAACGAGTCCGGAGATGGTGGGCGTGCTCTTCGAGCGGCAGATCTTGTCAACATCGCACAATCATATTATTCACATATTTTTCTGGTTTGTATTTTCCGACATGACATGACAGATGTCATTTCCAACGGGTCGGTTTGGTTCGAGTAGAAAACTTCTCCATCGTGTATAGAAACTGTTTTTGTTGTTGAATTTTATTATTTTGGATTTGGGCTTGGGTTTTCTCTTGAAGATATCACAATATGGAAATGAAAAACTGATATAAAATAATATATTTGATATGGATGAAAATATGATGTTGACATTTGATGTTGCCAATTTTTTTTTTATTATTATTATTAATAGAACCTTAATAAACTGGCGTGCTTTACCATCAACGATTACATCACTGCTTACCATCAGGCGGGATTGCAGCCAAGCACTAGTTTATTCAAATTCAAACATTTTATTTCAGGCAGGGCCCATATGTTGTTAGTAAAAAACTTATCCTATGTTAGTGAAACAGAAACAGAGTAAAAGAGAATCAGTTGGCGACATGAATATGTGCACGCACATGTCTGTCCGCCCAGAGCCTAATAAAAGGACCGTCGACATTGTCCGCCAGTGTAGATAGGATACTGTTCGGGCCGCCCCGAAATCGCCGCAACATCGAAGCACACCGTTTGCGAATGATGGCATAAAAGTAATCAATTCGCGCTTTCGCGAACATGCCTGATGCACTGCGAAACCGAGGTAGCCCAACAACATCCTCAGCCCATACCTCAAGCCATGGGCCTCCCCCCCTCCTCACTCCTCTGCCTCCTCTAATTATAAAAAAAGACAAAGTGTCCTCACCTTGACCCCGTCGGGCCTTTCCTCAATAAACTCTTCATTAAACTTGAAGCTAAAAGTGATAGTTTTGAATGTGGTGGTCATGGTGAAAGTGTAGGTGTCGCCCTCTTTGGTCAGGGTGGCGATTGGGCTAACTGCGCACGCGGCTTTGCGGGATATCAGACCAACTCCTGGAAATTGGAGACAGAAAATGATGAGAGTTTGACATTAGTGGAGCTATTTGGCTTGTAGCACCTTTCTGTATAAGGTAAGGGATTATCCAATAAAAACTTTTTACAAAAACATAGAAACAACTTCAAAAAACACTTAAAGGAAAAAATAAATTTACTTTTGACATGGCTCTAGAAGTCTTCTAGAGCCGTTAGTTAAACTTAGTTAAAATGAGCCTGAAGCTATACAGGCTTACAGTGAATAACTATGCAAAATTGGAACATAATCTATCGGATCTTATCTTGCTCATATTGCTGGTACAAATGTACCTGTTCATTTATTTATTTTATTTTACAGTTATTGTAAGACTTAAATATGGCTAAAACGTACGTTTGAATTCAATACAGAATTCAAAAAAATATATTTCTGCATTAGAATCTTTCCTTGTAAATTTCGCTGTAAAAGTAATCGTAAAACAGTAACCGTAAGAATTAATCGTAAAGATTACTTTTAGAAAAGGCATTCAAAGTAGAATTTGGAGTGACGACTTTAAATTGCATATAAAAGTTTCAAAATTATTTGTTAACAATCTGGTAACTCTTACAAATATTAAAACCAGTTTATACGCTCATGAATAAAAAACGCATTCAAAGAATAATTTTGCACTCTTCTTCTTCTTCTTCTTCCTCAGCCTATAGATGTCCACTGCTGGACAAAGGCCTCCCCCAAGGCTTTCCACGATGACCGGTCTTGTGCTGCCCGCATCCATCGGCTTCCCGCGACCTTCACCAGGTCATCGGTCCACCTTGTTGGGGGTCTCCCTACGCTGCGTTTTCCAGTACGTGGCCGCCACTCCAGAACCTTGCTGCCCCATCGGCCATCGGTTCTACGAGCAATGTGCCCTGCCCACTGCCACTTAAGTTTAGCGACTCGCAGAGCTATGTTTTTTTTTTTTTTTTTTTTATAAGTTATAAACAAGCGCTTGACCGCAATCCCGCCTGATGTCGGTGACGTTGGTTCTTCTGCGGATCTCCTCATTTCTGATTCGATCACGCAGAGAAACTCCTAGCATAGCTCTTTCCATTGCCCTTTGTGTGACTCTGAGCCTTCGTATGAGGCCCATTGTGAGCGACCACGTTTCAGTTCCGTAAGTCATCACTGGCAACACACACTGGTCAAAGACTTTAGTCTTGAGACACTGTGGTATCTTGGACGACGAGAAGATGTAGCGTAGCTTCCCGAACGCTGCCCAACCGAGCTGGATTCGCCGAGACACCTCTTTCTCGGAGTTGGACCTACCTAGTTGGACTGTTTGTCCCAGATATATATGCTCGTCAACAACTTCGAGTGCAGAGCAACCAACTACAATTGGAGTGGGTGCGACATGAGAGTTCGACTTGATCTTCGTCTTATCCATGTTCATTTTTAGACCCACTTGTTGGGAAGCTCTACTGAGGTCATTGAGCATTTTGCCCAAGTCTTACAGGGTCTCAGCCATGACCACGATATCATCTGCAAAACGGAGATTAGTGATGTACTCACCGTTGATGTTGATGCCAAGTCCTTTCCAGTCCAGGAGCTTGAAGACATCTTCCAACGCAGCAGTGAACAATTTAGGAGATATGACATCTCCTTGTCTCACTCCACGCTGCAGTTGGATCGGTTTCGAGTCCTGATCCTGGAGACGGACTGACATGGTGGCGTTTTTGTACAAACACTTTATCACCTCAATGTATCGATGGTTAATTTGGTACCGCTGGAGAGACTGTAGCACCGCCCAAGTCTCAATCGAATCGAAGGCCTTCTCATAGTCCACAAACGCCAAGCATAGTGGTTTGTTATACTCCTCGGACTTCTGTATAACTTGCCGCAGCGTATGAATGTGGTCTATGGTGCTAAAGCCTTTTCGGAAGCCTGCTTGTTCGGGAGGCTGGAAGTCGTCGAACCTGCGAGCGAGACGATTCGTGATGACTTTAGAAAACAGCTTGTAGACATGGCTCAGGAGGGATATCGGTCTGTAGTTTTTCAGGAGGGTATTGTCACCTTTTTTGAAAAACAAAACCACCACGCTCCTGTGCCACGCCTTAGGCGTTTCGCTTTTAAGAATGACGGAATTAAATAGCTTCTGAAGCGCTTTAAGAACCGGTTTGCCACCCGCTTTCAGAAGCTCAGCCGTAATTCCATCATCTCCAGCCGCTTTATCGTTCTTGAGCTGTTTCAGGGCCATACCAATCTCGTACAGGCTGACGTCCGGGATATCGTCGGTGTAGTGTCGGGTTAGTCTGGCTCTAGGATCATTAGCCAATCTTACAACAGGTGCGTGTGTTGATGTGTATAACTCTCCATAGAATTTCTCCATCTCACCCAAAAGCTCGGGCTTGGAAGTGACGATCCTACCATCCCCACTCTTCAGCTTCGCAAGTAGACTCTGTCCAACAGACAATTCTCGTGCGAACACTTTGGAGCCTTTGTTCCGCTCGATAGCCTCTTTAATACAATTTGTATTAAATTGGCGTATATCGCGAGTCAGAGACTTTGAGATCTGTCTGTTAAGGCATCTGATGCGCGAAGCGTCATCAGGGGATTTTAAGATCACCTCCCGTCTTTCTTCCATTAGCCGGCGGGTGGGACCGGAGATCTTCTTCTGTCTTTTTGAACGGAGGGTTTTGTAGAACTTAGACCCTTCCGTTTGGAGAGTTTCCACAAACCTGTTGTTGTAGTCGTCCACATCTACGCATTCACCGAGGCATTCGAAGCGGTTTTGTAGTTCGATCTGAAAGCTCTCGGGGTTTTGGAGTTGTGTTGACGCTGGACGGAGCGTAGACTTCATAAGTCGAGAGCGTTCGAGCCTAATGTTGAGGTTCAAGATGCCTCTAACAATACGGTGATCACTCCCGGTTGTTACCGCATGGATCACGGAGACATCGTTGAACACTTGCCTTCTCGTTGACATTATGAAGTCTATCTCGTTTTTGGTCTGATCATCGGGGCTGAGCCAGGTCCACTTGCGGTGCAATGGTTTCCTGAAAAAAGAATTCATCGCAAAGAGTCCTTCCCTTTCCATGAAATCCATTAGCATCTGACCTCTGGGATTCCGATTTCCAACTCCAAATTGCCCCACTTTTGTCTCGTCCGCCTCTCGCATGCCCAGTTTTGCGTTAAAGTCCCCCATGACAACGGTGTAGTGGGTTTTTGGAGGAATGTATGGCTCTACTAACGTCCTCATACATAGCCTCCACCTCATCGTCAGAGTGTTTAGACGTCGGGGCGTAGACCTGTATAACCTTTAACGAATATCGTTTCGTTAATCTCAGTACAAGGTACGCCACCCGAGTCGAAAGGCTCCCGACTTTAACCACGTTGTTCACGAGGGACTTGTGGACAATAAACCCGACACCACCCTGGGACAGCTGGTCGCCTTCCCGGAAATAGAGAAGGTTGCCAGACTTCAGGATTATCGAGTCCTCTCCCTCTCTTCGGACTTCAGATAACCCCACAACGTCCCAGCGCAACCGGCTCAGTTCTTCCTCCAGTTCGACAATCTTCTCATCGGTCCGTAGTGTGCGCGTGTTAAATGTTGCCAGGGCCAAAGGACGTCGTTTGTGATGGTAGCCGGACCTCTGCCGGAGATTCTTAGCACCCCTTGCTCCGCCGTAACCGAGTCCGCTACCGTAGACTGGAATAGCGGAGCTGCCGGGGACTAGGGGCCTGGGCTGTATCGTGTGCATCATTGGGGGGGTTTGCCATAATCCCCACGCTTGGCAGGCGGGTTGGGGATCGCAGTGATTTGATATTACACAGGAGAAGCGCTGCTGCCCGCTTCCCTGGTGATTTCCCTTAGTCGCCTCTTACGACACCCACGGGAGGATATGGGTTGGTACAATTCTAGGCCCGGTACCACACGGGACACTTTGCACTGTCGACTTTAAATTGCATATAAAAACTCCCAAATTATTTGTTATCATTCCGGTAATTCTTGCAAATGTTAAAACCTGTTGTACGCTCTATGATGAATAACTATCATGGAATATTTCAAATCAACGTTACAATAAAAACACAAAGACATTGTTTCTTGGCTCGTCACAGGATACTTAGCATGGTTTGAATATGGACATTTATTTAATGAGTATGGAAATAAGTTCTATAATGGCTCATCAATCAGTGGCCAGTTCTCAGCAGATCACGTTAAATTGCACAGAAAAAAAAAAACAATTTCTAGTTGTATGTTATTACAGGAGTGGACGGAACCCTTTGCCATTGTAGATTACCATAAAAAAAGTTAAAAAATACAAGTTAATCAATATGCCACGTGTTAATCCGAGTGCGATATATAACTAGCGTTAAAAGCTACAATAATTAATTACAGTTGAAGCACCATAATTAAGTAAACAATTAATTAATTAAGTACAAATGTTACGATTGCCAAGTATTGTTTATTCAAGGCTATAAGTATAATTAACTTCGAAGCATTATAATGTTGGATAGACTAGATTTTTGTAAAAACCTGTCCTGTTTTAATTGGCTTTATTTTTATTTTTTTTAACAAAGAATGATCTCGATTTGGCTTCATATGAGTGTTTATGCACGGAAATGACATTGCATTTGTTGGAGGAAGTAAGGTGCTTCAAAAAACTATTGACTATTTACGAGAGATGCGCCGAGTCACACTTTTGCCGAGTAACGTAACGAGTACCGAGTTTTACTTGGGACTTTTTTTTTCATTCGCGTACTCGGCCCAGTAACTCGGTTCAATAAAATTCCCATTCGCGCTCATAAACAACAAACGCGCTCACAAACAGAAATAGGCTGTTACCAGAACGTCCAGAGGGACGTTCTGGTAACAGCCTATTTCTGTTTGTAGTTCAAGGCTCTCTAGCCTTGTGTTCCTCCATCATAACTTACCTTCATTAAATTTGTATTTATTAAATACATAAAATTTGTTGATTATTTTTATTCATCATCATCATCATCAACCCTTTTCATCGTCCCACTGCTGGGTACGGGTCTCCTCTCATACAGAGAAGGATTGAGCGTAATCACCACGCTTGCTCAATGCGGGTTGGCGATTTCAGACTTAAAGTCCAGGTTTCCTCAAGATGTTTTCCTTCACCTTCAATCATTGGTGTCTAAGATATACTTATAAAGCACATGTAACTTTAAAAAAGTTACATTGGTACTTGCCTGACCTGGAATCGAACCCGCATACTCATACTTGAGAGGCTGGTGTTTCAATCACTAAGCCACCACGACTTCTCAAATATTATTTTTATTAGTGTTCTCTTAATTTTGTCTCATTACTACATTTTCATTAAGGTATATTTAAAAAAACAAATAGATTTTATTAATTGAGGTTGTCTAAGATTTCCTAAATTAGTAATGCATAAATACTTTTTGATTAAGACAGTTGTTTTTATTATACCTTCCTCAATATATTTCTTTTCTTAAACAAAGTACCTATAAAGGAGTTTTGGCGGGAAAGTCAAGCTGAGTGTAACGCTCATTTTTCATTTGACTTTTATAATTATTCAGTGTTGTTTACAAACAAAAGTGTTTGATTTATGAAGTAAAAAGTGCATTCAGTAAATAATTCATAAATAACAATGAAATATCGCAGCATAGTGGCCACATCATGACTTTGTTTCAAAACTCCCTCGTCTTTTTTGACATGAATAATTCATTATGTGACTTTGGCTAAATGCACAAACCGTGCGAAGCCATAAAAGAAAGAAAGATAAAAGAACAAAGTATACTCGGCATTCAAACCGAGTTATTCGGACTGACAATTCACTCATTATTCATAAATGTTCTAATTGAGTAGTAGTTTTTGTAAAATCATTTCTGCTAACAGATTTTATAATACGGCAATGTCATTCTATCATCATTCCATTACGAGACGACTGAGCGATGTCTGATCATTATGAATTTAGCAGATTACCAACGTTTGACACAATGACAATGGAATGGCAAACTTATAAAAATAGCAGAGTAGAGCCCCAGTATTGCTTTTATTATTAGCCACGAGCCTCTAGGAAATTAATAATTATACACAAAAGACGCGTGTATGTAAAAATGCATTTGGGTTCCCGTATTTATATACATAAATGTTTCTTTAATGTCCAGTTAGTTCAAAGTCTAATTCCCACGAAAATTATACTAACAAATTATTTAAATTATAACTACACCCCGTCGTAGTATTTTTAAATTACTCAAATAGTATAAGCGTAATGATATACCTCCTTTATGTTTAATTAAGCTAGTAATGTAATCAATTATCATACGGAAGAGCGCTGATGTCTGAGACATAGATATTCTTTATTTACTGAGACACAGATACCATCGGTATAAAATTAAAAAAAAAATGTATCCTATATATTTAATCAAATGTAACGTATGATCTGTGCCAATCAACTTGTAATTATGTCCTTTATTACATTCTTTGAAAGAAAAAAAAAAAAACATTAAAAAATATAAAAAATCGTAGCCCCCGGTGAACTACTTTTTCTAAATATTTTTATATTTTACTAGCTGCGACATACGGTTTCACCTGCGTACAGGGCCGGGTTATGCCTGTCGGGGCCCCTAGGCAATGCTCATCCAGGGCCCCCTACCCTCTTCTAATTTTTACGTTAACACAACAAAATTCAAAATTACACCGTTTTTTACTAACCTGGGTATATCATCATATTATTCAATAAAAATGTTGAATCAAATGAACAGAATGTTTATTTATGCATTTAAAAAAAACATACATAGCTTAAATATTAACTCTTCTAAATTTTTTTGATACAAAATCGTTCAAGATATCCTGAAAGGTAATCTTCTCCAACACGTCATTTTCAATTGCCATTATAGCCAATGAATTTAAACGGTTTTGAGACATCGTTGAACGAAGACAGTTTTTAATTAATTTCAATTTGGAAAAGTTTCGTTCACCAGTGGCATTTGTAATCATTAGACTTCTATATATTTGCAAAGCTGTCATTACATTCGGGAAAGTTGACTGTGCCATGTTACCAATAATCAGTTTGTAAGACTCCTCGGCTGGCATATTTTTTTGTCCGGCGTCATCTAATTGTAAGATGAAGTATTTATACTGCACCATTTCGTCTATAAACTCAGGCTCAATGTCCTCGAAATAATGATCCTTAAATTTTGTACAAGCCTGTCTAATTTCAGCGTCCGATTTTGTCGAGAAATCTGTTAGAAACCCAAACAGATCATTTATTTCCCGGTAAGCTTCTAGGCGCCGCGACAGTTCTGTAAATAACATGTCTAGTACTGGCAAATATGTATCAACTTTTAACTTCTCTTTTCCTCTGAGCACAACTTCTTCTGCTGATCCGTCATCGTGATGCCTTTTCCTTTTTCGCTCACGCTGATTCTCATCACTGTATTGAGTATCAGTTTTCTCATTTGCCTTAGTCTCGTAGTCGTCAAATAAATCTCTCTGTGAAATTAAAAAATCTAAAAGCGATTTTAAAAGATCGACTGCCGTTCGTAGTTCAATTGTTTTCTTTTGTAAAGATATGCTGACACCATTGATCCGATCTAGTATGGCAGCCCAGAATACGGCCATTACAGCATTTTCTTTTTTTCTTAAGTCATTCAATAGACATTTAGCTTCGTGAATCGCTTGTGATGTCTGAGTCTCATCGCTAGCAATAGACTGCAAAGCTTTCTGAAAACTGTTGTAACCAGTTGCCAAAGCCTTAGTAGCATCGGCCCTTGCACACCATCTTGTATCGGATACACTTTTCAGAACCAATGACGAATTATGCTTACGTTCATCACGTTTTTCAAGATTTTCGAGCATAATTGCCCAGCGATGAGTTGATGCCGAAAAAAAGTTGTATATTGCCTGTACAAATCCGAAGAATGAGATTGCTCCAACGCAGCTTTCCGCTGCACGTACTCCAACCAAATTCAGTGAGTGCGCTGCACAGGGAACGTAGTGTGCGAGGTGATTTATTTTCTTTATATGCGCCTGGAGACCATTGTAACGACCAGACATATTCGACGCATTATCATAAGACTGACCTCTCAAATTTCTTACATCAATATTATATTGGCTTAAAAAATTTAATATTTCGGTGGCTAGTTCTTCCCCTTTGTGGTTCTGTATGAGAAGAAATTTAAGAAAACGTTCAGCCACTTCTCCATTCGACGTAACATATCTCAGCACTACAGTCAACTGATCAGTGTGTGATATATCAGGTGTCGAATCGACACTTATTGAGAAGTATTTGGCTTCAATAATTTCATTAACAATATATTTTAAAACCTTATTTCCCAATATTTCAATAAGTTCCTCACAAATCGTTGCAGATAAATACGATTGTTTTCCTTTGCCTTCATTACCATATTTTGCTAAATGCGAACTAAGAAAAGGATCGTACTCTGCGATTAACTCTAAAATTCCCAAATAATTGCCATTATGTTGAGAACCGAGAATTTCATTGTCACCACGAAATGCTAATCCACGGGATGATAAAAATTTTATCACAGAGACTATTCTTTCTAAAACTTTTTTCCAATATTCTTTTTCTTTATTAAATGTAATCTCTAAAGAAGTGTCGATTCTTCCGTGAATGCGTCGTCTACTTATGAGTGTCTGTACACATACTCGGTGAGTTGCATTATTCTCATGCGATTGGATTCGGTGCAACGCATTTTTCCAATCAGAAAATCCAGTTTGAAATTGTGATCGGTTTTGTGCTTCACCAAAAAGGATACATGGAAAACAGTATACTTTTCCAGTAGACGGAGAATACATGAGCCACTCCCGTTTGATTTTACCACCACTGATGTGTTTCCGAAAAAACATAGACTGAGAAAAAAATCTTTTACTGTCGTCGTACTGTCGGGCCGAAGCAGAAAAATTACAATCAAAGTGTTGACATTCGTTAGGGTCTCTAGTACACCAAAAATCTTGCATTTCGTTGGTAATATTTTGCCATAAGCCAATGTCATTCTGGTATTCCACCCCTAGATGAACTACGTTTTGATGTATGACCCCTGTCTCGGCCTCACCTTCCTCTGCACTGACTAACGTAGGTGTTTCTTGATCCTGGCCAATCTGTTCAAAAGGCTCGCAAGGAACCTCTACTGGGTCTACTTCCATCTTGTGGCTGGTAGAAGACGTACTTGGAGTGTCATGAGGTTGATGTTCCTTTAATTCGCGACTAAATCCGAGTTCGAAAAGGTTTTGTGTCTTCTTTAATTGTTCATTAAGTTTATTTTGTTGCTCTTGCCGCTTTTTACGTTTTTCGGAACCACTTTGATGCTTTTTCTTTACGGGTACCTCCGACATTTTGTTCCTGAAAGGAATAATCTTTTGTTTTAAAACAGTAAAGAAAATTTCACCTTAGCAGCTCAAACAATATAATAATAATAATAGTTTCCTGCTTAATATTAATAAACACCCAAAGTAAAAATATTTAATAACATAGAAATTAATTAAAATATCCAATTGAATAATAAAACGACACTTCACATTTGTCAAATCCTGTATCAGGTAATAAAATATGTAAAAAATAATAAAACTTACGTAAAGTAATTTTAACTTCAGTTAATGAAACTTTAGTTTCCACTACACTGTTTTTAACCCGTCGTTTCACCGATTTTCACAAAGCCTGAAGCACTTCTGCAGTCTTTATAAATAAATATCCAACACTTATCCTTAAATTCGTAATTTTTAAAACACAAATTGTAAAACTCTCTTTTTATTCACAGCCGTGAAACTTGCAAACGAATTGCACGAAGTAAAAATTGAACGATTTAATTGAAAATGGTTCGAAAATAATGTCTATGACACATCATACAATACGTATTTAACGACTCGGGGAATTCCCCGGTCATGCCAACGAACCAGTACTGCCAACCTTATGAAAGTAGCTTGGCCATAGAATATACATACTTGGTAGGTACCAGTATAGTAAGTGTGCATTCACAACAAAGAGTTTTGAGCGTTTTTAATTAAATTACCGCGATAAAATTGCTTGCAATTATATTACTGCGTTATAAACTTTTAAACTATCATAATAATCATAATAATAATATCTAATAAGGAATGCGTTCCGAAATGTACTAAAATAGCGTCGATGTAATGTACAGAGCAAATTTTCAAATTAATTTTTTACTGTTTAAGAAATATTGCCTATTCTTTTCCCTGTAGCACAGGGGCCCCTGAACGTGGCAGGGCCCCTAGGCAGTTGCCTATAATGCCTAATGGATAAAACGGCACTGCCTGCGTAGATTTCGATTTGTTTGTTCTCCTATTGGTCGCAGCGTGATGGTATATAGCTTAAAGCCTTCCTGGAAAAGGGCTATTCAACGCAAAAGAATTTTTCAAATCGGACCAGTACTTTCTGAGATTAGCGTGTTCAAACGGACAAAGAAACTCTTCATCTTTATATATTAGTATAGATGTATCGGGAACAGGGTCCAAGGTAATGGTCAGGGCTCCACAAAGAGAAACCTCCTGATGATGCGAGCCGTATCGAGAAGTACCGCTTTCTGAATCAAGCCGCTGATCCAACTGCCCAACGAGAGCCTCCTGAGGTGTTGGTCGAGACTCTTGGCTATTAAGATGTTGGCTGTCACGACTATCGGTACAACGATTGCTGAATCCACATCCCACATATCGATAACCTCGCGAGCCAAGTCAAGATACTTGATCTGTTTATCTTTCCCGACTTTCACGAGGTTCTCATCCTGTGGGGTAGTACTGTCAACAATCATTCCACGCCGTCCTGCTTTAACCACCATCACTATATCAAGCTTATTGGCAACAATAGTCCTGTCAGTGATGATGGATCGATTCCAGTACAATGTGCTATGGCCATTTTCGAGAACTGGGTCGGGCATATACCTGTAGTACGGCACCTCCGATTCCACAAAGTTGTATTTAAGAGCAAGTTGCTGATGAATTATCCTGGCTACAAGGTTGTGTCTATGCAAGGGCTCTCCGTTAGCTAGACAAGAACAGCCGGAGATTGCCGCCAAGCGATTCGTCGTGTTCCGGCATGATGTCTGGTGAAGCCGTACTGAGGACGGGTCTGAGCAGTTATGTTGCGATGTGTGCCGGGTACGATGCGTCAAATGTTTTTGTGCCGGGAGTTTGGTCGTGGAGGGTCTCCACATCAATCTCCCTCTGGCGAAGCATCGTTGGTCGTGTTATTGCGTCTAACATTGCACCACCTTGCTCAACTGCCGTCTTCCTTCCTATTCTCTAAAGTTTTTTAAGTGAATGGGCGTAATAAACTAGCGCGCTTTACCATCAACGATTACATCACTGCTTACCATCAGGCGGGATTGCAGTCAAGCGCTAGTTTATAATTATTAAAAAAAAAAGATTATTACTATGTATTAAGTTCCTAATTACCAAAATTAACACTTTAGGATTAGAGAATAATAGTGTTAAACAAAACTGTCCTATAAAAAACTATTCATTACTATTATATTTTTAACTACCGTCAAAATGGGTTACTTAATCTTGGAGTTTTGTCTTTGTAGTGAAGAGTAATACATAATATACGTATAACAATAATAAAGTTATCGAAGTCAAGTTTCATGAAGTTTTTTTAAACTACGTTTTGCGAGGTTTGGAAGCGATTTTACTGCCCAAAATATTTCTTGCTTCTTATGATGATCAGATATCTATTGGACCAACTGATGTTCAAGTACTTACTAAAAGAGCAAAAGCCAGATATTGCATCATCATCATCAGCCTTTACTCGTCCACTGCTGGACATAGGCCTCTTTAATGGCACGCCAACAAGCTCGATCCTGAGCAGTTCTCCGCCAGCCACTACTAGCCACCTTTTGGATGTCGTCGCTCCATCTCGCCCAAGGGCGTCCCACGCTACGTTTGCCGAGACGCGGATATTTATAAAGGGGTCGGCACTCGAAGTGTTACCAATTCAAAATGCCGTAATTCTGTTAGAAATGAGCATATTTATTTAAAAACTTCAGTATCGAAAAAGGACATATAGGTACAATAAATAAAAAAGAAGCTATTGTTCGATATGGCCACCTTTAGCGTGGATAACAGCATCGAGTCTGACCGAGAAGGCTTCACACGCTGCACGAATGTGGTCTGCTGGTATTTTGTTCCATACTCAGCGAAGCGCAATCTTTAAGGCGTCGACCGTCTCATATTTGTTTGTTGACACTTTGGCTTCTAGAATTGACCATATGGAAAAATCCATTGGGTTTAAGTCCGTAGAATATGGTGGCCATTGTTGCGAAGAAATGAAGCTCGGAACATTTTCTTGTAAAAAAATTTGGGTTTCACGAGCTTTGTGAGATGGTGCCGAGTCTTGTTGAAAGGTCCAATGATTTCTACCAAATTGCTTACGTGCCCAAGGTAACAAAGCATCGTTTAAAATCTTTTTACGGTAGATCTGCAGGTTTATCTTTACAACCTGGTCAATGAAAACGAGAGGTGAGCGTCCCATGGCAGTTACCGCCGCCCAAACCATCACAGATGCTGGTGCTTGCTTTCGCAAGGCAATTCTTTGGCCTAAATTGTCATTTGATTTACACTTTAACCATACGCGATCATTTTGCTTGTTCACATATTGCTGAACGGTAAAAAAAATTTCATCCGAAAATACCAAATTTTCAAGCAAGCTATCAACGTGCAAGTGCTTTAAGTTCTTAGCTCTTTCTAGACGAACTGTCTTTTGCGCAAGTGTCAGATCTTGCACTTTTTGTAATTTGTAGGGCTTCAGTTGAAATTTATTTTTTAATATGCGCCCTATGCTCCGGGCATATACATTAAGACTTTTCACCAATTTAACTGCGCTTTGCCGTGGATTTCGTTCAATTCTAGTCTTTACCTTTCGAACCATTGCTGATGATGTTGCTGTTGTTGGATGTCCACCTCCATGGCGTTTTTTGATGCTACCCGTATCATTGTAACGCGTGATGGGCCGATACACAAACATTTTGTTCAAATGTAAATGTCCTAGCTCATTAACGATGGCTGCCTGCGATTTTCCAGCCAAATACAAAGCAATGACACTGTTTCGTTTGACTTCCATCTGCAAAACTTTTTTTAACAACGACGAAAAATAGTAGGCTTTTGTTAGTTTATTAATAATACCATACACTAAGGAATGTGAAAAAATGGGCGCCATATTGTAAACAGTTTAGTTGCTATAGCAACGTAAAATTAGTAACACTTCGAGTGCCGAACCCTGTATTGCATATTGAGATATATTGAGATATTGCATATTAACTTTTAATTTACGAGAAGTCGTATATACGATTTCTGACTGTTCGTAGGAAAAACACCAAGGTGAGTGTTAACTGTCTACTATATAACTTCATTGATCTGAATAGAAAACGAAAATACCAGATAATTACAAATGAAAAAGGTTTATTACTATATTTCTTTTATATACTCGTCATTCCTGTTATCCTTTTAAGGGGGCTATGCATCAGCCAGGAGCGTGAGTTCTTCGAAAGAGATACTGTGGCCCTGGCACACAGACAAGTGAAGGAATACGGGATGGTTTTAGTCAGTAAAAGTCTGACACGTCCTTCCATTCCGCTCAGAGCGTGAGAAGTCATTTTAGGAATTATCGTTCAAAAAAGGCAGCTATGCATTGTATTAAATAAACATATCTACTTTAAATCGCTCTTTATTCCTTGACATCATTTTTATAACAACGGTAACTAGGCAATCCGTTGCTAAGGGCGACGGATTGCCTAGTTACCGTTGTTGTAACAAATTGAGTTGGAAACCGAAGATGACTGGTTGTAAACAGTCATCTTCGGTTTCCAACTCAATTTGTTCTTGGACTTCTTGAAAAATTTCTTAAATGTATTGTTCAGAATTTCTAGTCGAGAATCGACTTCTTCGTTTGAAAAATTTTCGTGTGTATTTAAGTAATTTGAACTTTTGGTAAGGGTTCCTCGTAGACAGGAACGCACCCTCGCATATTTTTCCTTTGTTGTGTGTGGGCATTCTCGTCGCCAAATTATTAAATAAACATATCTACTTTAACTCGCTCTTTATTCCTTGACATAATTTTTATAACAACGGTAACTAGGCAATCCGTTGCTAAGGGCGGCACACGTCAGTCTCCGTAGAGTCCGTATATGACACGTTGAATTATGTCTTATGAGAATTACTACATATTTTAGTCATCTTTCAATGAAGCAAGGAGAGCTTTCCAAACTTAAATTCGATTGCTAAAAATTGATATTTTTTATTTCTTATTATCCATTTCATATACTATATTATATTGTGATAGTTTATAGAATGTTCAGAGAAAAACATATAATTTTGTTGTATTCGGTCATTACGGTATAATAAAAAAAAAATAGAACTGATTTAACCTAATAAAAAAAAAGTAGTTGTGACTGTTAATGAGCAATGTAAATACTCTAGGTACTGTTATATTATTATAGTGTAGCAGTTATGGTAAATAAAAAACTGATAAACACAAAACATAAAAACAAGAATAAAATATAAACAAAATACTCACCAATAACCTTCAAATACTCTTCAAAGTTTTTGGACGACTTCAATTTGTATTTGACATTAACATATTTGTCTATGGAACTGGCCATTTTGTAGACGGGACTTTGAGGCAGTCAGCTGACGAATAAATACTTTGAAACTGAATGAATACTTTATGAGGCTGTAGCTGTTTGTCGTAGTTCTTCTAAGCAATCAACTCGAAGCTCTGAAAGTAATTATAGATCTCGGTAAACGTAATGGGAAATTTCTTTAGAGTTAATTTAAACGAGACGGTCAAAGGGCTTCTTGAGAAAACCTTGATGAGTTTAGTATTGATACTATCAATAACCGTCGTGTAAACTAAAAACACAAATTCAGCACTACAAGCACTTTCGCATTCAGCGTACTTTTGTACGCACTGGTGTTTTGCCCAACCCAGTTGGGAAAAGGCTAAAATAATGAAAGGTGAAAAGATGCAGGCGTGTATTTTCACCGCCAAAAGGACCCCGTTCACGTTGGCTCCTACTTTTCGAAATGTATCTTTGGAATGTAGCGACAGCCTTCAGCTTTTGGGAGTTGAGATTTCCTCAAACCGGGCGGTTTATTGAGTCCAAGGCCAAGGTGGCTGCCAGGAAACTTGGCGTTATCGCAAAGGTCCGGCAGTACTTTACACCAGGGCAACTTCTAACTTTGTACAAAGCACAGGTCCGTTCGTGTGTGGAGTACTGCAGCCACATTTGGGCTGGTGCTGTTAAGTGTCACCTGGCCACTTTGGATTCAGTGGAGAGGCGTGCGAAGAGGCTGATTGGTGACCCTGATTTAATTTGAGATCGTCTCCAAAGCCTAGAGCACAGGCGTAAAGTAGCCAGCCTTTCGGTGTTCTATAGGATGCATTTTGGGGAGTGTGCGAGGGAATTGCATGATTTAATTCCCCCATCTCCGTTCCACCATCGGACGACCCTTCGCACGCCGAATTGCCACGCTTACGTTGTTAACACCACTACGATACGGATGAAGCGTTTCGCCTCCTCCATTATACCGCGTAAATCGAGGGATTGGAACAATTTGCCAGCGGCGGTGTTTCCGTCGGACTACAATTTGAGTTTCTTCAAGGCTAGAGTGAATAAGCTCTTAATAAACTAGTGCGTTTTACCATCATCGATTGCGTCCCTGCTTGCCATCAGGCGGGATTGCGGTCAAGCGCTATAGTTTATAATTTTATAAAAAAAAAAAAAAATTAGTAGTTTCTACTAAAATATTATTGTAATGAAGCACGTGCTTTTTCGAGGTAAAAATGACCCCTATCTACAGCAGACCAATCGTGATAAGCGGAGCTTAACATGTTATCATATTAACCACAGGCCGTGGGAGGCCTCCTGCTATAATGTTATTATTAAGAGTATTTTACTACTAGTTGTTATCTAGCTATTTCCTTGGCTGTTAAAAGGTCATCAAAATAATAATTAAATGCTACGCGACCAAAGGCCACATTACATACACATTATTCACTTAACTCGTGTGAAATATATTTATTTTCGTTCTTTATACAATTTGGTTTTATTTTGTTTTATTAGACAGACAGTAGAGAGCCGATCGATTCCTTTTTGTTTTTTTTCTAAATTTATTTAACTAGTATTTGACCGCAATCCCGTGATGCAATCGTTAGTGGCCAAGCACGCTAGTTTATTAAGAGCCACTCAAAAAACAAAGGAAGACGGCAGTTGAGCGAGGTGATGCAATATAAACCCCAACAACATGCTGCGTCAGAGGGAGATTAATCTGGAGACCCTCCACGACCAAACTCGCGACACAACATTCATAAAATGCCCACTGACGATTTAATTTCATAGCTCCATCTCATGGCAGAATGTGTAGTGTCAGTCTACACACTCTACATTGTATGTCAAGGTGCTCAATAGAGTCACCCTCGTGCCCCTAAACGAGTCCAAAGTAATTAAGTATGCGCATTTGGTCTAGAGTACTCTAGAGCATATGTGCACTTTTTTTTTGGCATGTAGAGGAGTTCTATCATCAACTTTTTTTGCCGTTAATCTTTAGTCCAAAGAAGCCTGCATTATCCATCTAAAAAAATCCGGTAGTTAAATTACTCTGGTAGCAAAGAGCGTGGTATCTTCGGTGTATCACAGATTTGCAATTTCATGGTCAACGAAAGGAGCGGTCATATTATGCAACCTTGACGGACACCTGCACTAGGATGAATTTTTTTGACAAGAATTCGTCGATGAATCTAAAGCTGTACCAATTTGTCTTGCTTTCTCATTTGATACATTAAGTGTTATTACGTGCCCATTTCTAGTAAAACATTTCATAATTTTGGCAATTCACCGAGTCAAACGCCTTGGAGAAGTCGAAAAAGTAGATGTAGGTTTGCTAAATTTTCTGGGTTCCATTATGACCTGTTAGATAATTAATATTTGTTTCCGGGCGTTTCCCCTTTATATTGCAACCACTTTTTTCTTTTGAAGTCACGCTACATCTCTTAGAAACCGATTTAAAAGGAAAACATCGGAAGGTAAAAAAGGTACGGAATCTACGTCAATAAAGTTGCGGGCAATAGCTTGTTATTGTACAGGCGTAGTTACACTTCAATGTACTGTTATGTTAATTTATTATTAATTAAATACAAAATAAATAAATAATCACCCATAAATAATCATAAAAGACTCGTCTATATCGTGATTCCTAAGCCTTAGAGGATTACAGGTATGGTTTACAGTTAGCAGTTTTGCACCATGTTGTAAATTAAATTAATTTGCCTGAACGATTTTGAAAAATTGTAATTTAACGATTGTAAAATAAATATACAATGCAAACGTTAATCAATACAAATTCTTGTACTCCACTTGAACCACCAGAACCATTACCACCACCACCAGAATCATTTTCAGTCACGTAAGAATATCCGAATAAAAACTATTCTTTGTGTAAATCGTGGTTGATATAAACCAGCTGTAGTATTTAGGAGTATTTTTTGCATGAAAGTATATGAGTAAGAGGATTAGGTTTTTATTTACAACTAGCTTTCCGCCAGCGGCATCGCCAGCGAGGAGTTCGGTTATATCGCGCTTTTTAGATTTCCCTCGGGAATATATTTTTTTTCGGGATAAAAGTACCCTATTATTTAATCCGGACTTCTAACTTTACGTCTGCAAAATTCACAACTTACTTTCCCATTTATAATATATTTAGTAAGGATAACACACAATAGGTGATCGTGTCTAAATAAAAACACAAACAGACTTACCAAGAGTGAGGTTTGGGTGAGTGGGGTGGTTGGGGTGCGGTGGGTGAGGTGGAGGATGAGTGTCCAATTGCGCACACTATTAGGTACTATCAGTTGGAATCATTACGAAGCATATTGCTTATCCATTGTTCCATGTGTTCGAAAATTAGTTTGTTCCACAACGTAAATAACGCAATGAATGTTGTTGAACTGTCAAAATGTAGCCCATTGCTACCGGTAGTGTGTTACGTAATTGCCCTGCTGGTCGATCGATCAGGTTAAGCTAGGCTTACCGTGATCGTTTCTGGCCTGCCATCGGACGCGTCCCCAGGTGGCGGATAGGGGAACGGCCCCCAGATATGGGAGTTACCGGTTTACCGGCGCGGACCAAAACCAGAAGTGGGGACCGCTTCGGCGGTCACATGTGCAGCGGGTCGGCCATCACTCCAGGTGGCTGACGTTACCCGAACTCCGGCTCACCGTCGGGCAACCCGGTCTCCTCATTGAGAGGAGCTGAGGGCCTTGTTTGCCTTCGGGAAAACGAGTGGGGCTAAGAGGAAGGACACCTCGCTAAAAAACCCCAGTCTGGCCCCTCCTTATGGGGGGACCATTGTGGGCCCGCCTTTTGGCGGGAATCGCCGGCGGGGGATCGGTAGACAGGCTCTGCCATTTCCCATGACCCCGCCACTCAGGCGATGTGGTTGTGCCGCTTTGGGTTTAGTGGGTATCCCCAGCTTCGGCTGGGCGAGTCCTACACACGCCCTTCGGGTGTACGGTGCGTGAATGCATAACCACAGCGGAAAAAAAAGGCTTACCACGATCGGTCTTTGAATAGGTGACCATCCTTACACCCCTGCTGTCTTTCGCAGATCTTAGACACTTATTACGGGTAGTTAGAAGCCCGAAAGATTGAAAACGAGCCTTACCATAACGTATCCTACTACTGAATAACTGGGTTGTGTAGGACATATCGGCAGTCGCTCCACACAAAACACAGGTATTTAGTCCTACCTAGTTAGACTACCTAGTTAGGCATAGAATAGTACCGACCCATATCCTCCCGTGGGTGTCGTAAGAGGCGACTAAGGGAACTCTCACCAGGGAAGCGGGCAGCAGCGCTTCTCCCGTGGAATAAAAATTACTGCGATCCCCAACCCGCCTGCCAAGCGTGGGGATTATTGAAACGTCTCCAATGGAATGAAAGCCTTGCGAGAGGCTTTTGTCCAGCAGTGGACCTCTATAGGCTGGGAAGAAGTTAGACTGGAATTTAAACTCAACAAATTTGGGAACAGGCTAGCTAGGGGTGATAGGTGGTAACCACGGTTATACATAAAAGCCTGTATAAATGCCATACAATGGGATTTTCGTAGTTTGGTCAGTCAGCGGAGGTCGGCTAAAACTGGATAATTATACCTTGATGTGTAGCGTCTACCATATCAACACCAAGACGAATTAACACTATTAGAAATACATTAACATAACATGATACCTCTATTTCGCCAAGAGTTGGGCAGGTGTATATGTTACAGTTCAGATGCCAGCAGGTCAAACTGACTGAAACGTCTCAAATTTTTCGAATGAACTTTGTGGGATAAAGCTGAAAATCTAATTACTGACTATAATTTGTCAAGTTTAATCTTGACAAATTATAGTAGCTTCATATGCTGACACCTGTACAAAGACAATTCGTCAGAATTTAACATTATTATAACAACTATTGTAATAATAATATAATAATACTGGCGACCCGCCCGGCTTTGCACGGATGCAATGCTGATACTAAATACATTACAAAAAAAAATTGTTAACGTTGTATAAAAAACATAGCGGCCCGCCGCCCAACCGGCTGGTACCGCCGGAAATGCGACGCCCCACAATTTTTAAATTTGTAATATCTTCGAAACTATTTATTTAAATCATGTGCTGTAAAGAGCGATATAGATCTATATTTGAAAAAATAGGGGTGGATTACCCTTAACATTTAGGGAGATGAAAAATAGATGTTTTCCGATTCTGAGATCTACCTAATATGCACACAAAATTTCATGAGAATCGGGAAAGTCGTTTCAGAGAAGTTTAACCACAAACACCGCGACACGAGATTTTTATATATTAGATTAAACCAATAAAAAAATTTAGTCGCGCTTCAATAATCATAAATATAAATAGCAGAATATTATTTAACTGCTATAATCGACACCGGCAATAAAAATCAATATAATACACCAAACAACTTATAGATACATGTTATACCAATCGAATACAATATGTAATAATCCAAAATACATACCAAACAAAAACTACAATATTTTTATTTGTTTTTGCCTCCAAAACAACAAACAAGTTCTAATCACAGTATTATTTCTCAATGGCTACTAAATGTTTACGCAACACAACACAGTTCTACGACGGTATGATTTATAATAAAGCGGTTTCTACACTGCCCACGCGCACGCGAATCGTGCGCATGTCATATGCTAGTAAAATCTATTAGAGTCCTTGTTTCCAATTGATATTATTTTCACTACGAAAATCAACTTTATGACGTAAATATAAAGTTGATTTTAGAATAATTATTATTTTGCAATGGAAAGAAATAAAAAAAAAATACGTTGCATTGCGAACTGAACTTTGTGTGTACGTACTAAAATTGGTTGTACAAAGACATACATTTGTAAACATGTTTGTAAACTAACGTAGTATTGGTAGGACACTTAACACTTCGCGTTTTAAAGTAACCTTTTTAAGTTAAGGACAGTGTACTGTAGGTACGGTCAACGATGACTTGTCGGACTTGACCTATCAAACCATTTCTACTACGAAATAATAGCGTTATCAAAGTCCAATATTAACATTAAAGTTACATTTAACTGTACGTATATAATACTTTTGTATACGTTTGACGTTTGAGCTACAATATAATAGATCAAATGATCTCATTAGCATCGATCTAGTAGATTGTTTACTATGAAAATATAAAAACCTGTAATCGAAAATTGAAGGGGACAGAACATCACCACATGAAGGGGAATATCAACACAAAAACCAATTACCACCAAATCCAATACAAAAATGCTGCCGGCGCCGAACAGGTAACTACAAAATCAGTCAATTACCGATGGAGATATGGTAAGAGAAAAGGAATCCCAAGCAAAAACTTAAAATCGACAGTATCAAAAGCCTTACTGAAATCTACTCAAACTAAAACCGTATCAATTACAATTCAATTACCGTATTGGCTTCACTGACCTTATTTCATCCGTTATTTTCAGAAGCCCTGTGATGGTGCTCGACGAAAGCTAGACTGGAAGGAGTTGAGGAGATGATTTTTATAGAGGCAAGTGCTTATATGATTGTGAATTAACCGTTCAGGAAAATTGGATAGGAATGGCAAGATGGATATTGGACGATATTCAGAAACGGGTCCACACCCGTTTCTGAATATCGTCCAATATCCATCAAAAATAAGTCCTTTACCTACAAAGTTTTAATCCCACGATTAAAACTTTGTAGGTAAAGGACTTATTTGAGCATCTTTTCAAGAGCATAGAAAGACACCACTAAATGCCGAAAACTTGGCGATGTGATTAATAACACAGTAAGGGTAACATCCAATACGAGGAAAAACCTATTACGGCTGATACACTCATTGCTACTGCAGTGGTAATAATCGATAGTGTGCTCTTCTTAACATCACACGTGGAGAACTGACCCTTAAACAAATGGAGAATAACTGGTAGTCGGAAGAGACGAAAGATAATTCAGTGTATTTAATTTGCGGGCTCAGTGCGACTTGGTAGATGTCACATATGTTAAAATTTTTGTTTATAGAATATACCGGTTTCTTTATGATTTTTTCCTCCACCGCAAGTAGTTATTATAAGAAATAACAGAATGTCAAAGTAGGTAGTTTCCTGAGAATGTTGTCCGACTAGTTTACCTGGAGCCAGTCATGCACGTCCATTTACCTACTTTATACTAGATTCTACATAACTAGCTACTGCAGTTAATGGATATGATGACGCACTTTAAAATACCTACTTGCTAAGATAATTAGCTTTAGTGTGTTGTACTAATAAGTGCGTAATCATAAACAAGTAAATTAAATGAAGAATGTAATTGACATGTATTAAAACCAACAAAATGAAAGACATGTGACATCTATCAATTCACACTGAGCCCGCGTGATATTTTCTTTTTATAATTATAAACTAGTGCTTGATAATAAGCAGTGATGCAATCGTTGATGGTAAAGCGCGCTAGTTTGTTAAGAGCCTCAAAAAATGAGTGAATAGGAAGGAAGACAGCAGTCGTACGAGGTGATGCAATGTTAAATGTCATGTCAATGTACTTGCTGTAAAGCATCTCTTTGTTGGGTTAGTCTTTTTTATTGACTTAGTTGTGCTCTGGCTGTTGAGAGTATGTCATGCTCACTCAAATGTCTCGCTGGTGGTGGCGCGTGTGTTGGGTCATTAGGTTCCCTTCAATATGGTTGAGCTGAATGATGCTGATCCATACGTCATGTTCCTGAACGGACGCCGTCAGAGGGGACTCGTCATCTCTTAGCTGCCATGGCGTATTTTAATTTCTGAATTGTTTTTTTGTCTTTTTTTTGTGTTTTCCATAATGGACGCTCTTAGCGTACAATATATTTCTGCATCGTTCTCACACGGTTGATTTCAACATGAATGATGTAATCAAATATTTGTATCAATAGCTTGATAATTTAAAAGAGTGTCCATGGAGTTTCTTGCCCGTTCTTCTCCATAGGTACCTACTCTTTGGAATGGGCGACTAGCTTCATCTTACTGACTGACCGACCTTCAGACAATTCAAAAGTGCCTGTAACTGGTTTATTTGAAATAAATGCTTTGATTTGATTTGATTTAAGCCAACAACACGATCAACTATGATATAATAACAATATTTCGTGCATCGTATCCGGTATTTATCGTAACACAACTGCTCAGTCCCGTGCTCCGTCCGGCTTTACCAGACATCATTCCGGAACAGATGAATCGCTTAGCGGAAACACTTTGTCTGGTGGGTGGTAACTTGGAAAGCAAGGAAAGGCCTATTCTCGCTCATTGAGAGTAGACCCATGGCCCGCAGTGTAGGACGTATAAGTCGAGTGCTCAATTATAAAAATGAGTTGCCAGTTTGCAATTTGCACCATAACCACTTGGCTTGGTTACTTTTTCAGATCATGAATGCCCTTTTCATTCTTAATAATCATCATCCGCCTAGTCTCTTACCCAGTATCCTGGGGTCAGCTTCCAGTCTTTTTGGATATTGTACCATGTAACCACGGACGGCGAAACTTCCAGATTGGCTGCTGAAATACGTTCAGGAAGAACATTAAACGCCTAGCCGATATTTAATAGAAAATTGAAGATGGGCGTTTTGA
Organism: Sesamia nonagrioides; assembly: GCA_017933935.1. Classification (NCBI taxonomy): domain Eukaryota; kingdom Metazoa; phylum Arthropoda; class Insecta; order Lepidoptera; family Noctuidae; genus Sesamia; species Sesamia nonagrioides. The sequence goes on along the minus strand of JADWQK010000998.1, from coordinate 479,792 downwards.
AGGTAATTAATGAGCAGGCATTAAAAAAATAACAAACCTAAACATTCTGCAATGCAATAAATATGTGAAACTATTGAAACTTCACAAGAAACAAGACGTATTTGATTTGATGGGGTGTATGAATGATTCATGAATGTTGGGATAGAGACTGACATCTGTCCGTATCTATCCCACCTTCGCCTCTATCCCTTGGTAAGACTGATTATCAGACTTTCAGGCTACCCTTAATAACTCTCGAAGATCTACGAATGACAGCCAAAGGCTTCACGTGCTTTCCAAGGCACAAAAAGATAGAACCTTTTCATACCTTGGAAAGTGATGGTATAGAGGCAGAGGTGGGATAGACACGGACAGAAGTCAGTCTCTATCCCAACATTCATGAATCATTCATATACCCCAGTCCCCATCGAATCACATACGTTTTGTTTCTTGTGATGGTTCAATTATAGTTTCACATATTTATTGCGTTCCAGAATGTTTCGGTTTGTTGTTTTTTTAATGTCTGCTCATAAATTACGTTCAAAATGCCCGTCTTCAATTTGCTATTAATTATTGTCTAGGCGTTCAATTCTTCCTGAACGTATTTCAGCAGCCAATCTCGCAGGATCGCCGTTTGTGGTTGAGATATCATAATGTAGAAGTATGGGTATAGATACAAATGCTGGAACGCTCTCATGCCAGCACGAAACAGACTGTGAAATGTTGGAAAGATATCTTTCCAACATTTGGCCACTACAGCCGTGTCAATAAAAGGCGAAGTGTGATTTGTAAAGTCAAGCTGCATAATCACAGAGTACTATAATTTTGTGCATCATCCTTCAAGGCTGGATGCTATTGAAGTCAGAAACGCTGAGTCGTCTTTTGCATGCTCAGACCATCAACGACTTGACTAAGATCATTATTCGACAGAGCTCTATCACAGCAAAAATGGTTCAAGTTCACCGAGACATCTGTGTCAAAAAAGGTAATTAAGTACTGTTTATTATTCGTAATTCATCTTTAAGAAAGTTTAGTAGAATAAACTTAATTATTCAAAATGAAAACTTCCACTCATTGGGTGTTTTATTTATTTATTTATACAACACCCACAATAAGAATTAAGTAGCTTTGAAAACAATATCATAACAATTAAATATAAAACCCCCCGCTAAGCTTGTGTTAGATGTAGGTTTAAATCAGTAGTAGTACATTGGCCAGAATTTAAAATCTTTATGGTAACTACATACTAAGCGCTAGGTTACAAATTTCACATTAGATAGGTATAAGTTATTTTTTATTAAAGTTAGTTTTGTTTTATAGAAACCCTGCAGAATTAGAATGTCATCAGATTCTGAGTCAGATTTCTGGAGAATGCAAGAGGTAAATTTGAAAATTTATTAAAAGCTAGTTTAATTAAATATATTTTAGAAGAGATCTCCTAAAATATTGAACAACCTATAACCTACTAAGTATGTCCATATAATAATATAATAATAGTCCATAGAATATATGTCTAGTAGTATGGGTTACAAAGGGATATAAAAGTAAATGAAACAGTGTTTATTAAAAAGAATAATAATTTATTTTAAATTTCTGTTTTGTGCAATACTGCGGTGGATCTGTAACAAAGAGTTAAATCATTTTAATTATAATTAGAGTATTTTCATAATTTCCTAGAATATTGAGGAGGGTTTACACTACATACCTGCTAATTTATTTTATGCATTTTTCCACAGTATGTCAACAAAAGTGCAGTGCTGCAGTAATCCCGATCAACCTTCAAGAAGATCCCGATTCACCCTGCTATGGTCTTGATAATTAGGTGCTTCTTATTGCTTTCCTCCTAAATTAAAAGACTGATTATTGGTGTGTTTTATTATTTACATGACAAAATGTCTTTTTTTTTTTGTATAATAAAACTTTTTGACTTAATGTAAAGTTGATATTTAGTTTATGAGAAAATAGATATATGTATAGTTATAAATAAATGTTGAATTTTAATAGGTATAGTGGTTTCATTTATGTTGCAGAAAATAGATATATGTATAGTTATAAATAAATGTTGAATTTTAATAGGTATAGTGGTTTCATTTATGTTGCAGAAAATATATATATGTATATTTATAAATAAATGTTGAATTTTAATAGGTATAGTGGTCTCATTTATGTTGTGACAGGATTGCAGATGAATGGAATAAGCTTATGGGTGTATGTTTGGTCTTCTGTGAAAGAACGTATGCGAGAGAGTCTACTGTTGCATGTTAGTTCTAGTAGTAGTTTTTAAGTTAATTAATGTAATTAACGTTGTACCATTTTAGTTAACTATAAATAAATAAAGTAACTAATAAAAGTCCAACTATTATGTACCTTTACCAACATAGTTAAAAAAATTACATACCTGCCGCAATGTTCCTGCATAATCTTCATCAGGTGGCAATAATGCTTTCGGCATGTTTGCAATATTTGTGGTTTATTTTTTAGTTTCAAAGTCATTGTTCCTTCATTGATTGCAGTAGACACAGTAATTTGTGACACTTTATGGAGGGCATCTTGAGCAATAAAAATTCTCATAGAACCTCGATGCATAAAATGCAAGTGCTATTAGAATCTGCAATAAAAATATAACATTAATCAATCTATGTCGTGTTTGTAGCTATAGATTACTATAGAGAATAATAAATCAATTGTCAAATTACGTTTCCTCACCTTAATTTCTGTCCATACGCTATCGATTCGATGCAGTCTGGCAATAAGGAGAATGAGTTCTTCAATTAACGCTCTTAATGAGACATATTCAAGGCAAAACGTTTTCACAAATTCCGCCTCGGGAATATTAATAAAGGGATTCGTATTCAAACTCGTCAAGCGATGAGTTCCACGTCTCCTGCTTATCTTCTTTCTCTAGCATCCACTGCGTTGGCTAGCTCAAGAATATTTGCTAGTAGTGAAAACATTCTCAAATATTCCACAAAAACAATAGATATCACACTTTTTGTACAAAACCACCACCCCCATCGAGCTGCCTCGCTTCGAAAATCAATGTTTGTACAAAGACGTCATCATAACAGTTCAATGATCAAAAGAACTGTCAAAATTTTAGCAGATTACCGCGTATGTCAGTCATTGATTTGTGATTTGTTACAAGATTACCGTTTTATGCCATTTCGTTCAGTGATTGACCACTTGGCACGCCATTTTGTTAGCAGATTAAGGATTTTGTGAAAATCGGTCATTATGATATTAAAAGTCGAGCATTTTGACACTATTGCAATAGCAGACTAGGGCCCCTGAGTGAGAGGTTAGGCGCAAAACCAACGGCTTAAAGTTCTTTTTCTTTAGAAGTACCTAAAGACACTGTCAAACTCTGAAACTCTGGGTTATTGCTAAGAAATATCTAATGGAAAAAACCCAATAATGCTTTGCTAAACTTGAATATCGAACCTCTAAGACCCCACGCTCCATACACAGAGTCTAACGAGGTAGTCAGGCATATGTATATACCACATACGATTGAGTCCATATTTAAACGGTTCTCAAACACACACTTATGTATGTATGCTTATTGGCATATTAAGGTTTTAAGTAGAATAGAGTACCTACTCTTTATTATGTAGACCATATAAATTACAGAACTTAAATAGGGCGACACAATGGGCGGTCCTATCGCTAAGAGCGATCTTTTACATAAAACCTTTGAATTACCACAGGGAAAGAGAGAGAAATAATTCAGGTAGTGTACAGTGTTTACCCCAACGGTTGTCGGTCTTGCGGCATAATAGCTGCTCACATGGCTGGTTACACAGCCCATTGCTACTTCAGCTTGCTAATCCTCTCAGCTATGTCGGTGACTTTGGTCTTCTGTCGGATTACCTCATTTCTGATGCGATCCTTTAGAGAGACGCCCAACATAGCCCGCTCCATAGCTCGCTGAGCGGCTAAACTTATGGACTAGTCTGACCGTTAGTGTCCACGTCTCGGCTCCGTAAGTCATGACGGGTAGGACGCACTGGTTGAAGATTTTAGTCTTCAAACATTCGGGTATGGGCGACGAAAATATCCGACGAAGTTTACTAAATGCTGCTCATCCTAGCTGGATCCAGTGTACTAATTACATACATAGTTTATTCAATTAGTATGTACATAAAGTGTATCACACTAATTTAAATAAATATATGTATACATAAAAATGCCTTTTTTGTTTTATCCTACTAATATGATTTAAATATTTGAAGACCTAAATTCTAATTTAAACGGGGATGTGTGTCGCCACAGGTTTAAGAAGATAAGGAGTAAGAAAGGTAATATAAAAATAAAACATACCAGTCTAACATAATAACGTTTATTTTCCAACTCGACTAATGAAGCATGGTAAACAATTTTTCTAAAAATATAGCGTTAGCTCTAATATTAAGTTTTTTTTACTATTTATTAAGATGATTTATACATTTTCTGGGGCCCTAATCTGCTATTTCTATAAATTTGTCAATCCAACTCGATTCCATTGTCATACTATTGTCATTATGCTAAAAGTTCGTAGGTATAGGCGGTGATTTTCTATTCAATCCACTCGTGCCTATCTTTGGATAGGCACGAGTGGATTGAATCCCTTTGGGGCATAATAGCTTGGCGATTGTCTAGCCTTTAACATGAAAGCTTTGAAACCTTTTAACACGCTGACGGCTACTACTATCTCACTGGTTGTAGTTACTGAGACACTACTTTTTTTTTTATACACTGCCCGCGAGCGTAGTATCAGAACGCATGGTTAAAGAACCATATAATATGAAAGAATGAATAGAGGCTTAAACGTCGTATACCTAGATGTGGTGACAGTACAACATGCCGTTCTCAAGTCACTTCAGTTCAAACTCAAGACAATGTTTGTGTTCTTTCTCCAGAATGGCCTTACTGACACGTTATATGACTTTATATAATTTACTTTATTACAAAATATGTGAGCTGTCGCGCCCTTTACACCTGGGGCTTTTATTCAGGTAAAACGTTTTTACTTATTTACTTACATTTCCATTTTAATGATATTTTTATTTTTTCGTTTTGCTTTTTTGCTGATAATTTGGCGTGGCTAGCTGGCATACGGTAAATAATTTCATCGATGTTGTTTTCTTGTGTTAATTACTGTACCTACGTAGTATTGTATAAAGTTACGTGATTTTTTTTGTTTTAAATTATCAGAAAGTTGTGCTGCTGGGGCGTTTGTTCCGCCACTTCTTCTTCCCAGCGAAAGCACTAGGACGTGTCGATGGGTGGGCGTTTTGGGGGAGTGTCTTATGTAATATTGATGTTCAAAAAGTGCTGATTCTCAGCTCATGACTTTTGGAAAAGTATAAACAGGCGTACTGTCGTATTACTTTTTGCCGCCAACGAAAAATATTTTAATAATAAATATGTTGTTTGAATACAGGTGGCGTCTATGAGAAGATTCTATTCGATCTTTTCTATCTAAATAAATCAGCTTACTCTAAAACAAACTTCGACCCACAACAACGCGCAGCGCGATGGGCTGATTTTATTTTCAGGGAAACAATGTTTTTACTTACCTACATTAGTGGTGTCAGTGCTAATGGTAAGTTTCAGCTAAAAGATGAAAACTATTATCATTATTAATCTCTTTAACTACTACTATTATTATATTAATTACAATAATGTAAATTATAATAATGAACCACCATTTAGAATCACATCATCTGTCACCAATTGTCACTTTCAGTGATTGACAATAGTCAAAGACAAACTTTATGTAATACTTTTTCATAATTAATGTTATTATTAAACCTATAAATATGAGTGAGTTACATTCATAATCATCTCAGAGTTAATCCCAGTCGCATCCGGAGCTTTTTTCAGCTTTCGACTCTGGGGTCCGTTTTACCAGACTAACTGCTGATTTTGGCTAAACTTCAATATTATCCGTGAAGCGACTGCCGTCTGACCTCCACAAATCGAAGGCCATATCCAAGCATTGTAGTTAAACCAGTGAGTGAGTTACATTGTACAACGAAATACTAGATACGCGTCTATTGTGTAATAATAATTATGTGTTATGAAAGCTTAAAATAACTTACTTTATATCGTCTCTATCGTATACTAGATACGCGAGAATATACAGTTTAGTAAAACTAAAACAATTCATATCAAGTATCAACAATTCCAAAACACATATTCAATACTCAATCGTCATATTATTTCTGTTGTATAGATCCCTTCCTTCCTTCTTCTTATACACTTCTTTTAAATCAGGTATCATAATGCTCAGAATTTATCTGAGTTTCTAACTCGCGTATTTTATGAATATCATTATTTTTTTCTAAAATGACGTTTTATAAACCACCCGTTCTGAGAGCGGGCCTAGGCCGCTCGTTTTTATTGCATTTTACAATGTAGGTCGTAAATATTTGCCAAAAGAAACAATCATGGTCCCTATCTGTCAATCACACTTCTCTACATATAAATTTGCCTATGGTTACAATAATCTGATCAAAACCTTATATTTACAAGCTTATAGAAGATTGTGATTTGGACGATTAGTCCAGTTTCGCACTAAGCTCTAAACTAAACATGTGTTAAATATTTATTTAAAAATAAAGTTTATTCTCGAGGCATTTTTAAAGCCATTTCTTTTAGTTTCCTCCTGTGCACCTTGGTAGACGCAGTTATTGGTATGGCGTCGACGAATATCACGCCACCTCTGAGTTGCTTCGAGTCTGAGAGAGATTCTGGAAGATTGAATTTCTATATGAAAAGTTGGCTTAAGTAAGAATCGTAATTAAGAAAAAGGTTGTGTGTTTATATACAAGGTGTAACATAAAGGGTATATACATAACAAAGACATGGCATCTTTACATGATATCAAACGATATTGGAAGGGTTTTTTAATCCTATCTCTTTATGTTAGGAAGTTATGAGGAAAAACACCGCCCGTGATAGGCTACTATCATACTAGTCTCACAGAGATATTGAAGACATTTATCGGATTTTGGCAAGTAACGTGACGGGTAACGAGTAGTTATTAACGTATGTAGTGTGCTGCCACGTTTTTATGATTTGATTTTAAGAAACACACGAAACCGAAAATTTGGTACCAATTTTTTGAATATTTTATTTTGAGTTGAAACCCTTCCGATATCGTTTGATATCATCTAAAGATGCCTTGCCCTTGGTATGTATATACCCTTTTTGTTACACGTTGTATAGATACTATAACAGTATTGATACCTGTTGGTTATTATTCGATTTTGGTAACTTTGATAAAAACAGTGAACATGCAACAACATAGCAATAAATTGGAGACTGACACCACTTTTTTGTTAAAACAGTAAGGGCGGTTTTCGTATATCAAGCCTAAATTAGTAAAATTAACCGTATCGAAAATCAAATATCTTTTTTGAACTTCTGGATTGCTTAAAACGTTCTTAAATTCTTGTGAGTGGTACCTTTAACCCAGTTTTTGATCTCTTCGGCACTGGGTTCAGCCCCTGGTCGTGGCACCACACATGCGACTGGCAGGTCACCACACTCTGCATCTGGAACACCTGTCACCGCCACGTCCAACACTCCCGGATGCTGACGAATGACTCCTTCTAATTCTACTGGCGATATCTGGGTACAGGAAAATGGCCTTTATGTCAAGTATATTAAGTCGAAACAGTGTGTGTATGGGCGAGTGTAAGTTATGTTGTCACTAGTCGTTTACACGCACACATACACAGGGTATTTGTTACTCGGTTACCGAGTATACAATATGTGCTGAAAACCCTGTCCGATCCGTGAATGGTGTTGTTAGGTATCGATAACTGATTCTAATAATGCCCACAAAGACAGGCAAAACTTAAAAAAAAAATCCCCCTAAAAAAATAAATATTTTTTCGCAAAAAGAGGTAACTTAACACATGTGCGGTAAGCAACCCCATTCCGCGGGCGGCGGGGGGCAGGGCACGCGGCACCTGATAAGATAAGATAAGATAAGATTTTATTTGCATAAACATGTGTGTGTACATACATAAAAAGTGCATACAAGGTAGTAAATAATGTTAAGCTCAACATGTTTGTCACTATATGACGTGCAAAATAATAGAGTTATACAATTAAAAAAAAAAAATATTATCACGATATTAAAAATTGTCATAGGTACTTATTTACTAATGTATTATAAAATTATCAATTAAATCAATATTATTATTATATTAGTCAGTCAAAATGAATCCAATTAGTATTTATGTAAAAGAAAAATTTTTTTCATTAAGGAACTCATTAATACTATAATATGCTCTGGCGGTCAAAAAAGTACGAAGTTTGTTCTTATACATTGATAGAGGTAGTTCTCTCCAACTTTTGGGTACTTTATTATAGATGACTGGACCCATACAATATATGCTTTTGCGCATGAGGCTCGTCTTAGCGGATTGGAGACAAAGTTGGGCATTGTCACGTCTATTACGTGGGAATATGTCGGCTAGATGCTTATAGTAATTTGCATTCGACTTAACAAACACAGCAACTTCTAAAATGTGCAAGCACGGAAAAGTCAAAATTTTGTAATTTTTAAAATAGGGCATGCAGCTATCTGTCTTCTCAAGTTTAAACATCGCCCATAAACATCTCTTTTGAGACTTGAATGCTGTTTCTTTTTCCGTTGAGTTGCCCCAAAATATTAGCCCATAGCGTAAATGGGATTCTGCTAAACCATAGTACGCTGTAAGTAAAGCATCCTTATATAAGGAAAATGAAAGCATGTGTAAGGCATATGCGGATATACTGAGTTTTTTTACATAACATCTCAATATGTGCTTTCCAGTTAAGATTTTTATCAATCTGGAGGCCAAGAAATTTTGTAGCATTAACTTCTTCTATATTTTCATTGCAGTATTGTATATTTAGATTCATGCTAGGTAACCGTTGCGTAAAGTGTATAGCTTTCGTTTTCTTTAAGTTTATTTTCAAATTGTTTACCTGCATCCATTGTACAGCTGACTTTAAGCAATTATTAATATTATTCTCATACGTCTCTACACTTTTACAAGGTATCGTCAAACTACTGTCGTCCGCAAATAGGGTCACCGGTTCTTTAATGCATTTAGGCAAGTCATTGATATATAATATAAAAATAAATGGTCCCAGCACACTTCCCTGCGGTACTCCATATTTCACTTCACGCTCTGACGATCGATAAATTTCTCCTTTTTTCTTTTCGGTATCAATATGTCTTATTTCAGTAATTTGTTTTCTATGTCTTAAATATGATTCGATTAGGTTAAGGACATTGCCTCTTATGCCATAAGCGTCCAACTTTCTTAATAGTGTGTCATAATGTACATGGTCAAAAGCCTGGGTCATATCACAGAATATGCCACAGACTGGATTTCGATTATCAACATTGTTAATAACATTATACAAAAAGTCATATACAGCCATATTGGTAGTGTTATGTTGTCGAAAGCCCTTTTGTTCTTCACATAAAATATCACTCTTTTTGACGAATTCTGTGAGTTCTTTATATATATATTTCTCAAATATTTTTGATATGACTGGAATAAGTGCGATAGGGCGGTAGTTTTCCATTAAATCTCTATTTTCTTTCTTGAAGAGAGGTTTTACTATCGATGTTTTTAATGCAGATGGATAGACACCCGCGCTTATACTTAAATTTAAGATATGACTTAGATGTCCACATATTTCCGCTGCTACATATTTTATTGCTTTGGTGGCGATATCATCATAGCCCACGCTGCCTGTATTATTTAATGACATTATAATTTTGTGTATATCTGGCGGTACACTTGGTGCCATGAACATAGTTTTGTCATTCCAGTCTAAATTTAAACATTTGGGATTACTGGCAACGTGTAGTTGTAGTTGGATTTTGTTAATGAAATAGTCATTAAACGCCTCCGACATTTGACGGGGACATGTTAATAAGCGATTATCTAGTTTAATTTTTTGTATGTTTTCTTTGGGTAAATTATGTTTAGCACGATTAATTATTTGCCATGTACCTTTTGATTTGTTTTTCGATGTTTTTATAAAATAATTATTTTGTGCCTTTTGCGTTAAATGTATTATCTTTTTAAACAATTTGGAGTAGCTTTTAAAACTAGTTTTATTTTGATTATTTGGGTTTAATCTACACTGCCATAAAAGTTTTCTTTTTTTTCTACTGCACACTTTTATTCCATGAGACAACCATTTTGGTTTTTTTATTAAGTCAATTTTGATAAGTCTTTTTGGAAAGCATAAATTGTATATTAATTGGAATATGTCAATGAATTTGTCATAAGCAATATTAGGATCAATTGTCTCATAAGTTTCCGAAAAAGAAAGATTACTAATATAATTTTTAAATTTTGCTAAATTGTCATTGTTATAGTCTCTTCTTGTCATGTACCAGTAGTTTAAAGCGTATAATGTCTGTACGGGACAATGAAGAAGCTGTGCTGTATGGTCAGATAATGCAAATTCCATAACATCAGTCTTACATGTTTTATTGAAATTATGAGCAAAATTATCTATACATGTCAGGCTAGCCATACGAGTGGGTTGTTTTATTGCCAGCTTTAGATTATAGCCATTTAATAGACATTCAAATTCATTACTGAATCTATTCTGTTTAAGGACATCTATGTTAAAATCACCACATAATATGACATTCTTGTAATGCAAGCGTGATATTTCCCGCAAAATTGTTTCCAATTTATCCATGCAGTCGTCAAAATTGTTTACATTTGGTACCCTATAGATACAAGCTACAATTATCTTATACATAGTAAGCTCTATGGCACAGCATTCAAATACACCTGGAGTTGAGAGATTGGATATTTTGGATATATCCTTTGATTGTATACCATTTTTGACTAGGATACATACACCTCCTCTTCTTTGCTGCTTTCTACAGTAACATGAAACTAAATAGTAATTCGGTACATGTAATTGGTTTTGGAAACCTTCCATGATGAAGTGTTCTGTGATACACAAGACTTCTACATTAATTTGCTTTTCAGATAGCTCATTCAAACATACAGTGAGATCGTGTGATTTATTTATCAACCCAGCAATATTTTGATGCATTATTTTGACATATTTAGTTGATAGTAATTTATGATATTTAACATGCAAATGAGCCATACGTGAATTAGTTAATTTGTCGTCAATACAATTAGCGAAAAAATTGAGTACTATCATTATTTACTGTTGAATTAGTAGGGCTTATCAAGTTTTGATAATATTCTATGTCAATTTGCAAATTTTCCATAATTTTTTTAAAAATATGTATAAGTGCCCTTTTAGTAATTGCACCTGTGTCATTAGAAAACATGTCATAACTTAAATAAGAATTTGTGTCAAAATAATATGCGTATGACCCACCATTTATTTCCTTAAATAAAAGGTTATTGAATATCTCAACCTTATAATTGTATATAGGAGATCCGCAAACATAAGTAGGACTGCAAACTATTACATTTGTATAAGTTATATGCTCTAAAGATTTTCGAATGGTCTCTACTATATGTAAGCAGTTTGAGGAAGTTTTAAGATCCTTCTCTCCTAGCATAACTATACAGTAATCATTTATACCGAAATCTAACAATTTATTATTTATATTACTCAGAAGACGATCTGTACTACAGTTTGGATATATGTAATGACAGTATGTGAAATTCTGTCCAAACGTGTCCTCTATGATCTGGAGCGTGTTGTGTGATGCAATGTTGCTCAGGATACAGAGTTTGTTCTTCTTCCGAACAATTGATTTATTTGCAGCCGCAACGATTGAGGAATTTCCATTGATGGGATATACTGGTTTGGAATTATCAGTTTTTATATTTACCTGAACTCCTTGCAATGATTTATTATTAATATTATCAGGTACATGTTCGGTCTGAGTTGCCTTTGTGTTCATGGTAATTATTCGGTTTGTTATAGGAGTTGTATTTGGTGTTTTTAGTTTCTGTTTAATTGGACTGTTCGTAATTTTCTTATAGATTTCTTTTTTTTTAATAAGCTCCGTATTCATTTTTCGCAATTTGCTGATTTCCAATGTAAGTGTTTCGATTTCTTTGTGCGCACTATCAAGTTGCAACTTTAGGTTCTCTATCTCTTCCTTGTCTGATGTGTTATCGTCATCAGACATATCTGGCATGCTGTTTGTGGTACAGTCCAGAGTACGACTAATTATGCTGTCCTCATTATTATGCTCTGATTGAGTGCGAGTGCGTCGAAACGTGATATTGTCAAGGAAATTCATTATAATTTAGTTGATTTGTTATGTTTGTCAATTTATTTTATGTCTTGTTTGTATTTTAAATTATTTCAATTAAATTAGTCGATGGAATTTGGTCAGGTTTTTATTTCTACCAAATAGTAAATTTATATTTTAAGTGGCAACACTACCACTTCTACTACTCTCCACTAGAGGCAATATTGGCGGTAGTTGTAATAAAAAATCTTAGTCAAACAAGGTCAAAGTTCATTTTTTGAATATTTTTCTATAACGTTTCCTTAAGTACATTACAAAGTTATTGTACACATTAAATATTGAATAAAAACAGTATTTCTCACTAAGTTTACTGTTTTCTTAAGTTGTCAGTAAAGTTCTTGAGGACACTGTTTGTTTTTTGTTGTTTTTTAGCAGCAATACGTTACTACGGGAACTTTGTCGTTTTCACTTAATTTCACTAAACATCTATTGTCACAAGTAATATACCTTGGTAATAATAGTCCACACATGCACTTTCTAAACTTTTTACGTAACTTAGTTTATTATTACAATTATTTAATGATTCCAAATACGCGGGTCATGTAAACAGAGCCGGTGTTGCCAGCGGAATGACGTGACCTGTGACGTGGTCGCGTCGCTATTCGCTTATAATAATACCGGTGTTGCCACTTTTTAAAAAAATACCAAAGTTCGGGGAAATTGGAATTAATTCCCCGGAAAAAAGGATTATTTCAAAATTCATTAGTATTGTTACTATGATGATTATGTAAAATTTTATGTTATATTTGGTCAAGTGTTTACCTAACCTTTACTATCCTTACGGGTCGGACAGGGTTTTCTTAACATATTGTACAAATACCCTGTGTATGTGTAGTAACTTGTAGTAATACAAGTGTCCGTAGCTTCGTTAGATAGGATCAATGGCGCCGATTCCATTATTTTTAGAAACTAAACCACAATTAATTTGAGTGTATACAACAATATTTTTTCTTTAAACGAAACCTGAATACACTTTGTTCAGAACAAGCAACTGAATCGTTTCCAGTAATTTTTACACCATGTTATACTTTTCCCAAATACATTTAGAAATTGTCGCAGTGCGGTTACCGAGCGCAAAACACAGTTCATGGCAGATTAGTGGTATTAGGCGCGTGTTCACAGCCCCTCTGTGCAGTACGTTCTAAGTAAGATTAGCATGTTTTAAGTATTACTACATTTTATTTTATCACTAGCTGTGCCCCGCGGTATCACCCGCGTAAGTTTCGAACCGAAAGAGCTCAGTTGATATAAAATAAGCGCCTGTTAAAATAATGGGAGCAATATGTACGTCCGCGTTTTCTCCCGTTTTCTGCAACATTTTTTGTTCCTGCTCTGCTCCTATTGGTCATAGCGGGATGTTTTATAGCCCATGTCCTTTCTCAGGCTCTAGACTATGTGTGTACCAAATTTCATTACAATCGGTTCAGTAGTTTTGGCGTGAAAACCGGACAGACAGACAGAGATACTTTCGCATCTATACTAATATATAAAGCTGAAGAGTTTGTTTGTTTGTTTGTGCACGCTAATCTCAGGAACTACTGGTCCGATTTGAAAAATTCTTTTTGCGTTGGATAGCCCATTAATCCAGGAAGGCTTTAGGCTATACAGTATGTTAAATAACAGAGGGCGTTCCCTTAAACTCGTTAATATATATCATTAATAGATTAAAATAAAAATATCAGCATAGAAAAATAAGCATAAAAAAATCCGAATAAAAAAAATTCTAATTGGAAATAAATTTGAAACCTCCTGTTTTAAATCAAAATAGTAGTCGTTGTTGACGCTTCCTGGAAGGGTCGCTGCATTCTCCTATCAACCCCAGGGTCTCAAAGCAGGGAAAACAAACATGCAAAGCACTAACCTGGATCCAGTTGGACAGGACTTGGAGTCACCAACGACGGGGCAGATGCCGGCCGGTCAGCTATCTCCTTGTTCGTGGACTTGATGCTGCTTGCTCACTGCCTACACTCGTCAAGCACAGACACATCACCAATATGGACACTGAGGGTTCATTTGGCCAGCGAAGCTCTTAGGAAGTCAGATATTCGATATTATTTAGAGTACACGCGGCGTCGGATGAGCTGAGATCGCCATCTTTTTTTGTACTAGTTCTTTTTCTTGCCACTCTTGAGAGGGGGCGCCACCAGCACGAGTTAAGCGAAGCCCGCGCTTATTTTATCGTCGTTGATGCAACAAGGATGGAGAATGGAAATGCATGGATAAATTATTAGGATAGTTAATGCTCACACATTTCCCCCCACCTGAAATCCACAAGGGTTTCAAGAAGAAAGCGAAAAATTAAGAGTGACATCAGCAATAGCTGGGCTATGAGCTACTGCCGAAAAAATGCATAAAATCTAGTCAATAAGTGTAAATAATTGGTAGCTTATTTTAAATAACCTAAAGACAGTGTGTACTTATACTCTAGTTAGGTATATGAAAGGAGAATAAACTAATTATTTGGTAAGGGACAAACCTTTACCACCGGCCTACGAAACGTCTTTCCGTTAGCAGTTTGGAGAGTAACGACTCTAACTACCTGGTCTGAACCTGCATGCACTTGCACGATACGAGCCATTTTCCAAAACATCGGCGGAGTATTAGGTTCGTTTTTACGCACCCGGTCAACTTCCGAAGTCATGTAATTATCTTGACGGAATTTAACCAGCACTTTCGTTGCTTTTTCAAGCTCAGCACCACTAAGAGGAGAGAGATTTCGGTCTTGCCTGGCCGTTTTAGAGTTAGAAACAGAACGATTGCACCATGCTACCATTCTTTGAATTTTTGTAAATGAATAATGTTTAGACATTAAGTTCAACAGTGAATTCTCATCATCCGTAACAAGAAGACTTTTACTTTCTATTGATTTAAGTTCAGGCAAGTTTTCCTTCGGAAGCAATACCTGCCTTTTAGGCCATTGCTCAGGTGATTCTTTCAGCCAAGAAGGCCCTGTCCACCAAAGCGGGTGATCTAGAATCTCTGGACATGATACTCCGCGGCTACAACAGTCGGCGGGGTTATCATTTGTTGGTACATAGTACCAGCGATCTCGACTAATTAAATCAGTTGTCTGAACCGCACGATTGGCTACATACATCTTTAGTAAATGTGGCTCAGCGCCAAGCCAAGACAAGGCAGTGCTGCTGTCTGAACAAGCCCGAGTGGAATCGATGGAAATTTTGTCTTTAAGTAAATTATACATGTGTGATAGAACCTTTGCTAGAAGCACAGCTGCGCTTAGCTCAAGTCGATTCACCGTTGTTGGTTTTAAGGGGGCAACTCTAGATTTCCCTATTAACAAACTGGTCGTGGTTACATTACCGGGTTCATTGGTAACTACACAGATATAAACACAACAACCATAATCTTTTAAAGATCCATCACAAAAGCCAACTAAATGTACTTGAATATGATTTGAAGGTATGATTAAACGGATAACCTGTGCTGCACGACTAGAATACTCAGCACCGTGGTCCTCAGCAAGTTGATGAAGTGTTCGAATGGCTAAGTAAGGAGAACTACTAACTCCGTACGTAACGGTATTGAGTTCGTATTCCTTTGAAACCTCAGTTGGGTCATTACGCCAAAGAACGTGTTGATAACATCTTTCTTGCGGTCTTGTTAATATTTGTCTATACATGCGACGAATATCCGCAGTAAAAACAACTTTGTGAATTCTGACTTTTGTGATTAGATCAACGATGTCTACTTGAAGTTTTGGACCCACATGAACAATATTATTTAGTGACAGGTCACTTGAAGTCCGACTACTAGCATCGAAGACCACTCGTAACCGTGTCGTGGTACTCTCAGGTCGGATTACACAATGGTGGGGAATTATATAACAGTCAGTAGACGAGGACTGCACTGGCTGCATATGTCCGAGATCCTCGTACTGTTGCATAAATTCTTTGTCTTCAGTTTTTAACTCATTTTGACTAGCTAGTCTTTTTTCCAAATTTAGAAAACGATTAAACGCTTGTTTATATGATTTTCCTAAGGCTGGAGCATCATCTTTAAGCATAATTGGGACAACATAACGCCCATCGGAGGTGCGATGCGTGCCTTCTTTATATTTTTGTTCGCATTTTTCATCCTCGGGGCCGGAAATTTTACATTTCGGCGGCTCCTCGGACTCCCAAAACCGTTGAACGATCTCGTCGAGCGCACCAGAAGACGCGACGAGGAGCGTAACGGGTGTAGCCGGAGTTTTAGCTACCACGTTTTGAAGAAACTGACCACTTATCACCCAGCCGAATACACTAGAGAGTGCGCATGGAAAGCCTGGGCCTGGACTGAAACGTGAGCCAGTATATATCTGGTCAAAACAGTCTACTCCTAACAACAGATCGATCGGACCGGATTTATCAAAGTCCTGGTCGGCGAGATCTAGATGTGTAAACTTATCCTTGACGATTGCCGGCAACGACATCGAAGGAATCAGGGATGTGATTTTAGGTAGAACCACTAATTGAATATCAAACTGAGGAGTGTCACTCAATCGAGGTCTTATTGAACCGAAGGTGTGACCTTTAATGCTACACCCATAATTTTGACCGATGCCACTTACATTTAATTTACATTTCTTGATATGTAAACCTAATTGTCGCGCACAGCTACTTGTAATAAATGAATCCATCGAGCCACTGTCAATAATTGTGCGGACATACTGCCACGAACCATCCGATCGCTTTAAACGAACTACTGCTGTACCAAGGATTTTTTTGCTAATAGGTTGATTTGAAATGTTTGACTGGGTAGCACTAGTTAGAGTAGTGTTCATATCGGGATGCTGGGATGAATCCAGTTCACTAGTATGAGACAGTAAACTCTTATGCTCTTCATGTAACAAAGTATTATGCTTTGCATTACAAATGAAACATATTGACTTAGATTTACAATCGGTAACAGTGTGACCCGGCCTTAAGCAGTTTTGACATAATTTTAAATCTTTAACTAATTGTTGTCGCTGTGTCATATTCATAGAACGCAATTTACTACAACGTTAGATTGAATGATTTTCATTACAACACACACAAACAAACTGACTAACTTTATTATTATTGTTGGAAGAAATTAGAGATGATTTTGGTTGACGCGATAAATAATCTTTATTTGTATTAGGCCGATTTTGTGTACTTGTAGAATTTGATGATGGAATATTAACTGGTTGGCTAACTTCTAATACTTTTATGTAATTTTGTAAATAAGTAATGAAGTTATTAAATTTCGGAA
The DNA here is from genome assembly GCA_017933935.1 of Sesamia nonagrioides. Taxonomy (NCBI): domain Eukaryota; kingdom Metazoa; phylum Arthropoda; class Insecta; order Lepidoptera; family Noctuidae; genus Sesamia; species Sesamia nonagrioides. Next base: position 462,310 of record JADWQK010000998.1, on the reverse strand, counting down.
TTTCTTCAGTGTTTTGTAATTCAAACCTTTTTTTTGTTTCTGTATCTAAAGGTCTAGACGCAATGTAGAATAAAATAAATTCGCATAAATCTTCAATACACAAACCGCGCAAGGCACTAACGCATTCATAAAGTGTGTTAGATAACTCAGATAAGTTAGATAATGATGGTTTTTGTATGGGATTAATTTTAATTATTTTTTCTAAATAAGCTGTTGCAAGAATACGCTTGTTGTCATATCTGTCCAGTAAAGTTGCAAAAACCACTGAATAATTTGCCGATGTCACTGGCACGCCCTTCGCTAATGTCAGTGCATAGCCAGATAAACATGACAGCAAATAGTGAAATTTCTCCGTGTCGGACAATGAACTATTATTATGAACAAGTGCTGTATAACTATCTTTGAATGTTTGCCACTTCTCTAGATTACCATCAAACTTTGGGAGTTCCAGCTTGGGCAACCTCACCCGCGAACGCACGTGACCTTGACCTAATTCCGGGCGACAGTCGCTACCTGCGCTCGCATCGAGAGAATCCGCAAACTCGATAACACAGTAATACAATTCATCGAATGACAGTAACACTTTATGATCGATAACAAACGAAGGTTTAAGCTTTAATTGCAACTGGTTAACATCATCGTTGCATTCCAAAAATCTATTACGAATCTCATCAATCTTTTTGTACCTAGCTCGAAAAGCTGCAAATTTAGTTTTAGTTTCTTTAACTGTTTTGGCTAAATCGTAAAGTATCTGCATACTTGTATACTCATATTCCCGCCTTTTAATAGCGGTTATTAATTCCACCTCGCTCATAGTTCACGTGGAATACGATATCCGCACGCTCAAAAAGATAAAAGTTATAAAAGTAGGTAAAACGGAAAGAACGTAAGCCGGTAGGTAGGCAGCAATGCCCGCGCGAACGTATTGACTGAGATACAAGCACACACGTCTCAAAGTTATTTGTTAGAATATAAGTTTTGACTTTGAGGTAGTTCAAAGCTAATCCGTCTCCCGCCGGAGACAAGTACTACGATTGTAGGTACTTCGGTACTAAATTCGAGAAAATTCGAACTCACGTTTTTTTAAAAGTAATTTATGCAATCTGTTATTTAATACAAATAAATGCAGCTTATTACAAGGGAATTAACGAGGTATGAATGTACGATTGAATAGTCAATCGGTCTCAAATAAGAAACAATAACTAGGTATCATGGAATGACCTAGGTTTTATTTAGACACTTAGAACTTGAAAGGCAAATTGAAATTGCCTTATGTAGGTAAGTATACAAATAAATTATAATTGGAATTGCGTATTTAACGTAATAACGAGAATGGAAGGATTTAATTTCCGATAGTAGGTATTTTTGAAATAATTACGCGAGGAAGTTCCTCACAGGAGGCACCATAATTAATGTTGACGCTTCCTGGAAGGGTCGCTGCATTCTCCTATCAACCCCAGGGTCTCAAAGCAGGGAAAACAAACATGCAAAGCACTAACCTGGATCCAGTTGGACAGGACTTGGAGTCACCAACGACGGGGCAGATGCCGGCCGGTCAGCTATCTCCTTGTTCGTGGACTTGATGCTGCTTGCTCACTGCCTACACTCGTCAAGCACAGACACATCACCAATATGGACACTGAGGGTTCATTTGGCCAGCGAAGCTCTTAGGAAGTCAGATATTCGATATTATTTAGAGTACACGCGGCGTCGGATGAGCTGAGATCGCCATCTTTTTTTGTACTAGTTCTTTTTCTTGCCACTCTTGAGAGGGGGCGCCACCAGCACGAGTTAAGCGAAGCCCGCGCTTATTTTATCGTCGTTGATGCAACAAGGATGGAGAATGGAAATGCATGGATAAATTATTAGGATAGTTAATGCTCACACAGTCGTCATGTATAAATAAATTGCGACGTTGCCGTCTTTCATGTTCGCGTGTACAGTGTGTTTCTTTTACATGTCAATTTAAAATTTTTATTGAATATTTTCATATTGGAAAAAATTTTAAAACATTTTGTTTTCGAATGGAAATATTTTTTTTAGCATGTATGTATGCTATACTATTTCGGGTTAACGGGAACGCCCTCTGTTAGTTAACATACTGTATAACATCACGCTGTGACCAATAGGAGCGGAGAATAACTAACTCTACGCGAACGAAGTCGCTGGCGGCCGCTAGTTTATAATATTAGTATGGATTTACGGCTAAATTTATGAGTAAAGCACATAATAATATCTACCTACACTGACCGTTGCGACAGTCCAATGCCTGCAAATGTGATGGAAATGTTATTACTACTTACTGTTTGTAAACAAACAAACGGAAATTATTATAATTATCAGTAAACGCAAGATGACACGCTGCAAGCGCGCGCGGGGGAGCAGCGCGTTGGCCATATTTTTGTTGGGACAACCAGGTAAGCTCATAACTTTGTGAATTTTCATGATGTCTTTTTGAAATTTTGTACGTAGATTCTTTACTTAAAAATGCTGGACACGTGTTTTGGGTGTGTACCTTTTTCTATTTCTTTATTTAATTTAGATAAATATTAGTTTATTTCTGTCAAATTAAGACATTTCATAGACATTTTAGACATGATAAGAGAGTTTTGACGGGAAAGATGAGTGTCATGCGCATTTTTCATTGGACTTTCAAAATTATTTAGAGTGTCGTTTACGAAATAAAAGCGCGTGATTTATGTAGTAAAAAGTACATTCAGTAAATAATTCATAAAGAACATTGAAATATCGCAGCATAGTGGTGACGTCATGCCACAAATCTCCCTCGTAGACGGTTCACGCGGCCGTGTTTTTCAACTGCCATTGTCGATATCCGCCATTATTGTGAAATAAAATTTTCAAAAAATTCCTATAATTTGTCACACCTGTTATTGGCAAAATTGTAGTATGTATTCCACAGAGGCCTTTGTTCAAGAGTTGAAGGTTGTTGACATGATAAAAAAACATGGCGACTAAAAATACGTCGGGCGCTAACTAATTTGACAGGAGTCAACTAATCTTTTGTCCTTTTCTTAATAAAAAAAAGGTACACTGGTTTAAAATTTAGTTCAGTTTGGTGAATAAATGAATCGGCTCCATTACTCAGTCAAAATACAAGGGGTGCGTGAGTGAGGTTGGGTCAAATTCATACCTGATAACTTTTGTATTTCAGCAACAACTTGATCCTTTCCACAAAGAAGAAGTTCCAATTCTCATCTCTGTAGAAAAGGTCACCAGTTTTGAACCAACGGTCTTCGGCAAATGTCTCTTCCGTAGCCGCAACATTGTTATAGTATTCCTATAAGTATAATCATTATTGTGGCAAAGAAGCAAATTCCCTTTTTTATTTTTACATTAGATATCTAGACGTTAAAACACCAGCTTCTCAAGTATGTGTGTGCGGGTTTGTCTACTTTCTTTATTAGTTTTACAACTAAGGCTATAAGGCTCTAGGTTGATTAGGAATATTCGAAAGTTTCGGATAGCTTGACCTTTTGTCATCCGTACATAAACTGTATCTTGCAATAGTAATGTGGTCCCAATATCCTACCTTAAAAACACTTGGCCCTTTGATCCACAACTCGCCCGGCGTGTTGGCCTCGTAAATATCTTCTTGTGTGTCAACATCAATAATCTACAACCAACAGAAGGTTATGAAATCAACCATAGCAGTGAAAAGTGCATTTTTAATTTTTTTATGTAGTTATTTTATTACATTTTATATAATAATTATTATTTTATATTTCCTAAAATAGAAAAATTAAGTATAAAAAATAATGATCTTCTGTAATTGCGTAACACAGTATCAGTAGCAATGGGTTTCATTTTGACGCAATAGATGTTGTTGAATTATCAAAATTTACGCTGTTTATCAAACATATTTCCGAATATATAGAGGAACGGATTAGCAATATGCTTCATAATGATTCTAAATGATAGTAATAATGTGTTAAGTAATAAGGTGGCTGATTTCCTGACAATTTTAATAAATGCTTTGAGTTTGAGTCTGTATGCTCGTCTTTTTTGTCCTTTAGACCAATTTGTGCCACAGACGCGATCAAGTCAAATTCAACCCATAGTCTCCTTACCCTATATTGAAAGCATCCCATTGGCTTGCCACATGACCCTGGTGCGCATTTATCTCCGTGGAATGCTACTCCACCCAGCTCACTCATGCCAAACACGTTCAGGACTTCGGTGTCAGGCGATACGATCTAGAACAAATAAAAAAGGCTATATTTGTATGAGAGTAGAGTAACGTTTCTAAGTATATCTTGAACACCAATGACTGATTACAAAGTGAAAAGTGAAAACATCTTGAGGAAACCTGGACAAGTCTGAAATCGCCAACCCGCATTGAGCAATCGTGGTAATTACGATCAATCAGGCAGTGACATTTGAATGACGTGTCATGTATCTAAGGCTATCCTATCCATGTTATCTACTATATGACTACGAAATAAAACAAAACATGAAATCCGAACATACGGCACACAAAACAAAAACAATCACAAAAAAGCTCCGAAACTCGATCAATACTCGCCACGAATACAACGGGAAAATGGAACTTAAAGTCGTCAATCAAACGTAACCTATAACCACTGTCATGGCTATCTTAAGAAAGGGTTATTTCCCAAAAAAACATTTCAAATAATTAATTATAATACTGTATGCCTCTATTTTTATTCAGATTAATTTAGGACTATTTTTTATGTAAATCAGTTATTTTTTAGGGTTTTTGTTACATAGTGTATAGTATACATAGTGGTGGCCCAAAATGAAACATCTCCTTTCATCCTAATCATTTTTGTACTTTTTACGTGACAGAGTAACAAACATCTATCCATACATACATTCATGCATCCTCAAAAACTTCCGTTTATAATATTAGTAGGATAGGACAGGATTGCACCAATCCAATTATTAAATAATGATACCTAATCCCACTGTATTATAATCCCAGAGCAGCGCAAAAGCGTCTTCTCAAGCAGAGAAGATAGGAGCATTGATAACCACACTTGCTTAAGACCGCCGTTGTGATATGCGTCCAACACTCTAATTGCGTAACACACTATTACCACAGTCTAAAAATCATACAGTCGTCCAACGAAGACGTCTAGACAGAGCAATCGTGCGGGGTGTGAGGGACGAGACGCGGGTAATCGGCACCCGAGCTGCGAACAAAACGATGTTCGTAGCTCGGTATCTATCATTAAGGACTAACACGTGTTTTGTTTTTTTGTTTTTTATGATGAGTGTCAATTTTGAGTATAATTGGGGTGCTTGTTACGAAAAATCCTTTTTGACATTCAAAATGGCGGACGTAATATTTTTTATAATTTGATATGAGTGGCAATTTTGAGTATAATTGGGGTGCTTGTTACGAAAAAGTCACGCTTTTTGAAATCCAAGATGGCGGATGTCAATTTAAATGTATATTGCTACTGATAGTGTGTTACGCAATCACGCTACTGGTCATCTTGCTACGGCTTTATAGGCCGAACTAGTCACCCCTGCTCATCTCAGATAGATACTCGTTTTGTGAAGACTTCTGCCAAACTGTCATCCTCAATGCGGCTGATATGACTTGCCTATTCTTATTTGAGCTTGGACATCATTTTCTTCTATTATAAGTATTATAGACATTTCGTAACGTTGCTTACCTTAGTAAATGCCAAGCATCGGACCAGTGTCATTTACTAGTTAGTTAACTTCGAAAATATTTTAATGAATTCATACCTTCATTTCATCAATAAGGTTCTGAGGCACAGCACTTCCACCCAACATGAGTAGTTCTAAGCATGTGAAGTCGCAGCGATCACGTTCATCAGGGTTCAAAAGTGTCGTCATCATTGTTGGGCTGAAGATCGTGTAGGTGGGCTGCAAGAAATGTCTTAATGAGAGAGTATAAGAAGACCAGCCTGTAAAGTCTGACTGTAAAGCAATGTGAAGGCAATTGCATGGCATGCAGCTGTCATAAAGAATGCTAAGAGCATAGATGTAGGATTTTTTTGCTACGCAAAAGATACACAATGCGTGTGAGCGAGAGATCCCGATCCAGTTGATTTCAGAGGAGAAAGAAAGAGACAAAAAATAAATTGCAATTGAGACATTGTTTTCACAAGAAAGGGCCCCTAGAGTCAATGAGTGCTTTGCGGCGTGGTGTATTTTGTGATTATTTTAAAAATCCCTTAATAAAAGAACAAAATAGATTTAAGCTCAGCTATGGTGTCTTGTTCTGTGTGTGAATGTGATGTGACAAAAAGAAATAACCCGAATCAATACACTTTTCACAGGTAAATACGATTTTGCCATCATAAGTTTCCGAAACATATTTTGTCAAATTTATGCAATTATATCAATGAGAAAAAAGTAATTTCAATGTATTACTTATTCCCATTGTTGTATGTAAGTATATTTTGTAATTTTAAATAGGATTTATGAAAATATTGTGTAAAATTTAAAATTGTTTGTTTACGCTAGTGCTTGACAAAGCGGTTACGTCACAAGTATCGATAAAATGTAACTTAGTTTTAAAGACACCGTAACTGGATTACCATACCTACTACATATTTAACCAAATTATATCTAGAAATTACTAAAGGAAGAAAGTACTGGAACTCACTAGCGCCCGGTTTTTAATTTCTTTTGAATAAATAATAGTAAATAAGATTTTCTTTAGTTTTTATTCTTGCAATATATAATAACAATTATATTGAAAGTGGTCGTAGTTATTTCTAGTAAATTTTGCTTCAGTTCTGCGAATTGACCATTTACTTATAGCAAATTTACCAAATATACTATACTACAATAAATTTACAAGTCATTATCATCGCTTAATTTAAAATTTTATTACAGCGTACAAAAGATTAATTTGTCACACTAAAATCAAAATAAGTGAAAGTGGCAATTGCTTAGAACTAGAGAAAATAGCAATTTTATCTACTAACACTATGTCAATAGTAGCTAAAATTAATAATTCTTTAAATTATAATAAAATTTTCAAATAATTGATGCAAGACAGTAACGAAAACGAAGAAACTGATTTCGGCGATGAAATTTTACTGATAGATTATACTGCTTCTCTTTCTCAAATGTCTATGATGATTGTTTCAAATATATCGGGGTTTGTGGTAAAAAAAAATTCTAACAAGATTAAGTGTGACGATTGCGTTCAAAGTTTGATATCGAAATCATCCGATACATTATAAATAATTATTTGATAATCAACAAGGATTTTTCAAAAACAAATAAAGTCTATCTTACATACCCATCAAATGACGTAATTAAATTGTGTTGTAGTGCTCAAACTTATTTTAGAGAAAACATGAAGAAAAAAATCATGTCTGAAGTCATTTTTGCGAAATGTGTGCCAAAAATTTTACGGATCACAGAATCACTATTCAATAATTTGCAATACCATGTTTTGGATCAAGACCCATTAGATAGCCATAGGTATTTACTTATGAAAGCTATTGTTGAAAGTTATTTTGATCTTCGCTTAAAACATGAAAGCAAAATGTTAAAATTTGATAGAAAAACATTACGGACACACTTAAACAGAATTGTAATATTTCAAGGTCAATAACCTTGAAATATTTAGGTTTCACAAAGGGTCGTTCGACTACAGATGCAGGTATTGGTCTACTGAAACACATATTTAATGCATGGGAGAGGTCGTAAAATCCTATTGGAATTTTTTGTGAACTCTCCAAACCCTTTGATTGTGTGCACCATGATACACTTTTGCGTAAACTACGCCATTGCGGTGTCCCAAATTCCAGTGTGTAGATATTAATGGTGTGAAATCTTCCGGGCTACCAGTTCAGTTAGGTGTACCGCAAGGCTCAATACTGGGTCCATTCTTGTTTTTAGTTTATATTAATGATTTACCATTTTATTTGAAAGGCATCTGTGACGTTGTGCTGTTTGCAGATGATACTTCTCTTATTTTTAAAGTAGACAGGAATAGATAAAAATTTGGCGAAGATAACAGTGCACTCTCAATAGTAAAAGATTGGTTTACGTCAAATAACCTAGTACTAAATACTAAGAAAACGAAATGTGTAAAGTTCGCCTTGCCAAACGTTAGAAATTTGCGACCCTATATTGTTTTAGACAAAGAAGTGAAACTGTGGGCTCGGCAGTTTTTCTGGGAATCACAGTAGATGCCAAACTTCAGTGGGGACCACACATATCAACCCTAGCAGGAAGTCTCAGTTCGGCCGCCTATGCCGTCAGGAAAGCAAGACAATACACAGACGTTGATACAGCTCGTTTAATCTATTTTAGTTATTTCCACAGCGTTATGACCTACGGTATTCTACTGTGGAGCAAAGCTTCTGACATACAAAATATATTTGTTCTCCAAAAACGTCCTGTCCGAGCAATTTACCAGCTCGGTGTAAGAGTTTCTTTATGAGATTCCTTTAACGATATTGGCATTCTCACGGTTGCTTCGCAATTTGTCTTAGCCAACACCTTATATGTTAGGCAAAATATTCACATGCACACCAAAAACAGTGAGATCCATAATGTTAACACCCGAAATAAGGAAAAACTACGAGCCCCTTTTCACTGACTTTAAAAGGTTCATAACTTTTTTGTTGGGCTTTGTATAACTTTTTATAACAAGATACCCTCTGCTTTGCAAGACTTGCCTCACAATGCATTTAAAGCACAAATCAAATCCAAGCTTTGTTCAAAGGCATATTATTCTGTAAATGACTATTGATAAGAATAGCTGGTCGCTCTGATTAACTCGAGACAATGTTTGTGTTCCTTATCCAGAATTAGCTTACTGACACATTATATGAGTTCGTATAATTTGGATTTTTACTTATTTACATTTCCATTTTAATGATATTTTATTTTTGTTTTTGCTTTTCTGGTATTTTGGCGTGGCTAGCTGGCATATGATAAATAAATTCATTTTTGTTGTTTTTTTTTTCTCTTGTATTACTTTACCTACTTATTATTGAATAAACTAACATTTGTTTTTTCAAAATGAACAGACAGCTGTGCTGCTGGGAGTTTTTTCCGCCACTTCTTCCCAGCGAAAGCACTAGGGACTGTCGATGGGTGGGCGTTTTGGGTGACATTCTTATGCAATCATCATCATCAACCTCTTTTTTATCATCCCACTGCTGGGCACAGGTCTCCTCTCATACAGAGAAGGATTGAGCGTAATTACCACGCTTGCTCAATGCGGGTTGGCGATTTCAGACCCAAAGTCCAGGTTCCTCAAGATGTTTTCCTTCACCTTCAGTCATTGGTGTCCAAGATATACTTACAAAGTATATATAACTTTAGAAAAGTTACATTGGTACTTGCCTGACCTGGAATCGAACCCGCGCACTCATACTTGAGAGGCTGGTGTTTTAACCACTAGGCCACCACGACTTCCAACCAAAAAACAAATCAAAAATCTCAATACTTCTCTGTATGAGAGGAGACCTGTGCCCAGCAGTGGGACGATAAATAGGTTGATGATGATGATTTTTGATTTTGGAATAAATAATTAATTAAAAATAAAGTGCTTTTATTCCTGTACTACAATTTCAATCAGTATTGCGCCTGAAATAACTTGTAAATATCAAAAACTAGCGGAAAATGGCTTTTATTATATAAATAATCGATAATGAAATATTTATCGTAAGCCATCCTGGACAACACTAGTTTTCACTCAAACATTGTCATTTACGCACACATGTGTATATATTTTTTTGACTCAGTATCGAGTCGTTTATGTGTATCTTTTACTTCCTATATCTATGGCTAAGAGGGATCTGTGGTGTCATAAGAATGAATAAAATAAGGAATGAGCACAAAAAGTCCGAATGTGGCAACTGATAAGTTGTTTGGAAATCGGTTTTATTTATTTTAATTCGGTGAAAGAGCGGTTTTTTATAGACAATCTTTGAATTAAAGAGGGAATAGATATGTTGCGCCGACCCCAAATCAATTGGCAGGTGAACTATTAGTAAAGAAAACTAATCTTGTACTAAAAGGTAAGTTTTTAGTTAGTAAAAACCTTCATCGAGATGAGATGGCCACATTAATCAACTTTTTATTAATTAAGTGTCCCATTATGAAGCTGTGAATCAACAGACATCCATGACAGTGTAGAATACAAATTGTAGATACAAATTTACGTATCGGAGCCACCATAAAACTGAACTGGAATGTATCAGTAAGGGTCTTTGTCATTTACATTATTTCTCTTACCTTATACGTGTTAATCAGATCATAAGCATGCTCCTGCGTCAGTGCCTGCGAGGTCTGTAGTCTGGTGAACCTCAATATTGGAGATATGATGAAGTTTATGATGGCGGTCAGCCATTGCAGCGGTGAAGCGACCAGGGCGAGGCGGGTCGGTGTTGGGAATTTTGAGGATCTAGACCTTTTAGGAACAAATCAATATTTTAGCCAACTTGAAATTGACTTTGAGGTATACGAGATAATTGCGTTAATGTTTTATCTTCTGCAAGTAGGTTTGTACATTGATACACGCTAAATAATTTTTTTAAACTGGATGAGTTCGGCGTTTTCGGTCTGACTACTCTGTGAAGAACAGCGGAAACAAACTCAGAGGTCAGTCTCTTTTAAGTCCAGCCTTTTTTTTTATAATTATAAACTAGTGCTTGACTGCTATCCCGCCTGATGGTAAGCAGTGATGCAATCGTTGATGTTAAAGCGCACTCGTTTATTAAGAGCCTATTCACTCAAAAAAACTGAGTGAATAGGAAGGAAGACGGCAGTTGAGCGAGGTGATGCAATGTTAAACCCAACAACACGACCAACGATGCTACTCCAGAAAGATATTGATCTGGAGACCCTCCACGACCAAACTCTCTACACAACAACATTTGGCGTATCGTACCCGGCGCACATCGCAACATCCGTTCGTTTTAGATATACGATACTTATTAAAAAAAAAACTTGAGCAGATGTGATAAGGACAAAGCGTTTCGCCTCGTGTATTATACAGCTACATCGAGGGATTTGAACAATTTGCCTGCAACGGTCTTCCCTTCTGATTGCAATTTAAGTTTCTTTAAGGCTAGAGTGGACAGGCTCTTAATAGCCTAGTGCGCTTTACCATCAACGATTGCATTACTGCTTGCAATTAGGCTGGGTCACGCTCAAGCGCTAATTTATAATAGAAAAAAGGCTATCTTTGATTTTCGAGTCTCTGTGTCAAAAATACACACTGTTGCATTTTTAACTCTCGACACTAAGAATTGTGTTCAAAATACAATACATACACTAATTGTTAGACCAAGAGTAACAATCCAATCAAATAAAAGATTCGGCAACACTCACCACACGTAAGGCGTAATGATAGCGAAATTCTTGTGGGTAACAGCAGCAGCTTTTGGTAAACCAGTAGTACCACTCGTAGCTATAAGGAAGGCAGGGGAGTCTTCAGGATCGAAGTCTGAACACCTAAAAATTGAGTTAAAAGTTGCAAACTGCAAAAGCAACAACAAAAATAAAGATCTAGCGTATGTAGAAGATGTGGTGGTTTATCGTCATCATTTGCCTCGCCTTTTCCCAACTATATTTGGGTCAGCTCCTAGTCTAACCAGATTCAGATAAATACCTTTTACTTGCAGCGATTGACAGGATATTTTAGTGGTAACTAACGTAATTTTCGCGAACGAAGTCGCAGTTAGATACTAGTTATTAATTCAAGCTATAGAAAAATATAAATAGAAAATTTAGCTAAAATTTTGGTCTAAGATCAAAAGAAACAAAATTATGGAAGAACTGCAGAAGTGCGATTCTGTAACCATTTTACAGTGAAAACTGGTTAAATGAGCATGGAGTGGGCATTCCGACTAATGCTAGGGATTCACGCTTCAAGCTTCCTTCACCAAAGTTTTCACAAGGCAATTTTTATAGAATCAATCGCCTGGGCGTTTCTAATATAAAATAAGTTACCTGAAATTTTCCACTGGCGAGTCATCCCCGAACTGCTCCATAAAATCCTTGAAGCTGCAAAGGTAATCTCCCTTATCGAAGCTGACGATCTGAGCGTTCAAGTTCAAGTTGTTCAGGGACAGCTGCACGTCAGACGCCCTGTCACTTTGGCAAAATATCATCTTTGGCTTTGAGAAAGCGAAGGTATGTTGTAGTTCATCTAGAACATATTAGAGAACCATAAGTCTGTTTGGATTCTGTTTGTCTGGACTCTCATATTTCTAAGAGGCTGGAATGTAAGGCTATTTTAAAACCCATATATTTGCTTATGGCCAAGTCACATTCCCCCCTCTCAAAATCAGATACGTGATGCAATATGGACAATCCATGCCTTTACTGGAAAATGGCACTGCATCTAAACCTACATTCACCTAAGTGACTGTGACCTCTGAACTTGTTTTGGCCTTTCTTCTGAGAGTGATGATGAGGTTATGGAAGAGGTGAACTTACGGATAGTTACCAAATCAGCGGTCCCTTTAGACTAAATACCATCGTGCCAAGATTCTTCAGCAATGCTTTAACGATTTCCCAAATTTTGTATTGCAGGTATGTTTTCAGGTGTTTTGTAGTTTTTAGGTGTCTTATTATCTATGTTTTTGTAAACTCTTGCGTCATGTTTACTGCAAATAAACCTTTTTTCTTTCTTTCTTTTAATTACAATTAGGTCTTGTTTATTAAGCGAAAGTTAAGCCCTATACTATCTGACCAAGATTATGTATAGACTTTAAAAGATAATGTGACCTTTGAGTTTAGTTTTGCATTTCTCGGAGTAATTAGATAGGAAAAGCCAAATTCAATTAGAGATAAAAAATTTGATCGAATTGTTATAGTGTTTGTAGCAACCATCTTAGAGAAAAATCAAATGAATGCAAAGATCATACTGTATACAAGTGTTCGGAAAATTCCTTGCCTAGCGTTCATGACGTCGTAGCCTCCATTAATATTTTTTTTTCTATAAATATTTGCCTCTATGGCTTTTTCTCTTTAGTCATTACTTTTGACGGATGGCCATCGATAGTAAAGGCGATATTTAGCAAAATAACTGATGATCAGATGGATGATAGTAATAGGCACGTGTTGTTATCCTTGAACAAATATTTACTCATCGTCATCAACCGAATGTCGGTCACTGCTAGATGGTCTTCCCCAAGCGTCGCCACGTCGACTGATGTTGCGTTTGTCGCATACAATGGACTCAGAAAATCTTCCAGGTCATTGATATATACAAACCTAGACACACTCCCTTGGAAAATATGACTATAAACAAAAGACTATTGCCAATTTATAGACCAAAATCGACTATTTTTGAAGCAAAAGCAAATGAGTAATCAAAAGTTGTGTAGGCATGTTATACGAAGGAATAAAGAAAAAGAAGTAAGTAAAGTTTTGAGTACAAATAAATTACGATGGCTTTAAGTGTTGGCGAAGACCGAATAAAAGGTCGGGTGGACTGATGATATGATTAAAAAGGTTTTTTTTATCTTTATTTAGAGAGCTTTGTCAGACATGATAACGTCGCTCTGTAAGAGGCCATAACTACATACTAAATACAAACACATTACTTTGGTTACTGAGCCTTTGCCCGTCGGCGCAAGCCAACCTCAACCATTTTTTAGAGCAACTTTGCTTTTTTAGACAAAGGAAATGCCAAAACACTTTTACAGGCTCCAACCTCATTCTAACCTAGTTCTTTCAATTCAAGTCTGATGTCCGCGTTCTGGTCAGTTTCCATTATAATATGAAAGGCGTTTTCCACTATTCCACATTTCGAGCATAGTCGGGATGGGACCTTTTTCATTCAAAATGCGAATTTATAAGTAGAATGTGACCAGATCGAAGTCTAAACGCAGTGATTAACATATTTCCATTTACTGTTAATTGCTCATACCAAGACACTTTCCAAGGTTCGGTTTGTAGTGTTCTGTACCAGATTCAATTCTTCACAGATCTTTCTTCAAAATGTACCTTCCACATTTCATGACAAAATTCCTTAACAAAAGGAATTTAGTCGGTAAAGTAAGGAAAAATATCAATAGCTACGCCATCACAAGAAGTCTTGTTTGCTAATTTATCTACTCTTTCATTTCCCGCTAACCCAATATGTGATGGAATCCGTTGGAAAATAACTTCTTTTGAATTCTCCTTAGCTCAAATATTGCCTTATCCGCCGAGATGACAAGTAGTTAATAGAGAAATATGTAAGAACAAAACAGTAGCACTGAGTCCATATAATTTGGCATAAGGACAAGAGATTGATGAGTTACTTACTTGTAGTCAAAGTCCTGTCAACAGCACTAACGATAATGCCAAGGTAAAGTGCAGCATACACAGGTATAGCCACGTCCAAATGGTTGGGAGCCATCAGAATCATCACGTCTCCGTGCTTTAGGCCGAGTTTCGTGAAGCAGTTGGCACATCGTACTGTCCTTTCTAGAGCTGAAGCATAAGTTTCTGATTCGCCTGTTGATCCGTCAATCTGAAGAAATGATTTTGTATGAGAAACCGATAATCCTTGAACTTATCTTTAAATGCGACTTGGATTAACGCTGAGAAGATGATGATGACTCTTTCTTTACTAATCAGCTTCCTGTTAAATATTGCTAATCAACCTAGAACCTTAACGCTTTAGAGATAAAGTTGAAAATGTAATAAAGAAATCTAACGGTTTGTAGTAGCTTGATGTGCTGTCATCTGTACATAAAATGAAACAGCTGATTAATCTAATAAGTAAACCTGTCTTTATTGATAAATTTAGTAAAGAATGTGATTTAGGAATACTATTAATTTTAACAATTACAAGAATCATAATATGATAACATGTAAGATTTTGATTGATATTATGTGACGTATGCAAATAAATCTTATTTTAAAACGTAATATGGTCGTAATATGGTTTTTTCGGTGGTAGGCAACAACATCAGCCGCCGGCATAAGTTACAACCCACCAGACAAAGTCTTGCCGCCAAGCGATTCGTCGTGTTCCGGCATGATGTCTGGTGAAGCCGTACGGAGGACGGGTCTGAGCAGTTGTGTTGCGATGTGTGCCGGGTACGATGTGCCTAATGTTGTTGTGTCGGGAGTTTGGTCGTGAAGGCTCTCCAGATCATCCTCTGGCGCAGCATCGTTGGTCGTGTTGTTGGGTTAAACATTGCATCACCCCGCTCAACTGCCGTCTTCCTTCCTATTCACTCAGTTTTTTTGAGTGAATAGGCTTAATAAGGTAGTGCGCTTTACCATCAACGGTTGCATCGCTGCTTACCATCAGGCGGGATTGCAGTCAAGCACTAGTTTATAACTATTAAAAAAAAACTGACAATCCATAATATTATCTGTGTGCAATTCTTATCACGCAATTCATGTCTATGAAAGTTTCATTTAACGATAAAATTACGGTCTTTTTTTCATATCGTAATAGGTACGTAAATGTATTTACACTGATAGCGATAGATATTTTAATTGAAAACAATTAAGCTAAATATTGTGTCACCGTTTTAGGGAAATTAAAGGCTTATGATCTGATGCGAATTTAGGAAATGAATCGTTATTGGGGTATTGCTTTAAGTGGTCTTTTTAGGCCCCTGAAAGCTAATTCCCGAAATGAAATAACAAAACGAAGAGAAATTAGAGATGTATTTGACAGATTGAGATTCAAACTGTGAACGTTCTTAAGATTATGAGAATTTCCTCTCTGAGCATAATCAACCTGGATATACATAAATTCTCATACATAATATACATTATATATGCCTATAATGTTCCCACTATTGGGACACAGGCCTCCTCTCGGTGAGAGGGAGTGGGCCGTAATCTACCCCCGCGGGCCCAGTGCGGGTTGGTAGATGTCACAATATGTCTTCGAAGTTTTTGGCTCTAAGGTGCGTATTACTGAACGTCACTCAAAACTCAAGCTCTACTTAAGTCTCGTTTCAAGCCATTTGATTGGTTGAAACTAGTTTTAAGTAATGTTTAAGCAGCGATCAATGCTTGAGTTTCCTTCTGGAATACGCACCTAAGACATGGCGGTTTCCTCACGACGTTTTCCTTCACCGTTTTGATAGCTGCGGTGATGAAATAATTAACACAAAGTAAAGCGCCTGACGGGGTTCGAACCTACGACCGACAACTTGTTAGTCGCGGCCGATACTACGAGGCTACCCCTGCTCAAATTCTCATAATTTTACCTTATTTCAATTTATTTCATGTGAATGGTACGTCTGTCTCATCCAGACTATTAGTAGTCATCTAAGTAGGTTTTCTAGTCCTAACATTTGCTAGGCATTTGTTATTTTAGCTTTGCAATCAGCAGCAGCAGTTTTGAAATGTTTAGCGTCGGAATAAACAAACATTTTTGAACATTAAATATCATTGTCTCTTAACTTTACGCTACGTTTATAAATAACTATTAAATGACACATTTTCTGTAAGAAGGTTGCCCCGAGTGGTACCGGGCTTAGAATAGTACGATCTCATATCCTCCCTGACTACACCGAGAAGAAAGACAGTAACTAACCCAGATGTCATAGTCTCTTTTAAAGTCCAAACATAATCTTGGTCAAACGGTAATACGCGAATCTTACGTTTGGTTAACAAGACCTGATAAATGGGTACATTAATTAAAATTTACCTGCAACACAAAATCGGGGTCATCCTTAAAGCTTTGCAGAAGAATCTTGCCAAGATGGTGTCGGTCTGAAGGGATCCCTGATTTGGCCACTATTCGTGAGGTCAGCTCTTGCATAAACCAGTGCACGGAGTCATTAACCATCCGACGTGGCGCCATGTTTGGTCCTTTGATTCCGGTGTTTGGTCTTTAAGGATAGTTCAACCTAAAATGATAATTTAATGTTAGGTATATTGCTCTTCAATGGTTATTTAAACTAAGTATAAAAAAGTCTTCCAGGCCGAATATCAGCCATTGCGACAAATCTGAATGAAGACCAGATTTCAGCGCAGGGGTTTTGCAGACACAGTGTACGTTCTTCTCTCATTCCAATAGTCCAAGAGAAGACCAGGGAGACATGGAGGTATCACCTACCAACACAAAAACTGATTTACACCCATCACAAGCACACCGTTACACATCAGCCCCCTAATCGGCGACCACATTTTTATCAAATGATTGCGACTAGTTGGGATCGCTTGGACCGAACGAACCAATGGCCGGTATAACGATCCCAACTAGTCGCAATCATTTGACAAAAATGTGTTCGCCGATTAGGGGGCAGGTTCAATTTAATACGAGTATCTAGCACTAGCTGTCTGTCATTTTTGCTCAATAGGGACTTTTTAGTGCAGCCACTAGTCACACTTTCGTGCCAGTTCTTTAAATCAGTCTTTCACAGTTATTCATTGATTTTTATTAGTATTATCTGATGTATTGTGTGTCTTTTAATCTGCGCTAAATAGTACTTCCTTTCTTTATTTCAATTCTAAAAATTATTTCAAAATTCATTAGTATTGTTACTACGATGATTATGTAAAATTCCATATTTTATTTGGTCATGTGTTTACCTAACGTTTATTATCCTCATGGGTCGGACCGGGTTTTCATTACATATTGCATAGCCTAAAGCCATACTCGATAAATAGACCATCCAATACAAATACATTTATTCAATTCGAGACTTCTTTTTGAAATTCGTTTCTGAGATTAGCGCTTCAAACAAAAAAAAACCGGCCAAATGCGAGTCGGACTCGCACACCGAGGGTTCCGCCGTACAAACGTAGCGGTTTACAATTTATGACGTACTAGCTTTCCGCTAGCGGCTTCGCCCGCGTGGAGTTCGGTTATATCGCGCTGTTTAAATTCCCCTCAGGAACATCAAATTTTTCCGGGATAAAAGGTAGCCTATGGTCTTTCTCAGGGTCTAAAGATTGTCTGTGCCAAACTTCATCAAAATCGGTTGAGAGGTTTAGGCGGGAAAGCGTAACAGACAGAGTTATTTTCGCATTTATAATACTAGCATTGATTTAGAATTTTTCACAGTTTAGAGGCAATTAGATTTAAGAAGTGTTTGATATGAATTTCAACTTTAATATCTCTACGCGTTCATGTGAAAAAGGGTAGGTAGTAAGTTTATAATTATTAAAAAAATATTTTATGTCATGTAAGCAAAAATAATATTTTAATATTTTATGTAACTTCAAATTTATCATTTTCACAATTTTTCCTTTATCTGTCTGTACTATAATATAACGTTGCTTCGTGCCGAATTTCAAGATTCTGAGTTCACGGGAAGTACCTTGTAGGCAAAGAGATTTAAGATATATAGAGAGGGCATGTGTGAAAATGTCATAGAAAAACTGTGATCCCATGGCTCAGTTCCGCCATCTAGTACAATATAGCAAAATTAGATCGACAATTGGAGACATCAAATAGTAAAAATGAAATAAGTTTATATAAAATATATTCAGCTATTGCCCGGTAGGTGGCCAGTGTGGTCTATGTTGCCAGATCTGATTTAATACCCTAGTATAGTTCAAATCGGGTAAATAAATATTGAAAAGTAAATAAATTAAGTGAAACTTGTCTTGTACAAACAAAAACTGTTTTAGAATTTTATTCGCTACTATTCATTTACCGTGACACCGTCTATTGGCATTTTAGATGTTTTATGCTTACGAATTATTTTAACGCTCAGTTTATTGCGATTTTTGAGTGTAATAGACCTTTTAGGCCATAAAGCGCATTTTGTTTTGCAATTTTCGTTTGCATTTCGTTTTTAGCAAAATTATTCTTTTTACACGTTTGTTTGCAAATATTTTTAAATGGCAATGCAAAAAACTGTGGTACGGTTTGTATCATTTCGATATAAAGTTATCGATAATATTCAAAGAAGTTACTACGACGATGTTTTTTCGCATTATGATAGCTTGAAACAAAAAATTAGGAAGCAGAATAATTATGGGTAATTTCAAGTTTACAAGTTTCTTATTTATATAATTCTTTTAATATAATAGGCGTTAAAGTTTAAAATTGCCGATTAGTACTGAAAATCTAAATAATTGCTTATTTTTTAATTTTTAAATAATTCATTTATAATCAATATATAGGAAGGTCGTTTATGCCTTTGTGATAGAACTCTGAGGATCTAGACTGCACAAACTGCGTGAAAGCAGAACTGCCTCCTGGGAAGAAAACTTCTTGTCACGTAGATAATTGTCCAAATCACGACAAAAATGGTAGTCTGCTGGAGCAAGACCTTTACAAGATTTGTACGCCATTATCTTTAAAAACGGCAAAAAATCACGGTTATTGTATGGGAGTCCGCCTTCAGGATTTATTTTATTTTAATTACTTATTTGTAATTTGAATATATAACCAAATATTCTGTGAACATTTTAAGCGTCTATCTGTTTCCGTTATTAATATGGAGCAAATAACGGCAAAAATTCACGTTTGTTGTATGGGAGCCCCCTTAAATATTTTATTATTTTTATTCTTAGTACTTGTTGTTATAGCGGCAACAGAAATACTAACACAATCTCTGGAAATTACAACTGTCTCGCTATTACGGTTTATGAGATACAGCCTGGTGACAGACGGACAGACGAACAGAGAAGTCTCATGAATAGGGTTCGTTTTACCTTTTAGGTACGGAATCCTCAAAATCACAAAGTAGCTCGCAATCATTGTACTACATATACGTACCTACATATTTTATGAATATATTTCATTATAAATAAGTTATGTAATCTATGTACTTATATCTACTTAACCGAAACTTTTTTTGCAATTTTTACGGTTAAGTAAAAAAGTACTGATATTAATAACTTACTATTTCATTTCTAATACAAGGTACCGATTCTTTTTTTTTTTTTAATTTGATCGACAAGTCTTTCCAAAGTAGATAACTTCTCTTTTAAAATGCATTGAGCATAATTTCGACGAATGAGACGGAAGCCAATTTTCTTCTCTACGGTCTATCTGGACAAATCGTATCCACTTTTTCCCTACGACATTATTTTTATTCGGAAACCAAAAATAACAAAAACCTAGATAAATGAATAGTAATTGTTCATTCAATTTTGTTTATTAATACGATATGATTATGTTTAAATAGAGTTAATAATAAATAAACTTGAAATATAGTAATATTTTAAGTTTATTTAGCTATATTTTAAATGTCAATAAAATACAACGAAATGTATTCATCTTAATAAGTATTATCGATAACTAAATCGATAAACAACATTACTACATCTCTACAAGAAAATAGTAAAACTACTCAACAATAGAGGGCGCTTATTACAATAATGGAAAATTTTCTAGAACTAAGATTTTTTTTAAAATTCGAATTGCAGACGAAATATAAATAATTCATAGAAAAACATTCCGAAGTTAGGTCCAGTCGTTTTACTATAACGAGATGTACAGTAACACAAAGCGCAACATGGCATATTACCTTTGAAAATGTTTATTCTTGGTGGACACAAATTACGTCCTGACGCGCAGACTAGACTGAGCGACTTTTAACCAAGTCGATAAAAGTATTGGCTTAGGATTTTATTCGTGATGTCCTGTCTATTGTAAATATTATTTTAATTAATAATGTCTTTGCTTGTAGGTTTTGATTCCCTAGCGTGTGACGGAAATTCGTCTAAGGTGTCGGTATAAACTGCTGTATCTTTTGATCGCTTTAACTTAGAAGTTTGATTTTTTCACTGCTTAAAGGGACAATAGACCTAGGTATTTGGTATAAATTTCAATTTGATACCTTTATTAGTTCGTGAGGAATAAGGTAGTAAGTTTCATTTTATTAAAATATGTTTATTATATTATATAATTAAAAAAATGTGATTTTCGCAATTTTTCCTATATTTGCATTATATGACAATCCCTCATGCCAAATTTCAAGATCTGAGGTTACGGGAAGTATCCTGTAGGTTTTGATTCCTTTGCGAGTGTCGAAAATTTGTTGAAAATATCGACATATCGGCTGTATCTTTTGATTGGCTTAGAAGTTTGATATTTTCACAGCTTAAAGGGACAATAGACCTAGGTCATCATCATCATCATCCCAGCGTTAATCCCAGTCGCATCCGAAGCCTTTTCAGCTTTAGAGTCTGGGGTTCGTCTTACCAGTCCAACTGCTGATATGGCTAAACTTCGACATTTTCTATGAAGCGACTGCCGTCTGACCTCCACAACCCGAAGGCGACATCGAAGCATTGCAGTTAGACAAATTGTAGGACTTTTGAGGGCTCCAACAACCCGTAACGACTGCCACTAGATGTTCGTAGGGCAACCGGGACCAACGGCTTAACGTGCTTTCCGAGGCACGACCAGACCAGTACAAATATTCATATTCATGCATACAAATACTTGCACTGTGCGGGGATCGAACCCGCGCCACCTTGCGCAGCGGCCGCGTCCGCTACCGCTACGCCACGGAGGCTGTCAAAACAGACAATAGACCTAGGTATTTGGTATAAATTTCAATTTGATAACTTTATTCGTTCGTGAGAAATAAGGTAGTAAGTTCCATTTTATTACAATATGTTTATTATATTATATAACTGAAAAAATGTGATTTTCGCAATTTTTCCTATATTTGCATTACATGACAATCCTTCATGCCAAATTTCAAGATTCTGAGTTTACGGGAAGTATCCTGTAGGTTTTGATTCCTTTGCGAGTGTCGAAAATTTGTTGAAAATATCGACATATCGGCTGTATTTTTTGATCGGCTTGGCTTAGAAGTTTGATATTTTCACAGCTTAAAGGGACAATAGATCTAGGTATTTGGTATAAATTTCAATTTGATAACTTTATTCGTTCGTGAGAAATAAGGTAGTAAGTTCCATTTTATTAAAATATGTTTATTATATTATATAACTAAAAAAATGTGATTTTCGCAATTTTTCCTATATTTGCATTATATGACAATCCCTCATGCCAAATTTCAAGATCTGAGGTTACGGGAAGTATCCTGTAGGTTTTGATTCCTTTGCGAGTGTCGAAAATTTGTTGAAAATATCGACATATCGGCTGTATCTTTTGATTGGCTTAGAAGTTTGATATTTTCACAGCTTAAAGGGACAATAGACCTAGGTCATCATCATCATCATCCCAGCGTTAATCCCAGTCGCATCCGAAGCCTTTTCAGCTTTAGAGTCTGGGGTTCGTCTTACCAGTCCAACTGCTGATATGGCTAAACTTCGACATTTTCTATGAAGCGACTGCCGTCTGACCTCCACAACCCGAAGGCGACATCGAAGCATTGCAGTTAGACAAATTGTAGGACTTTTGAGGGCTCCAACAACCCGTAACGACTGCCACTAGATGTTCGTAGGGCAACCGGGACCAACGGCTTAACGTGCTTTCCGAGGCACGACCAGACCAGTACAAATATTCATATTCATGCATACAAATACTTGCACTGTGCGGGGATCGAACCCGCGCCACCTTGCGCAGCGGCCGCGTCCGCTACCGCTACGCCACGGAGGCTGTCAAAACAGACAATAGACCTAGGTATTTGGTATAAATTTCAATTTGATAACTTTATTCGTTCGTGAGAAATAAGGTAGTAAGTTCCATTTTATTACAATATGTTTATTATATTATATAACTGAAAAAATGTGATTTTCGCAATTTTTCCTATATTTGCATTACATGACAATCCTTCATGCCAAATTTCAAGATTCTGAGTTTACGGGAAGTATCCTGTAGGTTTTGATTCCTTTGCGAGTGTCGAAAATTTGTTGAAAATATCGACATATCGGCTGTATCTTTTGATCGGCTTGGCTTAGAAGTTTGATATTTTCACAGCTTAAAGGGACAATAGATCTAGGTATTTGGTATAAATTTCAATTTGATAACTTTATTCGTTCGTGAGAAATAAGGTAGTAAGTTCCATTTTATTAAAATATGTTTATTATATTATATAACTAAAAAAATGTGATTTTCGCAATTTTTCCTATATTTGCATTATATGACAATGCTTCATGCCAATTTTCAAGATTCTGAGTTTACGGAAAGTATCCTGTAGGTTTTGATTCCTTTGCGAGTGTCGAAAATTTGTTGAAAATATCGACATAATCGGCTGTATCTTTTGATTGGCTTGGCTTAGAAGTTTGATATTTTCACAGCTTAAAGGGACAATAGACCCGAGTATTTCATGTAAATTTCAGCTTGATACGTCCACGCGTTCTTGAGATAAAGGGTGGTGACAGACAGACAGACAGACAGACAGACAGACAGACGGACAACAAAGTGATCCTATAAGGGTTCCGTTTTTTCCTTTTGAGGTACGGAACCCTAAAAATATCAAGATTACAATATTAGTAAATATAACACACTAAGAATATCTCCTATATTCTAGATGCGTTGACAAACAATTAAACTAACATAAACAAACAGCCCAAAACAGCCCAATCATTTCTTTCTGACTATGAAATCTTTATCTGGCACGTATAGTCTGACTCTATACGTGACTGTGTCTGACTTCTTATCCGTAGCCCATTATTGAACAATGATAACTCGTTTTGAATGAACCAAGATAACAGTATCAAAGAGAAGGTGAAGATCGTAAACAATGCACATGTTTATACAATTAATATTGTCAATATTAATTACTGCAATATACTGCTTTGACGTCAAATGACTACCATGCCATTACATTTTGAATTTAATGGTTGTTATACTCTATAGACGACCTCCGTGGCGCAGCGGTCAATACGCCTACCTGCGACGTCGAGGCCCCGGGTTCGATCCCCGGTCAGGTCATGATGCAAAACGATCTTTTCCTGATTGGCCTGGGTCTTAGGTGTTTATCTATATAATTATGTATCTATTATAAATATAGTATCGTTGAGTTAGTATCCCATAACACAAGTCTCGAACTTACTTTGGGGCTAACTCAATCTGTGTGATTTGTCCGTATATATATATTTAAATGTTTATTTATTTATACTAAAGCTCTAACTCGATAACAGATGGTAATCCTTTCCTGTGGCTTCTGTATTTAGTTAATTGCTCGCCCTTATAAGTCCTACTCCATAAAGAAGTGACAAGTGGAAGTAAGATTGAAGGTTGAGTCAATCACACTTCTAAAGAGGGTGACTTGTTTACAACCTCATTGAAAAAACTCACCAGGAGTGTGTTGTATTCTCAGTGTAAGGTGTGTAGGGTTCCGTAGTTTCCCATCCGTCACAATAAGTGCCCCACTTAAAAAAAAATCGGCTATTTGTTATTGTACTAATGCTAACGGTCACTGAGATTATCCGCGGACGGACAGACAGACATACTTCGCGAAACTATAAGGGTTCCTAGTTGACTACGGAACCCTAAAAAGATTAGTGTTGGCTAAGATACCCCGCCAACTGAAGATCTCACAAGGCTAGAGTGAATAGGCTCTTAATAAACTAGTGCGCTTTACCATCAACGATTGCATCACTGCTTACCATCAGGCGGGATTGCGGTCAAGCGCTGGTTTAGAATTTATAAAAAAAAAAAATTGTGAAAAGTTACATTAATATATATCTTTTCATTCACTAGTTTTATTTATAAATAATAACCACTTAATATAAATAAAATTTATGCGACAGTTGAACCAATTAATTATTGATAAAAAATATATTTAATTGATTTATAAGTCAATGCCCGGAGTCTGCGTTTAGATTTCTTGTATTTTATTGCTTGGTATTAATCATAATTTTTCTAAAAGTTGCACATGCGATATAAACTGTGCGGGACTTGCAAAACAAACATACTAAGGTCCGTATTACAGAACGTCACTCAAAACTCAAGCTTTACTTAAGTCTCGTTTGAAGCCTTTTGATTGGTTGAAACTAGTTTTAAGTAATGCTTAAACAGAGATCAATGCTTGAGATTCCTTCTGGAATATGGACCCAACAGAAGGAATCCATTTAACAGTTGAACAACATTTATTGCGTTATTTATATTACTGAGAATTGTTTAAATCAAATAGTTAACCTTTGTTTTTATATAATTACTAGCTTTCCGCCCGCGGCTTCGCCCGCGTGGAGTTCGGTTATATCGCGCTTTTTAGATTTCCCTCGGGTACATCAAATTTTTCCGGGATAAAAGGTAGCCTATGTTCTTTCTCAGGGTCTAAAGATTGTCTGTGCTAAATTTCATCAAAATCGGTTCAGAGGTTTAAGCGGGAAAGCGTAACAGACAGACAGACAGACAGACAGACAGACAGACAGACCGACAGACAGACAGACAGAGTTACTTCCGCATTTATAATATTACTAGCTTTCCGCCCGCGGCTACGCCCGCGTGGAGTTCGGTTATATCGCGCTATTTAGATTTCCCTCGGGAACATCATATTTTTCCGGGATAAAAGGTAGCCTATGTTCTGTCTCAGGGTCCAAAGATTGTCTATGCCAAATTTCATCAAAATCGGTTCAGAGGTTTAAGCGGGAAAGCGTAACAGACAGACAGACAGACAGACAGACAGACAGACAGACAGACAGACCGACAGACAGACAGACAGAGTTACTTTCGCATTTATAATATTAGTATGGATTATGGATTATGGATAAACAAGGGCTTGACAGCAATCCTACCTATATAAACAATACTGATTGATTACTGAACAGTGGAAATATTTTAGAAGGGTTGTTCATCATGAGATCCACCTACTCCAGTTTATTACCATTAACGGGCTGCAAAACTGCTGGTGGATGGAAGAAAACCAAGAAAAAATTTGGCTGAAGTGTAAATAAATCGTATTATTTTGTCGTAATGTTTTTGTCGACCTCCGTGGCGCAGCGGTCAACATGCCTGCCTGCGACGCGGAGGCCCCGGGTTCGATCCCCGGCCAGGTCATGATGGAAAACGATCTTTTCCCGATTGACCTGGGTCTTGGATGGTTATCTATATATGTATTTATTATAAATATAGTTATAGTTGAGTTAGTATCCCATAACACACGTCTCGAACTTACTTTGGGGCTAGCTCAATCTGTGTGATTTGTCGTTACACAATATGTAAAGAAAACCCTGGCCGACCCATAAGGATAATAAAGGTTAGGTAAACACTTGACCAAATATAATATAAAATTTTACATAATCATCATAGTAACAATACTATTGAATTTTGAAATAATCTTTTTTTCCCGGGAATTAATTAAAATTTCCCCGAAATTTGGTAATTTTTAAAAAAGTGACAACACCGTTATTATTATGAGCGAATCGCGACGCGACCACGTGCCGCGTGCCCTGCCCCCCGCCCCCCGCAGTAGGGTTGCTTACCGCACATGTATTAAGTTAGCTCTTTTTGCGAGTTTGTACCCTTTAGTAGAATCAGTTATCGATACCTAACAATACCTTCACGGATCGGACAGGGTTTTCTTTACATATTGTATATTAAAAAAAAAATATCATGGTGACCAAGAGTATGAGTATTTTTTACAATTAATGAGGCCACAAACATTTTTTTCGGTTATAATTTAAATTATTACGCCAACAGCATCATTAAATCAATTACTTTTAATCTAAACCAATCGTGACTTGTATTTTTTTTATTATAGGCATATTATCAATATCATTGTACTTATTAAATATGTAGGTTGGGTTTCTTGCAGGTCATTTATAATTAACATGTCATTAACCAGATGGGCCTGACTTCCTGGCTCGTATCATCGTCATCTTCATCATCATCATCATCCCAGCGTTAATCCCAGTCGCATCCGAAGTCTTTTCAGCTTTGGAGTCTGGGGTCCGCTTTACCAGTCCAACTGCTGATATGGCTAAACTTCGAAATTTTCCTTGAAGCGACTGCCGTCTGACCTCCACAACCCGAAGGCAACATCGAAGCATTGCAGTTAGACCAACTCCCCGTAACGACTGCCACTAGATGTTCGTATGGCAACCGGGACCAACGGCTTAACGTGCTTTCCGAGGCACGACCAGACCAGTGCAAATATTCATATTCATGCATACAGATACTTGCATTGGGCGGGGATCGAACCCGCGCCACCTTGCGCAGCGGCCGCATCCGCTACCGCTACGCCACGGAGGCTGTCTATCTGTCATCGTCATCTTCATCATCATCGTCCCACAGCTGGGCATCGCTGGGCTCGTATGAGGTTTCAAAGGAGATGTTTTATTTTGGGCCACCACTATGTACGCTATATGGATAAAAAGAAAAAAATAGAAGATTTTCATAAAAATACTACTAATAAAAACACAATTATTAATTATTTGAAACGTTTTTTAATGAGATAGCCCTTTATTAAGGTAGCCATGACACTTTTTATGACATTTGTAGTAGGAACAACTAAGAAATTAATATTAAAAACAGTTAACTATAGCGTAACTATACCAGCATTAAGTGTACAATGTGCTGCCCCAGGTTCCATACATTTCGGAAACATCTTTTTTTCCTTTCCAATATCTGCCGATCGAAAAAAGGTTAGGTGAAGTGAACTATCAAGTGACAGGCCCGTACCGATAATTTTATTGACAGATCACTCCATGCTCATTTCACCAAATTTTCCACGGTGAAATGGTTACAGATGGGACAAAGACAAAGACAAAGACAATTTATTTTGCAAAAATGGGTACAATAATGTTGTTACATAAATAAAGGTAGTAAGATCAGCCATATTTTACCAATCGGCATGCAATCCATACTAATATTATTAATGCGAAAGTAACTCTGTCTGTCTGTCTGTCTATCTGTCTGTCTGTCTGTCTGTCTGTTACGCTTTCCCGCTTAAACCTCTCAACCGATTTTGATGAAATTTGGCACAGACAATCTTTAGACCCTGAGAAAGAACATAGGCTACCTCTTATCCCGGAAAAATTTGATGTTCCCGAGGGAAATCTAAAAAGCGCGATATAACCGAACTCCACGCGGGCGAAGCCGCGGGCGGAAAGCTAGTATATTATAATTGAGCGTTACAAACGTACATAAAAATTGTTGAGTATAAAAATAAGAATAAGGAATTACATTTTATTAGGAATATGTATTGTGGTTCTTCCTTTTGTATACAATCGGAACATTAAAATCTTTCTCATTAAGGAAATCTAAAATATTATAATATACTTTACGAATAAGAAAGTTCTGCAGTATTTTTTTAAAAAGTGGCAGTGGCAGTTCTCTCCAGTTTTTAGGCAGTTTATTAAATATGGTCGGAGCCATACAGAACACACTTTTGCGCACAAGTGCTGTTCCCGCAGCCCGAAGGCATATCTTTCCATTGTACTTAGCGTCTGTTTCGTGGAATTACTTCATTTAATAATTTGAAACGATGAGGATTACTTTTAACAAAAATCGCCATTTTTAAGATGTAAAGACTAGGTAACGTAAGGTAACGTAAGAATTTTATATCTTTCAAAGCAAGGAACGCAACTATCGGTAGGTTTTATTTTAAACATAGAACGTATGCATCTCTTTTGAGCCTTGAACACCGTTTCCCTTTCTGTTGAGTTGCCCCAGAAAATGACACCATAACGTAGATGGGTTTCTGCTAGACCATAGTAGGCTGTCAACAGTGCCTCAGTACCTACTATAAATGACAATGTGTGCAAGGCGTAAGCAGCTTTACTCATTTTCTTACATAAGATTTCGGTATGTGGTTTCCAGTTTAGTTTTTTATCTATGTGAAGCCCTAAGAATTTTATTGCATCTACTTCTGCTATTGCTTCCTGGTCATAGAAATTTATATTCAAATTGCTGTTGACGTTGATCCTTTGCCACTTTACGATTAAATTTATGGAATCATTTATTTCATTTTCATAAGTATCAATGTTTTTGTATGGTATCGTTATGGTGCTATCATCGGCAAATAGTGTCATACTTTGCGGGATGTTGGGATGTATGGGACGACAGCAGGTCAACCCGAAATTGTCAAATATTCCCAATGGACCTTAATGCCTTACGGATAAAGTTGAAAGTCCAATAAATAAATCTGACAGCTTGCTAGCAGCTAAATCTGTAGTAAGTAGCTAGATGTGCTGTAGTCTATACATTAAATAAAAAACCGGCCAAATGCGAGTCGGACTCGCACACCGAGGGTTCCGCTGTACAAACGTAGCGGTTTACAATTTATGACGTACTAGCTTTCCGCCAGCGGCTTCGCCCGCGTGGAGTTCGGTTATATCGCGCTGTTTAAATTCCCCTCGGGAACATCAAATTTTTCCGGGATAAAAGGTAGCCTATGTTCTTTCTCAGGGTCTAAAGATTGTTTGTGCCAAACTTCATCAAAATCGGTTGAGAGGTTTAGGCGGGAAAGCGTAACAGACAGACAGAGTTATTTTCGCATTTATAATACTAGCATTGATTTAGAATTTTTCACAGTTTAGAGGCAATTAGATTTAAGAAGTGTTTGATATGAATTTCAACTTTAATATCTCTACGCGTTCATTTGAAAAAGGGTAGGTAGTAAGTTTATAATTATTAAAAAAATATTTTTTGTCATGTAAGCAAAAATAATATTTTAATATTTTATGTAACTTCAAATTTATCATGTTCACAATTTTTCCTTTATCTGTCTGTACTATAATATAACGTTGCTTCGTGCCGAATTTCAAGATTCTGAGTTCACGGGAAGTACCTTGTAGGCAAAGAGATTTAAGATATACAATATGTAAAGAAAACCCTGTCCGACCCATAAGGGTAATAAAGTTTAGGTAAACACTTGACCAAATATAATATAAAATTTTACGTAATCATCATAGTAACAATACTAATGAATTTTTAAATAATCCTTTTTTCCCGGGAATTAATTCTAATTTCCCAGAAATTAAAATTTTTAAAAAAGTGACAACACCGCTATTATTATAAGCGAATAGCGCCGCGACCACGTCACAGGTGCCGCGTGCCCTGCCCCCCGCCGCCCGCGGAAAGGTGTTGCTTACCGTACATGTATTAAGTTACCTCTTTCTGCGAAATAATATTTATTTTTTTAGGGGGATTTTTTTTAAGTTTAGCCTGTCTTTGTGGGCATTAGTAGAATCTGTTATCGATACCTAACAATACCTTCACGGATCGGACAGGGTTTTCTTTACATATTGTATAGAGAGGGCATGTGTCAAAATGGCATAGAAAAACTGTGATCCCATGGCTCAGTTCCGCCATCTAGTACAATATAGCAATATTAGATCGACAATTGGAGACATCAAATAATAAAAATGAAATAAGTTTATATAAAATATATTCAGCTATTGCCCGCTAGGTGGCCAGTGTGGTCTATGTTGCCAGATCCGATTTAATACCCTATACTCTGTTTTTTAATCTCGTAGACTAAACTGACATTACGAGTGTTGGCAGTTTATTGCAATTCTTTAAATAGTGCCGAAACTTAGCGTTCATAAAATCAAGTATCGTTTTTTTACAATAAGTTATCCTGAAATAATGTGTAGGTACTTATTAAAAACGTAATAATACAAAATTAATAATGTAAATATGACATTTGCATGTGTCAATTTAGTCTACGAGATTAAAAAACAGAGTATAGTATAGTTCAAATCGGGTAAATAAATATTGAAAAGTAAATAAATTAAGTGAAACTTGTCTTGTACAAACAAAAACTGTTTTAGAATTTAATTCGCTACTATTCATTTACCGTGACACCGTCTATTGGTATTTTAGATGTTTTATGCTTACGAATTATTTTAACGCTTAGTTTATTGCGATTTTTGAGTGTAATAGACCTTTTAGGCCTTAAAGCGCATTTTGTTTTGCAATTTTCGTTTGCATTTCGTTTTTAGCAAAATTATTCTTTTTACACGTTTGTTTGCAAATATTTTTAAATGGCAATGCAAAAAACTGTGGTAGGGTTTGTATCATTTCGATATAAAGTTATCGATAATATTCAAAGAAGTTACTACGACTATGTTTTTTCGCATTATGATAGCTTGAAACAAAAAATTAGGAAGCAGAATAATTATGGGTAATTTCAAGTTTACAAGTTTCTTATTTATATAATTCTTTTAATATAATAGGCGTTAAAGTTTAAAATTGCCGATTAGTACTGAAAATCTAAATAATTGCTTATTTTTTAATTTTTTAATAATTCATTTATAATCAATATATAGGAAGGTCGTTTATGCCTTTGTGATAGAACTCTGAGGATCTAGACTGCACAAACTGTGTGAAAGCAGAACTGCCTCCTGGGAAGAAAACTTCTTGTCACGTAGATAATTGTCCAAATCACGACAAAAACGGTAGTCTGCTGGAGCAAGACCTTTACAAGATTCATACGCCATTATCTTTAAAAACGGCAAAAAAATCACGGTTATTGTATGGGAGCCCGCCTTCAGTATTTATTTTATTTTAATTATTTATTTGTAATTTGAATATATAACCAAATATTCTGTGAACATTTTAAGCGTCTATCTGTTTCCGTTATTAATATGGAGCAAAAAACGGCAAAAATTCACGTTTGTTGTATGGGAGCCCCTTTAAATATTTTATTATTTTTATTCTTAGTACTTGTTGTTATAGCGGCAACAGAAATACTAACACAATCTCTGGAAATTACAACTGTCTCGCTATTACGGTTTATGAGATACAGCCTGGTGACAGACGGACAGACGAACAGAGAAGTCTCATGAATAGGGTTCGTTTTACCTTTTAGGTACGGAATCCTCAAAATCACAAAGTAGCTCGCAATCATTGTACTACATATACGTACCTACATATTTTATGAATATATTTCATTATAAATAAGTTATGTAATCTATGTACTTATCCACTTAACCGTAAATTTTATTCCAATTTTTACGGTTAAGTAGAAAAGTACTTACTGAAATTAATAACTTACTATTTCATTTCTAATACAAGGTACCGATTCCTTTTTTTTTAATTTGATCGACGAGTCTTTCCAAAGTAGATAACTTCTCTTTTAAAATGCATTGAGCATAATTTCGACGAATGAGACGGAAGCCACATTTCTTCTCTACGGTCTATCTGGACAAATCGTATCCACTTTTTCCCTACGACATTATTTTTATTCGGAAACCAAAAATAACAAAAACCTAGATAAATGAACAGTAATTGTTCATTCAATTTTGTTTATTAGTATGATATGATTATGTTTAAATAGAGTTAATAATAAATAAACTTGAAATATAGTAAATATTTAAAGTTTATTTAGCTATATTTTAAATGTCAATAAAATACAACAAAATGTATTCATCTTAATAAGTATTATCGATAACTAAATCGATAAACAACATTACTACATCTCTACAAGAAAATAGTAAAACTACTCAACAATAGAGGGCGCTTATTACAATAATGGAAAATTTTCTAGAACTAAGATTTTTTTAAATTTGAATTGCAGACGAAATATAAATAATTCATAGAAAAACATTCCGAAGTTAGGTCCAGTCGTTTTACTATAACGAGATGTACAGTAACACAAAGCGCAACATGGCATATTTCCTTAGAAAATGTTTATTCTTGGTGGACACAAATTACGTCCTGACGCGCAGACTAGACTGAGCGCCTTTTAACCAAGTCGATAAAAGTATTGGCTTACGATTTTGTTCGTGATGTCCTATCTATTGTAAATATAATTTTAATTTCTTTGCTTGTAGGTTTTGATTCCCTAGCGTGTGACGGAAATTCGTCTAAGGTGTCGGTATAAACTGCTGTATCTTTTGATCGCTTTAACGTAGAAGTTTGATTTTTTCACTGCTTAAAGGGACAATAGACCTAGGTATTTGGTATAAATTTCAATTTGATACCTTTATTAGTTCGTGAGAAATAAGGTAGTAAGTTTTATTTTATTAAACTATGTTTATTATATTATATAACTAAAAAAATGTGATTTTCGCAATTTTTCCTATATTTGCATTATCTGACAATCCTTCATGCCAAATTTCAAGATTCTGAGTTTACGGGAAGTATCCTGTAGGTTTTGATTCCTTTGCAAGTGTCGAAAATTTGTTGAAAATATCGACATATCGGCTGTATCTTTTGATTTGCTTGGCTTAGAAGTTTGATATTTTCACAGCCTAAAGTGACAATAGACCTAGGTATTTGGTATAAATTTCAATTTGATAACTTTATTCGTTCGTGAGAAATAAGGTAGTAAGTTCCATTTTATTAAAATATGTTTATTATATTATATAACTAAAAAATGTGATTTTCGCAATTTTTCCTATATTTGCATTATATGACAATCCTTCATGCCAAATTTCAAGATTCTGAGTTTACGGGAAGTATCCTGTAGGTTTTGATTCCTTTGCGAGTGTCGAAAATTTGTTGAAAATATCGACATAATCGGCTGTATCTTTTGATTGGCTTGGCTTATAAGTTTGATATTTTTACAGCTTAAAGGGACAATAGACCCGAGTATTTCATGTGAATTTCAGCTTGATACGTCCACGCGTTCTTGAGATAAAGGGTGGTGACAGACAGACAGACAGACAGACAGACAGACAGACGGACAACAAAGTGATCCTATAAGGGTTCCGTTTTTTCCTTTTGAGGTACGGAACCCTAAAAACTTAATATAGATATAAGATGGGGTTTGAGACTTATTAAACTAGACCCTCAATCATGCATGCATGCAACATGCATTAAGCAACATTTGTAGATGGGTAGGTATGTAGATACATATGTTATTTTTATATAGCAAAACCCCTTGGAAACTTCCTCGGAAAGCACGATAAGCTGTTGGTGCTATTTTATCATGGAACTTTGACAGCCGTTATTGGTCAGAATTCTCAAAAATTTGACAACTAATCTTAGCAAGGCGTATCATAACACCCAGTACCTGGGCTGTGGAGGTCAGATAGGAGTCGTTTTGTGTAAAATCAACCGACCTCCAAAAACCACTACAAAGTGAGAAATAACCAATTTCGCTAGTCGGTGTCTTCGGTTTTTGTATATTCGCTTTCGACACTGACTTCCGAAATTGATAATTTTTCATTTTGTAGTGTTTTTTGGAAGTCGAAAAGTCGTAAGTATTTGGGAATCGGTGAACATACAAAAAAAAAAAGATCCTGACGGGTTGAGAACCTCCTCCTTTTTTTGAACTCGGTTAAAAATGCTGCTGATACAGATGATGGTGATGCTCCTAATAATGTTCCTCGTTATCTTACTATATGTACATAACAAGTTAAGTCACATTTTTGGAAAAGTTAAGTAGTTTTAATTCCTTCATTACTTGTTATCTAAAATCCTTATCCTTATTTCACATGAATTGGTATCGCGAGTGCATTTGCTAATAGCACGTTTTACATCAACGGGTGGACCCAGCTGTATAAGGAGATCCGAGATCCTCTGTACATCGACGGTTATTGAACTTTAGGTCTTTCGCCATAAGAGAGAACTCTCGAAATAGTTTCTGTTTTTTGTCTCAGAGTAGTCGGGTTTTAATATGATTTCGAACTGTAAAAATGTATAAAACTACAAACAGTTTTTTTTTTTGCAAATCGTTTTAATTGCCCTGCAATACTCTACGCTATATCCTATGTATAACTTAAATAACTAATCGACATTCATCACTGTCAATTTCCTTAAAAAAATACAAACAAAAAGCGGGTATTGTATACCCAGAAACGGCGTTATGGAAGTCAGATAGCCACTCCATATTAAATATTCTAATCCACCGACGATTATTGTGATGATAATATTATATCAATTACTAAAATTCAATTGTCGTCCTCCGTGGCGCAGCGGTCAACACGCCTGCCTGCGACGTGGAGGCCCCGGGTTCGATCCCCGGTCAGGTCATGATCGAAAACGATCTTTTCCTGATTGGCCTGGGTCTTGGATGTTTAAATAGTATCGCCGAGTTAATATCCCATAACACAAGTCTCGAACTTACTTTGAGGCTAACTCAATCTATGTGATTTGACAAAAAAAAAAGAATAATTACTTACTTTTAAATAAGAAGTCTTGATTTCCCACGAAGAAAAAAGAATCACTCAAAATCCAACGTCCGAACTAGCTTCTTAAAGGTCGTAATGTAGTAGATAAAAATATCTAGTCCTTCAGTAAACTGTATTGATTAAACCACCGTACTATAAATGCAATAAAATTATTCAACACGTACCTAGATGTGTTATCCGTTATAAGTACAGGAGTATTCTGTGTCGTAACTCGTAATAGATCTGCAAGTAGACAGCTACTAGGCACCTCATTATATGTATAACTTACAATGGGCACACTGATAAAGTTAAAGATACACTGGGGAAAGGGTGCAGTAGACTTTATTCTACGCAATACTAACTGAATATTTATTTTATTATACAAAACTAACACAATCTTTTTTAAAGAAATAGTCTTGCAACCCTACGTTAATACAGGTCTTAATATAATCGTATTTACTTTTCATTTAACACATACAAATTTATTTAGCAGGAAGTTTAGTAGTAAAACGGCCAAATTTATTTTCGGTCCTTTGATCTTTTTGAGTTTTATTATTCGGATTACGAGTTCTTCTTCTGTTTCATTATAAATGAACTTACACTAAAACTTACTAGAATTTACAGCGTCGACCAAAAGTCCATAGGCAATTTCAAAAGCAAAAGCTTGACTTTAATTGGCAAGTGGCAAGAAAAGAGGTTGAAAAACACGATTGGATTGGATTTCTACGAGTACTACGAGTAGTACATCAATTTGCAAGACATCTGCACTGCGTACAGGCCATTTGATACAGCTTCTTCAATTGAATCTAAGGATGCAGTTACGCAAATAGAAACCATATTGTCGATTAAATGAAACAAGATAGCACGGATATATATATACCCATTTGTATAAGATCATTCACTAATCATTTGTGTTAGTACCCACGGTGACACATCAAGCTATACATTTTAGGGGAGCTTGCATTGTAGAAGTTTTTCGTGGCAACCATGGTCATCTTATACTGGCCTTCATTCCATTATTCATAAACTAAACTAAATACAAGTACAGAACATCTTTTTCTTTCTATTTCATTTTGAAAGGGACAGAACATCACTTTAGTCCAGTATACAACGTGTAACATAAAGGGTATATACATAACAAAGGCATGGCATCTTTACATGATATCAAACGATATTGGAAGGGTTTTTTAATCCTATCTCGTTATGTTAGGAAGTTATGAGGAAAAAGACCGCCTGTGATAGGCTACTATCATATTAGTCGCACAGAGATATTGAAGACATTTATCGGATTTTGGCAAGTAACGTGACGGGTAACGAGTAGTTATTAACGTATGCAGTGTGCTGCCACGTTTGTTATGATTTGATTTTAAGAAACACATGATACCGAAAATTTGGTACCAATTTTTTGAGTATTTTAATTTGAGTTGAAACCCTTCCGATATCGTTTGATATCATCTAAAGATGCCATGCCCTTGGTATGTATATACCCATTTTGTTACACGTTGTATATTTTAGACGTGATTTACAACGTATGTCGTCAAGTGCTAACTAATTTAAGAAGACTAATGTGATATTTATCTTAGTGATTGTTGAGTGGACTTAAGTTTAGATATTTTTTTAATTTAAATTTTGTTTACTTTATGAAGAAGAGAATCGGGGCCACTGTTTTTTGAATAGCTTGATGTGTCGCTGTGCATAACGACGATCATTATCCGCCTAACCTTTTCGCAACTATACTGGAGTGAACTTCCACTCCAACCAGATACAGCTATGTAAATTCCAATATTTTACATATAGTGACTGATTATATGAATTAAGAATTCAAGATTCAAGAATTATGATTGAAGAAGAAAGGGATATTAGGGATTATAGGAGAGGGAGGTCTCTTCCTTTCACCCGGCCCACAGCAGGCACACCGCGCGTCGGCGGAGGGTGGATAACGCCTTCTTCCAGCCCCCCTAAATGGGTCCAGGGGCGACAGACCCGGGGACGTCTCTCGCCCATCAAACAGCAGGACCCGAGGTGGCGAAGCGTTTCACGCGCGCCACTCTTTGACGCCAAAGGGGGAGTCATATACCTCACTCCCCCTCTGATCCGAGGGGCCCACAGTGCTCAGCACCAATCGGAACACCCGATGTAGGTGTGAGATGGAATTCCGTGGTGGTTTTTAGTCAGTAATGGTCTGACAGACCCCGTCGTCCGGCCCTTGGCGGCGGACATCCATGAAGATTTTCCACCCTGGAATTAAAAAAAAGGGTAGTAACTAGAAATTTCAAGCAAAATTGCGGGCAGGAGCTAAGTAAAATCATTTATCTAAGGCCAATTCTCATAATTTAATATGTTCGAAATCTAGCCCAGTCTCATTTAGGTGAAAACAAATATCAGAAACTTGTCAAATTGTAAGGAAATTTGAAGTATTATTTGACAGATTGAAACTGAAATCTCGAGATGAGAGTTACTATGGCGTGTTAAAACGATGGAACTATACAGGTTGAATATCTACCCCATTAGGCATTATATAGGCTATCCCATTTTACAACGATTTAATGTAGTTTCTAATCTATCGTCTCTGAAATTAACTTTTTTCTTCAGATTACATGTAGAACAAGAAAATTAATTAATATCGCATCATTTCACACTGCCGGTCATTTCGTACTCTTAGTGTACCTCTATCTTTAGTCTCCACAAACGATCGACTCGTCGTTCAGTAGTAGTTATGAATTATTTCGTAGATAATAGCCGTGCTTTGTAGGACAAAATTACTGGTTCAACTTAACAATTGTTTTCAAGGGCGTCTATTAAATTTCACCTTGTAATGGCTAATAATGTGGACATGTGCAAGCCCAGAAGAAAATACAGTGTGTATTAGCATGGTTGACATATTTTACCATTTCAACTGAATCAATCTTAAACCTTAATGCTGCAGTAATAAAGTTAAATATTTACATTATTTTAAAAGGCAATCAGTCTTATTCATAAAACTTTAATCAATTGCTAAGCAACTGATTAGCAAAATTGTTATTCATAAACGCTGTTTAACGCTAAGAGAATGCTAAGCAATTGATTACTACATAGCTGTTAAAATTAAACACCATCGTTAAGAGGATGCCACTGTTAAGAGGATGCTAAGAGGCAACATGGCGGATTATACAATATGTAAAGACAACCCTGTCCGATCCGTGAAGGTATTGTTAGGTATCGATAACTGATTCTACTAATTCCCACAAAAGTCCGGCTAAACTTAAACAAAAAATAAATATTACTTCGCCAAAAGAGGTAACTTAATTGTATTGCTTATCGCACATGTGCGCGGGCGAAGGGCGGCATAGCAGGCGGCACGCGGGCGCATCGCTATTCGCTCATAATAATACAGTCAAAAATGTTGTTATCAGTTTTTTTTTAATACCAATTTTTAGGGTAAGTTGGAATTAATACGCGAAAAATATAGTAAAGATATTAGTAAACTCCAATAATGTTATAGTAAACAGGAAAAATATATTTATCTCTGTATTTACATACTGATGTAAATATGGTTAGCTGATGATTAATAGCGAAATGGTAGATAAATACCTACCTAAGCATTTATATCTAATTACTAATCTTAACTGACGAAATTAAAGTTAAAGCAGTAGCCGATAATAACTGTGTACTTATTTTCATGCCCTTTATGCTTGTAAACATGACTTTGCTATTTAAGAAATGTAAGTAACCTACTTGTGTGATCCCAAAACGGGCCTGTACAAACACTTTATACATCTAAAAGACGGCAATATATACAACACGCAGACGATGTCTGCATGTCAGAGGGACAGTGAGCAAAGGCAGGAGTGGGTTTTGGCCGGTAAGAGTCCGGTACTGCCCAGACTGGCTCACCATTGAGGCAGTCTGGCCGTCCGTGAGGATTTCCCAATCCTACCACATTAAAAAAAAAACCTACCTACTTGTGTATTTACTATAATACTTCCTACTGCTTTTGTAACAAGGTATTAGTGTTACAGGGCTCCCCCCCCCCTCCCCTCTGAACATTTCCTAGAACACGTATGAACTCCCCTAATACCTAAACAAAGTATAAATGAAGACTTTTCTCTAAATTTTAAATAAACCGCGCAGTAGACACTGACAATATGTACTGTGTAATTGCCAAAAACACCGCGAGCGACTACAGCGCACAAAGATTACTCACCCTAAAAATTTGACTTGATCTTACCCTAGGCCTAACTTGACATGTGCTTGACCGAAATCCCGCCTGATGGTAAGCAGTGATGCAATCGTTGATGGTAAAGCGCGCTAGTTTATTAAGAGCCTATTCACTGTAGCCTTGAAGACACTTAAATTTTAGTCCGACGGAAATACTGACGCTGGAAAATTGTTCCAGTCCCTCGATGTACGCAATATAAAAGAGGAGGCGAAACGCTTCGACCGGATCGTAGTGGTGTCAACAACGTAAGGGTGGAAACTCGCCGTACGACGGGTCGTCTGATAATAGAATACAGATGGGGAAAATAAATCATACAATTCTCTCGCACACTCTCCAATATGCATCCTATAGAATATGTAGCACGGTCTTCTTCTACGCTATCATTGCGAGGTTGAATAATATTACTGCTAGGTGCTAATAGTGGTTGCTCAGAGAAGGAGGCGTCGGGGAGACAACCGCCTTGATGCATAAAACGCTGAAACCCGCCTACCTATTGAGGTAGGTGGACCTTTGTTGTCGCGGGCACATAGAGCGGGGTCTCTGCCTGCCCACTAAGTAACCCCAGGGAAGACGGTGGCACAGTGGTCACATGCTGCCGTGCATAGGACGTTTAGGAGAGGCCCACTTAGTCTCCCCTGGGATGTGCCTTACAGGCGTTGCGCAGGGAGGGTTCCGGAATTGGTCTTTTAAGAAGAACCGGGACCACCCCTAGGCGCAGATGGTGATCACCGGGGTGGTTTTAGTGAGGTAAAAATCCCACACTACCCGACCTCATTCCTCGGGGGTCGGAAAACTTGTGCCTGTAAACAAGAATAATAATAATATAACTTGACACAAAAAACTTGTTACAAAATCAGTAGGAAGTACTTTAATAAATATACAAGTACATCTCCACTTATAGCAAAGTCATGTTTACGAGCATAAAGGGCACGAAAAAACAGTTATCATCGGCTACTGGTTTAACTTTAATTTCGTCAGTTTAGATTGGTAATCATACTTTATACTAATATTATAAATGGGAAAGTGTGTTTGTTTGTTTGTTCCGCTTTCACGCCGTAACTACTGAACCGATTGCTTTGAAATTTTGTAGACGTAAAGTTAGAAGTCCGGATTAAATGATAGGGTACTTTTATCCCGGAAACATTTGATATTCCGAAGGAAATCTAAAAAAACGCGATATAACCGAACTCCACGAGGGCGAAACCGCGGGCGGAAAGCTAGTTAGATATAAATATAGATTTTTTTTTTCATCAGCTAAGTAGCGTTTATGAATAAAGTTAAGCATTGATTACATTGATTAAGAGCTAATTAAATGGCTAGCTGAATAGTGGGTAATGAGTGATTGACGAATTTGTTATGAATGATGAATGATGGCAAATTAGGCCTAGGGTAGGATCAAGTCAAATTTTTAGGGTGAGTAATCTTGGTGCGCTGTAGTCGCTCGCGGTTTTTTGGCAATTACACAGACATTTTGTCAGTGTCTACTGCATGGTTTATTTAAAAAATAGAGAAGAGAAAAGTCTTCATTTACACTTTGTTTAGGTATTAGGGGAGTTCATACGTGTTCTAGGAAATGTCCAGGGGGTAAGGAGCCCTGTAACACTAAAACCTTGTTACAAAAGCAGTAGGAAGTATTATAGTAAATACACAAGTAGGTAGGTTTTTTTTAATGTGGATTGGGATATCCTCACGGACGGCCAGTCTGGGCAGTGCCGGACTCTTACCGGCCAAAACCCACTCCTGCCTTTGCTCACTATCCCTCTGACATGCAGACATCGTCTGCGTGTTGTATATATTGCCGTCTTTTAGATGTATAAAGTGTTTGTACAGGCCCGTTTTGGGATCACACAAGTAGGTTACTTACATTTCTTAAATAGCAAAGTCATGTTTACAAGCATAAAGGGCATGAAAATAAGTACACAGTTATTATCGGCTACTGCTTTAACTTTAATTTCGTCAGTTAAGATTAGTATGTAAATACAGAGATAAATATATTTTTCCTGTTTACTATAACATTATTGGAGTTTATTACATTCACTAATTTAAATTCTAAATTTCTTTTCTAATTCTTTAAATTCTAATTTTTAACCAAAGAGATATAAGATATAATTTTAATGCCTTTATTTTTAAATGACTTCATAAATGAAAAAAAAAAAGAAACTTAATATACAACTTGTAACAAAAAGGGTATTTACATACTAAGGGCATGGCATCTTTAGATGATATCAAACGATAACGTATCGGTTTCAACTCAAAATAAAATACACAAAAAAATTGGTACCAAATTTTCGGTTTCGTGTGTTTCATAAAATAAAATCATAACAAACGTGGCAGCACACTATATACGTTAATAACTACTCGTTACCCGTCACGTTACTTGCCAAAATCCGATAAATGTCTTCAATATCTCTGTGCGACTAGTATGATAGTAGCCTATCACAGGCGGTGTTTTTCCTCATAACTTCCTAACATAAAAAGATAGGATTAAAAAACCCTTCCAATATCGTTTGATATCATGTAAAGATGCCATGCCTTTGTTATGTATATACCCTTTATGTTACACGTTGTATATACGGTCGAATTGAGTAACCTCCTACTCAATTGCATAACTTCGTCGTTTATTGTTGGAAAGAAGACGTTTCCAAGGTGGTCCCATGATAAGGATATCAGGGTTTGATGGTGGAAGACCAGAGAAAACAAGGGGAACTTTCAAAAATTGCAGGGGCGACTAGTGTATTTCTTAGTATTTTCATTAAGTATTATAAAGCAGTACAATTTAATAAAGGTCTGGAGTAGATCTGATGATGGAGCTGGGAGACAGTCGAAGGAACTCCTCAACAATTCACAGCAGTTACCTTGTGTTTGGACTCAAATAATTTGTATTGATAAGAACTTTACACCTAGATGGGTTGTGACTGTTATAAGAGCTCTGATGATGAAGACAAAGGCCAGTTCCGGGAACTCCTCAACGGTTTACAGTAGCAACTTTGTGATTAGACTTAATTCATTTATATTGATGAGACCAGTTGAGCATTTGAGGGAATACTTACGGGTAAAAATTAAAGTAAACAAAATTACGTCGTTTCCCAACTATATTTGCGTCAGCTTCCAGTCTGACCGGATGCAACTGAATACATAGTACTTTTAACAACTAAAAAGTGTAAAATAAAATCATTTTTACAAAAAAAACAACCGACTCCAAAAACCACTACAAAGTGAAAAATAACTAATTTCGGAAGTCGGTGTCTTTGGTTTTGTATATTCGTTTAAGACACCGACTTCCGAAATTAGTTATTTTTCACTTTGTAGTGGTTTTTGGAAGACATTGTTTTTTTGTAAAAAAAAAAAAATTAATCGTAGTTTTGATAAGTTTATTTTAAAAATTCCATTTTCCTTGTCGCTACTAAGTGTCAGGATTTCATTTCGACAATTCAACAACATTCATTGCGGTATTTGCGTTTATAAGGGGCTTGTGGCTATATGATGAACGCCACACTAATCGATTGAGCAGGTTAAGCTACGCTTGGTGAGACTGTACCGTGAATCTATACTAATATATACAGCTGAAGAGTGTTTGTTTGTTTGAACTCGCTAATCTCAGGAACTACTGGTCCCATTTGAAAAATTCTTTTTGCGTTGGATAGCCCATTAATCCAGGAAGGCTTTAGGCTATATAACATCACGCTGCGACCAATTAGAGCGGAGCATATAAAAAAAACATATCGAAACCTACGCGGGTGAAAGCGCGCGGCGCAGCTAGTGAGTAACTTTGTGAATGCCTATACTTCTCTGTGCCTTGGAAATTTTACGGACTAGGATATTAAATAAATAAAATGATTTTTATTTCGGACCAGATAATCCATAGAGTGTTAGTAACATCAAAAAGGAAAACAACTTATTACCTAGTGTTAGTACCCATCACCCTCTGTTTACATTGCTTTATAATTGGAGAGCCGAAACTCTCCGATACAGTTCTTAGGATGCTGTTGGGACTGTCTCTCACTCTCCGCAGAGGTAACGCTGTTTTTTTGCGCATAATCGCGTGATACCCGTCGGTAC
Source organism: Sesamia nonagrioides (assembly GCA_017933935.1). Taxonomy (NCBI): domain Eukaryota; kingdom Metazoa; phylum Arthropoda; class Insecta; order Lepidoptera; family Noctuidae; genus Sesamia; species Sesamia nonagrioides. The sequence goes on along the minus strand of JADWQK010000998.1, from coordinate 419,265 downwards.
GAGCAAGCGCAAACATTCCCGACGCGCTGCAGCAGCGAGGAAGTCCCAACAACATCCTGAAGCCATTGTTATATTGGACGAAAGGTACAGTCGATGGCGATGACTAGTAGAACGTAGCTGATGTCGCACCGAAGTGTCCCTAATGTCCACGAAGTCCGTGTCGTACAAACGACAACACAACAGAAGTCACCCGTTGTAGTCCTCAAAGTTCTCGTTGCAGTTGTCGCTGTAGATGTTCTCGATTATCGCATCTGACTGTCGCTAGAAGATAGTCGTGGTGGCCTAGTGGTTAAAACACCAGCCTCGCAAGTATGAGTGCGCGGGTTTGATTCCAGGTCAGGCAAGTACCAATACAACTTTTCTAAAGTTATATGTACTTACTAAGTATATCTTGGACACCAATGACTGAAGTCGAAGGAAAATCTTGAGGAAACCTGGTCTTTAAGTCTGAAATCGCCAACCCGCATTGAGCAAGCGTGGTGATTACGTTCAATCCCTCTCTGTATGAGAGGAGACCTGTGCCCAGCAGTGGGACGATAAAAAGGTTGATAATGATGATGATGATGACTTGTCGCTTGTTTCGCTTCGATAGTCAAATGCAGACTGACACACGCGCTTTTTTTATAATATGACATCTGGCATCGACCTTGAGGAAAGGTCGGGACTACTTAACCGGACTATCCTGTATGAATCGTATCCTTTAAATGAATTTAAAGCCACCAGTCAGGGGCATCTTAAAACTAAGGGACAACACGCTATGGACACCCGCTGTGGGTTACGAACCCCAGCTTAGGGCGTCGCGGCTGGATCGAAATTTTACTTTTAGCTCGGTTGATGACCGCGCTGAGTCACGCCGCTTTATATATTCAAGCTTATCGAACATTCCAGATCTGTCTAGAAGTAATAATAATAGCGCTTGATATCCAGTACGTTTTTGTTTATAATCCAGCAGGTAGGTATTTACAGGTACTTGACAGGAAACAAGTTTCTAGTAATTTTGATAGGTCACCATAGGCCTAGCAATGCATTTTTAGATCGTAGCTCTACACTGCCTAGGTGTCATGATATAAGGCTTAAAAGATAAGTAAGACATGTCGCGCATTATTGAACCTTATTCCATTGACATAAGGTGCATTAGTAACAGAAAGTACACTTAGCTGTCGGTCCCGGCTGTCATTTGTTGATAATTGACAGCCCTTAGGTGTCGTCAGTATGAACCCGAAAGTTGGCGTGCTTTCCAAGATACGGGGAAGACAGTCTAAGTCTGCGAAGAAATTTTTATTGTTTTAGTTTTAATTTAAATACAAAGATATATTTTTACTATTAATCCTCGCTAAATACCCTGCAGCTTTTAATTGTTTATTAACAGTTCGCACATGTTATTGCCAAATTTGTAGTGTCTCTTTCACAAAGGCCTTTGAACAAGAGTTGAATTTAATTGAATTGTACCCGAAACTCTGACAACTAGTCTTCCTAAGGATTATCGTTTTACTCCGTAACTGGATTATGGTGGTCAGATAGGCAGTCACTCCATCTAAAATAGTGGTATTCAGCTGCATCCAATTAGGTATATTCGAAGCCTACCCTTATAAAGTTAGAAAAACGCAAGGCATATGGTACTTTGATATGTAATACTGATAATATGTAATTCTAATAGCTGAATTGAATGTATTTCATATAAAAAAATTCAGGAACTTTCAATATTTTTACAATAAAATTCTCAAAATAAAATTATGCAACTCCTACGTCAACAGGCATAAAACCTGCAAAAAAATGCCATTGCTATGAAGTTTTACCTAGGCGCTTGGATGTATCTGCAATATTATTGTATATGTATTCTTTTTGATGCACAGATGGTATTGATAAGTATATTTATGAGTTGCGACCGAATCTGATTAGGCACGGTGCTGCTTGAGTTAATACAAAGAGGGATCTGCACCGAAAAACTTGATACAATAACACTGTAGTGTGTAGAAGTACACACATACAATCACTAGACACAGCACACACACAAACATTATACATACACTCGCACCATATCATACCTAAAATCACCTCTCCAGTCTCTCATTTGGAATTTGTAGGTACTCCATAGTCCCAAAATCAGACTAAAGGTTTAGTTTGTGGCTCACTAGCAAATACCAAATTGTAAACAAATACTTACATATTGAGAACACGGTGGAGCATACGGTGGAGCTCTGCCTGGCTTGAGTAGAGCACCGCCATGTCCTCGTGGCGGCGATATCTCGCGTTTAGCCCTGGCCCGGGTCATCGTCCAGAGCGAGAGTGCATGGCAGGCCGTCACCTTCTTCCGCAAAGCAGCGATGCCGGCAAAAGAAGAGGTGGAGCGCGTGAGTGAGGGACTGGGGATCCCAGCGACCTCACGCCTCTAGCTGCCGCAGGAGACGCCCTGGTCGGGAGAAAACATCGACCTCCCGGCCACCGTAGGCGTAAATATGATATCGTAAGTTCGGACATCTGGTAAAAACATACACTTAAAATATTAATGACTCTGTATCAGTAGGTATCACATATTTATTTTTGTGCAAAAATGACAGCCTCTGTGGCGTAGCGGCAGTGAACGCGGCCGCTGCGCAAGGAGGCGCGGTTTCGATCCCCGCACATTGCAAATATTTGTATGCATGAATATGAATATTTGCACTGGTCTGGTCGTGCCTTGGAAAGCACGATAAGCTGTTGGTCCTGGTTGCCATACGAATATCTAATGGCAGTCGTTACGGGTTGTTGGAGGCCTCAAAAGTCCAACAATTGGTCTAACTGCAATTCTTCGATATCGCCTTCAGGTTGTGGAGGTCAGTCGCTTCACGGAAAATATCAAAGTTTAGCCAAAATCAGCAGTTAGACTGGTAAAGCGGACCCCAGACTCCAAAGCTGAAAAAAAAAAGCTTCGGATGCGACTGGGATTACCGCTGAGATGATGATGATGATTGTTGTACAAAAATGTCAAGTTTTGTGACGAATAAGCGTCATCTGCGGGAACTTTTGTTACTTCTTTAATTTGATGAAATCTGCAACTGAGGCCCATCGATTGCTTGCAGAGGCTTATTTATGGTGAAGCTGTTTTAAGCAAGAAAAGTTGTCGTGAGCGGTTTCAAAGGTTTAGAAACTGTGAAGGCAAAGAACGTAGTGGAAGACCGAAATCGTACGAAGACACGGAATTGGAAACATTATATGAGGAAGATAGAAGGAAGAGGAAAAACAAGCCCATTACTACTGCAGATATGACAAAATTATTAACCTGATAATCATAATGCTTTTTGAAACTTATTTACAAATAAGTTTACATCTACAAATAAATCTACATCTTAGATGTAGATATTTGTACATCTTTTTATTAAAGAGGTAAAACACATTTTTTACAGCAAATTGTGGGAATTTTGAAAATATTTTAAGATACGAATCATATTTTGGGAAAGTGTACTGAAAAAGAGATAATATTCAAAGCACAAAAAAGTGCATAAGGGCAATGTGCAAGCTCGATGAAATGGATAGTTGTACACCATACTTCAGAAAACTAAAATATTAATAGTACCGTGTCTGTACATATATGACTTGGCGATATTTGTCAAATAAAATTTAACGATGTACAAAAATTATAAAAGTAAACGTCACAATTATTTAAGACTGTCCTCAACACAAATACACAGTACATTGATGAAAAATAGTGTACTCTGTATGGCGCCACGCGTTTACATCCACCTACCAAAACAATTTATAAAATGCATATATTTAAACTTAAAGTTAAAAAAAATCTAGTAGAAAAGGCCTATTACAGTGTAAACGAATTTATAAATGACTAGCTGTTGCCCATGACTCCGTCCGCGTATTGATATAAAAAAAAGCGCCAGTTAAAATAATGGCAGCAATATGTAGGGGAGACCGAGGGGATTTGAAATAAAGGTGATTTGAAACAGTACTGATTTCTTGGAACTCAAAATCGTTAGCGAATTCGCAATGTCACTTTTTAACTACTCCCTACCTAGCCGCGGACGTGTCAGGTCTGTCTGTCGCGTGAGTCGTGCGGTTGTGGAGCCTTGAGTGCCATGTGACAAAAATCGAGAAAAGTAAGTTTTTCACGTATTTTTAGTAGGCCTATATTTTGATAGTGGTTTTGTACTTTGGTTTAAGTTAGGTATATATGTTTCCAAAGCTCATCAACTAAAGATTTGTTATATATATTTGGTACAATTGATTTCTGTGTATTTGCTTTTTAATGGTAGATTGAATATAAATTGGAAGATTTTTTCTTACTGAGGAGATTTGAAACAGGCTGTTTCAACTCTCCTCGTTTTCATTTTATATTGAATCAAGCAACAGTCGATAATAACGGTCGGAATAAAAAAATATTGTTTTTTTTTGTTGCTTTATTTCTTTTAGCATGCCTACTGACTATAAAAGAAAGACTTCAAGAGGAAGAGGTAACTTTGCTAAAGAAAAGTCTCCGTGACGCAACTTCGAGTTACAACTTACCTAACTACTCTCCCTCTACGGGTATATTCAAAAAATTGCTTATGAAACTAACAAAATGGCGACTGCTTAACTTAAGACTGCTACAGAAATACCTGTAGTGTCCACCTCACGAGATACTTTAGCCACTGTGACAGCAATTCCATTCTCACCTGAAACTCTTAGACCTTCGCCAAAGGCTCCACCAAGGAAAGGAAATCAAACACTTAGATGCAAAGTAAAATTTGCTATCTTAACCGACACTCCTGTAAAAGATGAACTAGCTGCAACCAAAGCAACTGCTGTGGTTGCAGCTAGTTCATCTCTTAGCCGTCCTTTTTCCTTTCATTTTTCTTAGCCGTTCTGACCAGAACGGCTGTGACAAAACCTAACTTTGAAGAAACAAAAACAAAAAAATGATCAAAACCAGGCGCTAAAACTAACACCAAAGTTGGTAAGAAACAACGAAGATAGTGAAAAGGAAGAATAAGAAGCCTTTTGTCATTGTTATTTTGAGCCATATTCTAATAGGAGAGCCAAATAATAATAGGTGCAATGTCTAGGTTGCAGCTGCAAATGCACTGGTGGGGAACTTTCGTATGTTTGCCACAACTGCTTGTCAAATTAATTTTTCATCCCACCATCTCGGAAAGAGTATTTTAATCTTCAATATCTGACTGGAAAAGCCGTTTTTATTCTCTAGAGGATAAAGTAAATTGAATCCAACCAAAAACATTCTGTAAAAAAATGCCAAGCCTCGCTGGAGCTGCTGGTTTATCTCTAAAAAGTAATGAAATCTAGACAAAGCCGTGCCAAGTTGAAGGTTCCTTATTGCGATTTCTTCAATATTATTATAGGTAATATTGTGTGACTTGGCCGTTGAACATTATACGTTAGTGCGATTTTGTTAACACGTAATGTTATATCTGTTATAACTACCTATGTTTCTTATGTGAGAATAATAGCCCATACTGGTATTTGTAATTGGACTTAAGACATTGTGCAACACATGTATTAATCATTGACAATGACGACTTCTGTTCTTTTTGGAGCGTCAAATCGACCACCTATCTAATATAAAATAGACGTACAGACGGATTTCTATGAATGATTAGTCCATCTGTACTGATAATGACTTTTTTGCTGTTCGTTTCCGGCACGTCTATACATAAGTATTTTTTAAATGCGCAACTTTATCTAGCCCTGATTATTGAATCAACGTTTTCCAAGTGGCAATTTTCCATGGTCAATGGGTAGCGGTTCTGGCGACAGATTGGTGCAATGGTGTCATGGAGCACCTGAATTTGTAGCCTTGTATATCCTTCAACGGCCAAGTCACACAATATTAACTATAATAATATTGAAGAAATCGCAATAAGGAACCTTCAACTTGGCACGGCTTTGTCTAGATTTCATTACTTTTTAGAGATAAACCAGCAGCTCCAGCGAGGCTTGGCATTTTTTACAGAATGTTTTTGGTTGGATTTCACTTCTTTTTGTAGAAGCGTATTATATTGATTTTATTATTTAACACAGTTTTTTTTTTCTTTTTAGAAGTAGTTATTACAAATCTTCCTTTTCTTTTTTCCGGTTTTGATTCTTGTACAGTAGCAATAGTTTTATGTATTGCCCATTCGCGTTGTATTCAGTGATCGCTGAAGCTTGAGTTTTTATACTCTGGAAGTCATGTTACTTCTTCAATCAATATGAGGTACGCCCAATGAAAATTTTATACTCGTGAAAGCGCCATATAAGCTTGGCCACGAGAGAATTAGGAGGTGCCAATGTCCATTTTTTAGAGTTAGAACTTGGCTCTTGTGAAATGTTAGGTCATACGCCACACAGATTGGGAATTGTTGTCTGTACAAGCATGCCCGGGGTATGATCTCAAATTATAACTTACATAATAAGTAATAATTCGTGAATCAAATTATAAGCAAATTTTACTAACAATTGTTTAGGCTTTATTTGGTCTTCCGGATCCCACCTTATTTTTTGTACTAGCCTGTGGAACCATTAACTAAACCAAACATCAATGTTTCTCTTAAGCATTACTTTAGCTCCCTGTTCAATGATTATAGTTTCTTCCAGTCTAGCAGTCATCGTCGCATCATCCTCATATTTTTGTTAACAAGCCCGGGCTTTTGTTATCATACATTTTGAACAATCCAAGAAATTTTTAGCAATTAACTTTATCTCGGATTGCGGGACTGCTTTGAATATAGTATTATGCATACACATATTTCTCGACGGTAGTAAACAAACAGTACCTTCTGGTACGTCCCTCAAACATTGTGTTACATATTTCCAATAAACATTCCTTCATTAGAATGCGAGAGCAGAGGTATCAATCGGTTAGGCAGTATATCTCTGTCTGATTGAGTTGTCAATCCTACTTTGGTTCTTTTTGGCATCTCAACAAACGTAGAATCATCCAGCGGTCTAAAATACAACGTAAGATCATTGTTTAAAAAAATCAGTACAAAAGATTGGAATTTTATTTATTTTAATAATTATAAACTAGTGCTTAACTGCAATCGCGCCTGATGGCAAGCAGTGATGCAATCGTTGATGGTAAAGCGCGCTAATTTATTAAGAGCCTATTCACTCAAAAAAAACTGAGTGAATAGGAAGGAAGACGGCAGTTGAGCGAGGTGGTGTAATGTTAAACCCAACAACACGACCAACGATGCTGCGCCAAAGGGAGATTGATCTAGAGACTCTCCACGACCAAAATCCCGAAACAACAACATTTGACGCATCGTACCCGGCATAAATCGCATCACAACTGCTCAAACTCGTCCTCCGTACGGCTTCACCAGTCATTATGACGGAACACGACGAATCGCTTGGTGGCAAGACTTTGTCTGGTGGGTGGTAACTTCTGCCGGCGGCGGATGGCAAGGCCTACCACCTTTCTAAGAGGATTAGTTTTTTAAACGGCGACTTTTCTCTGACGACACCCTAATTACGTAACACACTCTTGATGTTAACTGGAATAATTTTGAAGTATATTGCTAATCCATTACTCCATATGTTTAAAAAATGAGTGCTCAAAAACGTTAATAACGCAATGAATGTTGTTGATCTGTCAAAATGAAACCCATTGCTACTGATGGGGTTTTACGTAATTACACTACTGGTTTGAGTTGCAAAAGATCCCCAAGCACTAAAATACGTTTTGTTTTCAAACCAACCATCTTTTAGATCAGAAGAATTAAACACTTTGCATAAGCGAACATTTATGTAGGTTAATTGGATATCATAGACAATTCGCCTATAATAAATAGTTCGATAGTTTTTAAGTATGTCCTTAAGCGGGTATCACCGCCACTCGTAAGTCCAATGCACTATAAGTTGAAGCTTTCTAAATACATATGAATGGTACTCCAACTTGCGCTTGACCGCAATCCCGTCTGATGGTAAGCAGAGCAGTGATGCGATCGTTGATGGTAAAGCGCGGTAGTTTATTAAGAGCCTATTCACTTTAGCCTTGAAGACACTCAAATTGTAGTGTGACGGAAACACCGCCGCTGGCAAATTATATAAAAACTAAATACTACTAAATTTAGCTGAAGATTTACAAACTTCATTGGACCTTATATCTATAATAAGATAAATAAAGCAATCAATATCTACCCTTTAACGAAAACTCAATGTAAGGAAAAGGTTACAAAATACTTACAAAAACTTAATTACGAAGAGACTGAGTTAATACTACATATACCACAGTGATTGACTATTTACCACATAGGTACACACACCCTCTTACATTCATACACACATAATCATATCACACAAATAGAGGACACACGTACTGTTCAGTGCTTATTCTTAATTTAATCTAATTTTAAGTTAATTTATTATTTCTGGTAAATTATAAAAATATTAATTTTATTTGGTATGATGTTATTTTATTTTATTTCATTAAATTTGATTGATTTATTCTATTTTTGAAAATGTAAATTTACAAAGTGTTGACTGTACTCAATGACTACCAACATATATCTAGTGTCTACTTTTTAAGGGATTGGCTTGAAAGGGGGTGACTGCTGAGATGGCTTCTGATAGGGATGTATGGAAGAAAAAGACATGTTGCGCCGACCCCAAATAAATTGGGACAAAGGCAGGAGAATGATGATGACTTTTTAAGGGATTGGGCGCTGATAACTGAAATACAGGCTTTTGCCTAGTTCGGTTACAGATGTGTAATCCGATTGTAACAATAAATTATAGCCTATAATATATTTTTTGTAACAATGTAAATAATTTCCGAATAGAGCAGCGGTGGACTAGTAGTATCGTCCGCGATTTGCAAGTTGTAGACCGTAGGTTAGAACCCTATCAGGCGCTTTAATTTGTGTAAATTATTTCATCACTACTGCTCTCAAAACGGTGCAGTGAAGGAAAACTTCGTGAGACAACCGGCATGTTTTAGAAGCAAAAACTCGAAGGCATGTGACATTTATCAACCCGCACTGTGCCCGCCTGGGCCGCAGTGGGCCGTAATCTACACGGGTAGATTACGGCCCACTCTATTTCATCGAGAGGAGGCATGTGTCCTAGGAGTGGGAATATTTTAGGCTGATTATATATTCTTGATTTCTGTCTCAATATGTCAAAAATGCATCCAATTTCTCTATATTTATGAAAAAAAAGAAAAGTGTGTTTGTTCCGCTTTCATGCCGTAACTACTGAACCGATTTCTTTGAAATTTTGTAGACACAAAGATAGAAGTCCGGATTAAATAATAGGGTAGTTTTTATTCCGGAAGAATCGATATTCCCAAGGAAAATCTAAAAAGCGATATAACCTACCTAAAGCTAGTGGATTATATTTTGACCAAATTTGGAGTGAAATTTATTTTAGGGTAATTTGTTCATTTCATTTGTGTAATGTTTATGTTCGAGTTGAAAAGTTAGTAGTACTTAGTAATCGTTCGACTATTTCTTCGTGTAAACTAAAAAGTATAAAAGCCAGTCTAGTCTTATCCACAGTTTTTATCAAAGCAGAAGGGGAGGCATTTCCAGCAGTGGGGCGCTCTAAGCTAGATTAAATTAGAAAATATATGTGTCCCACTACGCTGGATTTTTGCAATGACAATCATTTTTTTTTTATGTAGCAATAGTAGATTTGATTATAGATTACTGAACGACGAACATTTCTTCCTTCTGATCTAATTCAAAGGTTACTGCAGACCATAATTTTTGCCCATATAGGTGCAAAGTTCTCATCAATATAAATGAATTAATTCCAAACACAAAGTAGCTACTGTAAACCGTTGGGAATCCCCTAACTGCCCTTCGTCTTCGTCATAAGATCTCAAATGACAATACCAATTTATCTAGGTATAAAGCTCTTATCAATACAAATTAATCAGGCACAAACACAAGGTAGCTGCTGTGAATCGCTGAGGACTTCCTTTGTTTGTCTCTCGAATCCATCATCAAATCTACTTCAGACCTTCATTATAACCCATATGGGTGCAAAGTCCTCATGAATATAAATGATATAAGTCCAAACAGAAAGTAACTACTGTAAATCGTTGAGGAGTACGCGGGACTGACCTTTGTCTTCATCCCTTTGAGCCTTTATGACAGTCACAAGCCATCGAGGTGTAAAGTTCTCATCAATACAAATTAATCAAACGTAAACACAAGGTAGCTGCTGTGAATCGTTGAGGAGTTCTCACGACTGTCTCCCAGCTTCATCATCAGATCTACTCCGTACTTTTATTAAATTGTAGTGTTTTCTAATACTTATTGAAAATACTTAGAATTGCACTAGTCACCCCTACGATTTTTGAAAGTTACCCTTGATTTCTCTGGTCTTCCATCATCAGATCCTGACCTGGTAACTATTGGACCACCTGGAAAGTATACCCTTTCAAACAAAAAGAAATTTGAGAATCGATCCAGGTGTCTTAGGGTAATCGGTGAACACACCTACATAAAAAAAAAGATTACGACGAATTGAGAACCCGCTCCTTTTTTTGAAGTCAGTTGATGAAGCGGCCCACCAAGTTGAATATTTTATTGACGGTGGTACGTTCATTTCTACTAGTTTGGTTGGGCTCTTCTGCTTTCTAATCAAGGTCACCAGGTACTTCAGATCTTCGATTATTCCAGTTTTTATATTTTTCCCTTTATGTGACCATTAAACCCTGGCTGTGTACCAAATTTCAGCTCTCTGAGTTTATGGGAAGTACTACTTCTATTTTGATGATCATGAGTGAGTGAGTGTCGAAAACACGGAAATTTACTTTGGCTTAACTTCAGAACTGGATGAGCTACAGACTTGAAATTTTAGATTTGAAGTGTGTAAATTCAGCTTACTGGATGACCAAAATTTCAGCGTTCTGGTACTATCCAGAGGTTCTTAATTAGGGGCCTGAAAATGCAGCGAAATGGTTCGGGTAAAGATGGTACGGCAGTGTTTGCTTCGCGCTCGACTTGGCGAGGGCACTGCCGTGCCCTAAGATTTAGAACATCGTGTGCACTAAGTTTGTAAATTAAAAAAACATTAAACCTATTTACTGTTACCTCTATGGTGCCGAATATATCATACAACTTTTTTTTAATTTGTTAAAAACTCAGACTCGGAACCTTCTTGGTGTTCTTTTTTCAATTTTCTTTGTACGCGGTTCTTTACGCGGCATTTTTTCACATCATTGTTAAACCTTATATTAAAAAAAAGAAACTTGAAAACAAGTGAAAAACTAAAATGAGTGATTCTAGCGACGAGGAAGTTTGTTTGACGCCAACAGAATTGACTGAAACTGTTAATAATGCGCAAATGAGCTTTCTACCTCAACAATCACGCGAGAAGTATTTAAAACAGTACAATATGTTCAACACGTGGCGACTAGCAAAAGGATTCTCAGAAAACGTTTTGCTGGCATATTTTATAGAATTATCCGAGAACAAGAAAGCAAGCACTCTATGGAGTACGTATTCGATGTTAAAAGCAACAATAAAGATGAAAAAAGACATACATATCGATACCTATCCTAAATTAGTAGCATTTTTAAAAAGAGCCTCATCTGGTCATCATCCAAAATAATCGAAGGTTTTCACAGTATCTGATATTGAAAAGTTTCATAACGAAGCACCCGATTCTGTATATTTGGCGGCAAAAGTAAGTCAGTTGCACATTCAGTATCTACTTAAGTACATATATTAATCTCAATTAAATAGTATACTTAGTAAATGTTGACAGGCATAATTATGCGTTCATATAAATTTTATTCATTTATCTACTACAATACTCTTTACATTGCAGGTTGTTCTTATTATTGGAATAAACGGAGCATGTCGAACTAATGAACTAACACAACTTAATGTCAAAAACATTGAGAAACATTCAGATGACTTACTATTAATTAATTTACCTAATACAAAGGCAAAAAGAGACCGCAACTTTGTCATTCGCAAGGAATACGTAACGATTGTTGAGAAATATCAAGCCTTACGGCCGCCTAACACTCCAATCAATCGTTTTTTTTCTACAGTATCGCAATGGAAAGTGTGTTAGACAGCCTATGGGTACTAATAAAATTGGCAGTATCCCACGAGAAATAGCAACATTTCTTGAACTTCCAGAACCCCTGTTGTACACGGGTCATTGTTTCCGACGAACTTCAGCCACACCTTTTGGCTGATTCCGGAGCTGATCTCCTGTCCCTTAAGCGCCACGGAGGCTGGAAGACCAATGCAGTTGTAGAGGGATACATAGAGGATTCCATCCAAAAGAAGTCTAAAATATGTGAAGGCATCGTAGGAGCCATTACACTGAAAGAGCCTCAATCGGAAACTTGGACTGGCCCTTCTACATCAAAAATAAGCCGTTATGAAACACCTAACCATCTCCCTTTCTCTCCAACATTCACGCCAAGGGAATCCGATGAATCGTAACAACTATTAAGTATGACAGACAGTTTACCGAAAAACAGTACACAAGTGACTAACACCAATATTACAGTACCAAACAAAAATATTACACTCAATTTAAATAACTGTTGCAACGTTATTTTAAAATTTTCTTAATTATACTTTAGTATTATTTTATTATAATTTAAAGATTATTCTGTAATACTTACCTGTCATAATGTAGTAATTAATACCTAAACTGAAATAAAAGTGTACCTATCTTGTGATTGTAAACATTTTTTATTGCATTTAGTCATTTCCTCGCTGAGGTGGAATGAAAAGTTACGTGTTGCACTCGAGTGCAAAGATTTTTCACCTCGTGTCCTTTTGATTCCCTTGCTAACGCTCAGGATTCTAATTTTGAATCACTCGCTGCGCTCGTGATTCAATTTTAGAATCCTTCGCTTGCTCGGTCATCAAAATTGAACACGCGGTTAAAAAGCAACTTTGCACTCTTGTATAACAAATAACTATTATTTTATATTTTCCTATTATTTTTATTATTATTTTGAATAATGAAACAAATAGTTCGTTACATTAAGGGTGATCAATCGTACTGATATTGATTAGAAAAACTAGACCTATAGTTACCTGCTTTAATGAAAAATATATCAGTGCAAAACCATAATAAAGAGTTTGTTTCGTACTTGAAAAGTTTTATATTCCATAAATATCTTTAAATTACATCATCATTTTTATTATACAGGCCTTATTACTTCTTAAAATTAATATGAGAGGGTAGATGGCTCTGCATCTAGTCTAACGTGTCAAAACCGCTCCGTAATTTAAAATTTGTTAAAATTATTATAAGTGCATATAAACGAATAAAAATAAGTGAACCAAGCAAACATCACCTAATTAACCTGTGATAGTGTTATCCACGGATTTAATACACGGTAATACAAATTAATACAGTGAACTTACAACACAATATACTGTGATCAATATACTTCGTTTTATAATAACAAATACGGACAAGAACAACAGTAATAAACTAAATAAACATTGTGTGTTCCTTAATTATCATAATAATTAGTGTAGTAAATAAAAAAAAAACGATAACAAAAACCTAGTGAAAAAGTGACTCATAGTGATTTGAATTCAAACCGTCACATGTCATCAACTAATAAAAGAATAAAGATTTGTGGCAACTGGTCAATAAATTGAGCACGTTTAGTTAGGTTTGATTGGCGTAGTTGCTAACGTATGTCAAGTTTTGCAATTCAGCCTCACACGAGTGTCACGAGTTCAAACCCCAGTGACACAACATCACTTTTCGTCAGTCTCAAAATTAATTATTTGGAATATAAAGCATGTTATAATATAATTAGAAGCTCATAATACATATTACTATTGCTCAACTAATACGATCACACAAAATGTCATCAAACACAAATGCAAAAAGTAACAGCAAAGTGGCAGCACTAGTAACATGCTTTAAATGCAAAAAAAGTGTAAACATAAAAACTACTGCTTTGTGCTCTGCCTGTGACAATAGATATGAATTGGAATGCGACGGGTATCCAGAACAAACGTATCGCCTTAAAGACGCAGAATCTAAAAAAAAATGGAGATGTAAGGTGTGTATCAAAAATAAAAAATACGCTAATACCGACAGTACAACCAATGTTACCGTGAGAAAAAAAATTAACTTCTATAAAAACACCCTCACCGATAGAACAATCTCAATGTATCGAAGATATAGTACAGGATAAAGCGGTGAATCGCCTATCTTCGATTCAAAATACAGCAGATATACTTGATTCCCATATACTGACGGAGTGCGAGATATCTAGTGAACCATGTACTCCCAATAAACAGTTATCAATGAGTGTCGACGGTACTGTGTCTGACTTAGTATTAGTCTCAGAAATGAAGGAAACAATTGCTCAGCTCACATTAAAACTCGAAATCGCTGAGAATGAATTAGGAAATATATTATTGGAAAACACCGAGCTACATAAGCAAATAAATAAATTAGTAACTGAAAATAAAACACTAAAATCTTTATGCCAGTCACCCTCCATGTTTGCAACTCCGACTACAAGCACTAAAAAGAAAAAGAGGCAAGGTTTGTCAAATCAACACAAGATACTCTCTACACCGTCCTTAACATCCAGACTTGTATCCAGATCGTACGTCGATACTGACAGCGATGAACATGTGCCATTCTTGGAACAAGAAATTGTTAATCTGCAGCAGCAACTGAAGGTTGCGCAACTAGAAATAGCAACCCTCATGGACCGTATTACGACCCTAATGCAGAATAGTTGCAATATCTTTGAACCTGTCGCTCGTATGGAAATAAAGCGAAATGTAGTAAACACCGCCAGTCCTCAGAAAATTGCTACCACAGACGGACAGACTAAAAGAAAAATGTTTATTTTTGGTACTCAGCGCTGCGTTGGACTTGCAGCGGCCATCTCACACTCAAGGACAAATACACAATATGAGAAATACAGACTCGTCTCTATTACAAAGCCAAATGCGCCTTGCAGTGAAATAATAGCAAACTGCAGAAATACCAAATTGACAAATGAAGACAAAATTATAATATGCATAGGCGAAAATGATAAAAATCCAAAACTATTATTGTCACAATTGCAAATTATACTCAATACATTCTTAAATAATACTGTTATTGTGTTAAATGTCGTCAATAACATGTACCTCAATGTCCGTAAGTTAAACTATTGTATAAAGAATATTTGTAATAAATATAGAAAATGTCACTTTTTAAATGAAACATCCACGAAACTCTCCGATGTTTGTGAGTCAATAAATTATATCATAGATTACTGTGACTATAATGATAAATATTTAAATCCGAGTGAAATTCGGAAAATAATAGCGAGTAACAAATCAAGTTCTAAATTAAACGTTTCAACAAGCGAACCCAAAAAAGGCACAATTCCCTATTACTTTAGTCGTATTAAGAATAGATCAAACACGGATAGGTTCTCTTTACAATGTAACGAAAAGGGTAAAATAGGAACTATACCCTATTACTTTCCTGTGATAAACAAGCGCGACTCATTTTTTCGTATCTCAAACAACACAACACATCACTTTAGAATATTTCACCAAAATATCGCCAGTTTGTTATCCAAACAAGAACTGTTAGAAATCACAATTCAAGAGTTAAAAGAAGTAAACGTTGACCCAGATGTAATATGTCTATCTGAAACTTTTTTAAAAAAAGGCTGTGAAAACTACGTAAAACTGTACAATTATGAAATGGCTGCTGGCTTCTGTAGAGATAAACAAAGAGGTGGCACGTGTATATTAATTAAAAAAGGCTTAAATTACAAAGAATTAATATTCGTAAAAAACTATGCAACTCAGAACACGTTTGAAGCTTGTGGTGTAGAGGTAACAAATATTAAACTTGTAATTATATGTGTTTATAGAACGCCCCAATCTGATCCAAATCAGTTTTTAACAAAATTGCATAAACTTTTACACGATTTGCTAAAAAAATACAAATTTAAAGTAAATTTAGTTATAGCCGGTGATATAAATATAAATACATTGAAAAAAGGTAACATTACAAAAGAATTGCAAGATTTGTGTAACAATTATTATTTGAAAATCCATATAACTGTTCCTACACGTAAGCTGTCTTGTATTGACCATATCTTGGGCAACATTACCAACGCTACATCATCTGTACTACCCCTGTACCTTTCCGATCATGACACGGCACAAATGTTAAGCTTTCCTACTAAACATAAACTACAAAAAGCACCAATATACTACATTTCTAAAAGAGATTACAGCTTAGATAACGTTCGTAAATTCAAAGAATGCTTGGTAAACCTTACTTGGTCTGAGATTTATCAAGATACTGATGCAAATTCCGCATTCAGTGATTTCCATGAACTGGTAAGCCTATTCTACAACCTCTGTTTCCCAAAGGTTAGAGTTAGAGTGAACCGCGATAATAAAAACACTCAAAAGTGGATAAGCAGAGGAATACGTCTAAGTTGCCAAACTAAACGGAGGCTACGTTACCAGTATTACAAAACTAAAAATTCTATTAATAAAATTAGATACAAAAATTACTCCAATTTGCTGAAGAAATGTATTTACGGATCAAAAAAGAACGCAAATATAAAATATATTAACACACAGGATAACAAGTGTAAAGCCACATGGACAGTCATTAAAAATGAAATAAATAGTACTACCCTCAAAGACAACATAGAAATGATAAAGTTAAAAGATGCTGTAGTTACTGACCCGGTAGAAATGGCTTCTCTATTTAACAGCCATTATGCAAATTTAACGCATAACGCACGAACTCAACAAAGTGCTGGTCCAAACTCTAGGGAAAATATAAGTGTCAACTCTATGTTTTTGAAACCTATGCTGGAAAGTGAAGTTCGACAGGAAATAATGTGTTTAAGCAATACCAGAGCAGAAGGTTATGATGAAATTAGCACAAAAATCTTAAAAGCCTGCTGTAATGAACTGACTGGGATCTTAACTCATCTAATCAATATGTCATTTACATCTGGAAGCTTTCCCGATAAATTAAAATTATCCATAGTAAAGCCGATATTCAAAAAAGGAGATAAATGTGATATCGATAATTATCGTCCTATAACTTTAGTACCTATCTTCTCCAAAATTTTTGAAAAATGTATGTACAAAAGAATAGTTAATTTTTGCAATAAGTTCCAAATAATAATTGATGAGCAGTTTGGGTTTCAAAAAAAATAAATCCACGTCTTTAGCCATTTTCACCCTTATGAAAAATATACTTTCGAATATTAACAAGAACCAAATCACTACTGGTCTTTTCTTTGATTTATCGAAAGCCTTCGATCTGGTGTCACACAAAATATTGCTGGATAAGTTAGAGAACATCGGGATTAGGGGACCTCCTCTACAGTGGATATCGTCATATTTATGTAATAGAAAACAACGTGTCATAATCAATAAAATTACCAAAACTAAAGATATGACATCCTACTCATCGCAATATATGGTTAATAAGTATGGTGTTCCACAAGGAAGCGTACTAGGCCCATTATTATTTATTTTATATATAAATGACATCATAAAAATAACCAAGCATAAATGCGTATTATTTGCTGACGACATAACAATCATAGTGACATCTGATAGAATGAAAAGTACCATTGCAGATCATGAATTAGATATAAATAATACAATAGATATGTTATTAAATTGGCTTGACATGAATAATTTAAAAATGAATTTAGATAAATCAGTTTACATTCAATTTAATCAATCAAATAATAATAAATACAACATAAAATTGAATATAACTAAAATTAAGGAAGTAACACATACCAAATTTCTGGGTGTTACAATAGATAAAGACATTAATTGGAAAGAACACGTAGATAATGTTAGTACTAGAATTAATAAATTCGTCTATGCGCTGAAACAGGTTAAAAATGTAACGAATTTAAAAACTGCTATTATTTCTTACCATGCGTATGTAGAATCTTTACTACGCTATGGTCTTGTGATGTGGGGTAATGGTACAGATGTAAATAGAACATTTGTCGCTCAAAAGAAATGCATAAGAGCAATATGTGGCCTTCAACCGGATGACTCCTGCCAACCAGTATTTAAAAGACTTGGTTTGTTACCGTTACCATCACTTTATATTTATGAGATATGCATGTTTGTTAGGCAACATCAAGATTTATTTGTAAAAGCAAATGACATTTGTGTCCGAAACCGACGAGACCCCTGCAGGCTCGTACTAAGTGATATTCCGAGGCTATCTAAATATAGTAAAAGCTGTCTTGCAATGTGTGTACGTTTATATAATAAGTTGCCCAATGATATCAAAAACGTTAATACTACATTATTTAAAAAGAAAATGTACGAATGGCTATCTGTAAATAGTTTTTATAGTGTAAAAGAATTCATTGACAAAAAATGTTGATGTCAGTTATATTCTGAAAAATTTGCATGCTTATTTTATATTGGCAAAACATGTTCGTTCTAAATTTTATTGATACCATCCTTGTATACCGTGTTTTTAGGCAAATAAATATATTATTATTATTATATTATTATTATTATTATTATTATTATTATGTTTCAACTCTCCTCGACCCCTGTTTCATCTTACGTCGGTATGAGGTGAGTTGAAACAAGTTGACTTGTTACGGTTAAGTCAATTTTTACCGCAATATTTAACGTTTACAATTTCTTTATGTTAGTCATTCGCAAGTGTAAAGAATGACCTATCGATTGGTAATTATATCATATGATTTCTGTCTTTAACGTTCGGTATATGAAGCAAAATGTCAAAATTGTTTCAATTCCCCTCGGTCTCCCCTACGTCCGCGTTTGCTCCCGTTTTCGCAACATTTTTTTGTTACTGCTCTGCTCCTATTGTTTCTCTTTTATATTAATTTACTTTGAATGAATATATAAAACTAGTCGCCCCTTTGATTTTCAGAAGTTCCCCTTGATTTCTCTGGTCCTCCTTCATCAGATTTTGACCTAATGACTCTGGGACCACATGGAAAGTATATCCTTACAAACAAAAACATAATTTTGCAAATTGATCCAGGCGTCTTAGAGTAATCGGTGAACATACATAAAAAAAGACGTGTGGCACTCGGGACTGCCGCGGTAAAGTTATTGCATAGCATTTTTTATCAACTTACGCAATTATAATTATTTATTTATGCAGTATTTTGTTGCTTCGTTTTTTTTTCTTCGATATTAATTCAAGTTATTTTCTTTATCGTAATTTATTTATATATTTATTTTTTACCAGTAACGTCATCAAAAGTGCGAAAAAGTGGTGGCGATTTAGCGACTAAACTGTATTCAATATTTTATGTTCGACTTTGGTTAAGAGATAGAAGCTATGCAATAGCTTAAAAGTGACGTCATTTTCGTGATCCGCGCTCCCTACAACCCCTGTCACGACACCCATGTTGAAATATCATTAAATTGGTGTCGACAAAGTGGCGAAAGGATTTTGTATTTTATAATTCTACATCGTATAGAAGACCTATTTCAGGGTGAAAATTAATCGCAAGTTTAGCACATCGCGACAATCATTAACTTGTCAAATGTTTAGAACTGAGTTTGCCCTGCAATATTATGTATTTTAATTATTTAATTATTAAACTTTTCCGGGATAAAAGGTAGCCTATGTTCTTTCTCAGGGTCTAAAGATTGTCTGTGCCAAATTTCATCAAAATCGGTTGAGAGGTTTAAGCGGGAAAGCGTAACAGACAGACAGACAGACAGACAGAGTTACTTTCGCATTTATAACATTAGTATGGATTATTTGTGTTCCTTTTTGAATTAATTTTAATTATTTTAATGTGTAATTTGGATTAATGGAATATAATATTGTCTGAAATAAATGAATAAATAAATAAAAAAAATGTGCATGCTCTTTTTGAAAATGTATAAATTGTTATTGTATTATTTGTGCCGGTCGGAGTGGGGTGTGTTAGGTTATTTTCGTTACGGAATTTCTAGATTGGGTATCCACGGTCAAGGCCCGCGATATAAGCTATGCAATAGCATAGCAAAGATAAAAATTGCGACAAATTGAGAACCTCCTTCTTTTATTGAAGTCGGTTAAAAATAAAAACAATTTCACTGAATCACAGATGGAGGTAGGTAATAACTAAATAATCAGATAGCTCACGCCACCGAAGGTATTATTTATTAATCAAAATTATTAATCGCTGGTGGATGAATCACCTGGCTTTGTAGGTTTGCAAGACATTACACTAAATTTTATGTCTTTCAACGTGGCAACCTTTTATTTGAATACACAAACTGCACCGTCACACAAGGTTATGCCTCACGTTGGACGGCAAGTCCCCATTCGCAGCCATGTGCTTTAATTTGGTAAAAGATAGGATAATTCTATTTTTTAAACTTCAACACTATCCACAGCTGTTGAGTACACCTCAATTTTTATGTGACCCCATTAAAAAAAATCCAGTGTTGTAAGGTCCGGATATCTAGCTGGCGCGGTTTTGGTCCGTAATGGCCTATCCACTGCGGATCGAACATCTCCAAAAAACGCTCTCTTGCAGGCATCACCGAGTGAGCTGGTGCACCGTCTCATTGGTATCACATCTGTAGGTACATACGCATCTAGCGAAAACTCATCCATGTAATCAGGTCCGTTTAAGGGCTCTAAAAACTTTTCACCGTTTACCGCTTTTCAAAGTGCCATCAATAAAAACCGGACCAATTATGTTGTTCCTGTGAATTCCAGCCCAAACATTGACAGCAAATCGGTATTGGTGTCCCGTCCCGCCTCCTGTCCTAGTCGTGGATTGCGGCGGCTCCAGCATCGAAGATTTTGTCCGTTCCATAGACTTTTATTAAGTTAGTATTCCTAGTAAAGGTGAATTCATCCGTCCACATCACATTGTAGAGGAAATTCGGATTCCACCTGCTTGGTTTCAATCCAGCGACAGAAGTTTTCTCTAATTGGTTTGTCTCGGGTTAACAAGGCATGCAGTTTCATGTATTAAAAGACTCGTTTTTGTCGCATTTCAAAATTTTTAAAATAGGACTGTGGTGAAGATGAAAATATCGATCTGCCATACCCAAACTAGATTGAAGTTGGGTTGCGTTGGAAATAATCCAAAATCCGTTCCTCAGAAATCACTCTTGTACATGGAGGAGGAGAGCTATCCAGATGCGCGACTAAGGATCTGACATACGGACGGACAGACGGACAGATAGACAGAAACCTCAAAAATTATCAGTGTTCCTCTTATATATTATGCATGTTATACAAAAAAACATTCCTCTTGAATCACTCTATCTATTAAAAAAAACCCTACCAAAATCCGTTGCGTAATTTTAAAGTTTGAAACATTCAAAGCGACATAGGGAAAGTAAAAGTGATTTTGTTTTATAATATGTTGTGGTATGCTATTCTTCGAACGCTATCATTTAATTTTATCAATGGGTTTTTATATAAGTGAATATCTACGATCAAGTACGGCACCCCGAGATAAATGATATGAGCAATGATGAAGTGCCTTTTAACGACAATGTAATTCCCACATACAATATGCCTAGCTGCATAATATGTTGTGATGCAGCTCCAACCTCTTGGCCTTCAAATTCCAGTTGGTCTTGACGTGCAGATACTCCAGGACTCCCTCAACTTTCGTGGAATAGTGCAATCTGGTCACATACAGCAGCGTCGTCGGTACTGCTCGACGCAGCAGCATGCTGGGCCCTGCTTGAGCAGTACCGCACCGGTTCCAACTAGTGTTGCAAAAAATATCGTTTTTTTTCTAATGTGAAAAAAACCTTGAAAAAAAAAACCTGAAAAAAAACCAGTCTTGTTTCTGGACCATGTTTTTTTCAAGAGCATGAAATCTGAAACTGTTATGGCATTTGCTGTTAAATAATTAATACAGATAATAATAGAGTACTTAATAGAGTATTAGGTTTATTCTGGAACCTGCGGTATTTTTCTGATAAAATAATACCAAAATTTCACAAAAAATATTGGCAACATTCATTGATATACAACAACAATTAAAAAAAATATATTGTGATTTATTGTTGAAAGTTGTGAATTATGAATAAAATATATGTTGATTTATAATACATATTACAAATTTAATTTATGATTAAACTAAAACCTAGGCTAGAAAAAAAAAAACAAATTTAGAAAAAAGAAAACAACGAAGCTAAGTTTTCTTTTATTTTTTTTTCAAGAAAGTGAAAATAAAAATTTTTTCTACATCAAAACATCGCAGGGCTTCTAAATAAATCAGATGCATTGTGTATCAACTTGGAAGAGCTCAGACACAAGGACGGCCCTGTGGACGTTATATGTATATCTGAGCATTTTATGATGGCGGGACAAGAGATTAACCTTAACCAACCTAATTATACGCTGGCCTCGTCGTACAGCCGGAGCAATAGTAAAAGAGGAGGAACATGCATTATAGTGAAAAAGGGACACAAATTCAGGGAAATTTGCGAAATCAGCAAGTTCTGTCTGTCGTCTATATTCGAGTGCTGTGCAGTCGAACTTACTGACTATAAAATTGTTATTATCTGTCTCTATAGAGTACCAAAACAAAATAACATGTATACATTTTTTAATAGGCTAGAAAAACTGCTTACCTATATTGCTAAATGTAATTATAAAAATGCTATAATTGCAGGTGACTTAAACATAGACGTTTTAAAAAGCAATAATGTTACTTTAGATTTTGAATGTTTGTTGTTAAATTATAATCTAAAATTAGCATTGCATGAACCGACGCGATTTGCTAGTCAAACATGTATCGACAATTTTGCACATAATTTTAATAAGGGTTGTAAAACAAAAACGTTAGAATTAGGTCTGTCTGACCATGCAGCTCAATTAATGAAAGTTCCTGTGAAAAAAATACCAACACTTAAATTTTGGCGTTCAACTAGGCGAGATTATAGCCTAGATAATATAAAAAAATTCTAAAGATGTATTAAAAGCCTATCTTTCTCACGTATTTATCATACTGATGACCCTAACATAGCTTATCAATATTTTATAGATGACTTTAAATTATTTTATGACCTTTGTTTCCCTCAAACTCAATTTTTAATAAAAGTCTACCAGACACCAAAATGGGTGTCACGCTGAATCCAAGTTTGCAGCCGGAAGAAACGGGACTTGCTATGGAATGCTAGATTAAATCCTTCAAAAGAGAATAAATTGAAGTATATAAACTATTGCAAATTATTTAAAAGAATCATATCATTGACAAAACGTGCACAAAATAATTATAAAATAAACACTTCAAGTAATAAAATTAAAACGGCATGGCGAATAATAAATAAAACTAGACTCAACCTACCAAAAGATTCTATTGATAGCATAGAAGTTGATGTTAACAAAATAATTAATAATCCTACACAAATAGCAAATGCATTCAATGATTATTTTGTTGACAAAGTCATTGCCATTCCGGATGTTGGGAAGAATGTAACTTCATTAATTAATCACCGTGTAAAATCAATGTTTCTTGCACCATGTTCACCCAATCAGGTTAAACAAATCATAACAACGCTGAAAAATACAAACAGTGTAGGACACGATGAATTCTGCACAAAAATTATAAAAACAGTAAATGAGGATATCTGTCACCACTTGAGCCACATAATTAATCTATCAATATCATCAGGTATATTTCCAAATGATCTCAAATTGTCTATCATAAAACCTTTATTTAAAAAAGATAATAAACAGTTTATGAAGAATTACAGGCCTATTTCGTTAATATCAATATTCTCTAAAATTTTCGAAAAATATTTATATGGTGAAATTAATTCGTATCTTGAAAAAAATCATATTTTGTGCACTGAACAAAAAGGTTTTCGACAAAATAAAACAATAGATATGGCAATTTATGAATTTTTCAAAAAGGTTATATACCACGTTGATAAAACGACTCCCGTTTGTGCTGTATATTGTGATATGTCACAGGCATTCGATTATGTAGACCCTAATATATTAATCAGTAAACTTGATGCCTATGGTATTAGAGGTAATGTTTTAGATTTAATCAAGTCATACCTAACAGATCGACAACAAATAACAGTAATTACTAAAATAAACCTTAAAACTAAAAAAGAAGTAATATACAGCTCAACGAAACATGATGTAAAGTATGGTGTTCCCCAAGGTAGTGTCCTGGGGCCGCTTCTGTTTATTATATACATCAACGACTTACCGTACGTAACGAATCAATCCATGACATTGTTTGCTGATGATAGCACTGTTACAATTGCATGTAAGGACATTGGTCAGTATAATCGTGACATAAATAACTCTTTGACATCTATAATTTCATGGTTAAATAATAATAATTTAAAAATTAATTTGACTAAAACAAACATAATGCATTTTATACAAAGACTTCAAAATCCGTTAAACATACAATTGATGCATAATGATTACGTTGTAAACGATACTACTGCTACCCGTTTTCTCGGTTTAACTATAGATAGTCGACTTAATTGGAAAGAACATATCGACATATTATGTAAAAAAGTCAGTAGTCTATCTTATGCACTATATAAACTTGCCCCCACTATTAATCTTGAAGCGTTACTTTCAGCATATTACGGCCTTGTTGAGTCTGTCCTCAGATACGGCATTATTTTTTGGGGCAATTCAACCAATAAAGATATGGTTTTTAAAATGCAAAAACGATGCATACGTGCTATGTTCGGTATACATAGTACTGACAGTTGTAAACCACTTTTTGTTAAGCACAACCTCCTTACATTACCATCACTCTATATCTTTGAAATAGCTTTATTTGTCCACAAAAACCCGTATCTTTTTCCCCGCATATCTGATATTATAGAACGTAATCGCCGTGATAATAGCAGGCTCTGTGTTCCCTCTGCTAAAACAGCGCTAATGCGTAAAAGTGTCGTATGTAAGGCTCCAACTGTCTACAATAAAATTCCAAAACATGTGAAGCTATTAAATACAAACCAATTTAAAAAAAACACTTAAAAAAATATTGACTGTAAAATGTTACTATAATATTGATGACTTCCTAAATGACAAATCTCTTTGACTGAACAGAATTATTCCTACCTTTAAACTTAAATGCAATTATATATTTTTATAAAAATGTAATCATGTTGTTATTGAAAATTAATTATTATATTGTTCGACTAATTAATGTAAATTAATTCATATTTGTAAGATAATGTATTCTTAATTAATCCTATTAGCTTGAAGTATATTTTTTGTACACCAGTCATGGTCAAACATGTTGAAACGAAATAACCATTCCACCTGTAATGATCACAGCCATGTATTATTATCACCTACACATGTTTTTACAAATAAAATTATCTTATCTTATCTTTATTTTTTTTGCATTTTACATCACTAGTTACAACAAGGAGTCTTTTTCTTCTTCCTCTTCTCTAACTTAATGAAACTGTCCAGGAACTTTAGCCAGCCTGAAATGTAGTTGAACTAATTGGTCGCTATTTTAATGTTACAATTCTCGACCTTAGAAGCAATATGTCGTCGAGGATCTGACAAGGCTAGAGTGAATAGGCTCTTTATAAACTAGCGCGCTTTACCATCAACGATTGTATCACTGCTTAACATCGGGCGGGATAGCGGCCAAGCACTAATTTATAACATTTAAAAAAGATATATGTGTGAGTGTGAACGCAGTTTATCTACCAGTAGAGGAGTGGGGGAAAGGGAAGGCTTTATAACATTATGCATTATAGATTGTTCACATCTTATTTGGCAGTAGCAGTGCATTATCATCTCAATCTAAAATACGCATTTAAAAGATTAAATAAAATATGGCGGAATTTTTTTTCAAGAACGAATTAATCGATTATTATATTAACCAGTTTACGTCGCAAATAGTTTCGGAGTCGGGGATCCCTAGTGATAAGTACCACCTCGGTAAAATTATCCTGAAGGGTATTAAGCAAGATCCCGATTTTGTTATTCAGGTAACCATTTGTTTTTTATTTGCTGTTAATAACTGTGAAAAGTTTCGTAATGGCGTGGATTTCATGGTTTAAAAAATAATTTTAAGTTAAGTCCTTCGCTTTTTTTTTTGTTACATTTCATTAAGAAATTTACGGAAGATAACTGTTATTTTATATTAATTATGGTGATATGGTTTCAAATCAAAGCAATTCAAATCAAAGCAAAATATTTATTTGCCAGAAAATTCATTGTTGGACAAGGAAAGATCTTAAAGCCCAACAGTTAATTATATTCTGTCTGCAATCAGCCGTGCTTATATCAATTGTCAAGAAAAAAAAAATTAACTTTAAGACTATAAAAATCGTCAAAAATTCAAAATCTCAACACTCAAAATCTAAATTGTCATTCAAATAAATTTAAGTATATGGCAGTAACTGTTATCAAAAAAGTCAATAACATACATACAATTAGACGATGTCAACATAATATAAATGTCCTTAAAATACATGTTAAAAAAAAAGAAACAATTAACTATATAAATGTAAATTACCATTAAACAAAAGCCGATTACTCATAAAACATATTTATACATCGTTTAACAACTATGTCTCATCATCATCAACCTTTTTATCGTCTCACTGCTGGGCACAGTTCTCCTCTCATACAGAGAAGGATTGAGCGTAATCACCACGCTTGCTCAATGCGGGTCGGCGATTTCCGACTTAAAGTCCACGTTTCTTCAAAATGTTTTCCTTCACCTTGTAATCATGTATTGTATTGGTGTCCAACATATACTTAGAAAACTATGTCTATGTTCTATAGCAGGTTACATAAATAGGTTCAATTATTTTATAAATGGTTTAGAGGACTGGCCTAATCTACAGCGTTTTACAGAATTGTCGGTTATAGGTTCGAACCCTGATTTACGCTTTATAAAATATGATTTCACTACCGCTGTTCTCAAAACCGTGAAGGAAAATACTGGGAAAAAATATGTCTTAGAATCAATAAGTAATTCAAAAACATGAACATATTTGCTAAAAATAAGTTTATGGAAAAATACCTTTAATTCCTACATAATAAATTTCTGTCTAAGCTAAGCTACAACTTCGAACACTTTATAACTATTTTAATAGTATTAAGTGTATGTGGCATAGTGGTTAAAACAACAGCCTCTCAAGTATGAGTACGCGGGTTTGATTTCAGGGCAGGCAAGTACCAATGTAACTTTTCTAAAGTTATATTCTAAGTTACTTTCTAAGTATATCTTGGACACCAATGACTGAAGGTAAAGGAAAACATCTTGAGGAAACCTGGACTTTAAGTCTGAAATCGCCAACCCGCATTGAGCAAACGTGGTGATTACGCTCAATCCTTCTCTGTATGAGAGGAGAACTGTGCCCAGCAGTGAGATGATAAAAAGGTTGATGATGATGATGAATAGTATTAGTTTCTTAATCAGCAATCAAAATATCAACTTTATGTAGTTGATATTTTGAACTTTATGTAGTTGATATTTTGATTAACTTGAAATAACTTCAATTTGAAGAAAATACAAAATTGTTTGTTCATGGTCTTGGGGCTTGGTTTAGTTTTGGTAGGTTGGTAAGTTTTTTTCTTTCTTTGCTTTGCGGGTTG
Organism: Sesamia nonagrioides; assembly: GCA_017933935.1. Lineage (NCBI taxonomy): Eukaryota > Metazoa > Arthropoda > Insecta > Lepidoptera > Noctuidae > Sesamia > Sesamia nonagrioides. The sequence goes on along the minus strand of JADWQK010000998.1, from coordinate 391,761 downwards.
GTTAAAAAAGAAACCGTGGCCCTGGCTTACACGCAAGTGAAGGAACATGGGTGGGTTTTAGTCAGTAAAAGTCTGACATGCCCTTCCGCTCCGCTCAGAGCGGGAGAAGTCATTTGATGATTTCCCATCCCAAACAAAATAAAAAGGATCCTCAAGGCTGAACAGACTGGAAATAGGCACATTCCGTAACAATCCTGGCTCAACCAAATGGTGCGAAGGACCTTAACACACTTAAGGTTCATGGCCAAAATATGATAAATTTGTATTTAGGATACGATGGGACTGACATACGCATTGTGATTTTAAATGTTCCCAAACAAAATAATAATAAAAAAATACAAAATTTTACTTCATCAAACACTGTGTGATACATAAATTGAGGCAGCTCAGTAAGTTACAATAGTACCTACATGTGTCGGAGCTGTCTTACTCTTCCCTTTTGTGCTATCTTAGGATTGAAAGTGATGAAAAAAAAAGGCAGCTCTAGCTGCGTGAAGACTGCATATGTATTCGCAGCGGTGTACAAGTATAAGTAGTGTGTGTGCGCCATGTGTATGTGTGGTGAGTGTGTCTGTGTTTGCTTTAAGTGAGTGTGTGGTGCGAGGCGTGTGTAGTTAGGGTATTCAGCATGTTATCTTACCCCGATCAGAAGGTTTTCTGTTTCTTTATAATACGTTAGGGACCTTAACCAGTTTCTTATTGCTTTTTTACAGTCGTATAACATCAAAGGCTATATTTCATACATAAGATTTAATTTATTATAAATGTAGGCGAATTGTGTAACATATTGACGCCTGGTAAATGCTGATCGAACCCCTGGAAATTAGCCCTCAATATCTTTGCGTCTCCTGGACTGAGTTTTGGGGTCATAAGAAAGATATTTATGCAGAGTTAAAGTCACATTTAGGATATAAAGTTTTCTAACTGATAAAGGTTACTGACCTTATAGAGAAATGAAACATGAATAAAATTTTAAGAATATGATGATGACATATTACTGGGTTTCGTAAGGTTCAAATTTGCTCAACAGATTGACGGTGGTGAGGGTATATCAGAAACCACTGGATCCTTGTTAAGAAGAAGCATTAAATGCGCAACCAGCTTCAGGAACATGGGGCTGAAGACCGGTGACGTCATAGTGCTGATGGCGCCACACCATCTGGACCTAGCTGTACCAATCTATGCTGCTATGTACCTTGGAATCGCAGCAGCTGCTGGTGATAGTACTCTTGGAGTCGGTAAGTAATAATATTTTCAATATTGTAACATTCTCGGGAGACGACGTGGCTAGTAACAAAAAGTAATTTGAAAAGATCGTAAAAACTTTTAACAAATTTATTAAAGAGTAACACTGGAGTGTCTTATTTTACAATCGGAACAATGCACCTAACTTTCAACATTTTCATCGTTATTTTAGTGTAGTTAGTCAATGGAAGAAATCCCGACATCAGACGACGGCCATTTGCCACCAGACATACCTGTCCTAAACATCCCGAACCGATTGGTCCAGTTGGAGAATACTCCCTGTTCTGTGGAGAATAAACAACCCTCATACCTCCGTTATATGTATGCAAGTTGGGCGGTAAACTCCGCTTGCGCGATGCAGCATGACGTCAATATGACGTATGCAGAATGTTGCATGTCAGTATACATGTCATTACATGGAGTAGTCAAGACCAAAAATAATTATTATAAAATTGCCTTTTTTCTTCCAGATGAGTTGAAACACGCATTTAACGCCTACAAGCCCAAAATTATATTCTGCCAAAGTGAAAAGGTTCAAGATGTCCGAAATGCTGCAGCTCTCTTAGGTTTGGATTCTAAAATTATCAGTTTTGATAAGAGTCCAGATGCGACTAGCTTGTCCGAAATGATGGAGAAGCATGGTGGTCAATGTGACGTCGAGAACTTTAAGTAAGTAAAATTAAATGTCCCATACATTTATATTGTGATTTTCTCATCTGTCAATAATTATTAGAAATATACAGAGGCAAATAATACGTGGAACTTTGTAGACATGACGGGTATCCTACTAATATAATAAACGTAATAGCTTATATACATTGAGGCTGGTGGATCAAGGGCTTGATTCAGAAAGCGGTAGTTTAATTTTTGGGCACGACTTGCATTGTCAGTAGGTTCGTCTCTCTGAGGCCTTTGGAAAATGTAATTTCACACGCTTAGATGAAATTTAGGACATGATAAATGTACCTTAACATAAACTGCAGTCGTTGACTCTTAAAAAAATCTAAAATTCATGTTTTTAATTTTGTTTAACGTCTTCTAATTTAATTAGACACTTGCACCTTTGTTCCTGTAAATTAAAATCGTTTATGACAATTTAAAAATAATTTAATTGAAAAGCTACCGGACTTGCCTTATCTCACCAACCCGGATACTATTATATACCGGAAAGTGTACTATTTAACCTGAATAATTGTGAATTTATGAAAGTTTTCACAAAAAATATAAACATTTCCTGTTAGCGACCGCATTATATTTAGTAACTGGGCAACCCCAGGTATTTATAAAAGCAGGTAAAAAATGTATGAATTGTATTAGGAAAAATCATATAACCATGATGAAACTTTTCAAGAATTTGTTAAATATTATTCAAAAACTTTTAAAAGAGTTTGTTCCTTAGCAAAAGCCATAAACATTAAAAATTAAATAAAATCTTCTGGAAACAAAATCAAAACAACTTGGGAAATTATAAATCCTGAAACTGGAAGAACCAAAGTACAAAATCGCGATTTCGATTTCGCGAAGGCGGACTTGGAGGTAACAACTGAGTTTGAGAATTTTTTTACTAATATTCCAATAATAAAAACAAAAACTTTGTCATCTTCCTCCACTTCTGCTAACGCCATACTAAAAGAATGTGTTTGAATTACTTTGAATTTACATTTCTGACTGCTAAAGATATTATAGAATCTTTTAAGGATCTTGATGTAAAAAAAACTGCCGATTATTGGGGTTTGTCAGTATATACTGTAGCTTCAATAAAATCTGGTATATTTCTACTTCTCATACAGAGAAGGATTGAACGTAATCACCACGCTTGATCAATGCGGGTTAGCGATTTCAGACTTAGAGTCCAGGTTTACACAAGATGTTTTTCTTCACCTTGTAATCAGGCATTGGTGTCCAAGATAATTATACTAAGAAAGTACATGTAACTTAAAAAAAGTTACAGTAGTACTTATCTGATCTGTAATCGAACCCGCACACTCATACTTGACAGGCTTAAAAATTGTCGTATGGTTAAGTAATCGCTTGAAACTGAATTTCGTTCTATAAAACTCCAGGTTATTCAATAAAATCATATATGACTTAATTGATTATTTTAGATTGATTGATTAACTTTATCTAATCCGCTATAAAGTATTTGATTCAACTTATTATTTCTTTCAGACCCGCAGACTTCGATCCCGAGGAGACGATAGCTTATCTAGTATCGACAAGCGGTACTACAGGACTACCCAAATATGTCGCTTTGTCTCATAGGAACATAGCGACCAGTGGACCTCTATCTTGGTACTGATTATGATAATTCATAACATTTATACAAAAGGTAGCTATATTCCAAAATGAGGTGCAGTTTTGGTCCAAGATCAAAATTTCCAGCTAGTTTTTGTATTTTGAATACATTTGTACATTCGCCTAAAGAATCACGCTTGGCAATTACTCTTGCAAGAGTAAGTCTCTCGGCGAATGATCTGATCTGCCTACTAAATGAGCAATCCTCTATATCATCATTTTGGAGGAGAGAATCCATGTCCTCACCGGATCTACAGTGGACGTATTGTGAGGCTTGGGGGTAGCACTGCCATGTTCTAGTGGCGGTGATCCACGGCGGTGATACCTCTCGTCCGAACTTGGTTAAAGCCATGGTACGGAGGCAAAGTGCATGGGAGGCATCCTGCAAATATGCAATGCTGACAAAGGACTAGCTGAAGCGAGTGAGGGATGTTCTGGATGTCGGGAGACTAATCAATCGCTCCCAATACGCGACCTAGTGCGAGCAATATATAATTCATGATCGGGGTCCACTAGGGCCGATGCCTACCAGGGCCGCAGAGCAAATACCGCGACAACTGGCTCACGGCCAGATGTGGGAATACGAGTGGGTTTTGGTTAGTAAAAAGTCTGACACGCCTTTCCGCTCCACCCAGAGCGGGAGAGGCCATTTTATGAATTACAATAAAAAAAACCTATGTGCCTGCTCACTAAAGAAACTAACGCAATAAATGTTTTTTAATTGTCAAAATGAAAGTCGTTCCTACTATTATTCTGTACAGCCTCCCAGGGAAGCGGAATACGGCTGCCAGCTCACACTTGGACTTGACTTTACAACCGTATGCCGATCTTCCTACATTAACTTTACTTGTTTTTTCCAGTGTTTATGCCAAACAATCACCTAATCATAAAATAGCACTCATCGTGGCTCCTCTGCATGCGATGTCAGCATTCCTCAATTATATCCTGTCGCCAGTTTTCAAGACTACGAGGCTACAATCCTCTCATCATCTCAGTATGGAACATATTTTAGATATGATCGAGAAATATAAGGTTAGTTTAAAAATTCATTGTAGAAACTCAAAATCGTGTCGTCATCAAACTCTTGATCGGCGAAGCATGTTTTATTTACCTCTAGGCAGCTTACTAGATGGGCTAATGAAGGCAACAGAAAGGCATTATTTCTTCAGCACAATCAGTTTATAATGGCACACGGGCCGCACCTCGGTGATTGGGCCTTAATCCATCACGCGGGTCCTTGCTGTACCCAATAATTCGAAGTCATATGGTATCTACTTAGATATCTCATGTCTCCGAATTTGTGGTCCAGTTTTTGCCTGCTGCCTCACGAGCTTTCCTTCACTCTTTTGTTGGCAGACACGGGCGATTTACATAATTATAAATTATTTTATCACCAGATAATATTTAATGTACACAAAGTGTTTCTCGGTGGTAGGCCATAACATCGGCTGCCGGCGGAAGTTACCACCCACCAGACAAAGTCTTGCCGCCAAGCGATTCATCGTGTTCCGGCATGATGTCTGGTGAAGCCGTACGGAGGATGGGTCTGAGCAGTTGTGTTGCGATGTGTGGCGGGTACGATGCGCCAAATGTTGTTGTGTCTGGAGTTTGGTCGTGGAGAGTCTCCAGATCAATCTCCCTCTAGCGCAGCATCGTTCGGTCTTGTTGGTCTTGGGTTTAACATTGCATCACCTCGCTCAACTGCCGTCATCCTTCCTATTCCAAAGTTTTTTAAGTGAATAGGCTTAATAAACTAGATTGCAACACTGCTTACCATCAGGCGGGATCGCAGTCAAGCACTAGTTTATAAATATTTAAAAAAAAAAGTAAAGCACTAGGTTGCAGCCACTCGGTCACCACTACCTTCTTGCAGAAACATAATCATGATCGAAGCATCTTTGCCACATAACCAAATTACTTCTATCTTCTAGCCAACCAATATGATAATCAATCCAGCCATGATGACTACGTTGGTAAATGCAGCTAAGAAACAAAACAGTGACTTTTCTAGCTTTCAAATATTATACATTGGAGGTAGCGCTGTGCCCATAACCCTTGTGGAGGAATTGAAGGTATGTAATTCTGTCTTCTGGTGTACCGACGCTGTAAGGTCGTTACAAAGAGCAAGCTACACTGTAAAGTCGTAACACAGAGTAAAATTGTGAAACCCACAGAAAGAATAAGGTCGTATTTTTTGAAACCAGTTAATATAATATTATGGGGCAGAAACTGTTACTGACTAATCTAACTACTAGGTAAATTAAAAAAAAAAAACGCCGTTAAAAGCGCCCTAAAAGCCAGCGTAAGCGGTTGGTTACAGGCGCTGTGACTTCATATTTATTTTATTTTATGTTTCCAGCGTATGGTACCGGAAACAATCGTGGCTAATTCGTATGGATTAAGTGAGATAGGTGCCTCAGCATTCTATTGTGGTAACTCCCTGCCAGGGTCTTGTGGCATACCATTTGCTCATTTGAAATACAAGGTAAGTATCTTTCCTAATCAAAGGTCTGGCCTGAACTGAAGCGAGCCTTGGGAAGTGTGACAATGGCAATCAAAGCCTAAGTCTCGGAGCAAAAATCACATCGCCTTTATTTCGCCTGCACGGCACACGATTCCCACACGGATCAACCTTTAAGTAGCTGTTTCAAGTTTGGCTATTTGTGTATGAGAATTTATTTATGTTTGTAAACGCACCCAAGATATAGGAGAAATTCCAAGTTGGTGGTTTTTAAAAAAAATAATCTAAAAAACATTGATAGCTGGTTCATTCAGTAATACGTACGACACAACAATCAGCTCACCGATAACAATCAATGAAGTCATATTCCATTTTCGATTAAAGCACGTGCAGATTGCAGTCTTGATAAGTGTAGGTAGTTTTGGTTTGTTTTCGGGGAAAACCTTGTGTGGGATTTTTGCAGTACTCTAATCATCCCGGTACTCATATGCACGCGGGGTGGTCATAGTTCCTCTTAAAAGACCAATTACGGACCCCCCAATGTCCAACGCCTGTAAGGCATATAACTGGGAACTATACTGTAAAGGGGGCTCCCCAAAGTCTTGCCGGGAGCTTGCTACCACGGTAGCACATGACTACTATGTCCCACTTTTCTGTGGGGTCAGTTGGTGGGCGTTTTCCAAAATATATCTTTCCAGCGTTCGTTCGTTCCAGACTTCGTTCGCGTGGAGTTAGTTTGCTCTGCTCCTATTGACCGCAGCGTGATGTTATATAGCCTAAAGCTCTCCTGGATTAATGGGCTATCCAACGCAAAAATAATTTTTGAAACCGGACTAGTAGTTCCTGTGACACGCGTTCAAACAAAGAAACTATTCAGCTTTATATATTAGTATAGATTTCTGAGTCCGCACAAGATAAGTCTGAGCTCTACGTCTGACTTCAAGATTATATCCCTGCCAGCCATCTTAATCACTTTTGGCATAATCATGCAAATATTGTATTTACAATAAAACTACGGAACACAGCAATTTTTTAAATTCTTTAGAAATCTCACCGTGATTAGTTCAGTGAAGTGAGTTTGGCATGAGTTGTCAATAGTGTCAAACCCTAGTTCTGAGATGAGGTCATGACGTAGAACCTCCCAGGCAGCATGTTCTGTCAGCGTATACCGCACCGTGTACTCCCGGTAGTCAAAGCAGTGGTGACACCGGGCGTCCGGCTCCCTGTTTATGCGACACCTAACCTAACTGTTACCTACCAAATAAATGCTAATGTTTTCAGCTGGTGAATATAGAAACTGGCGAGGAAATAAAGGAGCCCAACAAACCCGGTGAACTGTGGGTTAAAGCACCCGGTGGATTCAAGGTAATGAGATTTAGATTCTAAATTCTGCTAAACAGGTCAAAAAGTTCTAAAACGGCATCTTCAACGGTTCTATAACAAAAATATGCGTGGTGTAGCCACGCAAGCAAAATAAACCGCGCAGTATAAGCAAAAACTAGACGAAAACGTAGTACGACGAGTACGACGTAGTAGGAACCGAACCAGTCACAATAACGGTTTGGTCGGAAAAATCTTTCTTTTCAGCGGAAGAACTTTCAATCTTCCATCCTTAGTAAAACATCGGTTTGTTTATACATAATAATAATAATAATAAACGTTTATTTTTTTTCCACCATATAATTAAACATAATTTTGACACAAAATTAAGTATATATGATATAACGATGTAGTGGAAACTGGAGCCTGTACTAGGACAACCTTTGTTACAGGTCTCCAGGCCTCCTGACTACACGGTCGTGTCACAACTAATACAAACGTATACTAGTAATACTAATAGATGACAAAGAATAAGGGATGAAAAAAAATTGACAAAAAAAAAATGCAAAAATGAAAACACAAAATAAATAATTATGTAATTTAAAAGATTATATATCAAACGAGGGTATGTTCGTGTCGATGTTTGAGTGATGATGATAGAATGAAGTTTAACGGGAGCTGTATTGTGTCAACAATAAGCTTTCAGTTTTGTTGTAATTAAGCATTTGCAGCCAAGTATTAATTTTCTTTTTAAAAGACATTATAGGGAGTGAGAAAAAGTTCAGAATTTTGTTAAGACTATTGTATAGGTGAGGGCATTGGAAATAGGGAAATCTTCTTGTAAAAGAGTACTTGCAGCGGAAGGGTTGGCAAACCTTGTCTATGCGTCTTGTGGTGATTATTTCATAAGAGGTTCTTTGATGCTGATATAGTAGTAATAATTGTCTGACTGTAAAGACTTTACAGCTCCTATATAGCTCTTCAGTTGGGAAGAGGATGGACAGAAAGGTACTAATTTTCAGAACGGCTCTCTGAGCTCGTTCAAGCTTCAAAAGTACCGTTTTGGGTGCACCACCCCAAGTGCATATACAGTACGTTTTGGTAGTAGTACGTTTTGTACGGAATGGCTACGAATACCGAGTTCCTCTAACTTTATTATTAAGTCAGAAATCGAAACCGCATCGAATGTCTTTTTTAGGTCCAAAAAAATTGATAACACTTTCTTTTCCTTGTTAAGATTTTTCGTAACATGATCAATTACCTCAATTACAGCACTGATATTAGATTTATTGCGCCTAAAGCCGAATTGGTTGGGAGAGAAAAAAGCTTTTTATCTTCCATGTAAGTCACAAGTCTTTTGTTGATTAGCCGTTCTAGAATTTTAGAAATAGAAGGTAATACTGCAATAGGTCGATAATTATTAACAAGTTTTTTACTCCCACTTTTGTGAATTGGGTGTATGATGGCCTTCTTGAAGTATAAGGGGAAAGTGCCGGTATGAAAACAGATATTAAAAATATGTGTAAGTAATGGGACTAGTATCAATGAATAGCGCTTTAAAAACTTTTTTTTTTTTTTTTATAAGTTATAAACAAGCGCTTGACCGCAATCCCGCCTGATGGTAAGCAGTGATGCGATCATTGATGGTAAAGCGCGCTAGTTTATTAAGAACCTATTCACTCTAGCCTTGAAGACACTCAAATTGTAATGTGACGGAAACACCGTCGCTGGCAAATTGTTCCAGTCCCTCGATGTACGCGGTATAAAAGAGGAAGCGAAACGCTTCGTCCGGGTCGCAGTGGTATCAACAACGTAAGGGTGGAAACTCGCCGTACGACGGGTCGTCCGATGGTGGAACGGTGATGGGGGAATTAAATCATGCAATTCCCTTGCACACTCACCAGAATGCAACCTATAGAAGACCGAAAGGCTGGCTACTCTACGCCTGTGCTCCAGGCTTTGGAGACCGTTTCGAGTTAAGTCTGGGTCGCCAATCAGCCTCTTCGCACGCCTCTCCACTGAATCCAAAGTATCCAGGTGACATTTCGCAGCACCAGCCCAAATGTGGCTGCAGTACTCCACACACGAGCGGACCTGTGCTTTGTACAACATTAGAAGCTGCCCCGGTGTGAAGTACCGCCGGACCTTTGCGATAACGCCAAGTTTTCTAGCAGCCACCCTGGCCTTGGACTCAATGAACCGCCCAAAGTTAAGGTTCGAGGAAATCTCTACTCCCAAAAGCTGAAGGCGGTTGGTGCACTCCAAGGATACATTCTGAAAAGTAGGAGCCAAGGTGAACGGGCTCCTTTTGGCGGTGAAAAGACACGCCTGTGTTTTGGCGGCATTGAATGCTACAAGATTGGCTTTGCCCCATTCGGAGACTGCCTGTAGTGCAGCACTCGTACGCTCTACCATAGCCTCTCTTTCGGACCAGATTGCTTCCTTACTAGCCCGAGCTTCCGGCAGATATCTCTCCACAACTGTGCTGTCATCTGCATACCCATAGATACCGGGCATCAGCAGATCATTAATATGCAGCAGGAACAGAGTTGCAGAGAGAACAGACCCCTGAGGAACACCGGCATTGGTCGACATGGGCTCCGATGAGCATCCGTCGACAACAACTCGGAGGGACCGTTCAGTCAGGAAGTCTTTAACCCAGCCAGTCAGGCCAGCGGAAACGCCGTACGCTGGAAGCTTACTCAAAAGGCCAGCGTGCCATACCCGGTCGAAGGCCTTCGAGACATCAAGGGAGACGGCAATCGCTTCCCCATTTCTCTCGAGGGCCTCGCCCCACAAGTGAGTGGCATACACTAGTAGGTCCCCAGTTGACCGATTGCGCCGAAAACCGTACTGTCGGTCACTGAGGAGATCGTTACCTTCCAGGTAAGCCAAGAGGCGCGAATTCAATACACGCTCCATAATCTTGCAGAGTATGGAGGTTACCGAAATCGGCCGATAGTTGGTAGGATCGGCACGACTACCCTTTTTGGGCACGGGCTGCACGTTGGCAAGCTTCCAGGACTTGGGCACTATACCAGTCTCAAATGAGAGGCGATACAGGCGCGTCAATACAGGAGACAACTCGGGCGCACATGCCTTAAGAACAATCGCTGGTATACCATCTGGACCACTAGCCTTATTCACGTCCAGACGACACAGTGCTCTCAGGACCTCCTTGTTCCTAATGCGAACCTCCGGCATTGAAGCTCCGCAATGAGGTAAATTAGGTGGAGTAGCACTGCCAGTATCAAGACGCGAACTATGGGCAAAGAGAGATGCAAAGAGACCTGCTTTCTCTCTCGCCGTATGGGCCAGTGTTCCATCAGGCCTCACCAGCGGAGGCAGTGTGGGTCGACAGAAGTTCGCCTCGACCGATTTGGCAAGGGACCAAAAAGATCTGCTACCGGATGGCTGCGAAGATAGCTTGTTGCCAATATGGGTAATACGGTCGAAGCGAGCCCTCTTAAGCGCCTTTTTGTAGGACTTGGCAGCACGGTTAAAGGCTCTCTTCTTTGAGCTTAGATCCGGAGCTCTGCGGTCACGAGCGTCAACCCAGGTGAGAAATGCCGCGTGCTTAAGCTGTTCAGCTTGGACACAATCGGCATTGAACCATGGGCGAGCTGAGCCACCGACGGGCACGTCGCTGAAGGGGATAAAATACTCCATAGCTTGACGCACCACATCGGTTATAGCGTCCGCACAGCTCGACGGATTGTCAGAAGAGAAGCAGACCTGCTGCCAAGGATAAGACGCAAAGAAGTGGCGCATCTCATCCCAATCTGCTGACTTGTATCGCCACAATCTCCGTTCACCACGAGAGTCGTGATCTGGAGGGGAGAAGGATGACACAGACTTCACCAGACAGTGGTCTGAAGTTCCCAACGGTGAGGAAACTGTTACAACACATCTGTCCGGATCAGTGGTCAGCAGAAGGTCCAAACAGTTGGCTGTCTGGCCAACTACATCAGGCACCCTAGTCGCTTGCTCTACCAGCTGGGAAAGGCCCATAGAAAGCGCGAAGTTTCGCGCTTCTCTCCCAGCGTGGTCGGTCCTCTGGTATGGGAAGAGCCAGTCCTGGTGGCAGGCGTTGAAGTCCCCCAGAGCGACGAACTGAGCGTCAGGGTGCCGATGCAGCGCATTGTCAGCAGCCTCACTGAGGTGGTCGAATAACCGAGTTGTCTCCTGATCACCGCTGTGCGATCGGTAGACACAGGTGTAGACAATTTTGTCTACTTTGAACGACTGAGAACTTTGTTGAAATATTGTCCCAGCCTATAGCAGAATCTGACTTAAGTGACATTAGTACTTCCCCGACTTCCGCCTCGTCGGTGTCTAACATGACGAATGACTGTAAGGGTGAGGATATGGAAACAATGTCTGGTGAAATTTTATATCTACCAGGTGGACAAGAAAAATTATCAGCAAGTTCCTTCCCGATATTGGAAAAGAACTTATTTACTTTGTCCACCGAGAGCTGTGGTGAAGTAGAAGAAGCCAATAAATCAGTGTTGGGTATGTTTGGCTTGTCTGTATTAGTTACTCTGTTTATCACCTTCCAGATCTTTTTATTGTCTTTTGAAGCTTCAGTCAGTTCTTTCTTGTCAAAATATCTTTTTAGTTTCTTTATAATGTTTGAGCAGAAATTTCTATATCTTTTATAAGTAATACTTAAAACATACTTTATACATACATCTGAAAACCATAGAAATAGAGCAATATTTTTAATATGTCTAACACTAGGCCCATTTATATACGCGGTGCACGGACGCTGTCGATTATATGCATTTATCCTTTTTCCAGGGCTATTACAATAATCCAGAAGCGACGGCTGAGGCTCTATCCAAGGACGGCTTTTTTAAAACTGGTGACATGTTGTACAGGGATGAGAACTGGAACTTCTACTACGTGGATCGCATCAAAACGCTGCTCAAGTATAGGAATAATCAGGTGCGTTGACTACCTTTAGTTTTGTTTGCCCATTTTATTGTTTTTTGTTAGGTATATGTTGGTGATCACAATCCAGGACGTTATTGCAACTTTTCAAATTAATATTGCTATGATCCTGCCCTAGGTTTTCCTTAGAGGCGTAGACTGCTGTGTAATCACAGACACAAAACATATGTTACATTTGTATAGATATATAGGCCACATTCAAACTTTCTTAATTTTGAAGGCATCTGTGTCTGAACTAGATAAAGAAATATCAGTGTCTCAGACATCAGCGCTCTTCCTTAAGCTGATTTATTAAAATACTAGCCTAATTAGTTATATTAATAATAAAAGATATATCATTACATTAATATCTTTATGGGTCAGACGGGGTTTTCTTTACATATTTTATACTTATATTAATTAACCTTGGCAAATCAATCCGTGCACATTCTACGCGACCGTTGACTGTATATAGGATGATATTGTGTATCATGTGAAAAATTTCAACATTCCGTCTGATCTACGAAATATTCTACTGTAGCGCTCAGAATCCGAAATACAAAATAATGATGATGATGAAATAATGATTATATTATCAACCAAGATCGAGCCCTTTCTCCCATATATCACCTTTCCAGATATCGCCACTTGAACTAGAAACCGTGATCCGTCAGCATCCCGGTGTTCTGGATGTGGTAGTGACGAGTCTTCCTGACGCAGAGTGCGGTGACCTGCCTGTGGCTTGCGTCATACCACATCTAGGGGCTGAAGTTACCGCGGAGGAGATTAAGAAATTGGTTAAAGGTATAGTAGATCTGATTAGAATGCTATTGTCTATCATTCATCATCATTTCAGCCGAAAAATGTACACTGCTTTACATAGGCCTCCCTCAAGGATTTCTACGACGACCGGTGCTACGTTTCCCGCATATAGAGGTTTCCCGCGACCTTCACCAGGTCGTCGGTCCGCCTTTTCAGGGGCTTTACCCACGCTGCGTCTTCCAGTATATGGTCGCCACTCGAGAACCGGTCGGCCCCATCGGGCATCGGTCCTACGGGCAATGTGCCCACTGCCACTTAAGTGTTGCAATTCTTCGGGCTATGTCGGTTACTTTCATTCTTCTGTGGATCTCCTCATTTCTGATTTGATCACGCAGTGAAACCCCAAGCGTAGCCCTCTCCATTGCCTTTTGAGTAACCTTGAGCTTTCTTATAAGACCCGTTGTTAGCGACGAAGCGAAGACGATTATGTACAGAAAAAATAAAAAGTAACGTATTTGCAGACAACCTGACCGACACCAAGCAACTGAGAGGCGGTGTTTTCTTCTTCGAGGAATTTCCTACGACTTCAACAACTAAGGTGCACAGGCGTAAGCTGCAAGAGATCGTCATTGCCAAGACAAGAAAACAAGTCAAAATGTAGTTTGATGTAGTTTGATTGACCCTTAGAATTCCATCCAAAGGTTGTCTGTAAAAGACTGCTCTTAGCGATAAGACCGCCCATTGTGTCACCCTTTGTAAAATATTTTTATTTATGTTCTGTAATCTATATGGTGTACATAATAAAGAGTATTCTATTCTATTCTATTCTTTGATATTTAGTAAAATGTTTTTTTATTTACGTTGTTGAACGACGTGGCAACGCTGCCAACAGCCATTTTGGGCACTTTTACTATTGACAGCGATGCGGATGAATTTATTTTTATTTTTTATTCATTTAAATTTTGCACAAATAATTTATAATTATGAATTATTTATCAATTATATACATATATAAATATTAATTAGTATTTAACAATTTTGAGTCGGCGCCAATTGGGTGGTCGTTTTCGGAGGGAGAGAGTATTTTTTGATTAATGTTTAAAGATGGGGATTTCACGTCGTATTGTTAATTTGTTTTGATTATTTCCTTTAATTCAAAGTACGTATTTATTTTATTTACTGTTTATCGCCCATTTAAAAATACTTATGTAAACTTAAATTAGTTTGAGAACTTAGTGGCTGAGATTGAATAAAGTTTTATTATTTTATCTTTTCAGTTTTATCGTCTGTTAATTTATTTTTTATACTTTTTAAAATTAGACCAATCACAAATAAACTATTTGATTTGAATTATTTTTTTCTGTCTATCATTTTTTTTTTGTAAAATACAACGCAACATTAAAATCTGTGTCTGATAATAAATTACCTTATTTTCCCACGCTTAGGATAGGTTTTCTATTTCTAAATCTAAACGGATCTACCTATGTAATAAAAATATTAACATAACAAAGCTATTGACTGCTTCGCTGCGTGTCGCGGGTTCGATTCCCGCACGGAACAAATATTTGTATGAGTAATTGTTCTGGGTCTGGCTATTTGTGTTTGTGAGTTCATATGTTGGTAAACGCACCCACGATTAAAAAAAAAATGCCGAAGAAGATTTTAAACTCGATACTAGCAAATATGAAACATTCTTTTAATTTTTGAGGATGAGCTAAATTCACTGTAAGTATATCTTAATGACGATAATTTCAATGTCTACTGACAAAGCTTTTTGGGCATACTTGACGGAATTGTTTATAACATGGCAATTACAATTTGCTTTAATTAGATGATCGTTAGTATCTTTCAATTTTTGAAACACTTAATAGCGCATAAGTTCGAGTGCATTCAGTAGGTACCTACGGTAATTCACCGGAGACGAGTTTCTGGAAGTTTCGATGTCGACACTTCGTTGCCAATATTGATGAGACCTGTACCATTCGATAGGCTACCCTAGGTCTAGCAATGCGTTTTTATATTGTAGCCAGAGCCAGACGAGACCACTTGCAACCGCTCTACGAGAAGTTGGAATCGTCTGAGGGGCAAAAGCTCATTTACAAGTTGGCACGTTCTAGGGTCAAAGCGGCACAGGATATATCCAAGTGCCGCTGTGTAAAAGACCCTGTTGACAACCTACTATGCGAAGACCTCGCGGTGAAGGAGAGATGGCGCTCGTACTTCCACGAGCTGCTGAATAAGCAGCCCCAAGAGGTGCAGACACCGGAACTCACTCCAAATCTTGGATTAGTGCCCCCGATAACGCCTGAGGAAGTCCATACGGCTCTTTGTCGCATGGCGAATCGGAAAGCTCTTGGAACTGATAGAGTCCCTATTGAAGCCTGGAAGGCGATGGGTCCGCGAGGTGTGGGTATGTTAACTAGCTTTTTGAACCGCGTGCTCCTGACCGGCAAAATCCCGAGCCAATGGAGGCGGAGTATTATTACTCCAGTCTTCAAAGGCAAGAGCTCGGTACAGGAGTGTGGTAACTATCGCACTATAAAGGTCATTTCCCACACCATGAAGATCTTTGAGAGGATTATAGACTCCCGGATCCGGCAGGAGTGTGCTGTCTCGGAGTGTCAATGTGGGTTTCGTCCAGGGTACGGAACCATGGATCCTATCTTCGCACTAAGGATCGCTATGGAGAGATACAGATCGAAGAACACGTCTGTAGGGTGCTTCCCTAACATAAGTAATGTCAGTGTAAATGTAAAATGTCAAACTTAACTTAAATGCAGAAAATGTCAGTGAGTGCTCAACGGGATGAATCTAAATAAAAATGCAAGTTGTCCGACTCAATCCACGTCTAATTGAACACTAAATATAAAATATTACATGAAATGCTTAGAATAATGCAATGCGTCAGTGTCATGTAGGTCGCGCCCAAATTGCAGATACGTTAGCCTACTGGCTAACTTATTGTAATAAATATATTTTAACCCATGTACGTACACCGTACATATTGCCACAAAACAGAAAGAGAATAACTACATCAATAAAATCAATAAGAATGTAAAATATTAACATAAGAATGTACAAAATAATGTAAAAAAAATAAGAATACAGGGCTCTAATGTAAATATCACTGACCTACGACTACTATAAATAAATGTAACTAACGTCTCTAGGTAGAATGTCACCATAATAATAAATTAGCACACATCACTATGTTTTTCAGTGTCAAATTTCACGTCACTTGAGGTAGGGTTAGCACACGACACTTTATTAACGTTTGAGTTCCGTTTGTCGATCTTGCTGTTCCTGTCCTCGATGTCAGGATCTTCTTCTCCTCTGTTTCTGCTTCTTCGTGGACAAGTATCATGCGGTACATCTTCTCACAATCTGCAGTAAAGACGTATTTGTATAGCCGCCATCCTAATAATAATGTCAACAGATCAGTGTTGCCAGTAGGGTCTTGTCAGAAATTACCTGAAATATAAAAAAAAGTAACCTTTTTGTATAAAAAATAACCTTTTGTATTTTTTTTACTAAAAGGTACCTATTATAAGTTGATGTTTTTGTATTGAAGTTGAGAGTACATGAGCGGAGACAGGACATCAGCATCTGAAATTTTAAAATTAAATGTTTTTTCTGCATTTTCAAATAAAACTTTAGAAAATATTCTCTTGGAAAAAAAAAATCCGATTTGTGAAAAAATAAGAAAAAGAAATAAGTACCGGCCTTCACCATCATCATCACCATCCTTGCTGTATTTTATTCTAGCATGCATTAACGCTTTTGATGGATCAAATGTTGTGGCATTTTTTACTGCCGCTTTGGTAGCCATCAAAGCTGCAATTGTGTCCGTATTTAGTCTGTTTCTGTGATCCGATTTTATCAGTTTTAATTGGCTGAAAACTCGTTCCACACATGCATTAGAAAATGGCAAAACAAGCAAAACCATTATTATTTTCTTTAAATTTGGGAACATGGGTTCTCCTGTTCCATCTGTCATTTTCAGGATTTTATTCCAGTATTCTTCGACCGGCAAGTCAGGCGACATGTTTAATTCACTGAAGTCGAGAAAAGCGTGTTTCTTCCATTCTTTATGTAAATTTTCTTGGTCAGTAACGATATTTGGAAATCTATTTATTACGCTTGATAAGTCTCTTACTTCAAATTTTTGTGCTATGATTGGGTTTAGAACATTTTCTAATAAATCAAAAAGAGGATCTTCAAAACTAAAGCGTTTTCTTATTTGTGCTAAAGCTTCGATATAAAAAGATAAACATGTTTTTCGGAAATCGGCAATTTGTGTTGGAGGTATTTCTGTCGAAAATTCATCAATTGATGCCTGTGCTGCCACACCTAAATATATCTTCTCAAGTGGCAAATAGAATCTTGGATTGGCATAATCTATTTTGTAGGCATCAGTAGTCTTACAATGATTGAAATCCATATAATTACTAGCTATTGTTTTAATTAATTTGTGTACTTCTGGTTTTAATTGATGTAGCAATGGTTTCTCAGATTGAAATAGTCTATTAAAGTCATTGAACAGATTTAGCACGTAAGACATAAATTCGAGATAAATTTTTGTAAATGTATTATTTAAACTTATAATTATGTCTTCAGTTATTTTGCTTGGATCCTCGACTACTTCTAATTTGAAGTACTCACCGAGTACCTGATATTGTTCCAAGATTCTATTGACACATGCCTCTAATGATAACCACCTTGTTGTTGCCGGGCTTAATATCTTATGAATGTCGACTTTAAAAAAATCCTGTAACTCTTTCAATTTGTTTTGTCTCTTAGTGCTTCGGCTAAAATGAGCTCCAATACTCCTTAAAAAATCTTCTACAGATCTTGGCAGCTTAAGGCACGCTTTGGATGCCACAAGATGGATCATATGGCAGCTACACTTGATGCATGCAATGTGCGGTACTTTTAGTTTCAAGTGACTAAACACAGAGTTGTGTTCGCCTACCATGCTATTAGTTGTGTCCGATGCAAAGCCTACAAAATTTTCTAAAGGAATTTTCCGGTCTTGAAGCCAAATTAATAAACTATTACAAAGATCTTCAGCCTTTCCAGAATCGACTTCATATATGTCAAGAAACTGTATGCGAACACAGTCTACTTCGTCATAATATATAACTGTGAGTGCACATTGTTTTTTGACACTGATGTCAGTTGTCTCGTCCATTATAATACTGAATGGAGTTTTCTTGAACTTACCTACGTGTTCTTGGGTTAAAATGGGGCCAAGGACAGTTTTTATAGTATTTGTTGCTTTAGTCCTGCCCAAATTAATGGATTTTATTGTATTAGAATCGGTAAAAGTTTGTTTTAAAAATGGGATTAAATCATCCATCAAAGTAAATGACAAATTGTGCTGTGCAAGAAAAGCGCATATTTTAAGCTCTGCTCTTTTTTTTAATTCATCTTCTGGTTTGGGTTTCAGCATTTGTTGAATAGGTATTGTTTGGCTTTTTATTAAGCTAATATGCTGAACATGTTTCGTCGTGTTCATGTGCTTGACAAGTGCTGGTTTATGATTCAAAACAGTACAATTGCACACTTTGCAATAAGCGGTAATCATGCCACATTCTTGCTCTCTCTTAGAAACCCAATTTTTAAATCTAATGTCTGTTAGCCACTTTTCATTGAAGTCGCGGTGTTGTTTTTGTTTTTTTGGCAAAGGTTCCTCACGCATCGTACTGCTATTAACGCAATCATTTTTAATATCTCTCTCCTCTTGCCTTGAAGTCGAAGGCTCGGAAAAAATCAAGTATTTGTCCATTCGATTAGCTTAGACTGAATTTATATTTTTAGTAGATTAAGTTAGAATCATGCCAAGCATAAGCACCAACACCAAAGTCATGAAAAGAAATCAAACAAATAAAATGAATAAATCAACCACGTCATTAGTATGAAAGTAAGATACCTAATGCATTATGTGTGAATAATTCCTGTCAACGTATTCACATTTGCGATGAACCTAAAATTCGACTCGGAAGCGTTCTCCAACTTACTCTGACATATAAAGTAGTTAGTTAGAGAAACAAGAAGAACGTTACTGGTTCAAAAACACGTTTTTCGGAAATGCAAATACGGCTGCTGAACCCGATACACCTAAATAATAGACTTAAAACTTAAATCTGACTGATAGAAAGCCATACATTTTATTAAGTAGAATGGTCTAAAATGTCTAAATGGGTCGGTGGATCCACATAATATGGGAGAATTTTTGTAATAAATAATTACAAAAATTCTCCCATATTTTGTGGATAAAATTTTGAGGTAACGCTACTAAAACAATGTCATCATTTTTGGCGAGATTGTGCATTTTACATTCACTGTTTGGCTGATATCTCTTATTACCAAAGCGGCAAAGCCATAATATTGAAAAAAAATCATGAAGCGTCTTGGTTTGATTTGATCCACTGACCGCTATATACCAGGTCAGTGGTTAAATCTCAGTAACTTCTTATATATTACATACTAACTAACTTGTACCTACTTACTATTTTATTGTCTAACTAAAACCAAATTAAAAAAAGAAAAACAAAGTATTCATGGTGTGTAATAGGTACCAGTGGCGAAGAGTCCATACAAGCCGATTCCCACCGGGTTACCTTTCAAAAATCAGTTCCATATTCATACAAAAGTATTTACATTCTATTTCATTAACAAAGTATTATTAATTAAATGCCTGCGCGATTTACAATAGCAATAGTAATTCTTAGCAATACCCTAAGTATCACATTTCATTTTATAGTCGTAAAGGTAACTCGACGAATTACAGCTTATCTCGGCCAACGTTTTACTATGAGGCGAAAAGAGACAGAGCGTGTCACCATCTCTTTCTAATGCTCGCTAACTGTACGTAAAATTTAAAGAAAGATAGGCTATTCGCGACCGGGTTGCAGTTCTCTCCTCTCCTCTATTAGAAAGAGACAAAGAAATTATTGTTATTGAAGCACGGCACGGGAGAAAGAAAACACGACAAAATTAAAAAGAATTAGCGTTATAATGAAATCCTTCGCAAGTCATATTCTTTTTATTTTGGCACATTTTCGTGTTCCATTTCGTAAGGTTGAAAATAAATTATTGTTAGTATGTGACATGTTGCTATACCACTGGTGCGTAATAATTTCGTTTGTTATATTTTAATATTTGTGTTATTTAAACTGTGACTGATTCTGTAAGGTAATTTAATCGCAGATTTGGTTAAATACTGTGGATTTTGTTTGTTATTATGGCTTATATTATTCTACCGGCAATATTATTCAAGATATCCTGCAGTAGGTAAGTGTTTAAATGTTTATTTTTTTGGACCGGCTTCCCTTTGTCAAAATTTCACCCTTCGCCACTGATAGGTACCTATGTACCTACATATCGGTCAGATTCAAATTCATAGTTAATTATTAGTCCATAACCTTATTATAAAAAATACAAAGTGAAACACACAGTAGCATGCACTGTAATTTGTAATAGATACACTTCCAGGAAATGTCCAACAGGAAATTATGTTGTAATTAATAATCACAAAATACAAACACTAAACTTTCGGTAACAACAAATTTAAGTGGCGGCGGCAAACGAACAACGGATATCGGTATAGTTTAATATAAATTATTTAAGCGAACAACAACGAATTATACCGATCCAACTGATCGAGCGAGTGAGCAAGATACAAGTGGTGTAAGTGTGAAAGAGTACGTGTTGTTCCAATAGAGACAGCCAAGAGAGAAGAGACAGCTATGATTGGGTATGAGCACTTTGCCACGAGCGTTCCGTTTCACGTTGCTTTTATGTTATAAATTAAAAGTTAATTCTACAAATTTCGAAAAATCACCTAAAAGTAACCTTTTCATTAGTGTAACCTAAAAGTAACCAATGTAGTTCAAAAATCACCTAAAAGGTTACAAAGGTAACCTTCTGGCAAGACTGCAACAGATCTTGATGAAGCTTAGGGCCACACTCCATTAAGTCATTCAGGCTGTAACCTGTGTCAGTTTTCTGGGAGGCGTTAAAAACCACCCTCAATTTTGATGTCACTGAGTCCTATTTTAGGACTCCATGATGAGGTAAGTAGCATGCCGTGTTGCAGCCAGGCTTGCTCTCTTTCATATGTCCCATTTCCAGGCACTCTTGCATGAATTTAATGTAACTGTCTGATAATTTGTCATCCCTGCCTAATCTCCTTTCTAATTGCATAAACTGTGCTACAGCTTGTGGCTTTGACTTGCCCTGCAGCTGATTAAAATTAGGTTTCATTGACAAACGAACTGCATATCTGCCATCACCTAATCGCTTGGTTGTTGCAGTGTAGAATTCTTCACAATATCGTTCCTCTGGCGTCATAGAATCGCATGCATCTCCATTGATATCTTCCACTTCCCAGTATTTTGACAAGTCGTTAACTTCATTAACTACGACGTTGCAATTAAATATTTTGGTGACATTGCCTGACAATATCCACCCCAACCGTGTTTGTTGGGCCATGGGTTCATTAACCTCCCCTTTGGCTAAGCCATTCATGAGTATTTCGGAAAGTACGTGTGCATCTAGAAGTATGTCAATGGGCCTAGATAAGTTGTAATCTGGGTCGGCTAGTGTGATGTCTGTCACATGAGCCCAAGGTTTCTTTGCAAATGTAACATTACGCAGACTGTTTACTACCCGTGTCATGATTAATGACTCTGTTGTAAACTGGAAGTCGTTCTAAAAGGACCTGCAGGATAGATCGACCTTTCCTTTACTCCTGTTGGATAAAGTACCTATCAGTGGCGAAGAGTCCATACAAGCCGATTCCCACCGGGTTACCTTTCAAAAATCAGTTCCATATTCATACAAAAGTATTTACATTCTATTTCATTAACAAAGTATTATTAATTAAATGCCTGCGCGATTTACAATAGCAATAGTAATTCTTAGCAATACCCTAAGTATCACATTTCATTTTATAGTCGTAAAGGTAACTCGACGAATTACAGCTTATCTCGGCCAACGTTTTACTATGAGGCGAAAAGAGACAGAGCGTGTCACCATCTCTTTCTAATGCTCGTTAACTGTACGTAAAATTTAAAGAAAGATAGGCTATTCGCGACCGGGTTGCAGTTCTCTCCTCTCCTCTATTAGAAAGAGACAAAGAAATTATTGTTATTGAAGCACGGCACGGGAGAAAGAAAACACGACAAAATTAAAAAGAATTAGCGTTATAATGAAATCCTTCGCAAGTCATATTCTTTTTATTTTGGCATATTTTCGTGTTCCATTTCGTAAGGTTGAAAATAAATTATTGTTAGTATGTGACATGTTGCTATACCACTGGTGCGTGATAATTTCGTTTGTTATATTTTAATATTTGTGTTATTTAAACTGTGACTGATTCTGTAAGGTAATTTAATCGCAGATTTGGTTAAATACTGTGGATTTTGTTTGTTATTATGGCTTATATTATTCTACCGGCAATATTATTCAAGATATCCTGCAGTAGGTAAGTGTTTAAGGGTTTATTTTTTTGGACCGGCTTCCCTTTGTCAAAATTTCACCCTTCGCCACTGGTACCTATGCCGTTTATGTTTGCACTCAGCTGTTGACGCTTTATGCCCTATCTCTGAGCTGCATTCTCCGTTATCAACGTAATTTGTGAGCCCTGATCAACTAGAGCCCTTAGTGTAATGTAGTCACCTCCAGCTGTGGCTACTTGTAATAAAGCTGTTAGCAATAATTTTTCATCATCATTATTGGATGCGAAGTTATTTTGTAAATCATTATTCGACTTAGTTGAAGTCGATGACGACGGTTTAGGCGCTGTTTGTGTTGCTAAGAGCGTTTGCGCTCAATTCACCATAACGCTGTGCAAAAGCGTGTTGTGCTGTTCATTGCAATCTCTGCATCTTTTCTGTGATGCACAGTAACCCTTAGTATGCTCATACAAACAATTTTTGCATATTTTATTGTTTTCTATAAATGCCATTTTTTCCTTACTCAACATGTCAGCGAATTTAGAACATTCAGATAATGCATGATTCGTATTGCACAATGGACAACTAATCTTGCTGAATTATCCAGCGTTCGACGCATGGAAATTGCGAGAGTGGGTTGCTGAACTTTTATTGGGTTGTGACTTGAAATTTTTTCCGAATGTATGTGGCGTCTTAACATGTGGTTTTGAAGCAGGTTTATCACCGTTTTCTGACCTTTTCCTGTGCAATGGTTCTAATGCCATGAACTTGTTTTCGACGAAATCCATAAAATGATTGTAGGTTGGTATCTCGCGCGGATCTGACCTAGACTGCATGTATTCCGAATACGTTTCGGAGTCTAATTTTTCGCATAACACGTAAACCAGAATCGGATACCATGAGCTTGTATCAATGCCCAAGTTGTGTATCGCGTTTATGATTTCGTCGGTAGTGTCATATAACCGCTAGAGGTCGAACGCAGATTGTTTTTACAAATGAGGTTGACGCATAAATACCTGGAAATTTCTAGTAAATGACAGGAACTTATTATTATACCTATGGTTCAAAATTTCCCAACACGTATCGTAATTTTCGGGTGCTATGTGTAAATGCTGCACGAGCTTTTCCGCTTCACCGCGAAGTGTACCCTTTAGATGCTGCATTTTCTGGGTTTTTGCAATCGTTGGATTATTATGAATCGCTTCTACATAAAGATCCATAAAAGTAGGCCATAATGTATAATTGCCGTTAAAGATAGGTATGCCAATTTTTGGCAAAGTTTGCTGTTGATGTATAGAAGCGTTTAATTTCGAGTTCAGCGCCCGTTTCATATTTCTATATGCATTTTCGTGACGACAGAACTCGTCGTAATAGTCATGTGAATTCCCCTCTAATATGCCATCAATTTGTAAGTGTACCTTGTCAATCGCAGTCCACCGAAGCTCTACAGTCTTAAGCATATCCTCAATTTCCCATTTCTCCTTAATCTCGCTTAGGCTTCGATTTGCTAACCTAGTGAATGCACGGAAGTTAGCTTGTTGCAACTGCTGTAACTCGAGTAACTTATCCTCTGTTCTTACGGATAACTCGAACATGGTGTTGTCAAACTCAACGTTTAACTTACTATGGCCGGCGTTACTGGGTCCAGCAAGAGCCTTTACCTCGAACTCTGCAATCTCCTGGCGCGTTCCATGGTACCAGCTTCTAATGACCTCATAAATGTTACCGGTGAAATATTGATGATCTTTCTGCTCGACTGCACTCAGCTCCCGGTTCTTCTCTTCACATTCCGCCTAGAGTACATCTAACCTCTCAAGCCTTTTACGAATGTAATCGGTGGTCTTCCTGCTCGCTGAATCCTTCTTAAAATTAGAATGGGTTCTCTTCATTTCCTCGAGGATCTCCGCTTGACGCACGAAAAAAATTTTTTTTTTTCTTTCCGTAAGATAAAAAATGCACGATCTTACTTGAAATTCAGGAACTCTCCCTGTATGCAAATGCAATGCATTGTGACGCTCTGGAACCTGGACCGCTGTACCTCCTCGAATGCTCCTGCACGGCAACACACGTGGCACAGTATGACACGACACGACACAGATCCCGCGCGACGACTTATCGACCCACGTATCGGACTGTATGGTACTTGCAATAGTTACGAAGGACCAAAAAACTATGTAGGGTGCTTCCCTAACATAAGTAATGTCAGTGTAAATGTAAAATGTCAAACTTAACTTAAATGCAGAAAATGTCAGTTAGTGCTCAACGGGATGAATCTAAATAAAAATGCAAGTTGTCCGACTCAATCCACGTCTAATTAAAAAAAAAAAAAAAAAAGATTTTATTTTATCCAACATTGCGTACAAAATATAAATTAAGGCAACCCCAGTAAGTTGCAAAAGCACTTGTGTTGGGGCTGTCTCGTTTCTACCTTACAAACCAAAATAACAATGTTGAAACTATAACTACAAATATAGAAAATATGTTAAAAGTGCAAAAGGAATATGTGTAGAAGCGTGTTTGTATGTGTGTGACTGTCTGTCTGTATGTGTGTGTGAGTGTGTGGGGGTTTATATAAGGATGTCGGGACAGAAGAGGTATGTGTATGTATACAAATGTTTATCTAATTCTGACTAGTATATCTTCAATTTCGTCATAAGTTAGAGTTTTCAACCATGTGACAATAGTTTTTTTACACTCATGCGTGGCTAAGGGATATATGTGTAGTTTAAAATTAATTTTATTATATATGTAGGTAGACTGAGATTGATATTGACGTCCAGCAAATGCAGTTCTAACGCCAGAGCAGTGAGCTACAATGTCTTTACGTCTTCTATTTTGGGTATCCTTATCAAAAGGGATAGATTTGTGCAAAGTCAAGGTAGTGTATAAAATGTATAATTTTCGCACTGATAGTAAATTACTAATTCTATACAGATCAGTTGTTGAGAACCCATATGGCTTGAAATACATCACCTTGATTAGAGATCGCTGGGCTCTTTCGAGTTCGAGGAATTTCATTTTTGAAGTTCCACCCCACACCGGGATGCAGTAAGTTATTACTGATTGAGTCAAAGCACAGTATATCTTGTTGAGGAGCTGTGCAGACATAAGATGACGTAGGGTTTTGAATATCCATATAAACTTTCTAGTTCTTTTCATGAGTATCTCTATATGCGGATGCCATGACAATCTTTGGTCAACGATTACGCCCAGATATTTTGTGGAGCTTACTTGTTGCAAATATGGACAGTCACAATATGCAGGACAGCCCTTTTCCCCTACATGCATTTTTACTCCGAAACCGGTACTGGGTTGAGACCTTTTACTTGGACTAAAGCAAATATAATTGCTTTTCGCAGTATTGAGTGTTAGAAGGTTAGTTTTGAGCCACCTAGCAATATCTGTGAGACCGGATTCAGCAGCAGTTTTTACTTCATTCCAAGACCCTCCCGAATAAACAACAGCGGTATCATCTGCATAGGAGAAAATTCTACCACCGTTACTTTGCAAGTTGCAAAGGGTATTTATATAGATGAGAAAGAGCGTCGGGCCTAACACACTTCCTTGTGGAACTCCATAAAAGACGTTATCTTCATTGCTATGTAAATTATCAATTTTAACCTTTTGCTTTCTGTCTTTCAAATAGCTATCGAACAGAGAAAGAGCCGCACCTCTTATGCCTATATTTTCAAGCCTGCGCAGAAGAATGGGAACGGAAACGGTGTCAAAAGCTTTTTTTAGATCGAGAAATACTGTTAGACATTTGTGACCCTTATCTACCTTTTTTACAATTTCAGAAGTCAGAGTAGTAATAGCATCTTTTGTTGAAAGCCCCTGTCTAAATCCAAATTGTGAATCTGATAAGATGTTATATTTTTGTAAGTAGCTCGTTAATCTCTTGTTAATAACTTTTTCCAAGATTTTTGAAATAGGTGATAAAACAGATATGGGTCGATAATTATTAACATCGCCTACGTCCCCACTCTTATGCACAGGAGTAACCACGGAACGTTTGAAGTCTTTAGGAAAAGTTCCTGTTTTAAAACACAGATTAGCTAGCTGGCTAATGAGAGGCACCACGAAATCCCTAGCTAGTTTAAGGAATTTTGTCGGTATACCATCCCAACCAGGTGCGCTTTCGGAGTCAAGACTCATGAGAATGCCGCTCACTTCTTGCGGATCAGTATCAGATAAAAAGAAAGAGGACGACCAGGAATTAGACTGACAGCTAGTGATATCAGGTAAACCAGATCGTGTTATAATATTTTCAGCTAAGGATTGACCAATTGTTATGAAGAAAGAATTAACTCGGTTTAGGGACTCCAGAGGATGCGGTGTGATTCTTAGAAGGTGTGTGTTAGTTGTTTTGGGTGTCTTGAATTGGGTGATTTCATTTATCGTTGACCATAGATGCCTAGGGTTTTTGCTTGAATCAACAATCTGTTTTTTATAGTACTGTCGTTTTAGTTTTTTAATTAAATTCGAGCAGAAGTTGCGAAAGCGTTTATATGTTATTAACAAAATTAGATTAAAAGGATCGATTCTTGTCTGCCGTTGCATTTTATTCCTTAATCGAATACACTTTAATGCACCTGTAGTAATCCAGGGCTTTAGAGTTCTCTTACAGCTGGAAACAGACTTAATTTTCGAGTTTGACTGAAGGGACGCCCTAATCACTTCCACTAATTTAGTAGCGAAAACGTCTGGAAGTGTGTACGTGCTAAAAATAGTGGCATCCATATTGACAAGGCACTTGTAAGCATTCTCGAAATTGGTAGCAGTAACAGGTTTAGATTTTGTTTTTTGTACGCCAATAAGGCTGGTGGTTATGTTAAGGACAACCATAGCATGATCGGTAATAGTCGTATCTAGTACCGCTACAGATGCCGAGAATTTTGTCCTGTCAAGTTTCAACAGTACATGGTCAAGACAGTTTCGCCCCCTAGTGGGTAGGGTGTGGCCGGTGAGAATACCATGTACAGATAACATATTTAAGTAATTAAGTCTGTTTGCCCTTTGTTGAGATGTTTCGTTGGGATTTTCTATTAAATTAATGTTGATGTCGCCTGTGACAATAATGTTTCTCTGAGCACATGAGATCAGATGGCTGTCTAGGGACTTTATAAAATTTTGGGCACATGAATTAGATGGAGAGCGGTATATGCCTATGACTGTGAAATAGAGAAGATTAATTTGAAGGGCTGACGCCTGAATTAAGTTTATCTCTGCTACCTGAGGCACGTGATTATTTTTGATATATACTACTACTCCATCATTTTGATTCAGGTGGTTTGTCGTGTAGTATGACAAGTAGTTAGTCAATACTGGTATGTTTTTCTTACTCTCCAGTCTACATTCGGTAAGTATGAGCACATCCACATCGAAATTCAACTGAGTTAAATTAACTTGCAAATCATCAAAATTACGAAAAATACTCCTTATGTTTTGCGTCAATACTGTCAAGCTAGAATTTTCCAGCTGAAACCATGCGGATAAGCGCCCAATATCACACATTGCAGAGTTTGCAGTTTCAGCACAGTCCAATTCATGTAATGTGTTCAGATTACTATCCATTATGGCGATTACCCAAGTCTAATAGGCACATCTCATGGTTCGCGCTATTTACTTTTGTGTGTATCCAAACATGATGTGTATTTGCTAATAATATATTACATGTGAGTAGTAAAGCGAATACATATATAAGTAGGCAGAAGGTATTTAAGAATGAATTTCGAAAGAGTGTAGGTGTAGGTATTTGTGAAAATAGTGTGTAAGGTGTATTTAGTAAATTGTATTTCTGTCGTGTATGTGTGTTGTGATGTTTTACAGTATAATTCCCAGCTTCTAATTTGATGTAGAGTACAGGGTTGTTTACGCAGTATTTTATTACAATAATGTGACTTATAAAAAAGGATAGAACAAGCATGCTAAAAAGAAATGAATTAATAAGAGTAGAAAATATTAGTCATATACCTTGCAGTAGGCCATGCACCTGAGCCTCACTTCCAACCAGGATCCCCTTTGAGTTTTCGTCCTTCTTAACAAACACTCGACCGAAAGAAATCCAGCAGAATTTATACTGCTTCGATTTGGCCAGGTCTCGTGCCAGGAAGTATAAACGCGCGTTTTTGGGTGTGAGTTGTTCAGAAACAAAAATAGGATTATCCTCGTTAGTTGTGAAACCGAGGTGCCTGGCCTGAAGTTTGGACTTATTTTTAATATTGAAGGATTTAGCTTTCTTTAACAAATCTTGCTTTAAGATACCCGAATCCAGTTGTACCACGATAGTAGGTTTATTCCCTTCTTTTCTCGCCTGTTGTCGAAATATGTCCTTTATATCACGCGAGCTCATTTCCAGATTTATATTTTTGGCTAAACAAACAACCATGTTTATTAAATCCTCTCTAGATTCTTGTGTCTTCTTCGGGACATTTTTTATTTCAATATTATTCTTGCGACTGTTCCGTTGCAATTCCTCAATTCTGTCTTCTAATATACAAATATAGTCTTGGTTCTTTTTCGCCTGCATTTCTAACTGAGTTATTTTGACTTTGAATTCCTCATTTTTGGCCGACAAAAAATCCATAGAGTTTTCAATTTTTGTATTTGTTAGCTGGATGTCTTTTAAATTGTCCACAATATTTTTGAGCTCATTTTTCTGCGTGTCTATGAAAGAACAAAATAGCTGTTTTATTTCCTCCTTGAATTTAGTAAATTCAGAAGGTAAATCTTCTTCTCGTGGCCTTTTATTCCGTACAGAGATGTAGTTAGGAGGAGTGACATCCATTCCCGTAAAAGTAATGTTATTATCCGATGCAGATTTTTCCATTTTGTTTAGTTATTTAGCTTAACTTTGTTTTTCTTTTTTTCCTCAAGTGTAGTATGTTAAGGCAAGAGCGCACACTAAAAAAGGCCCACAGTAGGTGTCCGCGGTACAGCGACCAAGCAAGCGAGCTAGTTCGCGAGAAGAATGTCGTAAGCGCCGTGTAATACGGGGCGCTTGCGCGTTTTATCGCGCTGGTGGTTTAACTCGTTGGTGACGGTAGACGGGGATCCTTCTAGATTTAATTTCTTCTAGATTTTTAAACTGTGCACTAGAACACTACACTTTTTAGCAAGTCAACTGTGGTATGGTTGGACTATGCGTTTAGCACTTGGTTTGGCACTTTTACACACTTTTAACACGGTTTTTCGCAATTTTTTTTTGTGGAGCTACAACAAACAGCAGTTACACGTACGAATATCAAATTAATTGAACACTAAATATAAAATATTACATGAAATGCTTAGAATAATGCAATGCGTTAGTGTCAATGCACTGTCAAATGTGGGTCGCGCCCAAAGTGCAAATACGTTAGCCTACTGGCTAACTTATTGTAATAAATATATTTTAACCCATGTACGTACACCGTACAACGTCTCTGCATATGCTCTTTCTTGATATGCAGAAAGCCTTCGACTGTGTCACTCGGGGGGTGATCTGGTGGGCACTGAGGGCCAAAGGGGTACCAGAAGCCTATGTTGACGTAATTCGAGACATGTACCTCAATTCCGATTGCGTTGTTAGGACCGCTGTTGGTGACAAGACCCTTTCCTGTCACCGTCAGAGTCCACCAAGGTTAGTCGTCTTGTCGGATAGCATCAGGGATTCACATGAGCAACCTCGTGGGTTGCTTATGTATGCTGACGATATCGCACTGTCTCACTGGCAGCACTGGAAAGCGGACCCCGGGCTCCAACGCGAAAGCCGCGGATGCAACCGGGATAAACGCTGAGATGATGATGATTTACTTGAATTAAAAGCTTAGCGACGACCGAATTAACAGTATCAATGAATATGGAAGTGGATGTGTTGACGTCGTCAGTGCTATACATTTCAGAAAAGTCAGCATTTGCGAGATCAGCAATTTTGCCTGCGTAAATTAGACGAGTGACAATGCGGGGTGATTTCAGAGGTGTGTTGAAGTTAGTGATATTCAAAAGAGTAGAGTTGTGATCTGTGATGTGCGATTCCAGGATAAGACAGGTAGATGGTAAGTTGGACTTAAGGAGGATATGGTTCAAACGTCGATCCAATCTAGTAGGGATGAGGTGAGTAGGCAGAAGTCCGGGAGAGGCATTTAGTGATTCGAGCGTTCTGTCATTTCTGTTGGTCGGACTTAAATCTAAATTCATATCACCGATAAGGGCAATGTTGGAGTAGCGAGAGATACTATTATAAAGACTGTAGAGACTAGATAGAAAGGAGTTAAAGTTACACTTAGAATTGAGTGATGGTGAACGATATAGAGCGACAACTGCTAATTCATTATTACCTATCTCACCTACCAAGCAATTAAATCCTTCAAACCCTGGTTCTCGCATAGCACATTGCAAACCCAATCTGGTGTACATAATAATTCCGTCATTTTGATTGCAGTTAGAAATGGTAGAGTAAGATTCAAACCCGTCCAGGACAGGCAAACAGGTAGCCCTACTTTGCCAGCATTCAGTGAGAATCACAATATCATAAGTGATTTTTGTCTGCTTTATTAAAAGCTGGATTTATTTTATGTTTTCAGAATATGGCACCGAAAGCAATCCCAATAAATCTATGGGGTATCCTGTATTCTATGCGGGTAACTCCCCGGCAAGGTCATCTGGGAAACCATTCTGTCCCTCCGTAGTGCCTGCCTGCGACGTAGAGCCCCGGGTTTGATCCCCGGCCAGGTCATGATGGCAAACGATGTTTTCCTGATTGGCCTGGGTCTTGGATGTTTATCTATATATTTATCTATATAGTATCGATAAGTTAGTATCCCATAACACAAGTCTTAAACTTACTTTGGGGCTAGCTCAATCTGTGTGATTTGTCCGTATATATTTATTTACTTATTTATACTTATTATTTAATTTGCTCATTTGAAATATAAGGTTGGTATCTTTCTTAATATTATCTCTGAATCCTTGTGCGGGAAGCGTGACAACATCAAAACCTTATCACGTTTAATTTATAGCTCATTTCATTCAATAATACGCACGAAATCAGCAGACCGATAACCAATCTATCAAATCTCTGTTCCTCTTTCGAATTTTGATTACGCACTTGCATATTGAAGACTTGATGATTAAGATACACTTATCGAGTATGAAATCTGTACAGGTGCAATCATAAATAATTTATAATTGCACCTGTACCTACAGATTCAAGCAATCTGCACGGTAATTATTAACGTTCAGATTGCAGACTTGATAATTGTATTTTATCATGTCTGCAATCGGCACTTTTGTAGGGATGGTCCCGCAGTAATGGAAACACTCTTACTAGCACGTGACCACAGTGCCACCGTTTTCCTCGGAATCGCTTGATAAAGGTATAGGTACCTAACTAAAGAACATAATTTTTTGTTCATGCGAAACACGAAACACGTGTCCAGTATTTTTAAGTAAAGAATCAATGTACAAAATTTCAAAAATGATAAACCACAAAGTTATGAGCTTGTTATTCTACTTGGTTCTGCCAACAAAAATATGGAGAAAGCCAGCGGGAGTGCGAGCGCGGTATGTTGACCTCTGGCGTCAGCTGAGGCGCGCGCGCAAGTACTCTCTATCATAACCGCTCGGTAACCACCCTGCAACAATTTCTAAATGTGTTTGGGAATTAATATAACATGGTGCAAAAATGATTGGAATCGATTCAGTTGCTTATTCTGAACAAACTATATTCAGGTTTCAAATCAAATCAAATTGTTTATTGCAATCCATAATGTACAGTTACAGGTGGTAAATATAATGACATGGTTTCGCATAAACAAGAAATAACTTTGTATATTTAGTATATGTAAAATACAACAAACATTATTTTATTTAATTAGCTATGTACGGACGACAGCAGCCCCCTAATCGGCGAACAAATTTTGGCAAATTATTGCGACTAGCGAGACATTAGAGTGAGCATGACATACTCTGAACCAACAGAGCACATTCAAATCAATGAAAGCTAGTAAGCTACCATTTAATTTCATTGATTTGAATGTACTCTGGAGCTGTATGTACTTGCTGTTAAGACAGCAAGTACATACAGTTCCAGAGAAATCTGACCCCCCTACGATGTTTACGTGCGCGCCATCTCTGAGACATCAATAAAACTGCTTAGATATTCTAACTAGAAACAAAAATAGCGACCGTTAGGTAATATCCATCGCATCTTGGTATTTACTTCTTGCATTCTACCTATAGATATTTTTAAACTTCCAAACTTGTTCCTCAAACATCATATTTTTTTAGAAATTTCTAAAAACACACAATAGAATTTTAAAATGTAATAAAATTTATCAGCTTAAGAAAGATTCGAACCTGGTTCTTTATACTCACAAGTCAAACTGTTATCCCACTACGCCATTCAGTTGCTTAACAAAGTGAAATTCATCGTTATTTTTATAAATCATCCATTCCTAATATTATTTAATATAATATTCCTAATATTATTCTTATGGTCCTAATTAATATATTAGTCCAATTTACATGAATAAATATTTATTAACTGATAAAACCGATAATATAGTTTTGATTTAGTGTTTCCTGATCTCATGAAAAATAGTAAAATAATACCTTTGTATAAATCAGGTAGTACATCAGACCCCACAAATTATAGACCTATTTCTGTACTACCTACCTTTAGTAAAATTTTTGAGAAATTAATTTTAAACCAAATGCTAATTTTTTTTAATAAACATAAATTATTACATAGCAAACAGTTCGGTTTTACAAGGGGTCGTTCAACTACTGATGCCGGTGTTGAACTTCTAGGACATATCTATAATGCATGGGAGGATAAATGCGATGCCTTGGGCATCTTTTGTGATTTGTCTAAGGCATTCGATTGCGTTCTTCACGATACGTTAATCAGGAAACTCCGCCACTACGGGATCCGGAATTCTGCACTGGATCTTGTTACATCTTACTTAAGTGGTAGGATTCAAAGCGTTGACGTTAATGGAACAAGATCCTCCGGGTCTTTGGTAACAATGGGAGTCCCACAGGGGTCAATTCTTGGTCCTTTTTTGTTTCTTATTTACATCAATGACCTGCCGTACCTAATAAAGGATAACCACGATATAGTGTTGTTTGCAGATGACACTTCACTTTTATTTAAACTGAAACGTCAGCAGCAGGTTACTGATGATGTAAATAGCACGATCCCCAAAGTAGTCCATTGGTTTAATGTTAATAATTTACTCTTAAACGAGAAAAAAACCAAATGTATTAAGTTTCCTCTACCTCACGTTAGGCAGGTGGAAACTAAAGTGTTGATAAAGGGCGAAGAATTGAAATCTGAAGACAGCACAGTATTCTTGGGTATAACTCTGGATGCTAAGCTTCAATGGGGTCCACATATAGAAAAATTGTCAAAAAAACTAAGTTCTGCTGCATACGCAGTTAGAACAATTCGTAATTTGACTGATGTTGAGACGGCCCGTTTAGTGTACTTTGGCTATTTCCATAGCGTAATGTCGTACGGCATTCTGTTGTGGGGAAATGCCGCCGATATTCAAACAATATTTGTTTTGCAGAAACGAGCTGTTCGTGCAATTTATAAATTAAGTCCGAGACACTCTCTCAGAGAAAAATTTAAAGAGATTAATGTACTGACCGTGCCGTCTCAATATATTTATGAAAATCTTTTGTATGCTCATAAAAATATAAAATTGTTTAAAAAATACAGTGATGTCCATAATATAAATACTAGGAACAGGCACAAATTTATTGTACCTACAATACGTTCTGACAATTCAAAAGTGCCTGTAACTGGTTTATTTGAAATAAATGCTTTGATTTTGATTTTTTGATTTTGAACAAGGCTCAAGAAAATAGGTGGCACTTTCAGATGCCAATGTATACATTTTTACAATGGACTTCCAGAGGTGGTTCAAGATCTGAGCCTGAATAAATTCAAATCCTTCATTAAACGTAAGTTGTGTCAGAAAGCATTTTATAGTGTGAAGGATTATATTGAGGACAAAAAGGCTTGGGCTTGAGCAGCGTCCGATTATATACACTGATTGTTCTCTGATTTTTCCTCTTGTAGTTTTAACATGTAATTGTTTATGTTATTAATTCAAAGCCTGTATTACACACTATGTAGCCAAGCATATTGTACGTTACGGAATTGTATCGCTGATAGAGGTGTTCGGCACTTGTACAGCTGCACAGGAGCTAAACTTAGTATTCGGAAACACTGTTGGAGCTGCTGAACCTTGGACAAAACTATCTTAGCATTGTGTAGATTCAATTTCTTAGTATTGTATAATTGCATGGTAAACGTGTGAGCACAATGTACGAATGTGCTGTAAGGCATTTTTTTGTTGGGTTAGTCTTTTTTATTGACTTGATAGTGCTCTGGCTGTTGAGAGTATGTCATGCTCACACAAATGTCTCGCTGATGGTGGCGTGTGTGTTGGGTCATTAGGTTCCCTTCAATATGGTTGAGCTGAATGATGCTGATCCATTCGTCATGTTCGTGAACGGACGCCGTCGGAGGGGACTGGTCATCTCTTAGCTGCCACGGCGTATTTTAATTTCTGAATTGATTTTTGTGTGTTTTCCATAATGGACGCTCTCGGCGTACAATTTATTTCTGCATCGTTCTCACACGGTTGATTTCAACATGAATGATGTAATCAAATATTTGTAAAATTAGCTTGAAAATTTAAAAGAGTGTCCATGGAGTTTCTTGCCCGTTCTTCTCCATAGGTACCTACTCTTTGGAATGGACGACTAGCTTCATCTTATTGACTGACCGACCTTCTGACAATTCAAAAGTGCCTGTAACTGGTTTATTTGAAATAAATGCTTTGATTTTGATTTTGATTTTGATGATTTCTCAAGAAACTCCAAGCATAGCCCTCTCCCCCCTTTGAGTGACTTTGAGCCTTCTTATAAGGCCCACTGTTAGCGACTCATGTCTGTCTATTACATAAGTCATCACTGGCAACACACACTGGTCGAAGACTTTTGTCTTGAGACACTGCGGTATTTCGGATGAGAAGATTCTACGTAGCTACGTAGCGTTGCCCATAGGACCGATGCCCGATGGGGCCGACGAGTTCTCGAGTGGCTACCACGCACCGGAAGACGCAGCGTGGGTACGCCCCCGACAAAATAGACCGATGACCTGGTGAAGGTCGCAGGAAACCGCTGGATGCGGGGGGCGCAGGACCGGTTGTCGTGGAGAACTTTTGGGGAGGCCTATGTCCAGCAGTGGACGTCTTTCGGCTGAAATGATGATGATGATATCTCAAGAGAAATAACATGTTACCCACGTTTGAAACAAACAGAACAACAATTTAAATCTCTTGAGATTTTTCAAAATTTTACAAAAACAATTTAGTAACTATAAAAACTTAATTAGAAACTTAACTTGTGGGGTTAAACCTACACTAATAACGGAGTGGGTAACCTTCACTTTCTATTTTACATAAGTTTTACTCAATAAAATTATAAGCTTACCCTCACTCTTCTTCATTATCTAATTTTACCCGACTGCCAGGAGGGTTATATATATGTATAATCGACACACCGACATGAATTATAACTTCATTGATGTCGCAGAGATGGCGCGCTCGTAACATCGTCGTAATAATAACACTTATCAAAAGATATCTTTTCGTTTGTGAGATTTCTATCTTTTAGTTTGTGAGATTTCTCTGGAACCGGGTGTACGTAGTGCTCATAAAGTAATTGGCTACATATACAACGTAAATATAGTTTCCTCAATGGTAAGCATGCCCAATCATCATCATCGTCATCATCAGCCGCTACTCTTCCACTGCTGGACATAGGCCTTCTTCATGGCACGCTAACAAGCTCGATCCTGAGCAGTTCTCCGCCAGCCACTATCAGCCACCTTTTTGATGACGTCGCTCCATCTCGCCCAAGGGTATCCTACGCTACATTTGCCGAGACGCGGTCTCCATTCGAGGACTCGTTTACCCCATCGGTTGTCGGTCCTGCGGCATATGTGACCAGCCCATTGCCACTTCAGCTTGCTAATCCTCTCAGCTATGTCGGTGACTCTGGTCCTCTGTCGGATCACCTCATTTCTGATGCGGTCCTTCAGAGAGACGCCCAACATAGCCCGCTCCATAGCTCGCTGAGCGGCTTTAAATTTATGGACTAGTCTGACCGTTAGTGTCCACGTCTCGGCTCCGTAAGTCATGACGGGTAGGACGCACTGGTTGAAGATTTTAGTCTTCAAACATTGGGGTATGGGCGACGAAAATACCCGACGAAGTTTACCAAATGCTGCCCATCCCAGCTGGATCCTTCTATTTGCCTCCTTCTCGAAGTTGTTTTTCCCTAATTGCAACGTTTGCCCGAGGTATACATATTCTGAAACAACTTCGAGCGGCATTCCGTTTACGGCAACCGGTCCCGGAGTGACCAGTTCATTGAACATAATTTTGGTCTTATCTAAGTTCATCCGGAGACCGATGCGTTGGGAGGAATCAGCTAAGTTGGCCAGCAATTGTTCCAGCTCTTGCTGCGTTTCCGCCATGATGACGATATCGTCCGCAAATCGCAAGTGTGAGATGTACTCGCCATTGATGTTAATGCCCCGACCCTGCCACTCCAGCATCCATGCCCAATAATGTTTCCAAATGCGCCCCAGTGGAGTAGGACTAGCGTTGAGCCAAGGATTTTTGTCAGCTATCATCATCATCATCTCAGCCATATTAAGTCCATTATTGGACATAGACCTCCCCAAGGATTTCCAAAAGAACGGTTGGTCACGGCCTGCACGACCACCTAGTCGGTGGGTTGCCGGTACGTTTTTTTTTTTTATATATTATAAACTAGCGCTTGACCGCAATCCTGCCTGATGGTAAGCAGTGACGCAATCGATGATGGTAAAGCGCACTAGTTTATTAAGAGCCTATTCACTCTAGCCTTGAAGACACTCAAATTGTATTCCGACGGAAACACCGCCGCTGGAAAACTATTCCAGTCCCTCGATGTACGCGGTATAAAGGAGGAGGCGAAACGCTTCGTCCAGTGTCCTTCGTTCGGTGGAAACCAGCCGTACGACGGGTCGTCCGCTGGTGGCACGGAGATGGGGGAATTAAATCATGCAATTCCATCGTACACTCCCCGAAATGCATCCCATAGAACACCGAAAGGCTGGCTACTCTACGCCTGTGCTCTAGGCTTTGGAGACCGACTCGAGTTAGATCAGGGTCACCAATCAGCCTCCTTGCACGTCTCTCCACTGAATCCAAAGCCGCTATTCAAGAGTCTTTTTATCCCATCGGCCATTGGCTCTATGTGCTATGTGCCTCGCCCACTGCACTTCAAAGAGCTTATCCGCTAGGTTATATTGGCAACTTTCGTTCTTCTACGAATCTCCTCCATAGCTCTCCATAGCTTTTGTCAGCTATATACTTAATACCCTGAATTATAACATGCTTGGCTGCATAACATGCGTTTAATCAAGATTTAAATTTATATACATTTAGTTCAAAAATGTGGGCAGATATTTTATTGTAACATTTTAAACTGTTGTTGCCCCATGAAGTATGAGCCTACTTTATTAAGTCTGAACCCAGATTGAACTAATTGGTTCCTATTTCTAGTCCTGTAATTGTGTCTTTAACCTCTTTTATTGGAAATATAATACACATATTCCTGTTTCTTACGTAATGATGTTTTCATAGACGTATTGACAAGGTATATACCGTCATGATGTTAATAATACCTTTTAACGATTTCGCTACAGAATCGTGCCTGCGGTCGTACCTGAAGATATCATATTTTGCTATGATGGTTCTTTCCTACAGGCTAAAAATGGACTCGATATCTCGATATCTTCATAGTACACAGTAGACATGATACTATTAAAGTAACTGAAATAGACTAGCCTCACGTTATTTGCATTAGTAAATTTACGGATTGTTCTTACAGCATAAGCTGCTGAACTTAGCCGTCCTGCAAGAGATTTTAAATGAAACGAAAATAGTTTTTTGAGGAATTAATAATTTATCTTTGCTCAATACTATTTCACCATCCAATATTCCTTTTATTTGCACTTAGTAACACTCATCACCATCATCTTAGCGTTAATCCCAGTCCCAGATTAGAATTTTTCAAATACCTACGTATATTAGAAGCTATGGATTCTGACAGCTTCCGTGGCGTAGTAGTAGTGAACGCGGCCGCTGCGCAAGGAGGCGCGAGTTCGATCCCTGCGCAGTGCAAATATTTGTATGCATGAATATGAATATTTGCACTGGTCTGGTCATGCCTCGGAAAGCACGTTAAGCCCTTGGTTGCCATATGAACATTTAATGGCAGTCGTGACGGGTTGTTAGAGCCCCCAAAAGTCCAACAATTGGTCTAAATGCAATGCTTCGATATCGCCTTCAGATTGTGGAGGTCAGATGGCAGTCGCTTTACAGAAAATATCGAAGTTTAGCCAGTTACAACAAACAGTTAGACTGGTAAAAGCGGACCCCAGACTCCAAAGATGAGAAAAGCTTCGGATGCGACTGGGATTAACGCTGAAATGATGATGATGAGTTGATAGAATGTAGGATACAAATAAAATCGTAAAGAATTCAAGTGGAGCCATACACTCTGTCCAAGATAGGACATGCAAAATTTAAATGAAACAATACGAAAATAACAATGTAATTAATTTAAATAAAACATACCTAAACCACCTACGATTTGCGGATGACCTAGTTCTTATATCAGAACCTGGGAAAGATCTCCAATCCATGATAGATTCCTTGAACATAGGCAGCAAAAAAGGGGGCTTAGAGATGAATCTATCTAAAACTATGGTGATGACAAACAGTGTCAGGAGAACAGTATCGGTTGGCAGCGCGCCTCTGTCATATACAGACCAGTACTTGTACTTAGGTAAGCAAATCAGCTTCACTCGCGAAAATAACGAACGAGAAGTCGAAAGAAGGACACAACTAACATGGAACAAATACTGGAGCCTAAAAGAAATATTCAAGGGCAGCTTACCAACCAACATAAAAACGAAGGTCATGAACTCTTGCCTCTTGCCCTGCTTAACATACGACTGCCAAACGTGGATATTCAACAATAAGGTTAAAAATAAGATAGTAACATGTCAACGTGGAATGGAGCGCAGCATGTTAAATATCAAAAAAAAAATCAAAGAATACGTCACACAAAAATAAGAGAAACAACATATGCCAAGGATGGACTACAACAAGCGTTGACTCTAAAATGGAAATGGGCCGGACATGTAGCACTCTTGAAAGACCAGAGATGGACCAAAATAGTTACAGCTTGGAAAGGCCCACTTGGCAAGAGGAGAAGAGGAAGACCCTGTGCAAGATGGGAAGATGACGTTATTAAAGTCGCCGGTGAAAATTGGTTTCAAAGAGCCAAGTTTATAGAAGACTGGTCATCCTTGGAGGAGGCCTTCACCTGCAGAGGGGTTCTGGTAGAAGAATTATAATTATTAAAAAAAAATAGATCATAATTACCTCTTAATATTTTGTTTATTAAGTTACTTTTTTATTTTTATTTGTTGGTTTAATTATGTTAATAGTAACTTAACTTCTGTTTAGAAATAAAAGGCTTTTTTATTTTTTATTTTATTTAAATAAAACATAGAACAAACCAAGAAAGACATAGAATACGATGACATAATAAAATTAAGAACATTTAAAAAATAAAAGTGTCTAAAATGATGGTAACGTTTCCACGTTGTACAGCAATATAATTTTAATAATACCATTCTACATTTGGACTTTTTCTCTTGCCATAGCAATGACGATCTCCTTCAGCTTTCGTCTATGCAACTTAGTTGACGAAGTCAGCGGTAATTCCTTCAAGAAGAAAACACCGCCTCTCAGTTGCTTATTGTCGCTTAATTTTCCTGAAAATACAACATAATTTTTAATTTCTTCCGAAACACACTATTAAAGAATCTCAATAATTAGGATTTTGTTAATCCATTGTTTTATAATTATCATCATCGTCTTCATCTCAGCGTTAATCCCAGTCGCATCCAAAGCTTTTTTCAGCTTTGGAGTCTGAGGTCCGCTTTACTAGTCTAACTGCTGATTTTGGTTAAACTTCGATATTTTCCGTGAAGCGACTCCCGTGTGACCTCCGCAACCCGAAGGCGATATCGAACCATTGAAGCTATACCAATTTTTGGACTTTTGAGGGCTCCAATAACCCGTAACGACTGCCACTAGATGTTCGTATGGCAACCGGGACCAACGGCTTAATGGACTTTCCGAGGCACGACCAGACCAGTGCAAATATTCATATTCCTGCAAACAAAAATTTGCACTGCGCGGGGATCGAAACCGCGCCTCCTTGCGCAGCGACCGCTACGCCACGGAGGCTGTCAGAATCCATTACTTCATAATATACATAGGTATTCGAAAAATTCTGATCAATAACATAAATAACCCAATTGACGTTGTTGAACTATAAAACCATTGAGACCACTAGATAACTAACTGACCGCCATGGGATCTGGAGGTCAAAGTCCTCACCTACATATAGAAATGGCGAGAGCAGGCAAAACGCAGGGGCATAACGATCACTGCCGCGAGAAATCGTAGTATCGCAGACAGAGCTTCGGCGAGAGATGGCAACACGGAAAGTGCAGTTATCGGATTCCAGTGTCACCCATGACTATAGCGGCGATAACTAACCCCCTTTTTAAGGGGTGGCTAGAGAGTCACCACAGCGCCCTCACCTTCCGCCTGTCGAAGGTCGTCCTCTCCGGACACGGCTGTTTGGGGAGGTATCTTTTACCGGATAAGGCAAGAAGAAACGTCAGGTTGTCACTACTGTGAGGATTGCCCTGAGGACATGGTGTACAGAGCAGTGGATCTGCCCAGTTTGGATGGAGCACCACCGTGTCCTCGTGGTGGCGATTTCTTTTATTGACCCTAGTCGTGGCCATAGTCAAGTCATAGTAGCAAGAATTATCCCTAAACACGTTAGTACTAATAGTTATTCTGTGCCTTAACGTTAGGTACCTTTAATCAAGTTCTTAATCTCCTCCGCGGTGACTTCAGCCCCTGGAACGGGTATGACACAAGCCACAGGCAGATCTCCACACAGTATATCAGGGAGGCTCGTCACTGCCACATCCAGGACACCGGGATGCTGACGGATCACGGTTTCTAGTTCTACTGGCGACATCTGGAAAGGTAACATATGGATGAAAGGCCGTGATTTTGGTGGATCATCATCATTATTATTTTGTGTTGCAGAATATGAACGTTCATTTCGTAGGTCGTTAGGCATAGTAGTTGATAGGATATTATCAAGGACAGGAACAAAAAATTCTTCTATAGGTACTCAACGTACCTGATATCCCATATACTTCATCATTATTTTCATGCGTTCTGTGAAGTAGAAGTTCCAATTCTCATCCCTGTACATCAAGTCACCGGACTTAAAAAAACCGTCCTTGGATAAAGTCTCTGCCGTTGCTTCTGGATTATTCAAATATCCCTGGAAAAAAGGGTATGCATAGTCAACAGCGTCTGCTTGCACCACGTATAATATCTTAGAAATATTTACAGGGGTTTTATACATATATTTTTTACTAAGAATGAAGGATTGAAATTTCGTTCGCTGAAAAGTTAGGATCTTTCGACCGAATCGTTCTTATGTCTGGTCAGCTACTTACGTGCCCATGCCATAGTTTTCGTCTGGTTTTCGCTTATAGCTACAAATTTTACGTAATGCGAGCAAGTTATTGCTTGCGTGATAACATGGGTTGCCGGCAGAAGTTACCACCCACCAGACAAAGTCGTGCTGCCAAGCAATTCGTCGTGTTCTATGTGTCGTGTATAATGTCTGGTGAAGCCGTACGGAGGACGTGTCTGACCAGTTGTGTTGAGATATATGCCGGGTATGATGCGCCAAATGTTGTTGTGTTGGGAGTTTGGTCTTGGAGGATTTCCAGATCAATCTCCCTGTGGCACAGCATCGTTGGTCGTGTTGTTAAGTGCAACATTGCATCATCTCGCTCAACTGCCGTCTTCCTTCCTAGTCACTAAGTTTTTTTAGTGAATAGGCTAAATAAACTAGCGCGCTTTATCATCAACGATTGCATCACTGCTTACCATCAGACGGGATTGCGGTCAAGCACTAGTTTATAATTATTAAACAAAATTTGTGTTAAGATAATATCAGCTAGTGTTTGCGTAGTTTATATACATGCCGCTTTAAAACTATTTGAACAAGTTTGGCAGAATCTAGATCTCACACTCACCTTAAATCCACCGGGCACTTTAACCCACAGCTCACCGGGTTTATTGGGCTCTTTTATTTCTTCCCCAGTTTCTATGTTCACTAGCTAAAAACGTAAGTATTGATTAGGTAGTTAGGTTATTGGGATTTTAAGAGGAACCGGGACTGCCCCTATACAAAAGGTACACTTTACAAGTCTACCACCTATACGTGCAAAATCGTAAATTTGAAAGAGGATCGATTGATTGCTGTTCGAATTACTGATAACTGTCGTAAGTATTATTGAATGAAACTAGCTATAAAATAAACGTGATGAGGTTATAGCCCTGAGGCTTACGCTTCGGTCGATGTTATCACGCTTTCCGCAGAAGGTTTGTTTTAATTTGCAGGCCAGAGGTTTGATTAGGAACGATACCAACCTTAAATTCGAAATTAGCTATTGGTTTCCCACATGACCCTGCTGGGGAGTTACCAGAATAGAATACAATGGTACCTATTTCAGTAAATCCATATGTGGCAGCCACGATTGCTTTCGGTGCCATACTCTGTAAACATAAAATGAATACAATTAGCCGAGCCCGATTAGCCGAATGAGAAAACTTCTTTTGCGACATTGTGCACTTTTTGACATGAGTAAAAAATGTTAAAAGCTCGCGTTAGAACACAGAACAGACAGAAATTTCCAAAGATGGATAGAGAGTAGACCGTCGACGCGGTGTAGGAGAAAAAGTAATAACACTATCTCTTTCTAACACGCGTTGAAATTGTTTGCTAGCTAATGCTGTTTCGTTTAAGCATGTCTTTTCCGCAAGTGCTGTGTGTCCTGATATACGCATCGTTTTAAAATTGTCATATTTGTGATAGCGCTATAAACGAATATTGTATATTACCAGTTATATGATAATACTTTTTAACTCATAAATAAAGTCATAGGTGTGAAATTATTCCCAACCATTTTAAAATGTTCAAAAACCTACAACGATAATGTTCTAGTTATCACTTCTGTTGGCACCCCGGAGTTACAACCCATTGTTAATTTTTTAATCGTCCTAGAAGTTACATTAGTCAACTACACATTTCGTTTCTGCCCCATTCGGTGGTATTTTATTCATATAAACTCTGGTTCGACGATGCGTCACTTTGTGCTACGACTCTACAGCATAGCCTGGATTATGCCACAGCATTTTTATATCTCTAGACATAAATACCTTCAATGTCTCCAGAAGTTTTGTGGGCACAGC
This sequence comes from Sesamia nonagrioides, assembly GCA_017933935.1. Lineage (NCBI taxonomy): Eukaryota > Metazoa > Arthropoda > Insecta > Lepidoptera > Noctuidae > Sesamia > Sesamia nonagrioides. Next base: position 347,797 of record JADWQK010000998.1, on the reverse strand, counting down.
GCTACCTCCAAAGTATAATACTTCAAAGCAAGAGAAATCACAGTTTTCGTTCTTCGCCATCTTTACCAATGTGGTCATCATGGTTGGACTGCTTATCATAAGGGATGGCTGGTAAAAAAGTAATTTAATTGATTATATCCTACAAGAAGTAGTAATGGTTATTGATAACGGCAGTGACTTACGAATTGTAGGTTCGAACCCAAACAGCAGAGTATTTGCGTAATACACTATCAGTAGCAATGGGTTTAATTTTAACAGTTGAACATCATTCATTGTGAGTTCTTTACGTTTTTGTGCTAACACATTTCTTGATATATGGCGCAATGGGTTAGAAATAGGCTTCAGAATTATTCATGTTTTTAGTACTGTATCATCATCATCATCCTTTTATCGTCCCACTGCTGGGTACAGGTCTCCTCTCATACAGAGATGGATTGAGCGTAATCGCCACGCTTGCTCAATGCGGGTTGGCGATTTCAGACTACTGTAGTACTGTATCTGTACCCTAATTGTGGTTACGCAATCAGGGTACTGGTTCTTTATTTGTATAAATTACCTGGTGATAAAATAAATTATAGCAATGTAAAGGTCCTATGTCTACTCCCAAAACGGTGAAGGAAAGCTCGTAAGTAAAAAAAAAAGTCTTGAATCAAAAATCGAAGACGGTTTATCTAACACGCAGCACCAGTCGGTTCTGGGCCCGCGTGGAGCATTAAGGCTCACTCCTTTTTACTAAGAGAAGGCCTGTGTCCTAACAGTGCACTGAGTGCAGTGCGTTGAGTACATATAGCGGTAACATTATAAGCTAATTATGCTAAAGAATGAAAACCTTTCTTTCTTTAGCTTTTGCTTTCATTAGCACAGATTGTAAGCTGCCTCGAGATGAAAATAACATGCTTCGCCTAAATGTGTTTTGAATTTTTATAATAACGTCGTAAACTAACCTTACATTTCCCGATCAATTCCAAAATATGTTCCATATTTATTATGGCATTAGAAGATTGTATCCTCGTAAACTTGTAAAATGCTGACAGGGCATAGCAGATGATTGTTGTTACCCATTGCAGAGGAGCCGCAAGAAGTACCGACCGGGTAATAGGTACTTTATTGGCAAAAGCCCTGAAAAGAACAAGTACCTAATATAAATGTGCGAGAACTGCCTACGATTGTAGACTCCAAGTGTGAACTGGCAGCCTTGTTCCACCCATAGCTGGGTATTGGCTTCCTCTCTTTTGTGCCATATGTTCGTGTGAGGTGATTGCGTAACACGCTAACAGAATGTCTTTCATTTTCATAGTTCAACAACATTCGTTGTGTTAATTACATTATCAGTAGGAAAATTTTTGAAACATGAACAATTGTTTAACCTCCTTCAAAATAATATTATAATTATGTAGTGGGCCACTCGTTTGGCATTTCGCCGAGAAACTTACGCTGGCAAGAGTATATGATAAGCGTGATTCTCTCGACGAATGTTGAAATACAAAAACTGGCTGTAAAATTTGAACTCGGACTAAAGTTGAAAACTTTATGTTAAGGCCATCTAATGTCTTATCTGTTTCTAAATATTAATTATCATAATCAGTACCAAGTATAAGGTCCAATGGCCACTATGTTCTTATGAGTCAAAGCGGCAATTTTAGGCGGTCCCGTAGTACCGCTTGTCGTTAGTAGAAAAGCTGTCGTCTCCTCAGGTTCGAATTCTGCGGGTCTGAAAAAAATAACAAGCCCAGTCAGCTCAAAATTCTATACCTAGTTGATTAGATAAAATTAATCAATCAAGTCTTAATTGGCTTTATATCCAGTTTTACAGAAGAAAATTCGATCTTCGAACTATCACAACGATTACCAAACCATGTTACAAGTAGTATCCATGAAGATTCAAGTGTCCATGTGAGAAATACTGGCGCTGCAGAAAGCATAGTGAGTAGTTTCCTGTTTCTGTAACCCTAACGACGGGTAACTTGACCCTGCTCCCGACGTCGGTAGATCATTATTTTTAACCGACTTCAAAAAGGAGGAGGTTACTCAATTCGACCGTATATATGCTTTTTTTTTTATGTTTGTTCGCGCATAACTTCGTTGTTTATGAACCGATTTTGATAATTCTTTTTCTGTTGGAAAGAGGACGTTCCCAAGGTGGTCCCATTATAAGAATATCAGGGTTTGATGGTGGAAGACCAGAGAAAACAAGGGGAACTTTCAAAAGTTGCAGGGGCGACTAGTGCATTTCTTAGCATTTTCATTAAGTATTATAAAGCACTACAATTTAATAAAGGTCTGGAGTAGATCTGATGATGGAGCCGGGAGACAGTCGAAGGAACTCCTCAACAATTCACAGCAGCTACCTTGTGTTTGGGCTCGATTAATTTGTATTGATAAGAACTTTACACCTAGATGGGTTGTGACTGTCATAAAAGCTCTGATGATGAAGACAAAGGCCAGTTCCGGGAACTCCTCAACGGTTTACAGTAGCTATTTTGTGGTTGGACTTCATTCATTTACATATATTGATGAGACCTTTGCACCCATTGGGTTAAAATAATGGTCTGCAGTAAATTTGATGATGAAGACCATAGGCAGTTGAGGGAATACTAACGGGTAAAAAATTAAAGTAAACAAAATTACGTCGTTTCCCAACTATATTTGCGTCAGCTTCCAGTCTGAACGGATGCAACTGAATACATAGTACCTACTTTTAACAACTAAAAAGTGTAAAATAAAAACTTTTTTACAAAAAAACAACCGACTTCCAAAAACCACTACAAAGTGAAAAATAACTAATTTCGGAAGTCGGTGTCAAAAAACGAATATACAAAACCAAAGACACCGACTTCCGAAATTAGTTATTTTTCACTTTGTAGTGGTTTTTGGAAGTCGGTTGTTTTTTGTAAAAAAGTTTTTTTTTAAATGTTTTTTAATATTTATATTTGCATTTATTGCATTAAAATATATAAAAATATAATTAAATATGTAAATAGACCAATAAACGGCCTTATAGTAACGAGATGTGGTCGTGGTTGACAAGGGCCTCACTGCGCTCGCCTTGGCTAAAGAGACCGATTTTAATAAAATTCCTTATAATACCGGGTGATAGCACCCAGTATTGACGGAACTACATATTCCTTTTACCTTCGGCAAGAAAATTATACATATTAAAGTTATAAAGTTACATTTTTAATTCTGGTAATATTCCAACACAATGGCGTGATTATAAGTAATAATAGTTAAGAAATTAAAATTTTGTTATGTAGTAATAATAGTGTGTTGTAGTGCGTATAATAAGTTAGTTAAGGTAACTAAGTAATAAATAAATATTGTAGTTGATAATTATTTCCCCAAACGATAAAAAAGTAGAAAGTTCGACAATAAAATGGGAGTCCCACCCATTAGACTAAAAGACGATGAATGACAGAAAGATAAGTAGGTATGTGGAATAAAAGTGCGAGGAGAATGATAGCGAGAATTGGTATGAAAGGGTAGGTATAGTTGTAAAAAAGGCTCCAATAACTGGAGGTAGCTAGAATTAAAAAAAAAACACTATGGCGTGACATATCTGTGACACCAATAGGTACAAAAACCTGCACTTAACAGAAAAATAAAAGATAAATGAAAAGATCTGTCGTATAAAGCAATTCTACAGAAATTCTTGTAAGGTGAAGGCCTGTGTTATTTTAACGAAGAAGTTATTGAAAAGAATACCGTTGTTACTTAGTAGTATTGCATTAGTATTAAAAACACCTATGTCACCTTCAACAAGCTGAAGTGGCAATAAGCTGGTCACAAATGCCGCAGGACCGACAACCGTTGGGGTAAACGAGTCCTCGAGTGGAGACTGCGTCTCGGCAAACGTAGCGTAGGACGTCCTTGGGCGAGATGGAGTGACGGCATCAAAAAGGTAGCTGGTAGTGGCTGGCGGAGAACTGCTCAGGATTGAGCTTGTCGGCGTGCCATGGAAGAGCCATATGTCCAGCAGTGGACGAGTAGAAGCTGATTATGGTGATGATGTCCCTCATTAGTCCTTTCCAATCTGGGTTCAGGCCCGGGCACAGCACTGTTTCTGCTTTACTTAAAGTGACCGACGATATAAGGCGGGGAATGGAAGACACTAAAGTCTCCGTTCTGGTTTTAATAGATTTTTCGATTCCGTCAATCATGAAGTCCTTTTATCCATCCTTTCCCATGTTATGGTCTCTTCCGAGGTTCTGGATTGGTTCTCCTCGTATCTTCGGGGGTATCAGCAAGCAGTTCTTGCGAGGGATTCGTCTTCTAACTGGTGTGAGTTTGTTTCTGGCGTCCCTCAAGGCGGTATATTATCCCCACTTTTGTTCTCAATCTTTATTGATCTCATTACTACTGAACTTCAGTGTGCGTATCATCTTTACGCTGATGACCTGCAGCTCTACACTCAGGCAAGTGTTGACAACTTATCGGATGCGATTGAGGAGCTGAACCGGAATTTGGAAGTGGTGAGGGATTGGTCTAATCATTTCGGGGTAGCGGTTAACCCTACAAAATGCCAGGCCATTATTATAGGGAGTACTTTTAGTCAGCGTAGGCTGAGTGGCTTAGTGGTGCCACCGGTTATCTATGATGACAAAGTCATTCCATTCAGCTCCGACGTCAAGGATCTGGGTCTGCATGTTGACACTTGCCTGGACTGGCGTAAGCAGGTTGCAAGTGTGAGCAAAAAAGTCACCGGGACGTTGCGGTCGCTTTACAGACTAAAAAATGTTCTTCCTTCACACATAAAGGCAATGCTTGTTCAATCCCTTATCTTCCCCATTATTGATTAATAATAATAATAATAAACGTTTATTTTTTCCACCACATAATTAAACATAAGTTTAACACAAAATTAAGATGATGCGATTATGGTGATGTGTGTTATTACGACCTGAATGACCCGAATCTACTCAATATACGACCTGAATCTACTCAATAAACTTGACCGACTTCTAAATAACTGAATTCGATTCGTATTTAATCTTCGTAAGTACGATCATGTATCTACTCACCGGTCCATCTTAAAATGGCTACCCATCAGGCAGCACAGAGCTCTAAGAGCCTTGACGACCTTGTTTTCACTCCTACACAAACCCTGTTCTCCTTCTTATCTTACTTCTCATTTTAAATATTTATTCTCTGCGCATAATAAGAATCTTCGTTCTTCCAATAATTGTCTTTTACGATGTCCTTCTCACCGCACTGGTTTTCTTAAATCTTCATTTCTTTTCCAGACGGTTTTCCTTTGGAATGATCTTCCTCAGAATATCAGGACGTTGACAAGTCGGTACACATTTAAAGTTAAAGCTCGGGAATATTTACGAAAGAAATTAGCAGATTCATCCCACATATAATTTACTTATTTTTCTCTATCTAAAATTTTTTATCTCTCTCTACTGTTTATATTTTGTATGTATTTATTTATGTATTTATTATAATATTTTTAATACTTTCTTTTTCTCTCTTTTAATTTTAATTTATATGCACCTACCATGTTTGTCTCTGCATCACCTCAATGTAGACTGGTAGAAAATGCCTAAAGCATTAAGTCCGCCTTGTGCAATGTTTGTGCATAAAGTTTATTTAAACTTTATAAATAATGTCAACTTCCTGACAGGTTTATCGGTCAGTATTCAAGTTGATTGTAATAAATTCGGTAATAATCTTAATGTGCAGGAGGTTATAATGTAGATATCCTAAAATAACTTTTTTCACTTCTGTCTAATGCTATCGCGAATGAAGTATATGAACCTCCTAACAATGCAAGTCGTGTACCGCTTTCTGAATCAAACTCCTGATCAAATTGCCCATTGAGAGTCACCTGAAGCTTACCTAATATCATTTACTTACTTAAAGTTTTCGACGTCAGATTGATCGCCATGCTTCTCCATCATTTCGGAAAAGGTGGTGCCTGGACTCTCATCAAAAGTGATAATTTTTGTATCCAAACCTACGAGAGCTACAGCATTTCGGACATCTTCAACTTTTTCATTTTGGCAGAATATAATTTTGGGCTTACAGTTTTCAAATGCATGTTTCAACTCATCTGGAAGAAAAAGGCGATTTTACAATAATTTTTACTAGTAGTGTTACAGTATCACTAATGCCACACGCGAATTACGCGTCATACTGACGTCATTCAGAATGTTACATCGCGCAAGCAGAGTTTACCTCGCAACTTGCATACAAATAACAGAGGTAGGCGGGTTGCTTATCCTCCACAGAACAGGGTGTATTCTCCGACCAGACCATTCGGTTCGGGATGGTTGGGAATGGTATGTCAGGTGGCAAATGCCCGTCGTCTGATGTCGGGATCTACGTTTTTACAAATTTGATGGGAATGTAACAGTTCGGTAACGTGTGCTTTCTTAACTTCAGCAACGCGATACCTCGACAGCTCCATTCCATCACACGTGTCGTTTTATTGTGCTGATACAAATAAATGATCAGGATCATCAGCGGGTAGCATTCCACCATTTCATTGGCTTGTTCACACCGCTGAACAAGATTTTCCAGGTTAGTATTCCACTCATAGAGATTTCAACCACACTTGCCGAACCGCACCTGAAAACTTCCACTGACCACGCTGAAACAACTCTTATAATTACTTTCCTACTTAATCGAATCTTACTTCATATTAACCTCCATGGGCACTAATGGAGAATTGGAAGTTAGGTGTACTGCTCTAATTGGAAGACAGGAAACCGCACTGTGACTTTATTAAAAATAATTAGCTTTTAAGACGTTTTTAAACTATTTTTTGATTACTTATTACCCACATCGCCTCACAAGAATGTAATATTCCAAAATGTGAATATCGATTATTTACCGACTCTAAAAGTCCTATCAATAGCAGCGACTGCGATTCCAAGATACATAGCAGCATAGAACGGTACAGCTAGGTCCAGGTGTAGTGGCGCCATCAGCACTATGACGTCACCGGTCTTCAGCCCCATGTTCCTGAAGCTGATTGCGCACTGAATGCTTCTTCGTAACATAGATCCGTTGGTTTCTGATTCACCGGTAGCACCGTCAATCTGTTGAGGAAAGTAGAACCTTACGAAACCTTAATAACATTCCATCATCATATTCGAAAAATTTTATTATTATGTGTTACTGTCGTTATTTTAAGTTAAAGAATTATCAACTTTATGTTAATGGTTTTTAAGTTGATTTCACTGTGACTAAACTTCATTCGCCTTAGCTTTAGACAAAAGAGGTACAGCAGCAGAGATATACAACAATTTCGGGATGTTTCTTTTTTAATAAGTAATGATTTCAGTATAACTTTTTAACAACTCAAAAATAACGTTAAAATACAACTGTTACATACAGGTACATAGGAACTAAACAACAAAATACGAAATAAAGATCCAAGAAGATTTCCTCGGTGGTAGGCCATAACATCGGCTGTCGGCAGAAGTTACCACCCACCAGACAAAGTCTTGCCGCCAAGCGATTCGTCGTGTTCCGGCATGATGTCTGGTGAAGCCGTACGTAGGACGGGTTTGAGCAGTTGTGTTGCGATGTGTACCGGGTACGATGCGTCAAATGTTGTTGTGTCGGGAGTTTGGTCGTGGAGGGTCTCCAGATTAATCTCCCTCTGGCGCAGCGTTGTCGACGCTCAACTGCCGTCTTCCTTCCTATTCACTAAGGTTTTTTAAATGAATGGACTTAATAAACTAGCGCGCTTTACCATCAACGATTGCATCACTGCGTACCTTTAGGCGGGATTGCAGTCAAGCGCTAGATTATAACTACTAAAAAAAAACTAATTTTAAGTTCAGTTCAGTTCTTTTTCTTTCTATTGCATTAAGAAAAGGATAGAAGATAACTTTTTAGTTTACATCCTGTCACATTAAGATATTCCATAGACCGTTTAGACGCGATTCCCAAAAAATCCCGAGCCAATTGAGGCTGAGTATCATTACTCCAGTCTTTAAAGGCAAGGGCTCTGTTCAGGAGTGTGGCAACTATCGCGGTATCAAGGTCATGTCCCACACCATGAAGATCTTTGAGAGGATGATAGACTCCCGAATCCGGCAGGAGTGTGCTGTGTCGGAGTGTCAATATGGTATGGTCCACCAGGGATCCGTCCTTAGTCCATTTCTCTTCAGCTTGTCAGACAGCATCAAGGACTCACGTGAGCAGCCTCCCTGGCTGGGGCCGCGTTATGTATGCTGACGATATCGCGCTGGCGGACGCGGACAGGGAACGGTTGGTGCGGCGTGTGAATGCGTGGAAGGACTCGCTTGAGAACGGAGGTCTGAAACTCAACGTGGCGAAGACCGTGTACTTGGCCAGCAACACGACAGACCTCATGTCTGTGCGCATAGGCGGAGACATGGTCGAGTGCATGGACCAGTTTAAATACTTGGGGTCCGTACTTCACGCGTCCGGCGATATTGATTGCGACGTCAGGGCACGTATTTCCGCAGCTTGGGCGAAATGGCGTGAGGTGACAGGTGTCATTTGTGACCCCAAAATGCCGGTTAAGCTTAAGGGGCAGGTCTGTAAAACCATCATTAGACCTGTTCTCCTATATGGCAGTGAGGCGTGGCCTGTGCTTGAGCGACACAAGCAGGAGCTGCGTGTCACGGATCGCATCAGGAACTCCCGCATCCGGGGCAGCCTTCGTGTCCGTGACATTCCAGACAAACTGCAGGAGAGTCGCCTACGCTGGTACGGCCACGTCTTACACAAACCGGCATGTTACGTGGGTAATAAATGTCTTGCCATGGCGCCTCCGCCGGGCCGGAACAAGCGGGGTAGACCAAAGAAGTGCTGGCTTGACGTTGTAAGAGATGACATGCGTGCCAACAAGCTTTTACCACAGGATGCTAAAGATCGTGCGAAATGGAGGAGAATGTGCAGGAAAGCGGACCCCGGGCTCAACGCGAAAGCCGCGGATGCGACCGGGATAAACGCTGAGATGATGATGATGAGTTTAGATGCGATTATAAACATGGCGACCCAAAATTCATCAATTTATGTCAGACGCAAACTAATTTGACAGATCCAAACTGACATATTAAGTTCTGTCCTTTTCTAAATAAAATAGAAAGAACAAGATGCACTATCGTATCGACAAATTTAATGACTGTCAAACACAACAGGGACGTTCTTCATTTTTATCGACAATCTGATCTCCAAAATATTCCATTTTCTTATTTGTATATAAAGTAAACATGTGATTTGCTTAGTAACATTGATTTAAATTGTTGCCTTGTTATTGTAGATATGAAAAACATATAAGGCATCGAAGTATTACTTGCAATTTTTGTTTTAGTTTTCTTTAAAATTTCGTAAGAATTGTACCAAAAAATAACACCTCCGTCACAAAAATGGTTTGGGTTTTTATTCTTCATTTAAAATCAGATCTTTAGTTTCTTATTACTTTCTTATCAAAATTATAAACATTTAATTTTATCTAGATTTATTGATCGAAATTCTTGATATAAAAAAATTCAAAAAAATATCGAACATTCTTGTTTACTAAAGAATCCTAACAAATTACTTTTTCTAGTATAAAAAAATAAATATATACCGACAAATTCCACAGATTGAGCTAGCCCCAAAATAACCTCGAGACTTATGTTATGGGATACTAACTCAACGATACTATATTTATATTATTTATAATAGATACATATATAGATAAACATCCAAGACCCAGGCCAATCAGGAAAAGATCGTTTTCCATCATGACCTGGCCGGGGATCAAACCCATTTAACAACAACAGACAGTGATTGGCATGAAATTTATATTCAAAATAAATCACTACATTCTCCCAGGGTTAGGACGAAACGAAATCTTGAAGATAGGCGGAGGCAGTCGTTCTCTTGTTGAGTGGCGTGGTTGTGGTGGCGGATCTGCTCATACAGGTTTAGGACTTCTTGTCTCTTCTGATACTGATGCCTCATCATTGGACTCAGCCGAGTTCCAATTGTAGATTCGGAATCTTCAGTAACTGAGGAAGAGTTTCCTGTTGGGGCTCGATGGCTATTGGGAATTACTAGTTCTTTGTCATTCTGTAGTAGTACGTGTGATGGAGATAGATTATTTGTCTCCAAAAGGTCGACTTCTTCAACGAGGGGGTCGTATTTATTTTCCTGTTGCGATTTTCATAAAGCGCTTTTTTTGTCTCTGTCAGCCACATTGGCATTGATTGCCCATTAGATGATCTACGAGGATGATTTAACTTTCGTTCATGTGACGTACATCTAGTTGCTGTGCATTAAATAAATACTTTATGGCATGAAGTGACTGTTCTAGTACTGTCTTCCCTATCTCCCTGTCTCTTAGTGATGTATAGTTTTCCATATTATTCCAATATAGCGCTCAGTTGGACCATTTCCTTGAGGGTTATGTGGCGTAGTATAACTTGTAGCAACGCCGATCCCGTGAAGAAAGTTTGAAAGTTCTGCCGATACGAATGCGGTTCCTCTATCTGAATGCACATAAGACGGTACACCAAACAATGCGGATAACTCAGATAGCTTCTTTTTAACAGAGCTAAGATCAGAGCACGGGAAGGTGAAAGAAAATCTGGAAACCTCATCCACAATTGTCAGAATAATTTCTTGTTTGTGTCACATGGCAAAGAGCGATTGAAGTCCATTGAAATCTTTTTGAATGGTGCAGTTGCTTTAATTAGTGTGCTCTTCATATCAGCCGGAAACAGTGCCCAAAGATGTCATTCGTCTCACGTCCTCGACGAAATAAGTTAAATTTTTAGTTCCTTCCCAATGAATCGTTTGAGTAACGCCCGGATTTTTATGCAATTTGAACAAGTTATTCTTTACCGTTTGCGTTGATGCTGTTGTGGCAATTGTTCTAGATGGGATGAGGTACATATGTAGGTTCTTCATCGGCTATCATGATTGTCTTTACCAGGGCAATATACTATCTTAAAATCGTAATTTGATAGCTCCTTCTTATCTTTGATTCATGTTTCTGGTCAGACATAAATGCATCTGATTTTTGATAAGATATCAGCCGAAAGGTATTCCCCAAGAGGAATTGCCTAAATTTTCTTACGCCTCTAACTATGGCAGCACCTTTTTTTCTATCGCAGGATGATTGCGTTTATGAGTGTTGAGTATTATAGAAAAGAATGGAATGGGCCATCCATCTTGAGATAGAGCTGCAGCCATAGCATGCTCAGATGCTTAAGTCTCAACTGTAAGTTATAATTTAGGATCTATGTATAACATTGATCGCTTAATTTGGGATTTCAGTTTTCAATGTGTTAATTACATACGTGTATAGCTTCTGATGACGGCGGTATTTTTTTCGTTCTCGCAAGAAATCTTATTTAATTTTGGTATCCATTTGGAATAGCGTGCAAAAATGTCCATAGTTCTTCGTAATAAAGCTCGATCATTTGGAACGGGCATTTCTAATATATTCATTTCTATATTTCTAAAGCGCTTATCATGGTTCGAAGCTATGACCAACAACTTATTCTATATGTTTATTAAATTATAAGGAAACAGTTGCACTGAAGTTAAAATAAGTTTAGTGTATGGACAAGGCTATCGACACCACTGCGAAACTTTTTGCAGTTATCAACAACAAATAAAAAATAAATGTTTACCTGCATAATAAAGTCGAGATCATTCTTCATACACTGCATGATAATTTTACCATAGTGGTACTTATCACTAGGAATCCCAGTCTCCGAAGCTATCCGCGATGTAAACTCGCTAACATACTTATGGATAAATTCATTTTTGTATGAATATTCCTCCATATTTTGTTTAATCTTTTAAATGATTACTTGATTGAGACGCACAGCAGCTACCAAATAATATGTGACTTTATCTACAATGCGTTATGCATTTTAAATTGTCTGTCATTTTCCCCACTCCTCTATTAATAGTTAGCCTGAGTTCACACTCGCACACATCTTCTGTTTATAAGTTTATTAGCGACCCTGCTTCACATGGTTTTATTTCAAAGATTTTACAAAACATCGAGATTTTTTTATGATGCAACTAGTGGAACTGGCAGACTTGTTGCCTGGATAAACAGTGTCACCAATGGGTCCAATTGTTCAAACCATCCAGGAACCCATTGAAATATACAAAATAAATTTCATCCAAAACAATCCAACTGTTAAGGAGTAGTCAAAGTTTACTAACTACGTCTTCATGTTCGTCCGCGTGAAATTTCTTGTTCTTCCACACAGTTAAATAGTATCGATGGGAGGAACAAATTTCTCCGCTCTGTTACAAGTGTACCCATAGAATATTGATTTTAAAAAGTTATCGTCATACTGTGGAAAATGCAAAGAGCGATGGCCAACAGAATCATAAATGGATATCGCACGATCTCCTACACAGCCTATCTACTGGCTGGATCCTTGCCCTTGTATTTGCAGGCGAAAGTCCTCAAGTCACTATACCGCTGGTGCAAGGAAGCTTGAGCTCGGGGCTAACGACCGATGCAGCGCCAATTCCAATAGCATCGGTCGCAGTTCTGCGGGGTGTTGGCAGCGGAATGGCGGGACAAGCTTTCACGCCTTACCCATCATCATCAACAAGATCCAACCGGTTCTGGCGACCTAGCTCGGGAGAAGCCACGGCCCCCTGATGTTTCGGATGACATAGATGATCTGGAGGTATGGTGGTTTCTGGAATTACCTGTCGCATAAACAGGGAGCCGAACGTCTGGTGTCACCAGGGCTTTGATTGCTGGGAGGATACGGTGCGGCATACGCTGGCAGAGTATGCCACTTGGGAGGAGACGCACCCTGCCCTCATCTCAGAAGCAGGCAGTGACATGTCGCTACCGGCCGTTATCAAATCGATTCGGATCGATGGTATTTTTTGTAATAAAATACAATATACAGGTTGCAGCAAAAAGCTTGGACATAGCCTGTTTTGTTGACAAAAAATATTGTAGAAATAGTTTCAAAAAAAGAAACTGCTTCGACAATACAATGAAATTTTTTCCCTGTTATAGAAAGACAATTTTTAAGCGGTTTGAGAGACGATGGTCTTCGGTTAATGAAGCCGCCGCAAAATTACTATTTGGTACAACTGGAAATAACATATACAATATCTATAATGTGCATGTAAATCGTGTGTGTGAAACGAGCCGGTAAGTATGGTGATGTTCTTTTTCCTGAAAATCCGTTGAAAACTTTCGGATCTGTGGTGCTATGTTTTATCTCGCATCGCAGATAAGATATTGGCCCGCTCGGTGAAATTTCAAGATTGAAGATTGGGATTCCCAGGGATTGGGGAATTTCAAGTTTTTCAAGGTTACCGAGTGCAGACTAACCTTCAGGAGCCCTAGGCTCATCGGAGTCTGCAGCCAGTCAGCGTGTCCGAGCAGTGCAAGGCTTCAAGGTTCAGGCTCACCCGAGCCAGCAATCCGAAAGCGTGTCCATGAGGCAGGCAAGCTTCTTCGTTTTGAGCTACGAGGGATTTCTTCACGTCGGAGTCCCATGACCATCCATGAGACTCCTTATGTCCCCATTTCCCTTTAAATTTGTTTCTATTAGTATTCCATATTATCATCATCATCAGCCTCTACTCGTCCACTGCTGGACATAGGCCTCCTTCATGGCACGCCAACAAGCTCGATCCTGAGCAGTTTTCCGCCAGCCACTATCAGCCACCTTTATAGCATATTATAGCATTACAAAATCATAGATTTATTTGTAATGTACTATCAGCTGTACAAGTCCACTTCCACCTTAAAGACTAATGTCGCCTGCGCTAAACCGGCCACGCACACTATCGCATTATTTTTTTTTATCGCAGTCTTCGTCTTTCTTTAAAGTAATGCAAAATTTTCGTTACTTCATTTGAAGTTAATTTAGCGGCCGCAGTTAACAATGGGCTATCATAAGCGAGCGATTGTGGGTTCGATCCTTAATAATGGCAAATACTTTTGTTGTTTTGTTGTTTAAAATTATGATAACTGATTTGTATTTTAAAGTAAAAATGTTTGCAAATAATATTTAAACGAATAGGAAAATTTACTGAATATTTATACCAAAATAGGTTTTTATTATATGTTTTAGTTTACTATAGATGTAATATAATAAAAAATATATAAAAATAAAACAATAAGCATATTGTAATGCAATATATTATAAAGTTATATATTATTCGGTAGGTATAGATATACTTATACTAATAAATGAAGCAAACGTTGAAATGGCAGCATTGTAATATTTTATATAAAAGTAACCCTTGACAAACTTATGATATTATGATGATAAAAAATATAAAAACATTTTTGGTTTTTAGATATGAAAGTTATAGTATTATATGTTATCATTATCATAGAGGTTATAGCTTAATTATTCATTTTCTTAAAGAAAATAGGATTGAAGCTTAACCTGAATTACAATCATAAAATAATCTATACTTAGAACACAAAACAGTGCTTATTACATTTACAATTTTTTTGCGTGTATAGCATGGTACTAGTGCTGCCAACCTGCAGTACCTTTTTTCGGAGTTTGATGGCTTGAGATTATAATCTTCAAGCGCTTGCTTAGTTCAAAAGTTAACAAACTTATTTCTTATCGAATTCCGAAATTATTGTTTTTATAATTTACCAAAAGTAATTTGTATTGAAATTGCAAAAGGCGACATCTGTTAGCCATTAAGCCAACCGAACATATTACTGTCACTTAGCTAAATTACTTTACGAGTTGGTTTAGAGTCCGTTATTAAGATATATAATGGTATATATTTAAAACACTCTGTAGGACACTTCTGCACTGTGATTGTTATAAATTGTTTTTTTTTTTTTTTGTTTAGCTCGATAAGTCTCCACCAGTCTTGCCAGTTTATTTTTAAACCACAAATACAACCTCCCTTCTTCGCAAGATTTAAAGGTTTATTCAACGGTAAATATTGTTGTTTCGTTCCACTTGTCTCGACACATAAGCCACCTTCGTCCTCCAACCTCTTGACTTTGGCTTACAGTATTTCTCTAAAACAATAACAATTTTATTACACACTTACAACAAGCGATTGGTTTGCATCTTACCCAAATAATAATAAAAACAAATTACACAAAAGCCGGTTTCATATTATGATATTTGAGATATATTGCTGCATATGCCTGCATATTGATTAAAAAAGTAAAACTAATAACACGAACTCGTAACTATATGTTCACCAACCAACATCAGCTAAGTAATATTATTTGAGTTATTGTAGTTAATAATAGTTATTGTAGGTAGTGGAATATTTTTTGTTCAGTTTGTTTCAAATCTACCGTCATCTTTTTATAATGACTCTAATATAGAAAAAATCTTAAAATTAAATATCATCGTTAAGTTGCGGATCGGTATTTTTACATGTTTTTGTTGTCAGCATTCATAACTCACCAATAAACATTTCAAAAATAATTTGTAACTTATTAGATTTGAACTCGAACCACCTTGAATGCCAATCAAGGCGAGGACCGCTAGGCCATTGAAACACTTAATGTGAACGTTGAAATTAGTAAGCAGTACCTAATAATCATAAGCGGGCAGTTAGTTTTCAATGTGTATGAGGGTGTATCAAACTTTATTATAGAAGAAGGTCGTAACTACAACTATTATTGCTTGGCCATAGTTTTGTGAGATTGTAACTCTAGTTTTGGTCTTGGCAGACATATAAAATATGTAAAAAAAACTCTGACCGACCGATAAGAACAATAAAGTTTAGGTAATCACATGACCAAATAAAATTTGAAACTTTACATAATCATCATATTACAATACTAATGTATTATGATATAATCTTTTTTGTCCGCGAATTAACTCTAATTTCCCCAAGATCTCGTAATTTTTAAAAAATTACAACGCCATTTTCATGAATGAATGAATTGTACAATACTGGCGGTATTTTGTTTGACCCTGTGCCTGCCCCCTGTCGCCCGGGTATGAATTACCATTTATTTTACTTTCTTTTGCGAAATAATATTTATTTTTTAGGGGATATTTTTTTTTAAGTTTAGCCTGGCTTTGTAAACATTAATAGAATCAGTTGTCAATACCTAACAATACCTTCATGGATAGGTTAAATTGTTACTCAACTTATGGACTCCGGTCTGAAATAAAAGTATTCTATTCTTATGTAAGAAATTTATGATATATAAATCTTACACAATATGTAAAGAAAACCCTGTGTTTTCTTTACATATTGTATAAGATTTTATTAACAGTGATTTTGTAAGCATTTTACATAAGTTCTAGTGTTAGTAAGTTACAAACAAAAATATACATAAAATTAACTTAAAACTTACCGTGGAGCTGCATTCAACTCTGCCACATGGGAGAATCCCACCGATCCGCGAACAAACTGAGAATACTGTTGTTAATGCGGCTAACTCGCGTCATCAGGGGATGCACTTCTACTCCTAATAATGACAGTAAAACCATTAATATTATTATCCGCAAACATCCCTGACGCACTACAACGCCACGGGCAGCCCCAACAGCACCCTCAGTGCGTTATTATATGGAACACGTTGGTCGCTGTATATTCCTATACCCTCCTATCCTCCTATACTCCTTATACTCATTGGACTCCTTGAACTCCTGATACTCATTGGACTCCTTAGAGTCCTTGGACTCCTGGGACTCATTGGATTCCTGGGACACCTTGGAAGCATAGTAACTCTTGGACTCCTTGGATTCCTTGGGCTCCTTGTACTCCTTGGACTGCTTGAACTTCTTGGTCTACCTGGACTCCTTGGACTCCTTGGAATCCTTGGACTACTTAAATTCCTTGAATTCTTTTTACACCTTGAACTCCTTGAACACCTTGAATTCTTTGGACTCCTTCGACTACATGGGCTCCTTGGACTCCTTGTACTCCTTGCTCTCCTTGTACTCCTTTTACACCTTGGACTCCTAGGACTTCTTTGACTCCATGAACTCCTTCGACTCCTTGGACTCCTGGGACCTAGGATAATTTCGTAATTTCATGACGTCAACATGGTCGAGATATACGGGGGGCCGTTTATGTAACTCGTTGGCGATAAAAACCGGCAATTGTTCAGAGTCTATAGTTTTGAAAACCGCTAAACTGTCTTTTAAATCCTTTAGTTTCTTGTCTTCTTGCCTTAACTTCAATCGTTTACGAATTTTCGTCGTGCTGCATAACAATTTCTTTGCTTCATCAATGTCCTCCTCGGAAAACCTGACACACATATTCTTATGAGGCTTTCGTTGTAGATCACGTCATGTTTATTACGAATAAACGCCAGGGCTTCCGATATCACCATATTACAGTTCGCACACTCAATTGTATCAACGGACATTATCGCGCAATCACACAAACGTGACTCATCAATATCATCGCAGATAAAAATATGTACATCTAAACGCCTCCGTAAAAGTCATAGCAATATTACTTTTGCAGTTTATAATATGTCTATTGACGTAGGAGTTATGATTTATAGATTTTAATTTAATGATATTAAGATATTAAACCTTTCTGACACTTTTTTATATGAAATGCGTTACATATCATAGCATCATACGTAGGACATTCAGAAAATTTTGCGGGTACATATACATATATTTTTAAAATCTTTTCAAAGCATCTACTCTCCACTGACCTTTATACAAAGTTTCATGAGAACGCTGGGATTCCCGCTGCCTCACGCGCTCCGAAGAAGGGCCTTCATCCATGAATGCCATTTGAAGTCTATCGTACGATTCATCGGGTTTCAGGCGACATTTGAAGCCTTTAACCGTGCTGCCAAGTCCTACAAGAAGGCGCTCAAGAAGGCTCGCTTCGACCGCATTACCCATATTGGCAACAAGTTATCTGCGCAGCCATCCGGTAGCAGATCTTTTTGGTCCCTTGCCAAATCGGTTGAGGCGAACTTCTGTCGGCCCTCACTGCCTCCGCTGGTTAGGCCTGATGGAACACTGGCTCATACGGCGAGAGAGAAAGCAGGTCTCTTTGCATCTCTCTTTGCCCATAATTCGCGTCTTGATACTGGCAGTGCTACTCTACCTAATTTACCTCATTGCGGAGCTTCAATGCCTGAGGTTCGCATTAGAAACAAGGAGGTTCTGAGAGTACTGTGTCGTCTGGACGTGTATAAGGCTAGTGGTCCGGATGGTATACCAGCGATTGTTCTTAAAGCATGTGCGCCCGAGTTGTCTCCTGTATTGACGCGCTTGTATCACCTCTCATTTAGGACTGGTATAGTGCCCAAGTCCTGGAAGCTTGCTAACGTGCAGCCTGTGCCCAAGAAGGGTAGTCGTGCCGATCCTGCCAACTATCGGCCGATTTCGATCACCTCCATACTTTGCAAAATTATGGAGCGTGTATTGAACTCGCGCCTCTTGGCATACCTGGAAGGTAACGATCTCCTCAGTGACCGACAGTACGGGTTTCGCCGCAATCGGTCAACTGGGGACCTACTAGTGTATGCCACTCACTTGTGGGGCGAGGCCCTCGAGAAGAATGGGGAAGCGATTGCTGTCTCCCTTGATGTCTCGAAGGCCTTCGACCGGGTATGGCACGCTGGCCTTTTGAGTAAGCTTCCAGCGTACGGCATTTCCCCTAGCCTGACTGGCTGGGTAAAAGACTTCCTGACTGAACGATCCCTCCGAGTTGTTGTCGACGGATGCTCTTCTGAGCCCATGTCAACTAATGCCGGTGTTCCTCAGGGGTCTGTTCTCTCTGCAACTCTGTTTCTGCTGCATATTAACGATCTGCTGATGCCCGGTATCTATGGGTATGCAGATGACAGCACAGTTGTAGAGAGATACCTGCCGGATGCTCGGGCTAGTAGGGAATCAATCCGGTCCGAAAGAGAGGCCATGGTTGAGCGAACGAGTGTTGCACTGCAGGCAGTCTCCGAATGGGGCAATGCCAATCTTGTAGCATTCAATGCCGCCAAAACACAGGCGTGTCTTTTCACCGCCAAAAGGAGCCCGTTAACCTTGGCTCCTACTTTTCGGAATGTGTCCTTGGAGTGTTCCGACCGCCTTCAGCTTTTGGGAGTTGAGATTTCCTCGAACCTTAACTTTGGGCGGTTCATTGAGTCCAAGGCCAAGGTGGCTGCCAGGAAACTTGGCATTATCGCAAAGGTCCGGCAGTACTTCACACCTGGGCAGCTTCTAATGTTATACAAAGCACAGGTCCGTTCGTGTGTGGAGTACTGCAGCCACATTTGGGCTGGTGCTGCCAAGTGTCACCTGGCCACTTTGGATTCAGTGGAGAGACGTGCAAAGAGGCTGATTGGTGACCCTGATCTAACTCGAGTTGGTCCCCAAAGCATAGAGCACAGGCGTAGAGTAGCCAGCCTTTCGGTGTTCTATAGGATGCATTTCGGGGAGTGTGCGAGGGAATTGCATGATTTAATTCCCCCATCTCCGTTCCACCAGCGGACGACCCGTCGTACGGCTGGTTTCCACCCTTACGTTGTTAACACCACTACGATCCGGACGAAGCGTTTCGCCTCCTCCTTTATACCGCGTACATCGAATGACTGGAACAATTTGCCTGCGGCGGTGTTTCCGTCGGACTACAATTTGAGTGTCTTCAAGGCTAGAGTGAATAGGCTCTTAATAAACTAGTGCGCTTTACCATCAACGATTGCGTCACTGCTTGCCATCAGGCAGGATTGCGGTCAAGCGCTGGTTTATAATTTGTAAAAAAAAAAAAAAAATCATAGGTAGTGCGAAAATGGTCTCGACGCAAATACTTTTTCAAAGAGACACGATAATTTTAATTATGTCGCAAAAAATATGGAGGGAAGTTTTGAATTTGGAATGTACCTATTACTAGTTATAAATAATCATATTTTTAATAACTGGCCAGTTTCTCATAAATAAAAACTTTTTGGCGCAATACTTTTCGAGTGACCTGGTATGCCTTGCCTTTTTCTAACTACACTGATTCGATTCCAATCTTAATAGGTGCAGCTGGCTACCAGTATTTTACATGGAATGTCTGCCTTTCCGACTACAAAACAAATTACGAACGACAACCCTGGTTGTTGTTATAAGATTTTCGGGTGTCTGTTTGAACGTTGAACGAACATTCAAATATATGCTCCGTGCGGGATCGAATCTGCGACTCGCAGCGCAGCAGTCAATAGCTTAACCACGCATATCCACCACAGCGATACAGCATAATACATATCTAGCGCTAATGCAACAGACAGGGAGCAGGGCTTTAAAGAATTGAAATTATGAATGTCCGTTAGATATCAGTAGTTGTGCTATCGTTCTGTCTCTTAGAATTTATGAGAATCGCTTTCACCGTATTTGTAACTACCTATGATTAATAAAATTTAATATTTTTATTACGGTTATGGTACGGTTGGTTTTGTCTAGTACGTTATGTAGGTAGGTACCTACTATTGTTCATATTAGGGAAAATTTACATTACAGCAGAAGTATGTATAGTGGACTTGATATTATGTCTCAATTTACTTATTAGTAAGATACTAAACAGGTACGGTCAATCTAACTAACTTTGATTGGTTCGGGTAACATTGACAGTGGGGACCATGAATTAGTTTCGATTTTTTTTCGTATGATACCAACACAATTTACAAATACTTCTTGTAGCTTTGTATTTATTAATTATCTCCATAAACGTTAATCTCTTTTTCGTTTTTTTTTTTTGTTATTTTAGATCCCTTTCTAAATTTCTCAAACGTGATTCTAAAGGTTTTCATATGCTCATTTAAAATTTGTATAGCAATGCCAAACTTCTTAGACTGGTTTTATTGATTATTTTATAAAATATATAAGAAAAAACTTTAAATTAATGATTCTATTTCGTCATTTACTTCCATTTGTAAGCGAAACATAAACCGGTGTTACCCAAATTAATTCAAAATATAATTTTTACTGCTTTTCTGTCAATGTGTGTCGAAGTTACCTATGTGTAGGCGCCGTCTGTTATTATTTTATTAAAGCTGTTGCGCAGAATGTAGTAGTTAATTCTTAACCTACCCTACATTATGTCATGTGCCTATCGCCCCATGAGATAGCGCTTTTGCCATTGATTTTAAGGCTCGGAAGATACGAGAACACGACAGAAGTAGTTCCCGCTGGACCTCCGATAACAAAACCGCTAGCCGCTAAGTCTCCCGTAGAGTCTCGTGAATCCGCTGTCCACTGTTTCAACTCTTCGGCAATTGCATTGTTCTGCAGTGTGATTTATCTCGCAATTATCCCTGAACGATATGATTAGTTTTGATTATAAAATCAAAATCAAAAGTCATTTATTCAAACTAGGCTGATCAGTACTTTTTGAACGTCAATATTACATAAGACAGTCCGCCAAAACGCCCACCCATCAACACTTCCTAAGTGCTTTCGCTGGGAAGAAGTGGCGGAAGAAACTCCCCAGCAGTACAGCTGTCTGTTCATTTAGAAAAAACGCAGTAGTTTATACAATACTATGTAGGTATAGTAATACAAGAGAAAAAATAATAAAAATATACAAATATGCCAGCTAGCCAAGCCAAAATACCAGAAAAGCAAAACAAAAAACAAAATATCACTGGAATGTAAAAAGTAAAAATTTATTACATACCTAAATAAAAGCCCCTGGCATAAAGGGCGTGGCAGCTCACATATTTGTGCATTATTACTAGGAAATTATATGAACTCATATAATGTGTCAGTAAGCTAATTCTGGAGAAGGAACACAAACATTGTCTTGAGTTAATCAGAGCGACCAGCTATTCTTATCATTTAATTAGTCATGTACAGAATAATATACCTTTGAACAAAGCTTGGATTTGATTTGTGATTTAGAGCACAAATCAAATCCTTGCTTTGTAAGGCAAGTCTAGCAAAGCAGAGGGTATCTTGTTATAAAAAGTTATACCAAGCCCAACAAAAGAGTTATGAACCTTTTGAAGTTGGTGAAAAGGGGCTCGCAGTTTGTCCTTATTTCGGGTGTTAACATTATGGAGTTCATTGTTTTTGGTAAATTGTAAATGTAAATATTTTGCCTAACATATAAGATGTTGGATAAGACAAATTGCGAAGCAACCGTGAGAATGCCAATATCTTTAAAGAAATCTCACACCGAGCTGGTAAATTATTCGGATAGCACGTTTTTGGAGAACAAATATATTTTGTATGTCAGCAGCTTTGCCTCACAGTAGAATACCGTAGGACATCATAACGCTGTGGATATAACTAAAATAGACTAAACGAGCTTTATCAACGTCAGTGTATTGTCTTACTTTCCTGACGGCATAGGCGGCCGAACTGAGCCTTCCTGCTAGGGCTGATATGTGTGGTCCCCACTGAAGTTTGGCATCTACTGTTATTCCCAGAAAAACTGCAGAGTCCACAGTTTCAAGCACTTCTTTATCTAAAACGATATTGGGTCCCAAATTTCTAACGTTTGGCAAGGCAAACTTTACACATTTCGTTTTCTTCGTATTTAGAACCAGGTTATTTGACGTAAACCAATCCGTAATAACTGGATACCTAATATGAAAGATCAACAGAGCAAAACAAGGACCAAAAGATCAGATATATTATCAATAGCCACAAACTTCTACGAAAACTTGTATGCCAGCAAGAGACCATTAGGAATTACGGACTTGAGCAACAAAGATAGTGTACCACCTATACTAGAAGAAGAAATACAAAATGCAATTGGAACGCAGAAGAAGGGAAAAGCCCCTGGACCAGATGACATCACCAACGAATTGCTGTTAGAGTGCAGAAACTACATTGCACCGATTTTAAAAGATATCTTTAATGATATATTAACAACGGAATATATCCCGACCCAATGGACTGCATCAACTATTATTCTGCTTCATAAAAAAGGTGACAAAGGAGAAATCAACAACTACAGGCCCATCAGTCTAATGTCCAACATTTACAAAATTTTCGCTAAAGTAATTTTAGGTAAAATAACAACAACCCTCGACGAAAATCAACCCAGAGAACAAGCAGGCTTCAGAACAGGTTATTCCACACTGGATTATATACACGTTGTGAGACAGATATTCGAGAAAAACAAAGAGTTTAATGTTCCCTTCTACTGCTGTTTTATTGACTACAACAAGGCATTCGATTCAATAGAGCACGAAAGTATCTGGCGTTCCCTTAAGAATCAAGGAGTCGAACATAAGTATATTAGAATTCTGAAAAACGTATACTCTAACAGTACAGCTAAAATAAAATTAGAAAAACATGGAAAAGAAATACAAATAAACAGAGGCGTACGACAAGGAGATCCATTATCGCCTAAACTATTTACAGCGGTCTTGGAAGAAATCATTAGAAAAGTAAACTGGGATCAGTACGGCCTAAACATAAACGGAGAAATACTATCTCACCTACGATTTGCTGACGACATCGTGATATTCGCAACACAAAAAGACCACTTACAAGACATGCTCAAAGACCTTGATACAGAAAGCCAAGTTGTAGGCCTAACAATGAACACCTCTAAGACCAAAATAATGACCAATACATTCGAGGAACCCATAGTTATAAATAGTCAGCCGATTGAGTACGTGAAGGAATACACTTACCTAGGCCAACAAATCTCTGTGAGAGACATAATGTCTAGGGAAATAGATACAAGGATCGGAAATGCGTGGAAATGTTACTGGAGCCTTAAAGAAATAATGAAAAACAACGAAATACAAATGTCTATCAAATCAAAACTGTACAACACCTGCGTGCTACCAGTCCTAACATATGGTTGCCGAACTTGGGCACTGACTAAAGCGCATTTCAAAAAACTTGAAACCTGTCAAACAGCAATGGAGAGGAGCATGCTGAACATCAAAAAATCTGACAGAGTACGTAACACTATCATCAGAAAACGCACAAAAATAGAAAATGTCATAACGAAAATAAGGAAACTTAAATGGCAATGGACAGGTCATATAATTAGGGGTATCCAGAAATGGAACACGAACATAGTGTTCTGGTACCCTCGAAACCGAAAAAGAAAACAAGGCAGACAGGTCCGAAGATGGGAATACGAATTGAAAGCATCTGCAGGGAAAACATGGACTAGAAAGGCTTTAAACAGAACAGAATGGAAAGAAATGGAGGAGGCCTTTGCCAAAGGGCAAACAGACCAAGTTTTCGTTGACTCGGTGTCAATGACTTATCAAAGTCACTAGCATAAGTTACTTTTCTTTGTAAATATTATGTCTGAATAAAGGCTTATATTATTATTATTATTAATCCGTAACTATTGAGAGTGCACTGTTTACTTCGTCAAAATCTTGTTTATTCCTGTCTACTTTAAAAATAGAGAAGTATCATCTGCAAACAGCACAACGTCACAGATGCTCTTTAAATAAAATTCATTAATATATACTAAAAACAAGAATGGACCCAGTATTGAGCCTCGCGGTACACCTAACTGAACTGGTAGCCCGGAAGATTTCACACCATTAATATCTACACACTGGAATCTATTATGAAAATAAGAACTAATTACGTTGAGATCTTGATTTTGGACACCGCAATGGCGTAGTTTACGCAAAAGTGTATCATGGTGCACGCAATCAAAGGCTTTGAAGAGATCACAAAAAAATCCAATAGCATTTTGTGACCTCTCCCATGCGTTAAATATGTGTTTCAGTAGAGCAACACCCGCATCTGTAGTCGAACGATCCTTTGTAAAACCATATTGCTCACTATGTAGGAGATTATTTAAATTAAAATGTCTTAGCAACTGCTTAAGTATTAATTTTTCAAATATTTTGCTAAATGCAGGTAAGATTGAAATGGGTCTGAAGTTGCCAACGTCAGTTTTATTACCTGATTTAAACATTGGTATTACTTTACTACTCTTCATTAGATCAGCAAAAATGCCCAAGGCAACACATTTATTTAAAATTAACAGCTAGATAGGGAGCCACAATGTCTATTATATTACTTAATACTTTAATGGATATGTCCCAGCTGTATCCATCCGCAGAAATTGGTGCGATGCTCGTGGCTTTGAGAAAAGAAAACTGCTGAACTGTGAACATAGACCCGAGGTTGCCGATCTGTGGTGTGAGTTGGAGCCTGTGAAGTCTCCAAGCTGCTTTGACGTCTGCTGGTCGATCGAACAGCTCTTGGTAAAGGTACATGACTTCCCACGACCAAACCCTAAGCTAAACACTTTTGCAGCAGCAACTTTATGTTTTTATTCTTTATATTATCAATACCGCCTGCGTCGAAGGTTTAAATTTTCCTTCGCCGAAGCCACCTGGCCACTCCACCATGTAATACCGCCATTACATGGGTAAATTTGACAGACTAAAAAATCAGGTTTTTTTATGGACAGATAAGTTTTTAGATAATTTCATTAATCTTTGTGGATGAAAAGTATTATGAGAGCACTAACAAAAAAGAATACATTCGTGTGATAGGATTAAAATTTTAAAATATTGTGTAAAATACCGCATTTATCTGTCAAAGTATCCTATTTATTATTATTACAATACGAGTACCTACTGTTATATTCAGTATGTTGAACTTATCAAATGAAAATTATTTATTTGCGAGAAAGCTGGTGTAAAAAGAAAGTCTTGAAAAGCATAAGATTCGACGCATTATACAAAATTTATGTATTTTTATTTATTTATTTAGTTCAGTCAGATATAAGTTCTTAAGATATAATAATACTTCATTAAAATATAACAATACTATATTGAAACGTACAATACAAAGAAATGTAAAATATTATACATCGACAATCTAGACACATCAACAATGTCTAGGGATATTTATTTTACCTTATTTTAGAACAGTCTGTAAATAATTTATTAAAACAATTATGTATCAAATGAAAGATTATTCTATCTTTTATCAATCAAATATACAAAGAAAGATGAATTGAAGATTTTTTATTCATTTATCTTTTGTAATTTTATTTTTGGATGTAATTTTTACTTTGTACATAATGGATTTTATATAGGTAATTTTGAAAGTGAACTCAAAAATGGCATTTCATTAAATTTAGTAATCAGTATTTTTTCCTCTAACATTAATTTGAGCTCGGCATCGCTTATTTATGCTGAAAATTAAATTATCCAAATCGAGCTACGGTATCAGGTTCCACGTTCTTTTCATGTGCAGAAAAAGTTGTTCTTCTGTCATCAGAGCTGGAGAAAAATTAACATTGGGTTATATTATTCCGTCATAGTCGAGGGGAAAACGCCACAGGCATGGCACAGAAGTATGGTGGTACTCTTTTTCAAAAAGGGTGACAACACCCTTTTAAAAAACTACAGACCCATCTCACTTCTGAGTCATGTCTAAAAGTTGTTTTCGAGAGTCCTCACGAATCGTCTCGCCTGCAGGTTTGACGACTTCCAGCCTCACGAACAAGCCGGTTTCCGAAAGGTCTTCAGCACAGTAGACCACATACATGCGCGTAATTAGTTTTAGTTATTTTTATTTCGAAAGAGGTGGTGGAGAAGAAAATATTTTATATACAATCCTTTTTTATATTGCTTTAAGTAAAGAAATCTTTATAGACATTGTTGATGTGTGTATTTACACTATATACATTTTTCAATTCCTTACTCTTTATATTTTTTTTCGATTATTCTGCATTGACATATTGTACAGACATCCAATATCAATAATACAACAGTTTATTAAATATTAAAACTACATTAAGAGTTATCTTTTGCCATAGCAAGGACAATCTCCTTTAGCTTTTGTCTGTGCACCTTAGTTGATGAAGTCAGGGGTAGCTCCTTGAAGAAGAACACACCGCCTCTCAGTTGCTTGATGTCGGTCAGTTTTTCTGCAAATACAACATTAACTGTAAAAATCGCTCTTAGCGATAAGACCTATAATGAGATACTTTAATAAGATACTATAATAAGATACTTTTTATAAATCTCAATTTCAATAATTTTGCAGTAATGGAAGCATATTGCTAATCCGTTCCTCCTCATGTTCGCAATTACTTCGCTGTTTTCCGAAACAGAGGAGTAATTGCGAACATGGTAGGCTCCGGCCTAGCATTGTCATCCATCCATCTATACCTTTAACCAAGTTTTTAATCTCCTCCGCGGTAACTTTAGCCCCTGAACGTGGTATGACGCAAGCCACAGGCAGGTCACCGCACTCTGTGTCAGGAAGACTCGTCACTGCCACGTCCAGAACACCGGGATGCTGACGGATCACGGTTTCAAGCTCCACTGGCGATACCTGGAAAGGTAATATATCGGTGAAAGGGCGCGATCTTTCTGACAATCATTGTTTCATCATTATCATTATTTTTTCTTGCAGGATATGAACATTGATTTCGTTGACATTTTTACATGGTTCAGAATCACACAGAATATCATCCTATATACACGACGTATATTATACAACGGTTTTTTTTTTTGTATGGAACCCGACACATATATTATGTCCAGTATTTTTATGTAAAGAATTTATATACAAAAATGCATAAAGCTGTCATGAAAAATCACAAAGTTATGAACTTGTTATATCAGTTGCTTGTCCCTTCAAAAATGTGGTCAACACGCCGCTCGTCCGCTCGCGCCTACAGCGGCGTAGCGTAATTTTGCGTTTATTGATAATAATTTGTAATCAGACGTCGTGCAGTTGTCGACGTCAAGTGTTGGTAGATATTATTATGTACTTTAGTTGTAAATGCAGCCGTAATTAGTAATACCTATGCAGTACAATTTACAAACCTAAAACGTGATAATTTTACTTAGAACTTATTGTAAAGCTGCTGTAATTAAAACCATAAATAGTTCCTTGTGTATTTCTAAGATAAATTAGGGAAGTCACACTAAAACGATACGAGTGGGTATAGTTAATGGGGTTTTGTAAAGGTCGGGCAAACAAAATATTTTTATAGTTACTCAACGCACCTGCTGATCCCTATACTTGAGCAGCATTTTGATGCGCTCTGCGAAGTAGAAGTTCCAGTTCTCATCCCTGTACATCATGTCACCGGTCTTAAAAAAGCCATCCTTGGATAGAGCCTCAGCCGTTGCTTCTGGGTTATTGTAATAGCCCTTGGAAAAAAAAAGTAAAGCTAAAATGCCACTTGCTCAGAGACAGTTGAAAATGAGTTGAAGAAAACCACAGTCTTCACAATTCGCAATTTTTAGTCAACTAAAGAAGAAACGCAAAGTAGGTTGCGACATAAGCAAATAATGCCTGTACGGAACCGTACACATCATGTATATAAATGGGTTTTGTGTTAGAAACATTAAATATATCTTTCTGTTAAGTCTTCTTCAAACGTTGTTTACAAACAAACTGATGTGTGAACAGTGTCTGGTCGACCACCGACCAGACACAGACATCGTCTGAGACATCATCTGGTTTTCGCTAATAACTCGCGGCATGTTTTGCTTACGCGATGTAGAATTTGTGTTAGTGTGACATTACTTAGTGAATGTGTAGTTTATAAAGATGCCGCCTTAGAATTTTTTGGAATGTTTGGCAGAATTTAGATCTTTACTACCTTGAATCCACCGGGTGCTTTAACCCACAGCTCTCCGGATTTGTTGGGCTCTTTTATTTCCTCACCAGTCTCTATGTTCACTAACTGAAAATATAAGTACTGTTTAATTACATACGTAACAGTTAGGTTAGGTTAGAACTCTAAGCGCCTTACCAATGAACTTAGGTGCTGTGGGGAACCAATTCCTTTGAGGTTTGTGGGAGAAATCAAATAGGGATATGATTCCCATCTGACTTATGTATAGATGAGGATGCCTTTAGTGAATTTAGATTAAGCTCTGAAATATTTGCTTAGAGTGTTTGATTAGAAAAAAATGTTAACTTAAATTTGAGCAACTACAAGAAAATTCTAAAAACTTTTTCTAAATTCGCTAAAGGCATCCTTTTTTTGAGAAATTCATAAAACGAGCTTTCCCGCTCTGGTCGGAACGGAGACGTGTGTTAGATTTCTACTGACTAAAACTCAACCGTGTTCCTTCACTTGCCTGTGTACCAGAGCCATGGCCATAGGTCTACCTGGACCCCATCACGTTGTGCCGCCCGGTATCCTGCACCTACGGTGGCTGCGAGTTCGATCTTGCGTTCCGACTAGGGCGTTTTCGGCGGTGGCTAGAGGCGCCAGGGCGCCGAGATTACCGCTCAGGATCACGCGATCCTTCTCCTTCTTTGGTAGCATCACTGCTTTGCAGAAAGAGGTGACGACCTGCCATGCACTCTCGCTCCGGACCATGGCCTGGATCAGGGTTGGACGCGAGAGATCGCCGCTGATCGCCACCATGAGGACACGTCGGTGCTCTACCCAAGCCGGGCAAACCTCCACCGTATGCTCCACCGTGTCCTCAGGATTATCCCCATAGTGGTGACACCCTGGCGTTTCGAACCTCCTGAACTAGGCATGTCCTAGCCATGTCCGGGGAGGATCTGCCGCAGGCGGAATGTGAGGACGCCGTGGCGCTTCTCTAACCATTCCTCAGACATTTACCGCGGTAATTCAACTTGATTGATTGTTTATCGGTAAGCTACTTGTCATGTCGTGACTACTTATTAAATGAAATTAGCTATAAAATAAACCTAATGAGGTTTTGGCTCCGAGGTTTACGCTTTGGTTGATTTGTCACGCTTCCCACACAAGGTTCGCTTCAGTTTGCAGACCAGAGATTTGATTTGGAATGATACTAACCTTGTATTGCAAATGATCAAATGGTTTCCCACATGACCCTACCGGGGAGGTACCCGAATAGAATCCAGAGGCACCTATCTCACTAATTCCATACATATCAGTCACGAGTGTTTTCGGTGCCATGATCTGGGAACATAAAATAAATACATTAGCACAGCACCTGTAATCGCCCGTTTAAACTGACTGTAAAAATTTCTTTAGCGACGTTGTCTACTTTTTATGGGACGGGTAGATAATGTTAAACACTCGCCAGGACATAGACCTGATAGAAAATCCCTTAGACGGATAGACCACCGGCGCGACATAGAGAGAGTAGAGGAGCCCCCCCTCCCTGCTACCACGCGGCAAAATTGTATGCCTGCTCCTGCTATCATGATTATGGGGACGCAAGTCGCTTGTGCAAGTGTGCGTGTGTGTTTTTATAACGATGCACTTAAACAGGCTGTTGCATTTTACCACACAAATTCTAGTATGTACTTTTAAACTGATAAATAAAGCGATTGGTGTGAAATTATTCCCTTACCATTCTAAAATATTCAAAAATACATTAACATTTCTTCTCTGCCCCATGTCATGTTAATTGGCTTAAAAATACGAGCTTATACATTCGGTGTGTTTTCTTTTTCCTGTACACTCTGGTCCGACGCGGACGATACGCTCAGACTGTCATTCTGTGCCAGGACCCTACAACGTCTTTATACCTAGACAAATAAATACATACCCTCAATTCTTCCACAAGGGTTGTGGGCACAGCGCTACCTCCAATGTACAATACTTCAAAGCAAGATAAATCACAGTTTTCTTTCTTAGCTGCCTTTACCAACGTAGTCATCATGGTTGGACTAATTACCGCAAAGGTTGGCTAGAAAATATAAGTAATTAGGTAGGTTATGTGGCAAAGATGCCTTAAGACAGTAGGACACCAGTGGTCAGTGGTAACGACCGCGACTTAAGAGCTTTGGATTCGAACCCATACAGGTAGTTTATTTTGTGTAGATTATATTGTCTGCTGACATAATAAATTATAACAATGGAAAACGGCGAAGGAAAGCTCGTGAGGCAACAGGCAAAAACTGAATCAAAAAAGGACTTGTGATATCTACCTATCTTCTGAGCCGGCGCGGTACATTAAGGCCCACTTCCTCTTACAGAGGACTGTGTCTCAATAGTGCATAGTGGTTACAGTATAAGCTGATTATGCTGAAGAAAGAATGCCTTTCTTTTGCCTTAATTAGCCCTGATAGTAAGCTGCTTCGTTATGAATATAACATGCTTCGCCTGTCTCAAATGTGTTTAGATTTTTTATAATAATGTTGTTAACTAACCTTATATTTCCCAATCAAATTTAATATATGTTCCGTACTGGCGGTATGCGAGGATTGTATTCTCGTATACTTCAAAAATGACGACATGGCATAGTGGAAGAGTGATGATAGCCATTGCAGAGGAGCTACAATAAGCACCGACCGAGTAATAGGTACTTTTTTGGCATAAGCACTGAAAAGAACAAGTAATATAGGTAGGTACACATATGAGCGACAACTGCATACGGTTATAGAAACCAAGTGTGGACTGGTGGCCTTGTTCCTCCCATAGCTGAGTATAGGCCTCCTCTCTTTTGTGCCATGTGTTAATGGTGGTTAACGAGGTGATTGCGTAACACGGTAAAAGTAGGAATGACTTTTATTTCATCAACATTCATTGAGCTAAGTTGTTGAGCAGGCAATCCGCCGAGAGAGTTACGCCTGGAATAGTATACGCTTTTTTTTTTGACCAATTACACATTTTGAGCTAGCCCCAAAATAAGTTCGAGACTTGTTTTTATGGGATACTAACTCAACTATACTATATTTATAATAGGTACCTACATATATAGATAAACATCCAAGACCCAGGCCAATCAGGAAAAGATCGTTTTCCATCATGACCTGGCCGGGGATCGAACCCGGGGCCTCCACGTCCCATTGGAATAGCATATGCTAAGAGTGATTCTCTCGGCCAATGTTGAAATACAAAAACTGGCTGGAAGATCTGAGCTCGGACCAAAGTTGGAACTAATATTATTTATCAATCATAATCTTTTCTGTAAACGGTAGTTATCGTAATCAGTACCAAGAGTGAGGTCCACTGGCCACTATGTTCATATGAGACAGAGCGACAGATTTGGGCAATCCTGTAGTACCGCTTGTCGATAGTAGGAAAGCTATCGTGTCCTCAGGGTCGAAGTCTGCGGGTCTGAAAGAAATAACAAGTCCAAACAGCTCAAAATGTTATTGTTTAGTAAAATATTTATTACATAAAATTCTGTCTAGAGTTTTGCAGACGGCTATTCGGCCTGCGAACTATCGTAACAATTATAAAACCATATGATAAGTATCCATGAAGGTTCAAGGGTCTATGTAGAAACAGAATATTCAGCCCCCCGTGTTTATAATAAAATTAACCGTATCCTTAATATATACCCCATGCAATTGTATGAGTGTAAGAAAAATCTGACTGAATGGCTCCTTACTCTAAATTATGAAGATGTGGAGGAAATCCTACTTACATTAACTTGAATTTGATACAGTCATGCTTAATGTGCTCACATACCACACGTAACGAATTTATAGGGTTATGTGGCCAAAATATACTACCATCCACACATACATACACGCGCGCACACTCACACACACACACCCCACACTAACACACTCACACAAACAGACACACACTTCACGCTTCTTTTTCTTCTTTTTAATTTTTAAGAAACTTATGGTAATATAATTGTGACTCATATTGTTGGTCTAGTAAGTCTAAATTTATGTTTCCATCGGAAGAGCGGGGCTTTCCCAACACAAGCATCATTTGATTACTTTCTGGAAACTTACATGTAAAACTTACTGAAATAAATGCATTTTTATTTAATTTTTTTTTAATATTCGGTAGTTCGTGCTGCCAAGTCCTACAAGAAAGCGCTCAAGAAGGCTCGCTTCGACCGCATCACCCATATTGGCAACAAGTTATCTGCGCAGCCATCCGGTAGCAGATCTTTTTGGTCCCTTGCCAAGTCGGTTGAGGCGAACTTCTGTCGGCCCTCACTGCCTCCGCTGGTTAGGCCTGGTGGAACACTGGCTCATACGGCGAGAGAGAAAGCAGGTCTCTTTGCTTCTCTCTTTGCCCATAATTCGCGTCTTGATACTGGCAGTGCTACTCCACCTAATTTACCTCATTGCGGAGCTTCAATGCCTGAGGTTCGCATTAGGAACAAGGAGGTTTTGAGAGTACTGTGTCATCTGGACGTGGATAAGGCTAGTGGTCCGGATGGTATACCAGCGATTGTTCTTAAAGCTTGTGCGCCCGAGTTGTCTCCTGTATTGACGCGCTTGTATCGCCTCTCATTTAGGACTGGTATAGTGCCCAAGTCCTGGAAGCTTGCTAACGTGCAGCCCGTGCCCAAGAAGGGTAGTCGTGCCGATCCTACCAACTATCGGCCGATTTCGATCACCTCCATACTTTGCAAAATTATGGAGCGCGTATTGAATTCGCGCCTCTTGGCATACCTGGAAGGTAACGATCTCCTCAGTGACCGACAGTACGGGTTTCGCCGCAATCGGTCAACTGGGGACCTACTAGTGTATGCCACTCACTTGTGGGGCGAGGCCCTCGAGAAGAATGGGGAAGCGATTGCTGTCTCCCTTGATGTCTCGAAGGCCTTCGACCGGGTATGGCACGCTGGCCTTTTGAGTAAGCTTCCAGCGTACGGCATTTCCCCTAGCCTGACTGGCTGGGTAAAAGACTTCCTGACTGAACGGTCCCTCCGAGTTGTTGTCGATGGATGCTCTTCTGAGCCCATGTCAACTAATGCCGGTGTTCCTCAGGGGTCTGTTCTCTCTGCAACTCTGTTCCTGCTACATATTAACGATCTGCTGATGCCCGGTATCTATGGGTATGCAGATGACAGCACAGTTGTAGAGAGATACCTGCCGGATGCTCGGGCTAGTAGGGAATCAATCCGGTCCGAAAGAGAGGCCATGGTTGAGCGAACGAGTGTTGCACTGCAGGCAGTCTCCGAATGGGGCAATGCCAATCTTGTAGCATTCAATGCCGCCAAAACACAGGCGTGTCTTTTCACCGCCAAGAGGAGCCCGTTCACCTTGGCTCCTACTTTTCGGAATGTGTCCTTGGGGTGTTCCGACCGCCTTCAGCTTTTGGGAGTTGAGATTTCCTCGGACCTTAACTTTGGGCGGTTCATTGGGTCCAAGGCTAAGGTGGCTGCCAAGAAACTTGGCGTTATCGCAAAGGTCCGGCAGTACTTCACACCTGGGCAGCTTCTAATGTTATACAAAGCACAGGTCCGTTCGTGTGTGGAGTACTGCAGCCACATTTGGGCTGGTGCTGCCAAGTGTCACCTGGCCACTTTGGATTCAGTGGAGAGACGTGCAAAGAGGCTGATTGGTGACCCTGATCTAACTCGAGTCGGTCTCCAAAGCCTAGAGCACAGGCGTAGAGTAGCCAGCCTTTCGGTGTTCTATAGGATGCATTTCGGGGAGTGTGCGATGGAATTGCATGATTTAATTCCCCCATCTCCGTTCCACCAGCGGACGACCCGTCGTACGGCTGGTTTCCACCCTTACGTTGTTAACACCACTACGATCCGGACGAAGCGTTTCGCCTCCTCCTTTATACCGCGTACATCGAGGGACTGGAATAGTTTGCCAGCGGCGGTGTTTCCGTCGGACTACAATTTGAGTGTCTTCAAGGCTAGAGTGAATAGGCTCTTAATAAACTAGTGCGCTTTACCATCAACGACTGCGTCGCTGCTTACCATCAGGCAGGATTGCGGTCAAGCGCTAGTTTATAATATAATAAAAAAAAAAAAAAAAAAAATAGTTATATGCATAGTGTGTTATGCAATAAGGGCAGCACCTTTGGTTGCTATCTAGGATATAAAAAGAACATTTCATTTTACGCTTATTGGTTGACAGTCGGGTTAATTAGAACTTCTTGGCTAGGTGGATGCGGATTGGGGACGGTTATATAATAGGAAATCCTTTAGGGGTCTAAAG
Organism: Sesamia nonagrioides; assembly: GCA_017933935.1. NCBI lineage: Eukaryota > Metazoa > Arthropoda > Insecta > Lepidoptera > Noctuidae > Sesamia > Sesamia nonagrioides. The sequence goes on along the minus strand of JADWQK010000998.1, from coordinate 313,127 downwards.
TTCAAGTTAGGTGATAGTTTAATAACATGGGAGAGTCGCAAGCAAAGGTGTGTTGCTTTTTCTGTCCTCCAGCGATGCAGAGTACATACTTAGGTCTTAGCAAAGCTTCGAGGGAGCCAATTTATTTGAGGAGTTTGAGGAGTTAAGTAAATAATAGTTGCAACAAACCAGTAGTCGTTATATTGACAATCAATCTGCACAGTGCACATTACATTGCGAGAAATAAGATGAACCATTATAGGACGAAACATATCGACATGGTTTTTTTTTTTTATAAGTTATAAACAAGCGCTTGACCGCAATCCTGCCTGATGGTAACCAGTGATGCGATCATTGATGGTAAAGCGCGCTAGTTTATTAAGAGCCTATTCACTCTAGCCTTGAAGACACTCAAATTGTAATGTGACGGAAACACCGTCGCTGGCAAATTGTTCCAGTCCCTCGATGTACGCGGTATAAAAGAGGAAGCGAAACGCTTCGTCCGGGTCGCAGTGGTATCAACTAGGGTTGTAACGGAGCTTCGCCTCCGCTTCCGTTACTGCGGAAGTTCCGCAAGAAACCGTATCTTCGCTTCCGCCTCCGCCTCCGCACAATTTTTGCGGAGTTATAACGGAGGTTTATTTACGTATTTATAAAATAAATAACGCGCAAACTGCGACGCTCGACAACCGTCCGCCTCGTTTGACCGCGAAATGGTCAAGAATCAACTAGTGCGAGGCGAGAATGCGGCAAACACAATTTGTTTCTCCTTAATTTTCATTACAAGAAGGTAATATTTTTTACCAAGTATACTACTATTAATGTACGTATTTCAAATAAAAAATTTGTTTTAATTAACCATAAATTTCAAGTTTTTCTATATGTACTTTCATCTCAGCCTCCGCCTCCGTTAACCTCCGCATCCGCGGAGGTGAGACTCCTCGCCTCCGCATCCGCATCCGCCTCCGCTAACAAGCCTCCGTTACAACTCTAGTATCAACAACGTAAGGGTGGAAACTCGCCGTACGACGGGTCGTCCGATGGTGGAACGGTGATGGGGGAATTAAATCATGCAATTCCCTTGCACACTCACCAGAATGCAACCTATAGAAGACCGAAAGGCTGGCTATTCTGCGCCTGTGCTCCAGGCTTTGGAAACCGTTTCGAGTTAAGTCTGGGTCGCCAATCACTCACTGGGTTTCACTTTGTTCATGAAACAGTATCGATTGAGCCGGTAGAGGTGCAGTTTGTGTCTTCAGAAGAAATGGTGGCAGAGATGTCTCCGTCAGGCCCCAAGATATATACCTAGTTAGTTTTAACGAGATTACCCATTAAGAGGGCGGGTAGTGAAAGTGGTGTAACTTAAGTTTTGATATGTTGTATTTTCATTGTATAAATAGGTTGAGGATTTTTATAATGGTATGATCTCCGTTTTGTTTTTTCTTTTTTTTTCAGTTTCAAGTCATTTGTAGATGTGGGTACAGTCGAGTATAATGTATTTGTGTACAAAGGTTCATGTTTTGGTACTTGTGACCTGATGCGACTTAAGTGTGGTTGTACACTTGCTAGGCTTAGGATTTAGGGGGCATGTTGGAGTGCTTAAATACTTCATGTAGGCCGTTACTTAGGTGTAGGCCGGTAGTTAGGCGTTAGGTCTGTAATCTGTCTAATTAGTTGTCACAATTCAAATTATATGATGTTGTTCCAAATAAATGTCTGGTGACGAACAGATGTGTTTCTGTGGTGTAAAATAAGTAATTTAGATATCGGTATTAGGATCCATCAGACTACGACAAAATTTTGAACGTTTACGAATTGCATTTGACCTTCTGATTTTTTTGAAATGCTGTGTCCATTTAGTAGAAAAACCTAAAAGAAAATTACAAAAAAAAACTTTCAATAAAAGCTTCATAAACTCTGAAGATTTATAGGAGAGATAAGTTCAAATGAGTTGGTTTAAGTACCTATAAAAGTCAGTATTCAGGTTGATTATAATAAATTCAGCAACAATCTTAACGATAACAAAGCACAAATTTTTGCATATTATTACAAAGTATAGCTATCCTAAAAACAACTCTTTTTTCACTTTTGTCTAATGCTATCGCGATTGAAGTATAGGAACCTCCTGACTTCAATCTTGAATCAAGCTCAAACCCAGCTACCCAATGAAAGCTACCTGAAACCAATGACTTGAAATCATTTACTTACTTAAATTTCTCGACGTCACATTGACCACCATGTTTCTCCATGATTTCGGAAAAGCTAGTCACGTCTGGACTTTCATCGAAACTGATAATTTTGGAGTCTAAACCTGCGAGGTCTACAGCATTTCGGAGATCTTGAACCTTTTCACTTTGGCAGAATATAATTTTAGGCTTATTAGTGATAAATGAATTTTTCAACTCATCTGGAAGAAAAAGGGCATTGTTAAAATAATTATCAGTGGTAATAATATAAGTAATAATAGCGATGTTTCCTGGGTAAAAAATATATATATATATAATAGCGGACTAAATAGAGTTAGCCCGCCATTCAGATTGTAGAAAAATATTGGATAGGTACGTATATTTTGTTATATCAAAGCAATAAAAATTGACAAATATAAAAGGCATCAAAGATCAGGAGTGGTGGCTGGTGACGTCACTGATCGCTAAAAAGTGTAGCGTGCTGTGACGTCACACGAGTTTTCAACGCGCTGTGAATTCTTCATTTTTTGCTTATATGAAAAAAAATACGTGTCTAGTATTTTTTGGAAATTTGACTGACGGACTAATTAGTTTTTTTTAGTCAAATACCCTATTAACTACGCGTCAAACTGACGTCATGTAGGATCTTGCATCGCGCAAGCAGAATTAACCGCGCAACTAGTATACCTACACAAAACACCGAATGTAGCGACAGCGGTGAGGTTTGTGAAAACTTAGGTTTTATACTGTTGAGGGTTTTAATTAAAACGATGTGTTGGGTTATTGGCCTCTTGAAATTATGTATTCGCCATCTTATATACAATATTCTAGGATAGGGGAAAGCGAACAATATTTTTGGTAAAACCAATCACAGTGAAGAATTGCTATGACGTGTCGTATGATGTCATTCTCTGCCACGAGATGTCGCCGTCAGTTGATTTGTGTGAACTTTGTGGTATGAGCACCGAACCTTACTTCATATATATTATATGAATGATACTTTCTCCACATTGACTCTTTTATAAATAATAAGCCTTTACAATGTTTTTAAATTACTTGCAAGGGCGACGTCGTCTCCTAAGAATGTTGTAATATTCTAAAAATATTTACCGATTACTTACCGACTCCAAGAGTGCTATCTATAGCAGCGGTTGTGATTCCAAGGTATGTAGCAGCATAGAATGGTACAGCTAGGTCCAGATGGTGTCGCGCCATCAGCACTATGACGTCACCGGTCTTCAGCCCAATGTTCCTGAAGCTGGTTGCGCATTGAATGCTTCTTCTTAACATAGATCCGTTGGTTTCTGATTCACCGGTACCACCGTCAATCTGTTGAGAAAATGAGAACCCTATGAAACCTCAATAACCTCCCATCATCATATTCTTTAAATTTTATCCATGTGTCATATTGACGATATTTTCAGTAAATTACCAATGAAATAAAATATCAACTTAAATTTAATAATACGTAATAAATAATATAATGGTGTTGATATTAGATTAATTATAATGCAACCGCTTCAGGTTCAAACAAAAGAGGTTCATAGCAGCAGAGATGCACAATAATGAATTTTTGAAAAGAATCATTTTTTTTTAAATAAGTAATGATTTCAATATAACATTTTAACAATTCGGAAGATAATGTTGATAACGATAACAAAATAGCAATAAAACCATAACATATACATAATAATTAAATAACGAAAGTCAAAAACACGGATAAGATAGCATTCACAAGTATCGACAAAATGAATTACCATACCTCACAGTTATATTTATTTTTCAGAAGCCACAATGTATAACCAGATTAGAAAAGATTTTGGATTTGGTGCTTTAGTCTGATGGAAGGGCTCAGAGCTTCGCCAGGTCCTGGTGGCGGAGTGGAAGATTAGAATTGCGCAGCCCAGCATAGGGCAAGCCACGAGCGTGGCGGTAAGACCCGTCATGAAGGAGTGGATCGACCGAGGACGTGGCGACCTCACCATTTGGACAACCCATATCGTTTCTGGGGGCAAGGGTGCTTCGGCAAGGACCTGTGCTGTATCGGCTGAGAGCTGACGGTGGCATGTCACCACAGCGTTGGCTGCCCTGGGGATACGATGGGGCATACGCTGGAAGAGTGTCCGGGGTAAAACGAGTCGCACCGGGCGTTAGTAGCGGCGCAAAACTCCTTGCCTTCCTGCTGCCTTTAGTTACTTGCAGGTTAATAACTGATAGTGACGACCGAAACAATAATATTATTATTGATAACTTAAATTTCATTGATAAGATAATTCATATGTTTATTGCTAATAAATTGTTGTTTTTTTTTTAATAATTATAAACTAGTGCTTGACTGCAATCCCGCCTGATGGTAAGCAGTGATGCAATCGTTGATGGTGGCCGTTGAGCGAGGTGATGCAATGTTAAACCCAAGACCAACACGACCAAACGATGCTGTGCCAGAGGGAGATTGATCTGGAGACTCTCCACGACCAAACTTCCGACACAACAACATTTGGCGCATAGTACACATCGCAACACAACTGCTCAGACCCGTCATCCGTACGACTTCACCAGACATCATGCCGGAACACGAGGAATCGCTTGGCGGCAAGACTTTGTCTGGTGGGTGGTAACTTCTGCCGGCAGTCGATGTTATGGCCTACCACCGAGTAAACACTATTCCATTAATCCTTTATCTAACATTCAATAATATTTTACATCTCTCATAATCGGTAATTAGGTCCTTATTACCTTCGAATGGGGGGCTCCAAGAGGCCCTGGTGGCGGAATGGCGGGACAGGCTTTCATACCCTTCTGCCTCAACACCATCAAGGTGATCACCGATACAGGCGAACTAGATCGGGAGAAAACACGGCTTCCTGACGTTTCGTGTTTTTATTTCAGAGATATGTTCATTTAATATTATATCAATGTGTTCAGGATACTAAAATATTTAAATATAAATAATAAATATACTTACATATACGGTTAAACTACAAACTTAGTTCAAAAAAGATTTCGTACAATTTTTCAAAAACTGTTTAACCTATTATATTCAATATAATCTTTTTAGAAAATCTTTGTATAGTTCTGCTTTTGCGTTTTTTTTTTCATATTTTTTTTAACTTATGGTTCAAAAGTTAGAAGGGGGACGCATTTATTTCTGAAAATATTAATAACTAGCGGCCGCCAGCGACTTCGTTCGCGTGGAGTTAGTTCCGCTCCGCTCCTATTGGTTGCAGCGTAATGTTATAAAGCCTAAATAAAGCCTTCCTGGATTAATGGACTATCCCATGCAAAATGAATTTTTCGAATCGGAATAGTAGTTCTTGAGATTAGCGCGTTCAAACAAACTCTTCAGCTTTATATATTAGTAAGTATGGATATGATTTTTTTTTTTTGACATTATGTCACACGTTAGGGTAAAAAGAAAAAAAATCACACCCCACTTTACGTGTATGGGCCTACCCTACCCTACCCTACCCTAATAAAATATTTTTCCACTTTGTCGACATGATTGATACGTATTTATTTGAAGTTTTAACGTCACTAACTTTAATCATCCTATAAGAATAAACACCACAGTGTTTAAGGAGTTTATTCATAAACGATGATTAAAGCTAAGTGACGAATATATGTGGTGAATATATGTTTAAACAATCGCTAATCACTAGTTAACTTTTAGCAGCGTTTATTGAATAAGGGGGATTGGTACCCAACAGCTCTTTAGTGCTAACAGTCACTGATATTACCCGCGGTCGGACATACAGACAGACAGACAGACTTGGCGAAAGTATAAAGGTTCTTAGTTTACTACGGAACCTTAAAAACATCATACTTACAGGAGATAATAACATAAACATTAGCGATAAGTCACTGTATCTGAACAAAAATAACTACCGACAGGCTAAAAATTTGTTTCAGTTCTCAACAACAAATAATAAAGAAAAGTTTCCGTACCTGAAGAACAAAATCCGGATCATTCTTGAAACTCTGCAGGATAATTTTACCGAGGTGGTACCTGTCACTAGGGATCCCAGTCTCCGAGACTATACGCGACGTAAACTCGTTAATATAATTATAGAGGACTTCATTTTTGTAGGAATATCCCGCCATGTTTTATTTTATTTTTAAATGAGTACTAGAATGAGATAATAACGTACGACGGCTATCAAAATTCAATAAGATATGAATAAATTTGTATTGGGCTATTCATTATTCATTGTTTATCCTTACCCCCACTCTTCTACTAGTAGATAGTCTACATTCACGTTCACACATCTACAACTTATTTTACTAGCGACTGGTCCCTGCTTAATTCTCTTCTCTTCTTAGTAAGTCCCTGTTTATTGATATCACAAAACATGGAGATTTCTTTATGATATAACGCATGCCTTTTAAGTTTTGTTGTTTGAAGAAAAAACACAAATAGAAGCTTATAGTACTTGTTGGGAATGGCGGTTAAAACTTTAACAGTGCTTTGGCAGCCATCACCTTTTGGATGCTCCAATCAGCACACTCCACATAGCAGTGACACATTAATCTGCAACGCCGCTATTGGTCATAATATTGTTCCCCGACACCGCTTCCTTGTCAGCCGCGCCCCTCGCTTCAAAAAGTCTTGCTTGAAATGCAACGGTGCTCATCCACTATATTCTTGTCAACAATTTATCGATAGTGACTTAGACGCTAAATTAAATTAATTCGCGATCACAAACTATGCGAGAATTGTTTACGTTCGGTACATGCGCTTGAGAAGTGTATGCTTGGGCCATTTAGGAAGTGCAACCGCAAACATAACTCATTAATTCATAACGATAACAGCGATGGTCTAGTCTCATTCCATTCACGTACCTATAGTGACTGATGGTTCCAACGTTAGTGGCGCAAGCGCACGGCCGGCCATCCCCGACCCCGCTTCTTCGACCGTTGCCAAACCGGTTCCTATTCGCGTAAACAACGCACATATACTTACATAATAACAAATCTATAAATATGCACTCCGTGCTATTGTCAACCGCAGTAATCGAGGTAGCCGACAAAAGGTAGTGTTTATCATTAAGCATGCGCGCTTTTTGACAGTGGAAGTCAGCGATGTTTCGTAACCAAATCGTTTTGTAACTTGCTTAACGTTACTACGTCACTATCTAATTACGAAGTCAGGGGTGTAGGAGATTCATTGTTACAATGTTTTTGAAATTTGTAACATTGAAATAAAATTTCGAGTCCATAATACTTTCAAAACACGCATCACTTGTTTTGTATTGTCGCAAATAACTTCTACGATGCCGGCCTTATGTCAAATAAAAGCGCAGCTCTGTATACCAGAAGACTGCCCGATCCGTTATTTTTCGAATCTAAAAGTATAGATATACTTATAGGAGCAGATAGGTTCTGGGATTTGCTAGCGAAAGGCAACATGAGACTTGCAAGTGGCGGGTGGATTGTTTCTGGCTCTGTATATAATACGCGAAATACAGGTCGTATTCACCGTAACTTAAGTAACTCATTAAATTCGTAACTACGCTTATTTTGGGAGCTCGAGGAGCTGCCCAAACTCAGGGATGGAGTGAGGGAAGGTATTCCATTTAAAGAGTCACCTGATGTTTTAGGCGAATCGTACGCGCAAGCTGAACGTAGATTTTACGCGTTAGAATAGTTTTTAGCGATGCCTTGCAAACAGCGTATGGGGCGTGCATTTATATTCGTACGGTAAATAAGGATAATACAGTTTTAGTTAGACTTCTTTTCGCAAAATCTAAGGTGAAACCTGTAAGTATACCGCGTCTTGAACTTTGCGGTGCTTTATTAGGTTCTAAAATACTCGATAAGGTTCGTAGTTCGTTGCGTTGTGAGTTCAGAAACATAGATCCGTATTACACAACGTCACTCAAAACTCAAGCTCTACATAAGTCTCGTTTGAAGCCTTTTGATTGGTTGAAACTAGTTTTAAGTGTGTAATGCTTGAGTCTTGAGTAACATTCTGTAATACGGACCAAAGTGTTTAGGACTGATTCAACCATAGTGCCAGGATGGTTACGCATGTCACCAAATTAAAAACCTTCGTTCAGAACAGAACGGCGGAGATTCTTGAACTCACACAAGATGTTCAGTGGCGCCACGTGAGGACTAAGGAGAACCCGGCTGACCTGGCTTCACGAGGTTCTAATTTAGACGAACTTGCTTCTTCCACATTGTGGTGGGAAGGTCCAGACTTCTTGATAAGTGCTAGTTTCTCACTGGATGATCACAAGGTCATAGATGCTGATGAAGAACTTCCTGAAGTTAGGCCAGCTATCTCTTCCTTCGTAACTCATGATGATCATGATTCTAATTTAATATATTTCTCGTTTAATACATTTTTTTTTTTTTTTTATTTGTTTGGGAAAACAAACAGTGACACATTATATATAATAGAGAGTAATACAGAAATTTATTCAAATGTGTAACCAACCACATTTTCCACAGAATACACAAAAAAAATATATAATATTCACAAATCATGCTATTAAAATTTAAACCTACAAGTAAGTAATATAAAGTCAAATCCTAGTAACAGAGCAAAAACTTAAATGTATAAACGATGCAATAAAAATTATTGTTATTGACTAAGCACCTTTAGAACAGTATTTTTGAAACTACCAGCAGAAAAAGCAAACATATCGATATGATGAAATTTATCATTGTAATTATTAGCAAGTCGCCGCAAAGGCGCACGCATACCCGCGTTACTTCGACAAGAGGTAACTGCAAACAGTGGCCGAGACCGCACCGCTCGACCCACTGTCGTTCTAGGAACTACATAACTTATTCTATTATGAATATCAATACAGTCATATGCATTACTACATAAATCAAATAAAATTATCGTCTCTAGCAGAGTGCGCCTTGATTTAAGGTCCAGCAATTTATACTTCTTAAGCAAATAATCATAAGATGGATTTGTGTGAAAACAACGGAAATGCATGGCTTTTAAAAATGTTCTTTGAACTTTTTCAATACATTCTGAATACTTATTGTAAAAGGGATTCCACACTGGCACAGCGTATTCAAGCTGTGATCTGATCAAAGACTTGTACATATACAAATAGGTGGAGGGTCGCACAAACTCCTTCGCAGATCTCATCACAAAACCATACATTCTATAGGCATTATTTACAACCTTATTAATGTGGGTATCAAGGTGAAGTTTATCGTCAAGAAGAATACCAAGATCACGAATAAGAGGCACTCTTGACAGTGAAGTATTATCTAAAGAATATGGGTACTTGAAAACATTTTTATTTTTCGTGAAACTGATACAACAACATTTAGATAGACTCAATTGCAATTTATTGTGTTTGCAATATTCACTAAAGCGATCTAGATCTTCCTGCAATAACGCGCAATCTTGCAAATTTTTGATAGGCCTATAAATTTTGAGATCATCAGCATAGAGCAAGATTTTGGAATTTCTAAAACAAATGTCAATGTCGTTGATAAATAAAATAAATAAAAGGGGTCCCAAAATTGAACCCTGAGGTACCCCGGAAGTTACATTAAGAGTTGTCGAAGACCTGAAACCGTTAACTACGACCCTTTGAGTTCTTTTTTTGACATATGAAGAGAACCATCGGAGTAAATCACCACGTATACCGTTAAAGGAAATTTTATCGAGTAGAAGCTCATGATCGACTTTGTCGAATGCCTTTCGAAAGTCAGTGTAAACGGCATCCATCTGCACACGAGAATCCATATTGTTGAATAAATAGTCCACAAATGCCACCAAGTTTGTGGTAGTTGATCTTTTCTTTACAAATCCGTGTTGTTGACAGATTATACTGTGATGAACAACAGGATACACTTTGTTGTGGACTAACCGCTCAAAAAGCTTCGGCAGTGCTGACATAATGGATATCGGACGATAGTTCTCAACATCATACTTAGAGCCCGATTTGTATATTGGTGTTATGTTCGCACTTTTCCATGCCTCGGGGAAAATTCCTTGTGTCAGTGATTTATTAAAGATAATGTATAAAGGAGTGCAAATATGTTTAGCTGTAGCTTTGAGAAACATGACCGGAAGACCATCTGGTCCTGAACCCTTAATTGAGTCTAGAGAGTTAAGTACCTTCAGTATCTCATTTGTGCTTAGCTCGATCTTACTGATGAGGGAATCGCGATCAGAATCTCCACTCGAAGAAACACCCCCCATGGAGGATTGCTCATAAACTGAACAAAAGAAATTCGAAAACAAGTTACAAATTTCGTCGGGGTCATTGGTACTTTGGTCTTTGTACTTCATGCCAGAAGGTATACCAGAAGAAGACTTTCGATTAGCAATATACGTCCAGAAGTATTTAACGTTACAGCGAATGCCCTCCTCAACAGATTCTATGTAATTTTTGAGGCATGAATTGCATTCAATATGGAATCTAGATCTGTATAGTGAGAACTGTTCGTAATCAGAGATGTTGTGATACACCTTCCATTTAACCCAGGCTTTCAACTTGTTTTTGTAAATATGTATCAAAGATGGTGAAAACCAAAACGGAAATTTCGAGGTTTTAGAATTAACGAGTGGAACTTTAGATTTAATTATGCTAAAAACTATATTATAAAACCTATCGACTGCCTCGTCTATGGAGTTTAATAACCCGATCTGCTCATTCCAATTAATTTTACTTAATTCCTCATTTATTTTCACAATTTAAGCGAATGAAACCTGCGTTGACATATGCGTTACGTTTCATTCACAATAATATTCGCAACAAAAATAATAAGCGTACGGGTGTGGTACGGGTATCATTAGTGTAGACGAATTGAATGAATCTCAAATAATTTTAACACGGTGGTCTTAAATGGAAAGTCATCCGAATGAATATTATAAATTATTATTTAATAGTTCGCAAAGTAAAATTAAAGGTAATTTAGTTTAGTTAAATTTATTCTTAGGCGATAATAAAATTATTCATGTAGGTGGGCGCTTGGGTAATTCGTATGAATTTAGTTACATAAAATGCATTCTATCCTATTATCGAGTAAGCATTATTTTTCACTGTTACTGTTCCGTCATGAGCTTTTACAGCTACTCCATGCTGGACCTCAGCATTACTTTGTAATTTACGCAAAACACGGTGGCCTTTGGGTGGGTGGCTGGAGCTTAGCTAGACGCGTAGTTAATGCTTGCGTGACGTGTAACCGTATTCGGGGTAGAATTCTCACGCCTCAAATGGGCAATCTATCTATAGAGAGGATAGATGCTTGTTTTCCGTTTTATAGATGTGGTGTGGACTACTGCGGGCCAGTTCTCATACTCAATGGTAAAGGACGTGGAGTTAGAACTACTAAAGCGTATATATTTGTTTGTTCGTATGCTTAGCGACGCGGGCAATACACTTGGAGCTGGTCAGCGATCTCACTTCAGAAGCATATTTACTATCACTCAATAGGTTTATTTCTCGGCGTGGCAAGCCGACAGTTATATTTTCTGATAACGGTCGTAAGTTGAACGTAAGTGTAGTTCTGATTTAATAGAATATGCAGCTAGCCAGCAAATTGAATTTAAATTTATCCCTCCATATTCGCCTCACTTTGGTGGTCTGTGGGAAGCACGAGTAAAATCTTGCAAATACCATTTACGCCGTGTGGTAGGGAACGTGCATCTTACCTTTGGAGAGTTTTGCACTGTTCTATCGCAAATAGAAGCAGTCCTTAATTCCCGACCACTATCTCCACTTTCTCCAGATCCTAATGACCTTTGTCCTCTTACTACTGCTCACTTTCTGATTGGTCGCACGCTTACTACTCCTGCTTGTGACGACCTCAAGGATATTCCTGCGCAAAGACTAAAGCGATTTCCGAGAGTGGAACAAATGCGACAGCATTTCTGGACTCGATGGTCCAAAGAATATGTGGGCGAGTTGCAGGTGCGGACAACATGGACAGATAACAAGGCAGAATTGAAGGAAGGCGCGCTTGTCCTGATCAAGGATTCCAACCTGCCAGCTTTGAAGGGGAACATGGGTCGAGTTCTACGTACTATCCCAGGCAAGGATGGGATTGCGAGAGTTGCTGATCTACAAACAGCTTCAGGCGTGGTGCGACGGGCTGACGCAAAGATCTGTCCTCTCCTTCAGGATGACGAGGACCAGTGAAGATGCTACAATTCAAACGCTATATATATTTTGAAAGCGACTGCTTCCAAGGCCGCGAGCATGTTGGGAATGGCGGTTAAAACTTTAACAGTGCTTTGGCAGCCATCACCTTTTGGATGCTCCAATCAGCGCACTCCACATAGCAGTGACACATTAATCTGCAACGGCGCTATTGATCATAATATTGTTCCCCAACCTCACTTTCCTCGACCAATGTAATTTAACTTCGAATACACACGCCGAACTGGCTTCATCATAATCGCTTCATTTTTTATTTCACCACATACCCAAGTAAATTCTTCAAAAACTAACAACCGGGCCACACAATTCGCATCCTAATCAAGTAAAACAATAAAAAGTACTGTACCGGATTGATGCGCCGGGCATCAATCCGGTACAGTACTTTTTATTGTGTGTCAAATTAAACCATGTAGCTTAATACACTTTTCCATTCGTTTAAACCAGTTGAAAATTGAAAATGGCTGACTTGAAAGCATTGATTGCTTCTTCATTGGACTGAAACCTTTGACCACGAAGACTTTTCTTAATTTTAGAAAACGTAAAGAAATCGTTAGGGCTTAGGTTAGAACTATATGCAAGATGGTCTAGAATTTCTTCTTTTTGCTGCTTCAAATACTCAATCGTTTGACGAGTGCTGTCTGAGTTTGCGTTGTCGTAGTGCAGGATGTGAGTTTAAGATATTTAAAGTTCAGCGATGATTTGTGGTGAACAAACTGTGATATTCACCCTACACTAACTAGAACAGTTAGTGTAGGGTGATATTCACCCTACACTAACTAGAACAGTTAGTGTAGGGTGATATTCACCCTACACTAACTAGAACAGTTAGTGTAGGGTGAATATCACAGTTTATTCACCACAAATCATCGATCTTCAAGTGCAATGGTTGCAACATGACCGGTTTTTCCAACGAAAACGGCCACCATCTTCTTTGCAGTGCTTCGAGAACGAACAAATTTAGTTTTCTTTGGCTCGTCTTGAACGACCCAGATTGTAGATGGTTGTTAGGAGTCAGAATCATAGGCATAGATCCCTGATTTTTCATCACTTTCCTTAGAAAGTTACATTTTCGTACGTAATCTGACAGATTCGACTCGACACTGTGACTAAGTAATAGCTATAATCCTAACACTCTCAACTATTTTGAGTTTCAAGATTTAAAGACATTCGAATACAGAATAGTTCTAAATTCAAAGTTGCCGGAAAATATGGAAAAACGCGTCCAATTATCCAAACGCCCGGGAACCCATTGGAATATAATAATTAGGAGGAGTCAAAGTATATAATCAACCACGTGTTCTTCATTTTCGTGCGCGTGTTTCTTGTTCTTCCACCCCGTCTTATCGTATCGATGGGGAGTTTCTTGCCCGGTCTTCCTACTAATCTTTAGAATGTTTCATTTGTCTGATAGCAAAAAAAATGAAAAAGTCCCTTAAATACAGAAAAAGAACTTATTAAAACCTACTTAAATGTATATAAAGATATACCATTGACCAACACAACCACGCGTTTATTTACTTAGACAGGAAATAAAATTGAGTACATAGGAGTCGTACGGTCGCCTTTTACTTACACAGGCATTAAACATACATTAGATGTACACATAATTCGCGACGCGACGGAGGCCCTCCACTTTTAGGTAGAGATTTTATATCAAAATATATACTAACAGTGCTTCCACTAAATTATTGTGATTAGGTATTCAAACAACATTTGTAAACAGTTACAAAGTAAATATCCCAGTGTTTTTTCGGATGACCTTGGGGCATTCAACAAACATAAAATTAAATTAAATTTGAAGGTGCGAAACCAGTTTTTTTGAAACCACGGCCTTGGTTTTTTTTACACGATAAAGTTGATAAGGAGATCGGCCGTTTGGTAAGTGCTGGTATATTAAAGCCGGTCTCGTACTCAGAATATGCGTCACCTGTACTGTAGTGCTAGTGTTAAAGCGCGAAGGTTCAATACGTCTGTGTGCCGATTATTCAGTAACGATTAATAAGCAGTTGTTAGTTGATCAACTAAAAAATAAACAAACCTTTGCCTACCGCGCACGAATTGTTTACAAAGTTGCACGGGGGACAGCAGTTCAGTAAGTTGGACTTGTCTCAAGCATACTCCTAGTGTATTTTGGATGTGGAGTCACAAAAAAATCACATGCTTCGATAATCATAAAGGTTTGTTTATTTACACTCGATTAGTGTGCGGCCTCACTTGCGCACCGGCTATATTTCAGCGAATTATGGGAAGCGTGCTGTCGGACATTGATGGAGTATTTTGCATGTCGGATGATGTGTTAGTTAAGGGGGAGACCAGAGAGGTAAGGAATAGTGGTACGAGATGATCCCCTTAAGCGAGAATCGCTATAAAATGCAATATTTTTAAATTAAACTTATAAGCATTTACTACTAGTATATGTATCTGCCTAACTTCCCTCATACTCAAAACCAACATTATATAGAATATGATCCCTATGATCATCTTACCCCATTCCAAATAAACGAATATTTTTTATGAAGAAAAAGGTTTAACACTACAGATGGCACTTCACGTAGTACTCAAAGTTTTTTTTTTTTTTTTCTCTTTATTTATTTAGGGACTTTTGTATATAAATACATGGCAGTCCCATTGTACCTTATAATACTATCTTAAGCTAACACACTAAGTGAAACAAACATAATCCTTATATCTATTTGACATAACGAAGACTTACAAAACTATACAACTTCTTGGCCGCATAAGATAAAGGTGCAGATAAAATTTCGTTAAATAAACCTACATTGTTTTTAATTAAACCTAATTCATTAAATAATACATCCCTCTCATTCTGAAACCGGACACATTCCGTTAAGAGATGAAAAACGTCTTCTAGCATATCACATTCCTCACAGTTGGGGGAGGCACATTTTTTCATTAAAAAGGCAAAGTTGTTAAGTATGCCGTATGTCCGGTTCTCAGCCTGAGAGCTGTTACCAACAATTTCCTACTCATTTTATAATTTGAAAACCATGGTATATGAGGAGGTTCACAGACTATCGTTTTATACCAGATACCCTTAGATTTTGACCGCAAATTAAAATATTCTATCCAAGTTTGGTGGCACTTTTTCTTATATTTTGGCAAAAATTCGGAAAAATCTGGTTTATAATTTAAATCTTTGCCTTCTAAAATTCCCTTATTCGCCAGACTGTCAACCTTCTCGTTACCACTTAAGCCTATATGTGATGGAACCCATTGCAATTTCAGTTTCTTTCCATAGCTGGTCATTTTATCTACTTCAGAAATAATAGTATAAGCTATCGGTACACCTCTGACACCAGCCCTCACTCTGCGCCGGCGTCACGGCGCTATATATAGGTCAGCTGATCGAACATTCCAGATTCGTCTAGACGTAATAATAATAGCGCATAACTTCGAAGACATTCAGTAATTACCTACGGTCATTCACCGGAGACGAGTTTCTGGAAATTTCGATGTTGACACTTTGCTGACAAAATTGTTGAGACCTGTACCATTCGATAGGTTACCTTAGGTCTAGCAATGCGTTTTTATATTGTACTTTTAAAATGTCTAAATCTGGAGATATAGGGCTCAAAATATACGCACTGCATGTCACGCGATATTGAACCTTATGCCATCGACATAAGGTGCATTCGTAACAATATTTTTGTTGGGACAGCCAATAAGATAACAAGCTCATAACTTTTTGTTTTTACCCGACTACGGCAAAGCAAAAGGAGGGTTATGATTTTGACAGGCTATGTATGTATGTATGTATGTATGTATGTATGTATGTATGTATGTATGTATGTATGTATGTTCATCTGTTCCCTCGTAACTTCTAAACTACTTATTCGAATTCGATAAATGATATATCATTAGAAGCGTCTTAATTGTCTGCTGGTTATAGGCTATATGGAGTTTCACAAAATCTAACGTGGCGCCCTCTAGCGGACAAAATATACAGAGTAAAAAAATAAAGTTAAGATAAATATGCCGTGTTTGGTATCATTTGAAAGGGCTTAACTTGTACATTTTAAATATATATATATTACTAGCATTTGCTTGTGACTTTACCTGTATTCATGGGCTGATTGCATATAATTCACATCTTTTCGTTCATAGATAGCTTCTTTACTACTTATCAGAATAAGACCACTGCAGAACCATTAGAAGGGCCTTGATATTCTGTTGGTTATGAGCTATAAAGCTTGTCACCAAATTTAGTATTACGCCCTCTAGCGGACAAAAAGTTCTATGTTAATACAAAATTAAAATAAATATACCGTATTTGGTATCATCTGAAAGAGCTTCACGAGTACTTTATGTTTGTACATAATCCCTAGTAATGCTTCGTAGAAATTTGAAATTTGAAACGGAGCGATGGGAGTGGTGAAGGCCTTCGAATGGCCTGCTCTTCGGCGCGATCAGTTGGAACAGGAGAACAGCCAAGCGCTGTTCTCATACAATTTGACGACGCATCCATAAAAGCAGATACTAACGGACTTATCAAAATCGAGCCTTGCCTCACTGAATTTGACGGCTTGAGGGGTTCTGGGCAAATTCAGCGTAAAATGCTCCCGCTGATTCTTTCTTGGGGTTGTACTGTACATAAATTACAAGGTTGTACTCTAGATAAAAAAGTTACAGATCTAGGAAAGTCATTGTTTGCTAAAGGACAGGCCTATGTCGCTCTCAGTAGAGTTAAAACCATAGAGGGATTATTTATAAGTGCCTTGGATCATAATAAATTACTTAAAAATCCACATGACAGTCGATCGTTAGCAGAATTAGATAGATTAAGAAATCTTCCCAGGTCCTCTTAATATAAGTTTTTTTTTTTTTAATAATTATAAACTAGCGCTTGACTGCAATCCCGCCTAATGGTAAGCAGTGACGCAATCCTTGATGCCTACGCACTAGTTTAGTAAGCCTATTCACTTAAAAAACTTAGGAATAGCAAGGATGACGGCCGTTGAGCCAGGTGATGCAATGTTAAATCCAAGAGCAACACGACCAACCATGCTGCGCCAGAGGGAGATTGATCTGGAGACTCTCCATGACCAAACTCCCGACACCACAACATTTGGCGCATCGTACTCGCCACACAACGCAACACAAAGTGCTCAGACGCGTCCTCCGTACGGCTTCACCAGACATCATGCTGGAACACGACGAATCGCTTGGCGGCAAGACTTTGTCTGGTGGGTGGTAACTTCTGCCGGCAGCCGATGTTATGGCCTACCACCGTTAGAAAAACATCCAATCTATTTATACTAACGGCCTCATCCACTAATTCATGACCCATTCGGTGCCATCGACGCAAATGTGCGTCGCTACTACGAAAAACCGGGAGCTTCATACGGTGAAACCGTTGCTATACGCGCTACGCTTCAAGCGCTACGAAATAGTAAAATAGGACATCTCTACATATTACTATACGCCGATACATAAGTCAAAAGAGATGTCGTATGTTAACTACCTAGTTTTTAGTTCGTCAATTTAACTTTTATTAATATTATGCGCCACAAATACACTTTAACACCAAAATAGTACAAATAATAAAAAGTTAAAAAACTGAAACCCAACTACGAAAAAAAACGACGCTGAAAAAGTATAAAACAAGATTTTCAGAATACTGAACTGAACAAAGTTGCTAATATAGTTGCAAGTAAATGGACACAGTAGACTCTACCAAGATGCCTTCGTTGTAAATTGACAATAATGTCTTACGATACTATTCTGAAGTATGCAATATTCACTATTTAGAGATAAATTTTCATGTTTGGAAAGGCGTAGTCACACGTTACATATACCTACCGTAGCACTTTCATAACGTGTGACTGCGGTTAACGTCAGGTACAACGAAGGCATCTTGGTAGAGTCTACTGTGTCCATTTACTTGCAACTATATTAGCAACTTTGTTCAGTTCAGTATTCTGAAAATCTTGTTTTATACTTTTTCAGCGTCGTTTTTTTTCGTAGTTGGGTTTCAGTTTTTTAACTTTTTATTATTGCTTGTTTACTATGCTGTACTAGTCTAGCCTAGTGGTTAAAACATCAGCCTCTCAAGTATGAGTGGGCGGGTTCAATTCCAGGTCAGGCAAGTACCAATGTAACTTTTCTAAAGTTATATGTGCTTTCTAAGTGTATCTTGGACACCAATGACTAAAGGTGAAGGAAAACATCTTGAGGAAACCTTACTTTTAAGTCTGAAATCGCCAAACCGCATTGAGCAAGCGTGATGATTACCTACGCTCAATCCTTCTCTGTATGAGAGGAGACCTGTGCCGCAGACGATAAAAAAGGTTGTTGATGATTTCGAGAATAACTGACACTAATTATTAATTAATTTTATTTTATATACGTAGGTTATTATTATTGAATACAAAAGTGCATGGAGAGAATGTGAACATGGAGAATACTAAAGTGGACTTTTGCTTATGAGGTTTTGTTTTTTGTTTAAACTAGATAAGGTCGAGGTTTCCTATAATACTAGTTTGAAAAGGCTGAAACTCAGCATCAGAGATATGTATTTTTTAGGGTTGTAACGGAGCTTCGCCTCCGCTTCCGTTACTGCGGAAGTTCCGCAAGAAATCGTATCTTCGCTTCCGCCTCCGCCTCCGCACAATTTTTGCGGAGTTATAACGGAGGTTTATTTACATATATTTATATAATAAAAAGTAAAAAAACTAAAACCCAACTACGACAAAAAACGACGCTGAAAAAGTATAAAACAAGATTTTCAGAATACTGCACTAAACAAAGTTGCTAGTTTTCATGTTTGGAAAACCGCAGTCACACGTTGTCAAAGTGCTACGGTAGGTATATGTAACGTGTGACTACGCCTTTCCAAACTTGAAAACTAGCAACTTTGTATAGTGCAGTATTCTGAAAATCTTGTTTTATACTTTTTCAGCGTCGTTTTTTGTCGTAGTTGGGTTTTAGTTTTTTTACTTTTTATTATTTCATGATATCTTTTTGAAATTTTGTACATAGATTCGTTACTTAAAAAAACTGGACTCGTGTTTCAGGTACAAAAATAATGTTGCATATAAGAACAAGGACATTGTAAAGGCAACTACAGATAATTTGCTAACACGTGCCATTAACAAGGTATAAAAACAAATAAGTATCCTTATTTTTATATACATTTATGATTTTTATAGCAGATTAGGATTTATATGTATATTAACGGGGAGTGATGTCCATTGTATCACGTTTTTTGGTACCATTACACCTGTGTAGATATTTCCGTAGTACCATTGTGCAAAATAGGGCTAAGGCGCTAGTCAATAAAACTTTTAATACCATCGCAGACACATCCAAACGCCTAGTTAAAAAAACATAGCAATGTCAGTTTTTTGCAGTTTATATTTTTATATGTCTATTGACATAGGAGTTACATGATTTTACATAATTTAATGACTGTAGAGATATTAATAGATCCTGAAAATTTTTAATTAAATGCTATTACTCAGCTATTAGTATTACGTATAATCAGCATTACATATCCTAGTATCATATGTTTTGCCTTTTTCCAACTATTTTGGGGACGGCATGATTATTATATTTCTTTCATATTATTTTACGTAATTATATCATAATATATTTATGTGTTGCTATGATTGCCCACGAAATCACACGAGGTCCTATCATTATACCCGACTCTCCGATATTTACTTTATCTCAAAGCAATATGCTGATAATTATTTATATTTTTTTGTTTTTAAATGTATTTTATTTTCATCATCATCACAGCGTTAATCCCAATGTCCCGAGCGCTGGCGCTGTACTTTGCGGTTTTAGGATACCAGAGTTGATGGGATCAGGACGGGTAGAGCTACAACATATAAACGCTTCTAATACATATAAATTAGTAACCCCATTTACCGAGAGATGGCGATGTATTTTGGGTTACTTCGCGCTGTTAAGCTTTTTACTAAGTTAATTACCCGTCCCGACCCTATGGGATGATCGTATCATCATCATCAATCTTTTTATTATCCCACTATTAGGCACAGGTCTCAGCAGAGGCAGAGGAGATCTGGCGATACCTCACCAGGGTGAGGAGGCTGGCGATTTCAGACTGAAAGTCCAGGTTTCCTGAAAATGTTTTCCTTCATCTTTTTTAATCAGTCATTTGTGTCCAAGATATACTTAGAAAGTACATATAACTTAGAAAAGCTACATTGGTACTTGCCTGACCTGGAATCGAATCTGTACACTCATACTTGAGGTGCTGATGTTTTAACCCTTAGGCTACTACTACTGCTATGAGCGGATGAGTATAAGCTATTAAATTGTCGAATTGTTAGGTTGGTATCTCATTGCCATTGAAATTTATTCATTGTCCATAACGTACTGATCCGCAGACAACAGCATGCCACATTTATTTAGCCATAAAACCTTGCGAGTTGTCTTACCTGGTTCTCACTCCATTTTACAACCCTTTCCCACTACTCATGGTAGGACTCAAATGACAATAGTTTTTCGAACTTTCCACGTGTAATTAGTTGCAGTCTATAAGTTTTCTTTAGTTATCACCGTCCTTCGCGGGCCCGTTTTTAGGATTATCTACATACATACTTAGTATGTCAACTCAATGTAGCAAATACTCGTAGCCCATTTTTTAACTCTTAAGTGGGGACACTTTTGAGACGGGCGGGAAACTCTGGAACCCTACACTAAGCGTGGCCTGACACGCTTTTGGCCCGTTTTATTAGTTATGTTTATGGTATGGTTGGTTTTTATTAGGTTTTTATATACCTATCATTGTTCCACATTAGGACAGATTCGCTTTAGGGCAAAAGTATAGTGAACTCAATATATTGTTACGAATGGACCTTATGTCGATGGCATAAGGTTCAATATCGCGTGACATGCAGTGTGTCACTTTTAGGTCCTATTTCCCCAGATCTAGACATTTTCTAAGCACAATATAAAAACGCATTACTAGACTTAGGACGGCCTATCGAATGGTACATGTCTCAACAGTTTTGTCAACAAAGTGTCGACATCGAAATTTCTAGAAACCCGTTTCCGGGAATTACCGTAGGTACTTCCGAGTGACCTCGAAGTTATGTGCTATTATTATTACGTCTAGAGGAATCTGGAATGTTCGATCAGCTGGGCTATATATACCGCCGCGACGCCGGCCCAGAGTCAGTCTACACTCGACTAGCGATACGAAAACAGCGACAGTTAAGAAGCGATCTTAAAGAAGACCTACTGCGACAACTGTAACGAGAACTCTGAGTACTACGTAAAGTAACATCTAATAGTGTTATTGTGTGTTTACGACACGGACTTCGTGGACGTAAGAGAAGACTTCAGTGCAACGTCAGCGACATTCTACTTGTCATTGCCTACAATCGACTGTACCTTCGTTGCTAATAAACTTCGTAACCCTTAACCGGCGTTTTAGTACCCCTAGCCCGTAACAATTGGTGTCAGAAGCGGCATGCCGGTCACGCCAAGGGAAGACGAAAGGGTTCGCACGCGACGACAAGCAGCGATGGATTTGGCGCGTCAAGAGGAAGAATCGGTCGGTGTCCCTGCACCCGGAGTAGATGCGGCCGTCGTAACACCGACGAATGTGAGTGCGCCTACTACCACCACTATTCCCGGAAGCAGTGGATGCGATTTATCGGCGTTGCTGGCTCACTTGACGCTGCAAATAAAAGGTATAGCAGAATCCCAGGCACAAATAAAACAATCCCAGGCAGAAACCCAGGCACAAATAAAACAATCCCAAGCAGCAACTCAAGCAAAAATAGAAAAATCCCAGCAACTGGTATTAGAATTAAATGAAAAATGGAAAAAAACCAAAGAAGAGGTCAACGAACTTAAAATAAAAACAGCACAACAAGATACCCGTCTGGACCAGCAAGATACGCGCATAGGCCAGCAAGACGCTCGTATAGACAAACATGATGCGCGTTTCGATAAACTAGACAATACCATCATGGAGTTTGGAAAGGAAGTAGAATTTTTGCATGAGAAGGTACAAAAAGGAGTTATTAAAGGGGTGATACCTAGTGCTTTGCCGACGTTCCAAGTACCTCATTTTGATGGAACAACGTCATGGGTGGCCTTCCGTCTACAGTTTGAAAAAGTCGCAAAAGGCAACAATTGGGATGACGATCAAGCGGTAACTGCTCTTACGCTTGCTCTGCGTGGTGATGCGGTACAAATTCTCGAAAATATTTCCGGCGATTGCAATACCCTAGCCTGTCTGCTAGAAGCGTTGGAGTCTAGATACGGGGAGAAACACCTCGAACATGTTTACAGGGCTCAACTCCGCGACCGCACACAGGAAAGCAGTGAGGGTTTGCAACAATGGGCATCGGAAATAGAACGTATTGTTCGGAGGGCGTATGCTTCAACGCCGGGAGCAATTGATGCTACTACGGTGCAAGCTTTTACTGATGGAATCCGAGATGCAGAAGTCAGGGCTGCAGTTCGTCTGGGTCACCATCAGACTCTGAAGGCAGCCTTGACACACGCTCTGGAGGTGGAAGCAGTACGCCAAGACGGCCGACAACAGCACCGCATTCGCGAGGTAATCCCAATAATAAAAACTCGGCAAGGACCAACCTGCTATGAGTGCGGCGAAAAGGGTCATATTCGGATCAATTGTCCCAGGAAGTCTAAGGGAAGAAGTACTTCGGGGACACAGGTGGAAGCCGAGGATTTAAACTAAGAACAGCCAGGGCTATGGGGCGAGTACTGGCTGGTCGACCTGAAGCCCCCATTATAACAGTATCACAAGTGGGCGATGGAAACAGTCTTATTATAGAAGGAGAACTGAATGGTAAGTCATGCAGTTTCACGTTGGATACTGGTGCATCAAGAACTATTGCACGACCGGAGCTATTTCCTCGGACCATAGCATGGAAAAGAGGGTTTTCACAATGCCGATTACAAACCGCCACTGGCCAACCAGTACTCGTCCTTGGTGAAACGAATGTGACTTTGAAAATGGGTGATAAGACATTCACGCACCCTGTTTTAATAGCAAATATTACAGATGATTGCATAATAGGACTGGACTTTTTGAAGAAACAGCAGTGCGTCCTTAATGTAGCAAAAGGAGTATTGAGTTTTCCAGAACAAGAAGTATTTCTTCAAGGTGGAAAACAAGGGTCAGTGTACTGTTTAAGGAGAACGGTATTACCACCAAGATCAGAAACCTTAGTAGATATTAGACTATCACCAATAGGATGCCGTAAACGTTGCATTATAATTGAAGATTCTGGAGATCACCCAGACTGGATAACAGCAAGAACACTGATGATGATTCCCGATAAACCAAAAGTGCGCATTATCAACGTTAGTAACAAAGAAATAATTCTTGAAAAGAATTGCATAGTTGGTGTGTGCGACCATGTAGCATCGTTGAGAAAAACAGAGGCGCACGAAAAGGAACGTGATAAGAAGTGGCAGGAACATGTATCGACGCTACTCGACAATTGTAAGGGCAATTTAAATAAGTTCGAAAGTCACAAAGTGAAGCAACTGTTGCATAACTTCCATGACATCTTCTCTAAGACCGACAGTGACGTGGGAAGGACCGGGCTCGTCAAACACCATATAGATACGGGCGATACACAGCCGATAAGACAGAGACCACGTCGTATCCCCTTTGCAAGAGAACAGGAAGTGTCGGAAATGTTAAGAGATATGGAGAAAAATCGGATTATCGAAGCGTCTACCAGCCCTTGGTCATCTCCAGTTGTCCTAGTCAAGAAAAAGGATGGCAGTACAAGGTTTTGCGTTGACTACAGGATGTTGAATGATGCCACGAAAAAGGACAGTTATCCCCTGCCACGTATAGATGACACTTTGGACTTGCTAAGTGGCATGAAATGGTTCTCCACAGTTGACCTTAAAAGTGGATACTGGCAGGTGGAAATCTGTCAGCAGGATAAAGAAAAGACCGCTTTCACCACTGGTCCTGGGAACGGTCTCTGGCAATTCAATGTCATGCCTTTTGGACTGTGCAATGCTCCAGCTACATTTGAGCGCCTAATGGAGCGCATCTTGGTGGGGTTGCTTGGTGATGCATGCCTGGTCTATTTGGATGACATCATCATTATGGGACGAAACTTCGCAGAGCACCTACGCAATTTGGAGAAAGTCTTTCAGAAACTGCGTGAAGCGAATTTAAAACTCAGTCCTAGTAAGTGTACACTATTCCAGAAAGAGGTTGGATACTTGGGGCACATTATTTCGGCGCAAGGAATTCGAACAGACCCTGAGAAAATAAAAGCCGTGTCGAAGTGGCCTACGCCTCGTAATAAAACTGAGGTACGCTCTTTCTTGGGTCTGTGTGCATATTACCGTCGGTTTGTGAAGAACTTCTCCGAATTAGCGAAGCCGTTGCATCGTTTAACAGAGGAAAAGTGTCAATTTGAATGGAACTCTGACTGCGAACAGGCACTTGCGCTACTGAAAACTCACTTGTGTGAGGCTCCTGTATTAGGTTACCCTAGTAGGGAAGGCCGATTTTTGGTAGACACAGATGCCAGCAATGTTGGTATTGGAGGAGTTCTCTCTCAAACACAAGGAGATAGGCAGGTCGTTATCGCATATTTCAGCAAATGCCTTTCCAAGCCAGAAAGAAATTATTGTGTTACCCGCCGAGAACTTCTAGCCGTTGTTAAGACCTTACAACACTTCAAGAAATATTTGATTGGGAGGCAGTTTACACTTCGTACCGATCACGCTGCCTTACAGTGGCTCCTCCAGTTCAAAGACCCAGAAGGACAAGTAGCAAGGTGGATAGAGCAGCTGCAAGAATTTGACTTTGTCACTGAACATCGGAAAGGCAAGTCACACAATAATGCTGATGCTTTGTCTAGACGACCTTGCGAAGAATCTTGCCGACATTGTGCCAAACAGGAAAAGAAAGAGAACGTAAGGATTATCCAGGTGAACGCTTCGGACGAAGACTGGGATAATCAATCATTGGAAGACGCACAAAAGGAAGATAGTGACTTGAAGACAGTAATCGAATGGAAACAACGTGGCCAAAGGCCCACTTGGAGTGAAATATCAGCGCTTAGCCCAATAGCGAAAAGTTACTGGGCTCAATGGGATAGCCTGATAATTGATAATGGAGTTCTCAAGAGGAAATGGGAATCACCCAGTGGACAGGAGGTCACCTTACAGATAGTTGTCCCCTGCGATAAAGTCGCGTCAGTGCTACGACAGGTGCACGACGGAGTATCCGGAGGACATCTTGGAGTAAAGAAAACCCTGGAAAAGGTGAGAAAAAGATTCTATTGGGTGCATTGCCGCGAAGACGTAGAGGACTGGTGTAGAAAATGTGTAGCCTGCTCGTCAGTAAAGGGACCGCAAACGAGGGCCAGAGGTCGGCTGAAAGTGTACAATGTTGGTGCACCATGGGAAAGAGTTGCTGTCGATATAGCTGGGCCATTCCCTGTTACTGAAGAAGGGAATAGGTATATCATCGTCATGCAAGACTATTTCAGCAAATGGCCAGAAGCTTTTGCAGTACCTAACCAGGAAGCTCATACAGTCGCCAAAAAACTAGTTCACGAGGTGTTCTGTCGATTTGGCGTTCCCTTGGAGTTACACTCTGACCAGGGTAGAAACTTCGAGTCTTCACTATTTCAAGAGGTTTGCCAACTACTCGGGATACATAAGACTCGTACAACACCGTATCACCCACAGTCAGATGGAATGGTCGAAAGATTCAATCAGACGTTGGAGAATCATTTGGCCAAAGTAGTGGAAGAACACCAAAGGGATTGGGACCAATACATTCCACTCTTTTTAATGTCATACCGCTCAGCAACACATGATAGCACAAATTGCACACCGGCGAAAGTCAACTTCGGCCGAGAAATTAGACTACCCATAGATGCACTAACCGGAACACCTCCCGATACTCCTATCCTAGCCGTCGACTATGTGGCCGACCTGCGGCGTAAATTAGATGGAATACATGAGCTAGTGAGAGAGAATGGTCTGAAAACCAGTGAGAAAATGAAGATCCGATACGACCGCAAAGCTAACGTGCCCGGATTCGAAGAGGGAACTTTGGTATGGTTACATAATCCCATTAGAAGAAAAGGAAAGAGTCCAAAGTTCCAAGCCAAATGGGAGGGTCCGTACACGATAGTAACCAGAATAAACGATGTCACCTACCGGATTAAGAAAGGATCTAGAGGGAAGCTGAAAATCGTACATTTAGACCGCCTAGCTCGCTATTATGGATCAAATCATGCTCGGGACGAGCATGACTAAGAAGGGGGCAATGTTACGAATGGACCTTATGTCGATGGCATAAGGTTCAATATCGCGTGACATGCAGTGTGTCACTTTTAGGTCCTATTTCCCCAGATCTAGACATTTTCTAAGCACAATATAAAAACGCATTACTAGACTTAGGACGGCCTATCGAATGGTACATGTCTCAACAGTTTTGTCAACAAAGTGTCGACATCGAAATTTCTAGAAACCCGTTTCCGGGAATTACCGTAGGTACTTCCGAGTGACCTCGAAGTTATGTGCTATTATTATTACGTCTAGAGGAATCTGGAATGTTCGATCAGCTGGGCTATATATACCGCCGCGACGCCGGCCCAGAGTCAGTCTACACTCGACTAGCGATACGAAAACAGCGACAGTTAAGAAGCGATCTTAAAGAAGACCTACTGCGACAACTGTAACGAGAACTCTGAGTACTACGTAAAGTAACATCTAATAGTGTTATTGTGTGTTTACGACACGGACTTCGTGGACGTAAGAGAAGACTTCAGTGCAACGTCAGCGACATTCTACTTGTCATTGCCTACAATCGACTGTACCTTCGTTGCTAATAAACTTCGTAACCCTTAACCGGCGTTTTAGTACCCCTAGCCCGTAACAATATTTATATCTCAATGTGCTTATTAATAAGATATTAAACAATTATCCTCTTTACTATTTATATTACGATACATGCCTACTTATATTCAGCTTGAGCAAACATTTTACACATTCCAGAACTGTATGTAGAATTTATCAAATGAAATTATATACATTTTTGCTAGAATGCTGGTTTACCAATGGACTGTCCGATTAACGCAGTGGTTAAGCGATTAACTGCTGCGCTGCGTGTCGCGGGTTCGATTCCCGCATACACCAAATATTTGTATGACCTAAAATGCGTTGTTCCGGGTCTGGCTGTTAGTGTATGTGTTAACTGTACGCACCCACGATACAGGAGATATTCCTAGTGTGGGGCAAGGTTCTTAGAACAACCAAAAAAAGACTAATAAAGTCGTGAAAAGTTGAGCCTTTCGCTCTATCCAAGTCTCGACGCACAACATTTAAATGAATGACGATGTTTGTGTATGTAAGGTTAAATATTGGTAAACGCATCCACATGCAATAAACAAAGAAAGACAAAGAATGGAGAATGGATGGAAGAATGGAGGATGGATGGATGGAATGGATGGTGGAATGGAGTTTGGTCGTGGAGGGTCTCCAGATCATCCTCTGGCGCAGCATCGTTGGTCGTGTTGTTGGGTTAAACATTGCATCACCTCGCTCAACTGCCGTCTTCCTTCCTATTCACTCAGTTTTTTTTGAGTGAATAGGCTTAATAAGCTAGTGCGCGTTTCCATCAACGATTGCATCACTGCTTACCATCAGGCGGGATTGCAGTCAAGCACTAGTTTATAACTATTAAAAAAAAAAATATGATGATCAAAATATGAACCTAAAAAATTTCATACCCATCGCTGTGAACAGAAAAAGTGTTCAAAGCACGGTACAAGTCCAAAGCGAGCACTGCCACGTTGTACAGCAATAATTGTAATATAAATAAAACACACAACATTTTATTATTATATTTTTTTTTTTTGCATTACTATGTTGAGACTTGTTCTTTTGCCATAGCAGCGACAATCTCCTGCAGCTTTCGTCTGTGCACCTTAGTTGACGCAGTCAAGGGTAGCTCCTCGAAGAAGAAAACACCGCCCCTCAGTTGCTTGTGTTCGGACAATTTTTCTGCAAATACAACGTTACTTTTAATTCTCTGTAATCTTTCATCTATCTATGTCTATCTACAACGTGTAACATAAAGGGTATATTCATACCAAAGGCATGGCATCTTTAGATGATATCAAACGATACGGGAAGAAATCAAATCATAACGACCGTGGTCACCACACTACATACGTTAATAACTACTCGTTACATGTCACATTACTTGGCAAAATCCGATAAATGTCTTCAATAATTCTGTGCGCCTAGTATGGTAGTAGCCTATCACAGGCGGTGTTTTTCTTCATAACTTCCTAAAATAAAGAAATAGGATTAAAAGACCCTTCCGATATCGATTGTTATTGTGTAAAGATGCCATGCCCTTGTTATGTCATCATCATCATCCCAGCGTTAATCCCAGTCGCATCCGAAGCCTTTTCAGTCTTTGAAGTCTGGGGTCCGCTTTACCAGTCCAACTGCTGATATGGCTAAACTTCGACATTTTCCGTGAAGCGACTGCCGTCTGACCTCCACAACCCGAAGGCGACATCGAAGCATTGCAGTTAGACCAATTGTTGGACTTTTGAGGGCTCCAACAACCCGTAACGACTGCCACTAGATGTTCGTATGGCAACCGGGACCAACGGCTTAACGTGCTTTCCGAGGCACGACCAGACCAGTGCAAATATTCATATTCATGCATACAAATATTTGCACTGTGCGGGGATCGAACCCGCGCCACCCTGCGCAGCGGCCGCGTCCGCTACCGCTACGCCACGGAGGCTGTCAATGCCCTTGTTATGTATATACCCTTTTTGTTTCACGTTGTATATTCTTTTCGATTTTACGTTCATTATGACAACACAGACCTAATTGCGTGACATAGTATTAATCTCAATTTGAATAATTTTGAAGCTTCATGCTAATCCGTTGCTCCACATCTTCGCAATTACTCCGTTGTTTCGGACCCTAGTATTGTCACCCGCCCTTCTATACCTTTAACCAAGTTCTTAATCTCCTCCGCGGTGACTGCAGCCTCTGAACGTGGTATGACGCAAGCCACAGGCAGGTCACCACACTCTGCGTCAGGAATACTCGTCACTGCCACATCCAGAACACCGGGATGCTGACGGATCACGGTTTCTAGTTCCACTGGCGATATCTGGTAAGGTTATAAATACTTATATCGATAAAAGGGTGGAATCTTGCCGGATTGACATTGTTTTATCATAATTTTCTTTTATGCATATTATGAACATTCATTTTGTTGAAATTTTTCACATGGTTCAGAATCACAAACAATATCATCCTATAGATATACAGTATGTTAACTAACAGAGGGCGTTCCCGTTAACCCGAAATAGTATAGCATACATACTTGCTAAAAAAAATATTTCCATTCGAAAACAAAATGTTTTAAATTTTTTTCCAATAAGAAAATATTCAATAAAAATTTTAAATTGACATGTAAAAGAAACACACTGTACACGCGAACATGAAAGACAGCAACGTCGCAATTTATTTATACATGACGACTACTATTTTGATTTAAAACAGGAGGTTTCAAATTTATTTCCAATTAGATTTTTTTTTATTCGGATTTTTTTATGCTTATTTTTCTATGCTGATATTTTTATTTTAATCTATTAATGATATATATTAACGAGTTTAAGGGAACGCCCTCTGTTATTTAACATACTGTATAGTGTATAGTCAACTGTCGCACAGAATGTGCACGGAGTGGTTTGCTAAGGTTAGTTTTAGGTTGTATTAGTTTGAGCCTAACATAACCAATCCGCGGATAGAGTTGCAGTCGTTCTAGTAAATGAACCTGCCTATACTTTCACTCCCTTAGTTTTGCCGTAGCCTGCTGTGGGGTTTATAGCAGTCCACGGCGCTACAATTTGGAGCGGCTTTTAGAAAGGCACAGAGCAGACATGACCTTAGGATTCATCATTTCCAAAACTGCAATAATATAACCAGAAATAGTATTTTATGTAGATTTGTAAGATATATTAGAAAAGCCACACTAAAACGATTCGGGTAGGTTTAGTTAATGGGGTTTTGTGAAGGTCGGGCAAACAAAATATTTCTATAGGTAGTCAACGCACCTGCTTATCCCTATACATGAGCAGCATTTTTATGCGTTCTGTGAAGTAGAAGTTCCAGTTTTCATCTCTGTACATCATATCACCGGTCTTAATAAAGTCATCCTGAGATAGAACCTCTGCCGTCGCATCCGGGTTATTAAAATAGCCCTGAAAAAAGGGTAGGTATCAGTGGCGAAGAGTCCATACAAGCCGATTCCCACCGGGTTACCTTTCAAAAATCAGTTCCATATTCATACAAAAGTATTTACATTCTAATTCATTAACAAAGTATTATTAATCAAATGCCTGCGCGATTTACAATAGCAATAGTAATTCTTAGCAATACCCTAAGTATCACATTTCATTTTATAGTCGTAAATTAATCAGCGCTTCAATTTTTCGTACCTACATTACATTGAAGGCAACTCGACGAATTACAGCTTATCTCGGTCAACGTTATACTATGAGGCGAAAAGAGACGGAGCGTGTCAGACCATCTCTTTCTAATGCTCGCTAACCGTCCGTAAAACTCGATAAAAGATAGGCTAATGCCAAACGGCTTGCAGTTCTCTCCTCTCCTCTATTAGAAAGAGACAAAGAAACCACGCCACTAGAGAAAGGAAACACGACAAAATTAAAAAGAATTAGCGTTATAATGAAATCCTTCGCAAGTCATATTCTTTTTATTTTGGCATATTTTCGTGTTCCATTTCGTTTGGTTGAAAATAAATTATTGTTAGTATGTGACATGTGTTCCTTACCACTGGTGCGTGAGTTTTTCGTTTGTTATATTTTAATATTTATGTTATTTAAACTGTGACTGATTCTGTAAGGTAATTTAATCGCAGATTTGGTTAAATACTGTGGATTTTGTTTGTTATTATGGCTTTAATTCATATAGAGTGCTGCTCAACAGACTACCTGCATAAAAAAGAAACTTCATTTTCAAAACTAAGTTATGCATACAAGAAGCATGTTATTCAGTTAGGTCGAGCACTCCCACACATGATTATTGATTGCAAAAGGCGAGATGGATTTTTTAAACATTTTTACGCGTCGTTATATGATAAATATACATGGATGACAGGCAGTTGCAAACTGAACAAAATGTTTTGTTTTCCGTGTCTGTTATTTTCTGATTCGAAATCTGTTTGGAGCAGTACGGGTTTTACGGATACTAATAATTTGTCTAACTCAGCCAAAAAACACATTCAGACTGAAAAACACATCCGCAGCTGCTTGTTACTTCACGAATTTGGAAATACTGGCAGAATCGAGCCATTTTTTTTCCAACGCTTTTGATGTACATAACAGAAAAGTTGACCGTAATCGCGAGTTAATGAAACGTTTTATTGACACGGTCATTCTTTTGGGGAAGCTGGGGCTTTTAATATTATTCATAACTGAAGACCTCCTCCAAGATATCCTGCAGTAGGTAAGTGTTTAAGTGTTTATTTTTTTGGACCGGCTTCCCTTTGTCAAAATTTCACCCTTCGCCACTGGTAGGTATTGTCCACATCGCCACCTTGCAGCACATAAATGAATGTATAAGTTAGTGTTAGACATATTAGTATTTTTTTTTTTTACAAATTATATAATAGTGCTTGACCGCAGTCCCGCCCGTAAGCAGTGATGCAATCGTTGATTATGAATTGCGCTAGATTATTAAGAGCCTATTCACTTTAGCCTTAAAGATACTTAAATTGTAGTGGAACGAAAACCCCGCCGCTGACAAATTGTTCTGTTGTGTACGCAGTATAAAAGACGAGGCGAAACGCTTCGTCTGGATGCAATGGTGTCATCAACGTAAGAGTCGATTCGTCGTAAGACGGGACGTCCGATGAAGGAACGGAGATGGGGGAATCAAGTCATGCCATCCCTACGCACACTCTCCAAAATGCTCCCTATAGAACACCGAGAGGCTGGCTACTCATCGCCTGTGTTCCAGGCTTTGGAGACCATTTTGAACTAAATCAGGGTCGCTAATTAGCCTCTTTGCACGCTTCTCCACCGAATCCAAAGTTGCCAGGTGGCATTTTGCAGCACCAGCCCTTATGTGGCTGCAGTACTCCACACACGAATGAACCTGTGTTACATATATATAACACTGGATCTTTGCAATAACGCCAAGTTTCCTCGCAGCCACCAATGAACCGCCCAAATTTAGGTTCCAGAAAATTTCAACTCCCATAAGCTGAAGGTAGTCGGTGCACTCCAAAGATAGTCCAAAGATAAAGTGAAGGGGCTCCTTTTGGCTGTGAATACAATACTAGAATAAAGACACGCTTGTGTTTTGGTGGCGTTGAATGCCAGAAGGATGGCTTCAAACCATTCGGAGACTAACTGTATCAACAATCGTACGCTCTACCATAGCCTCTTTTTGGGCTGGACTGCTTCCTTACTTGCCCCAGTACCCGGCAGGTATCTGTCCACATCTGTGCTGTAATTTGCATACCCATAATTACCGGGTATCAGCTGATCGTTAATATGCAGCAGCAACAGAGTTTCAGAGTGAACAGACCCCTGAGGAGGAATACATGGTGTAGTCGACATGGGCTACGATGATCATCCGTCGACAACAACTTGGAGGAACCGTTCAGTCAGGAAGTTTTTTATCCAACCAGTCAGGCCAGGGGAAATGTCGTAGGCTGGAAAAATATAGTTCGTGTTTATCTTGTTTTTGGGCGATGTGCACAAACAATGATGTTTTACGTACGGTGATTGGTGCATGATCTAGGTGCATGATGGTTTTTGGTTGGTTTTGCTTGCTTATAGTGTGCGGGATGTTTTGCCTTTGCGATGTAGAATTTCTGTTCGTGTGAACATTATTATCACATTTAGTGTTTGCATAGTTTGTATACACGCCTTGGAACTTTTTGGGCTGTTTCCCAGAATTTAGAATCTAGATTTCATTACCTTGAATTTACTGGGTGCTTTCAACCACAGCTCTCCGGGTTTGTTGGGCTCTTTTATTTCCTCACCAGTCTCTATGTTCACCAGCTGAAAACATAAGTATTTATTTATTAAGTACATACGTAACAGTTAGGTTAGGAACTCAGCGGACGTTGCCATTTTACATAAGTGTTGTGGGGAACCAATGCCTTTGAAGTTTATGGGAATCAAACAAGGATACGATTCTTTTCTTACTTTGTATAGACGTGCTACACGAGGTTACCTTCGGCTAACTTAGAATAAGGTGTGGAATATTATTTGCTTAGAATCTTTGAATAGAAAAAAATTGTTCTTGCAAGTCTCAAAACCACCAACGTTGCGACATCCAATATTAGTCTTATGGCAAAAATGAGAAATCAAGTGTAACTTGTATAGTATTTCTTGATTTTTTTTTTTTTATTTTGCCTTCTGGTTTAAGCTGTTGCAAAATTTGTAAGTTAATAAAGTTTGACAGGGCGGCACTCAGAATTTCATATATTTTTTCTGATATTACTTCTTAGTGAATATCTCAGAAAAAAACAGCAATTTGGGAATGTTTGTCTAAGTTTGATAAAATGAACAAAAACTAAACATAGTACATCACTTAAGGATTGTTTGTTAACATACATATATGTGTAAATGTATATCTAATATATTTATATAGATATTACATTTACATACATATACGTATTTCAAGTATTTTTACAATATACTAAAGTGTATTGTAAATAATAAAATTCTTTTACAAGCAAAATACGTCTAAAAATAAAAATAATTATTCAAAACTCGTAACGGAATTAACCTTGCGATCCCCAACCCGCCTGCCAAGCTTGGGGATTATGGCAAACATCCATCAATGAAAACGTCATGCGCTCATACTATGGGGCTACAGAGGGAGGAAAAAACCTGATCGCGTACCGTGTTCGGATGCTTCCTTTTCAGGTACTTGAACCGGCAGTCAACGTTTCGGCACAGCGACTATAGGATCAGATACGGTTATCCAGTGTAATCATATGTTACACGACTAAAACCCATCGTACCAGCTTGGCAGTACAGGATTGAACACCGTATTGGAGGGGCCAGAGTACTCAACGGTAAACTAATCTGCTTCAGGGAGGGTAATACTCGTCCTAGAGTAATGCGCTTTGTGTGGCGGGCGTTCTCGGATGCAAACACCAGCCCTCAGGAATATTAGGACTCGGGTTCGAGTCGCTAAAATTAAGTGGCAGTGGGCGGAGTACATTGCTCGTAGAATCGATGGCTAATGGGGCATTAAGGTTCTGGACTTGCGGCCACGTACCGGATAACACAACAAGGTAGACGGATGATCTGGTGAAAGGTCGCAAGAAGCCGATGGATGCGGGCAGACAAGACAAGACCGGTCAACGTGGAAAGCTTTGCGAGAGGCTTTTGTATAGCAGTGAACCTCTATAGGCTAAATAAGCTATCAAATCAACTGATTGTGTTGTTTATTGTCGGACGAAATGAAACTAGCTATAAAATAAACGTGATGTGGATTTGACTCCGAGGCTGAGGCTTTGGGGCTGTTTGGTTAAGGGTTAAGGTTCGCTTCAGTTTGTAGTCTAGAGCTTCGATTAGGAAAGATACTAACCTTGTATTTCAAATGAGCAAATGGTTTGCCACATGACCCTGCCGGTGAGTTACCCGTATAGAATGCAGAGCCACCTATCTCACTCATTCCATATATATCAGCCACGAATGCTTTCGGTGCCATACTCTGGGAACATAAAATAAATACAAAGGTGCAGCACCTGTAACCCACCGTATAGCCCGACTGTAAACACTTCTTTAGCGACGTTGTGCACTTTTTGGTCCGAGTAAAAAATGTTAAACACCCGTCAGACGTCGGCGACCCGTCGCGTCGGCGCGGTGTAGAAGAGGAAGTAATATCCTCTCTCTTTTTACCGCATGACAAAATAGTATGCCTGCTCCTGCACTTTCGATCAAGGGACGCATTGCATTCTTGTGTTTTTAAAACAGCCTGCTACTTGCATCTTTTTAAAGTAATAATATTTTTGCAAAAAAAAAAAAAATACAATAGCGCAATAAATGAATAAAGCATTTTAACAAACAAATTATATTGCTTTTAAACTGATAAATAAAGTGATACGTGTGAAATTATTCCCTATTAATTTTAAAATATTCAAAAATGCATATGATAAATATTCAAGTCGTTTTTTTTTCAGCGATCTAGGTAGTAGTACTAAGATTAGTCAACTAAGCATTTCCTATTTGGCCCGACGATGAGCTCAAAGTGTCACTCTGTGCCACGACTCAACAACGTTTCTATACCTGGAGATATAAATACATACCCTCAATTCCTCCAAAAGGGTTGTGGGCACAGCGTTACCCCCAACGTATAATGCTTCAAAGCAAGAAAAATCACAGTTTTGTTTCTTAGCTGCCTTTACCAACCTGGTCATCATGGTTGGACTACTTATCATAAAGGTTGGCTAGAAAAAAGAAGTATGTTATTTGGTTATGTTTGCAAAGATGCCTTAAGAGGCCCATACAGGTGCTTTGCTTTGTGTTGATTATATTATCTGGTGGTTAAAACACCAACCTCTCAATTATGAGTGCAGCTTCGATTCCAGCTGAGGAAGAAAAGTTACTTTGGTACTAGACCAATGTAACTTTTGTAAAGTTATATGTACTTTCTAAGTATATCTTGGACACCAATGACTGAAGGTGAAGGAAAACATCTTGAGGAAACCTGGACTTTATAAGTCTGAAATCGCCAACCCACATTGAGCAAGCGTGGTGATTACGCTCATTCCTTCTCTGTATGAGAGGAGATCTGTGCCCAGCAGTGGGACAATAAAAAAAAGCTTGATGACGATGATATTATCTGGTGACAAAGTATTTTTTAATAATGTTAAGCGCCTTTGTCAACTCTCAAAACGGAGAAGGAAAGCTCGTGAGGCAGCAGGCAAAACCTGGACCAAAAGTCGAGGACATGTGATATCTACCTATCTTCTGGGCCCACGTGGTAGATTAAGGCCTACTTCCTCACACCGAGAGGAGGACTGTGTCCGAGCAGTGTACAGTGGTAACATTATAAGTTGATGAATGCATTTATTAGTCAGATAGTAAGCTGCCTTGATATGAATAAAACATGCTTCGCCGATCTCAAATGTGAGTTTTTGTAATGGTGCTATTAACTAACCTTATATTTCCCAATCAAATCTATAATATGTTCAGTACTGAGGGTATGAGAGGATTGTATCCTCGTAAACTTGAAAAATGGCGACAGATAATAGTTGAGGAGTGCTGACTGCCATTGCAGAGGAGCCACGATAAGTACCGATCGAGTAATAGGTATTTTATTGGCAAAATCCCTGAAAAGAACAAGTAATATAAATGTGCGACAACTGAAAAAGGTTCTAGAATCCAAATATATCCTTGTAGCCTTGTTCCTATGGTTGGCCAACTGTAGGTTTCCTCACTTTTGAGCCATATGTTCCTGCGATGTAATTGCATAACATGATAACAATAGGAATGGCTTTCATTTATAAATTTCAGCCACGTTCATTGCGTTTCTTACATTGTTGAGCAGGCAAAATCTTGTCCGATGAAGGCCAACCCGCGTCGCAGCTGAGCCAGTAATATCATAATGTCCCATCAATGACCTCTGAGTTTGTTTCGGCGTTTCTTCTCAGAGCTAGTACTAGGAAACCTCATGGTCATCAAACCATTAAGAACACATTCGATCCAGCCGTCCCTTGCTGTCCTCTCTAGCGACGCCCTAAGCCGAGGTTCATACCCCACAGGGGGTGCCCTTAGTGCGTAGTCGCCTAATTTTAATTTAGTTTTAAGTGCCCCTGGCTGGAGGCTTTAATTTTAATTAAGGCATCCACAGGAAAGTCCGATTAAGTAGTTAGGGTCTCCTAGTAGCCACCTACGAGATGCCATATCAAAAAAAAAGCAGGCAAATTTCAAAACCATAAGAAGCAATGAATAAACTCGTTCAAAATGATAATAAATACTGGGTGGCTTGTTTGGCATATTCGCCGAAAGAATCCGCTAGGAATACAGCACAACACTGTTAGTCTGTTTGTCACTGTTAGCATATACATACATGCTAAGAGTGATTATCTTAGCGAATGTTGAAATACAAGTACTGGCTAAAAGATTTGAGCTAGAACCAAAGTTAGAATTCATTTTAAAATAAGGCCACCTGATTATTTACTGTAAATGTTAATCATCATTAACAGTACCAAGTGTGAAGTCCACTGGTCATCATGTTCTTATGAGACAGAGCAACAGATTTGGGCAATCCTGTGGTGCCGCTTGTCGGTAATAGGAAAGCTATCGTCTCCTCAGGGTCGAAATCTGCCGGTCTGAAAAAATAAACAAATTTAATTAGCTCAAAATATAATAATTGCTTAGTAAAATATTTATAACATAAAATATCTATTATTTATTAGATAAAGTTAATCAATGAAGCCATAAATGACTTTATCTAGAGTTTTACACACGGCAATTCAGTCTTTGATTTATGGCAACGATTACTAAACCATGTGATAAGCATCCATGGCGGTTCAAGGGTCTATGTTAAAACATGCTATTCAGCAGTTACGTGGATAGTATGTTAATTATGTTACGCAATAAGGGTGCTGTTTAGTCTTGGACAGTAATCCAATAAACTATCTGTTTGAGTATGATTGGACGCAGATTTTAACGACATATCAGACGTGTGTGTCTGTGAGAGGAAGTTATGAAAGTATTGATAATTGATTGATTAAACTTGATGTTTTTATATCTTCTTATAAATATTCTCTGCTATGTGCACCACTTTTAATTAAAGAAATATTGGTTTCAATATAAAATTTCAACATGTAATTTTAAGAACGATAAAAAAATAAAAACAAAACAATTACAAATAGCTATTAAACCATAAAAATCGGAAAAAGACAGGTAAGATAGTACTCATAAGTATTGTTCAATGCTACCTTTGAACAATTGATTCAGCATTTCAGCTGCTGACGCGCGGCCTACTTCAAATATTATTATAATTGCAGATTACACGCATAGAATACCAAGACGAAGTACATTTGTGTGTGTTGGGAAAAAGTAGTATATAAGCTGTAATATTGTGTAAATAAATCAGATTAGAATTTATTCTTGTCTCATTACCCCTCACTATGGCCAAGACACCTTTCGCCATCTCTGATCAGTCCTGTGAGTCTGCTGGACTGGCAGTGAGTTTACCCTTTACCCTTACCTGGAAATCCTACCCCCTATGCGTCTGTTACCTTAGGTCTCTTGGCGCAGACATCCCGCACTTATTTATATATTTATTTATTACAAACTATATGGTAGGTCAGGGCTGCAGGGCTTATAGGACTTAGGGTCGTATGGACTGTAGGGCTTATAGGTCTTAGTTTAGGTTCTGTTAATTTGCCATATAGGTGCATGTACTACCGCTACCTTTATGGTGGTCGTACAAGTATCGACAAGTGAATGATATAGTAACTTGTAAAGCGATCCAGGTACTGACTATCCCTGAGGGGTAATTCTCGTAATTTCAAGAACGTTCATAGTCCCAATCTGTCAAAAATGTCTTCTAATTTCCTTACATTTTGACAAACTTTGACTTTTGTTTATCGCCAAGATGAAACTGTGTTGGAGGTTGATCATTCAAGTAGGCCGCTTTTGATTGCCAGATTAACACCAGACTACAATCCGATGATAATGGCAGTGGATAATAGTGGAAAGTATATTAGCTTAGAGCAGATCAAAACCAAATTGTTGCAGTGGTTAATGGATGAGCTGAAACAGCTGGAGCTCGTGAGCAAGCCCTTGCCTCTAAACAGGAAAAGGTACCTAAAAATAATCCTCGTAAACCGGTACGCAAGTGCTTCAAATACCACAAAGACACAAGGCAGCTGAGTATAAGAAGCTGAATGCCGGTGTAGTCAGTGTGTGCATGAGTACGGCAGATACCAAGAACAAAAGCGATTGGTATATAGATAGTGGATATATTTAGACTTACGATGCTGAAAAATTATGTAGCTTCTTCTCAATCTATAGAGGTGCACTGATGCTCCCCCAAGGCTTTTCACAACGACCGGTATTGTGCTGCCCGCATCCATCGGTTACTCGCAATCTTCACCAGGTCATCAGTCAACCCTGTTGAGGGCCTCCCTACACTGCATCTTTCGGTATATGGCCACCACTCTAGAATCTTCCTACTGCTGACTTAAGTCGCTAGAAGAGCTATTTAGGTGACTTTGGTTCTTCGGAGGATCTCCTCATTTCTGATTCGATCGCGCACCTTCTAAACGAAATAACAATGAAGAATAGCCCAAAGTGAGCGACCACGTTTCACTTCTATATGTCATCGCTGGCAACACACACTGGTCAATGGCTTTAGTCTTGAGATACTGTGGTATCTTGGATGACTAGCAGATGTAGCGTAGCCTTTCTAAATCCTGCCCTGCCGAGCTAGATTCGACGATACACCTCTTTGTCGAAGTTCGTCGTACCTAGTTGGACTAACTGTCCCAGGTATAAATACACTCGTCACAACTTGGAGTGTAGAACAACCAACTATGTAGAACTGGAGTGGGTGTGACATGGGAGTTCGACATTACATGTAATACTAGAAAGTAAAGGGTAACTCGTCAATTAAAGTGGCCAATGGAGAAGAAATATCAGTTGAAGGTAGAGAATATATTAAGCCAAAAGTTGAGTGATATTGTTAAGAGAGATTTCGTGATTAATTTTAGCATAGGAGGTTGCACTATCAGGAACAAAACCAACCAAAGAGTTGCGACGTGCAATAAAGTTGATTGAAATCTTAAACTGTATCAACGCAATATTGTCCAATGAACCTCTGTTAAAATTATGGCACGGAAGATTGGCGCACCTAGGTCAAAATAATATGTTAATATTGAAAGATTTGGTCGCTTTTATAAAATTCGACAATAAACAGAGCATTGAGCCATGTATTCCATGCATTCAAGGTAAGACATGTTAAAGCCCGTTCAAAATGGCGTAGCTGAAAGGGTGAACAGATCACTCTTTGACAAAGCAAGGACGTTGCTTTTTAAGGCAGCAAAAATTATGGGCTGAGGCCTTACATATCCTGGTATACTTGAGCCCCAAAAAATTTGTCACGAATAAAATACCTTAAGAACTTTGGTCTTTTTTTTTTGAGAGTGCGTTCGTTGAAGTTAAAGCGCGCTCATAAAAACTGAGTAAATAGGAAGGAAGACAGCAGTTGAGCGAGGAGAGGCAAAAATAAACCCAACAACATGACCAACGATGCTGCGCCAGAGGGAGATTGATCTGGAGAACCACCACGACCAAACTCCAGACACAACAACATTTGGCACATCGTATCCGGCACACATTGCAATACAACTGCTCAGATCCGTCTTCCGTACGACTTCATCAGACATCATGCCGGAACACGACCAATCGCTTGGCGGCAAGACTTTGTCCGGTGGGGGGTAATTTCTGCCAGCAGCCGATGATATGGCCTAACACTGAGACAAACGATGCATGTACCTCTTTTTGAATTAAACTCTTGCCCCAGACGCCCACTATGAGCCACTTG
This sequence comes from Sesamia nonagrioides, assembly GCA_017933935.1. Classification (NCBI taxonomy): domain Eukaryota; kingdom Metazoa; phylum Arthropoda; class Insecta; order Lepidoptera; family Noctuidae; genus Sesamia; species Sesamia nonagrioides. Next base: position 272,212 of record JADWQK010000998.1, on the reverse strand, counting down.
AAGCCAATGACTAGATAGATATCATTTACTTACTTAAAGTTCTCAACATCACATTGATCACCATGTTGCCCCATCATTTCGGAAAAGCTGGTCGCGTCTGGACTCTCATCGAAACTGATAATTTTAGAGTTTAAACCTACAACATCTACAGCATTTCGAACATCTTGAACCTTTTCACTTTGGCAGAATATAATTTTAGGCTTACAGGTGTTCAATGCATGTTTCAACTCATCTGGAAGAAAAAAGGCATTTTAAAAAAATTATTACGTCACATGACTTCAAATAATTTACTTTTTTACAACGCACAAATGTGTGAGTTGTTACGCCCTATATACCTTTTTTTTGTTAGGATGGGAAATCATTTAGAATGACTTCTCCCGCTCTGGGCGGGGCTGAAGGGCGTGTTAGACTTTTACTGACGAAAACTCACCCGTGTTTCTTCACTTGCCTATTTGACGGCCAGGGCCACGGTTTCTTGTTTAACCAACCCGCCACCCTGACCCAAGACCAGGTCACCCTTTATACCTGGGGCTTTTATTTAGGTTATAAGTTTTTACTTATTTACATTTCCATTTCCATTTCAATTTTTTTCTTTTTTTTTTGTTTTGCTTTGCTAGTATTTTGGCGTGGTAGCTGGCATATGGTAAATGATTTCATTGTTGTTTTATTTTCTTGTGTTCATCACTTTATATAGTATTGTATAAAGTCATGTGTTTCTTTTTAATAAACAGACAGCTGTGCTGCTGGAGAGTTTGTTCCGTCACTTCTTCCCAGCGAAATCACTGGGAAGTGATTGTCTTATGTAATAATAATAATAATAACGTCTAGCTAATGGAGAGTACTTGCATAGACACAACCTTGTAGCCAGGATAATTCATCAACAACTTGCTCTGAAATACAACCTTGTGGAATCGGAGGTGCCGTACTACAGGTACATGCCCGACCCAGTTCTCGAAAATGGCCATATCACATTGTACTGGGATCGATCCATCATCACTGACAGGACTATTGTTGCCAATAAGCCTGATATAGTGATGGTGGATCGATCAGAGCGGCGTGCAATGATTGTTGACATAACCATCCCGCATGATGAGAACCTCGTGAAAGCCGAGAAAGATAAACAAATCAAGTACCTTGATTTGGCTCACGAGGTTGTCGACATGTGGGAAGTGGATTCAGCAATCATTGTACCGATAGTCGTGACAGCCAATGGCTTAATAGCCAAGAGCCTCGACCAACACCTCAGGAGGCTCTCGTTAGGCGGCTGGATCAAGGGCTTGATTCAGAAAGCGGTACTGCTGGACACGGCTCGCATTGTCAGGAAGTTCCTCTCTCTGGAGCCCTGACCGCCGGTAGCTTGGACCCTGTTCCCGATACCGGTGGGCTACTATTTTTTATATTTTTAAATGTTTTTGTTTTTTTTTATACAAATATTTAAAAATGTAAATTATATGTAAGGAAGGTAAATAAAAGAAATAATAATATTTATTTGCTCAAAACATGGTATAACAGGTCTTAAAGATAACAGTAGTACAAACATGTTTTGCCGAGTTTACACTCAGCACGCAAATTTGAATACAATACAAGAACAAAAAGGACCTACTTAACATTTCGTGTCAAAAAATTGTTTCAGACTATAGAAATTATGTTGGTTTAGCCATGCACTCAATTTCCGCTTAAAACAGTATCTTGTATTTATCAACTTAAAGTCACGAGGCAATTTATTATAAATCCGTACACACATAGCTAAGCAGCCTTTGTTATACTTTGCAAGCCTAGGAACATTGCTTAGTACGAGCATATAAGGGTCTCGTCGGTTTCGAAGACATATATCATTTGCTGTTTTGAACAATTCTTTATGTTTCCACACAAACATGCATGTTTCGTAAATATATAGACAAGGTAGCGGTAACAAACATAGTTTTTTAAATACTGGCTTGCATGATTCGTCAGGTTGAAGTCCGTATAGAGCTCTAATGCATTTTTTTTGGGCAATAAATGTTCTATGTTGGTCGGTACTGTTGCCCCATATTACAAGTCCATACCGCAGTATAGATTCCACGTATGCGTGGTTAACTAATATGGCTGTTTTTAAATTTGTAACTTGTTTTACTTGTCTGAGCGCATATACAAATTTATTTATTTTACTACAGACACTATCAACATGCATTTTCCAATTTAAATGTTCATCAATAGTTACACCCAAAAACTTGGTCAGTGTTACAGATTTGAGTTTGGGTATATTTAAACTGATATTAGATTTGTTATTATTACATTTATTAAATTGCATGTACACTGATTTGTCAAGATTTATTTTCAAATTTTGAATATTAAGCCAGTTAATTAAGATGTCAATTGTGTTGTTAATGTCAGCTTCATGGTCATAAATTGTATTATTATTTTTGTTACATGTCACAATAATAGAAATGTCATCAGCAAATAAAATGCATTTATGGTTAGTTATTTTAGTAATGTCATTTATGTACAATAAGAATAAAATTGGCCCCAGTATACTTCCTTGAGGAACACCAAATCTGTTGCAAATATATTCAGATGCGTATAGTGTTAAGTCTTTATCATCATTTATATTTGGTATAGTGACACATTGTTTTCTGTTATGAAGGTATGACTTTATCCACTGTAAGGGATGAATGATGATGGGCAAGGTAGAAGGAAAAAGGCGCGCTGGACGAAAGAGAAAGTCGTGGCTGCGTAACATCAGGGAGTGGACCGGCATTACTTCAGTCGAAAAACTGTTCCGACTCGCGGTTGACAAGACCGAGTACAAGAAGCTGACGGCCAACCTTCAGGATTGAAGAGGCACTGGAAGAAGAAGAAGGGTGGCCCTCTGATTCCAAGTGATTCTAGTTTCTGTAATAATGAATCGTGGGAAACTAGATCAAAAGCTTTTGATAAATCAAAAAATAGACCCGTGGTTAAATTATTATCATTGATACTAGGTAATACTACTTTCATTAGTTCATAGATGGCCAATGTAGTAGATTTATTTTTTGGAACCCATACTGTTCATTTTTTATTATATGAAATTTATTACAATAATTTAGAAGTCTCTTGTACATACATTTTTCAAATATTTTTGAAAAAATAGGTATCAGTGTAATTGGTCGATAATTATTCATATCATGTCTTTCTCCTTTTTTGTACAGAGGCTTAATAATGGAAAACTTCAGTGCTTCTGGAAAAATTCCACAGTTGAATGACAAATTAATTAAGTATGTCAGTACGTCAATGATTTCGTTAGTACATAATTTAATGATTTTTGTATTGATTTCATCGTATCCTTCAGATTTGGTGTTATTCAAATGCGTTATTTCTTGTCTAACTTCATTTACTGTCATGGGCCTATCAATATTGACATGACGTTCAAAAAGTGCTGATTCTCAGCCTAATTTGAATAAATGACTTTTGATTTTGATTATTGATAGTTTAACAGCATCAATAACGCCATATGGGAACTACGCGTCAAACTGACGTCATGCAGAATCTTGCATCGTGCAAGGAGCATTACGCAACTAGTATAGGTACACAAAACATCGAACCTTACTTATGTGAAGTAAGGTTTGATGTTTTGTGTCTCTCTATCTATACTAATATATAAAGCCGAAGAGTTTGTTTGTTTGAGCGCTCTAATCTCGGGAACTACAGGTCCGATTTGAAAAATTCTTTTTGCGTTGGATAGCCCATTAATCCAGGAAAGCTTTAGGCTATTTAACATCACGCTGCGACCAATAGGAGCGGAGCATAACTAACTCCACGCGAAAGAAGTCGCTGGCGGCCGCTCGTATGATATATTGGCCACAGTTATTCTTTTCTAAATAATTATAAGCCTTTACAATGTTTTCAATATACTTGTTAGAGTCACATCGTCTCCCAAGAATGTTGTAATATTCTAAAAATATGATTATCGATTACTTACCGACTCCAAGAGTCCTATCAATAGCAGCGCTTGCGATGCCAAGGTATGTAGCAGCAAAGAATGGTACAGCTAGGTCCAGATGGTGTGGTGCCATCAGCACTATGACGTCACCGGTCTTCAGCCCCATGTTCCTGAAGCTGGTTGCGCATTGAATGCTTCTTCTTAATACAGATCCGTTGGTTTCTGATTCACCGGTACCACCGTCAATCTGTTGAGGAAATCAAATATTTACGAAACCTCAATAACTTCCCATCATCTCAAATTTTATTCATGTGTCGAAAAGGATTGCTAAACCAAGTGATAAATATGCATGAAGGCTCAAGAGTGTAATGTACATTATATACATATCCTCATACTTATTATTTGTACTCATACTTATTTCGATTCATTCATACAGGTCAAAATACGCATGCGAGTACTATTAGGTGCTGTTCACTAGGTTCCGTATTACAGAACGTCACTCAAACTCAAGTTCTTTTCAAGCCTTTTGATTGGTTGAAACTAGTTTTAAGTAATGCATAAGCAGAGATCAATGCTTGAGTTTCCTTCTGGAATACGCACCTAAAACTCATTATTCCTATACAATTAGCTCACAGATGCAGCCCTCAGCTTTGACGCTGAGTACCGACGACTTAGTGAAATCTCAACGTTGGGAACTAATCAATCATAATCAATCTAATCAATATTTATACCACAGGACATAAATATAAAGATTTTACAAAGGTTGACACACAAAACTCAAAGATTATTATCTCCTAGCACAGTCGTTTCGAAAGAGTTACGGCAAACAGGTGAACGATAAACTCCGAAGCAGACCTCGAAAAATTTAAAAATAATGCATGACTGCCATAAATTACCTTGTATATTTTAATACCTGATAAGGATACCCAAATATTGTTATTGATAACTATAATTTAATTGATAAGATAATTTTAATATTTCTTATTGCTTTGTTATAATTATTGTAAACACTATTCGATTAATCGTATAACTAACATGCATGTTAATATTGTATTCAATTGAATTCATAAGTTTAGTGCTGTGACTCCAGTGCATAATAACACAAAACCAGTTCAATACGGTAACTTTGTTTCTTCTGCGGATCTCCTCATTTCTGATTCGATCACGCAGAGAAGCTCCGAGCATAGCTCTTTCCATTGCCCTTTGTATGACTCTAAGCCTTCATATAAGGCCCATTGTGAGCGACCATGTTTCAGTTCCGTACGTCATCACTGGCAACACACTGGTCAAAGACTTTAGTCTTGAGACACTGTGGTATCTTGGACGACGTGAAGATATAGCGTAACTTCCCGAACGCTGCCCAGCCGAGCTGGATTCGACGAGACACCTCTTTCTCGAAGTTGGACCTACCTAGTTGGACTGTTTGTCCCAGGTATATACAGTATGTTAACTAACAGAGGGCGTTCCCGTTAACCCGAAATAGTATAGCATACATACATGCTAAAAAAAATATTTCCATTCGAAAACAAAATGTTTTAAAAATTTTTTCCAATAAGAAAATATTCAATAAAAATTTTAAATTGACATGTAAAAGAAACACACTGTACACGCGAACATGAAAGACGGCAACGTCGCAATTTATTTATACATGACGACTACTATTTTGATTTAAAACAGGAGGTTTCAAATTTATTTCCAATTAGAATTTTTTTTTATTCAGATTTTTTTATGCTTATTTTTCTATGCTGATATTTTTATTTTAATCTATTAATGATATATATTAACCAGTTTAAGGGAACGCCCTCTGTTATTTAACATACTGTATACTCGTCAATAACTTCGTGTGCAGAGCAACCAACTAGAATTGGAGTGGGTGCGGCATGAGAGGTCGACATGTTCTTCATCTTATCCATGTTCATCTTTAGACCCACTTGTTGGGAAGCTTTGCTGAGGTCATTGAGCATTTTGCCTAAGTTTTCATAGCTCTGCGAGTCGCTAAACTTAGTGAGCACTAGTGAGTGAACTAGTGAGCAGGGCACATTGCTCGTAGAACCGATGTTCTAGGAGCAATGTGCCCTGCCCACTGCTACTTAAGTTATCGGCTATCGAGCCGATGGAGCAGTAAGGTTGTGGAGTGACGGCCACGTACTGGAAGACGCAGCGTAGGGAGGCCCCCAACAAGGTGGACCGATGACCTGGTGAAGGTCGTGGGAAGCCGATGGATGCGGGCAGCACAAGATCGGTCGGCGTGGAAAGCCTTGGGGAGGCCTTTGTCCAGCAGTGGACATCTATAGGCTGAAGAAGAGTTAATTTCACCTCTGTACGCCATACTCATCACACCCATAAATTCCTCAATGTTACGTACAACAACAACACACACACACACACACCGTAATATGTTTACAAACTAAAACCCTTCAATTTCCTAAAAAATGCCTTAAAATTAACAACCAGAATATCAGAAGTATACATAAAAATATATCCGGTTTCGAAACGGTCCTCGTCTGGAACAAAGTGAACTGGGACGTCATCGTTCTACCAGAGTGCTGGTTATTGTCAGAAAATATATCACCGTATGTCCGTACGTGCAGGCTGTGCTGTGGGTTAGGATAATACATCTGCTAAGATAATTAAACTGCACAAAAATATTATAGTTCTACCCCTGACACACATCTGCATCATTTGGCCCTCGCAACCGGTAAAATACTAAAGGTTCTTAAGAAATTTCTGTCTATCATTATATTCCTGTTCTATTCTGCCCACATTATCAAAAATTCTCGAGTGCATTCAGAAAAATAGACTACTATCTTACCTGCACCCTAATTGCGTAACACACTATTATTATAAATTGGAATAATTTTGAAGCTAATGTGAATATCAGCTCAACAACGTAAATAACGCAATGAATGTTGTTGAACTGTCAAAATGAAACCCATTGCTACTGATAGTGTGTTACGCAATTACCCTGCAGACAAGGCTCGCCAACATGCTTGTCTTGCCGGCAAACGAATTTGTGATACAATCCATGACTTAACAGACCACATCGTTAGGAACTTGGATGGTAGGCAGAAGGTTTTAAGAATTTTCTTCGATCTGGCAAAAGCCTGAGAGTATGGGTGTAAGGGATCTAAAGCTTTCCGAAGACTATCTATGTACTAAATCGTACACAGACTGTTGATAATAATAATCACATAAGTTCTGAAAAAGTCAAAAAAGTGTGATCGCGCCTACTATATCTTTAATGTATACTAGTTTTCCGGCCGCGGCTTCGCCCGCGTGGATTTCGGTTATATCGCGCTTTTAGATTTCCCTCGGGAATATCAAAATAAAATATAGGTTTTGCGTGTATCTCCTGGAGCTGGAGCATCCAAAAAGAACAAACCAACTCGGCCACTGGCAACATTTTGAATTATTGCTCAGTTGATATTAAGTAAGCGCCTGTTAAAATAATGGGGGCAATATGTACGTTTTCTCTCGTTTTGCAACATTTTTTGTTACTGCTCTGCTCCTATTGGTCATAGCGAGATGTTATATAGCCTATGTCCTTTCTCAGGGTCTAAATATTGTCTGTGCCAAATTTCATCAAAATCGGTTAAGAGGTTTAAGCGGGAAAGCGTAACAGACAGAAAGACAGAGTTACTTTCTCATTTATAATATTAGTATTTATAGTATGGTTGGATTAACGACCTGTGTGCGCTCAATCTCGACGAAGGTAAAATCGACAATTTGTTGACGACACTAGGTACCTTTATAAATAATAATAATAATAATTTTATTAGTACACTTTAAAAACACACATAAGTACACAGGATCAAAAACGTCTGTACAGAGAGTCATTTTAAAAGGCGAACTGATGCCTCCTAAACTAGGACAAAAGCCTGTGTTTTAGGAGCCAGGGTTCCTCAAGATATGACACACAAATGGTATAAGGTGACGTGCAAGTACTTATATGAACACAAATACAGATAATGCAAATACAAAAAAATAATATAAAAACAAAAACAAATACAAATACGCCTTAAATAAAACACAGTATTGGATTGATACTTTAAGAGACAATGGTAATAAGATTCTCGGTTTTGTCGTACGTTAACTTCTGCAACCAATCTACAGATTGGTTGCAGACTAAACGGGAAGTTAAACTGAAACTTACAAGTTTCAGTTTAACTTCCCGTTTAGTCAGGGAGTAGATGGGTGTACATTTGTGAATTTTTTTGTACAATCGAGAACTAGTCGCTGCATACTGTCGACTGGAAAAGATGGAACGGCATTGGACTAATTCGCATACAGGAGTGACTTTTCGCCTTTTAAGTTTAGTAAGATCTAGATTTAGGGTGAAGTGTTTCCGCAACGTAGCGCGAAGCACAAAAAGCTGTCTCACTGTCAGCACTTTGGCCTCTGAATAAGGATCGATGGTCGGAAAATCCCTGCGTTTAAAGAGGATGACTTTTATAGCTCTTTGCGCTCTTTCTATTTTAAGTAAGGAGGTTTTGTAAGTTCCACCCCAAGCTGGGATACAGTTTATGAAGATGGACTGGCAAAGACTCTGGTAAACCATCAAAGCTATATCGGGATTAGCTGAGTGCCTAAGTTCCTTAAATATATAAATTAGTTTTCTGATCCTTGTACGTAAGGCTTCGATGTGGGGTTGCCAGCTAAGTTTGTAGTCGATATGGACCCCTAAATATTTTATGTCTGTGACCAAGGACAGAAATGGGCAGCTGCAATTTGGTGCATCACCGGAGCAAATATGGGCTTTAATTAGGCCTGATTCCAGCGGAGGGTTTGAAGTGTTGGGAAACGAAAATCTAATGACCTTTGTCTTTGTAAGGTTAAGGGTAAGTAAATTCTCAGAGAGCCACACCATCACAAACCGGAGCGAAAGTTCCGCCCTCCTTCTAGCACTATCCCAGTCAGTATCATAAACTATCAACGCTGTATCATCGGCATACGTAAATATGTCGCAATTTCCTATATGTGCATAACACAGGTCATTGATGTAGAGTAGAAAGAGGGTGGGTCCGAGGATGCTGCCCTGCGGAACACCGAAGCTGATAAATCTATCATCACTTCTTATAGAAACGATTTTAACCCGTTGAGTGCGATTGGAGAGATAATCCTTAAAAATTTCCAGTGCAAGGCCACGAATCCCAACACTTTCCATTTTCGAGATCAAGATGGGAGCAGATACCGTTTCGAATGCCTTGGATAAGTCAAGGAAGATACCGTAGCATTTCACACCTTTGTCGAGTTTGTTAACTAAGGTTTTAGTAAGGTCAACAACAGCATCCTCTGTTGAGATTCTAGGTCTAAATCCGTACTGATTGTTGGCAATGATTTTGTGCTTAGAGAGATACGCGACGAGGCAATTGTTAAGTAGCCTTTCAAGAACCTTAGATAAGGAGCTTAATACGGAGATTGGACGGTAATTTGATTCGTTGGCTCTGTCACCACTCTTGAAAATCTGGTGCACGATTGCTTTTTTGAGGACGTTTGGAAAAACTTCAGTATCAATAGCACGATTGAAGGTATGTGTGATGGGTAATGATAGAATGAGTTTTGATTGTTTCAGTACTTTAGCTGATATGTTATCATAGCCAGTGGCACAATCAGAGCGCAAAGTGCTAATTAGCCTTTCAACCTGTGTTACGTCCACCGGCAGTATGACAAGGGACTGGCAGGGAGGAGGAAGAGGAGGGATTCTAATATCATGAAAAGATCTTGGGAGAGGAGTAACTTGGGAGGCTAGTTTACGACCAATATTGGTAAAAAAGCAATTGACATGGTTTGCTGAAACTTTAGGATCATCAGTGAGATGGAAAAGTTCTTCGGGAGATTGCGGTTGACGACGAGAGTTGGTAATAGCTTTAATTGCTCTCCAGGTGGCTTTAGGGTTATTTCTAGCCTTTCGAAATTCACTTCTATCGTGTGCTCGCCTTAGTTTTTTCAATAAGGTGTTAAGGTAATTGCGATATCTTTTATAAGTGACTTGGAGGATCGTATTATTAGGATCTTTTTTTAGTCTGTAATTCATCCTGTCACGGTTACGTATGCATCTGACCAAGCCCTGAGTCATCCATGGCTTAAATAATTCTACCACCTGGCGAAGCGTTTACGAAAATACTCAATCTGGCCTGAACAAGATGTTAAAATGATTGCAGGACAACGTCCTTACCCTGAATGCAAAACAACATATATCAACTTTGCTATGTGGAAGGTTTCTAAGGGTCTGGCACCTCAATCATCTATCACCGTCCATAAATGCCCCATCCGTTACAGCACAAATTGCACGGGGATCTGCTGCTACCTTGAAGTGAAGCTGGTCCCTTTTTTTTGTTTGGGATGGGAATTCATCACATAACCTCTCCCGCTCTGGGTGAAGTGGAAGGGCGTGTCAGACTTCTACTGACTAAAACCCACCCTTGTTTCTTCACTCGACTATGCGCCTGGGCCACGGTTTCTTTTTAACCAACCCGCAACCCTGACCCAGGAGGCATCGGTTTTCGTCGACCCCATCACGATGTGCTGACATCTTTTTGAGGCGCGCGTGAAATCCAATGTGCTGTCAACTCGGGCCTGGTTCTTACCAGGCGGCGAGCTGCCCACTGCTCACCGCTAGCAAGCCCGCGCCTACGGTGGACGGGAGTTAGATGTTATCTCCCAACCTGGGCGTCCCCTCCTTTGCTAGCATCACTGCTTTTTGCTAAATCGACTCTAATCCAACTCTAAAGGGTGCAGTGAGCAATTGTAAAGGTATACTTTATAATATGGTTGACAGCCTCCGTGGCGTAGCGGTAGCGGACGCGGCCGCTGCGCAAGGTGGCGCGGGTTCGATCCCCGCACAGTGCAAGTATTTGTATGCGTGAATATGAATATTTGCACTGGTCTGGTCGTGCCTCGGAAAGCACATTAAGCCGTTGGTCCCGGTTGCCATACGAACATCTAGTGGCAGCCGTTACGGGTTGTTGGAGCCCTCAAAAGTCCAACAATTGGTCTAACTGCAATACTTCGACGTCGCCTTCGGGTTGTGGAGGTCAGGCGGCAGTCGCTTCACGGAAAATGTCGAAGTTTAGCCATATCAGCAATTGGACTGGTAAAGGAGATCCCAGACTCCAAAGCTGAAAAGGCTTCGGATGCGACTGGGATTAACGCTGTGATGATGATGATGACTTTATAATATGGTACTTTTTGACCATTCCGCTACTCACAACCGACCTGTATCGTATAAGCGGGTTTCTCATAGTTCGTCAACTATACCTACATTCTATAGATCACACTGAGGCAACACACACTTCTTGTGGTACGGTGATGAAATCATTTGTAAAGCTCCTGTCATGGTTAGAACTAGGGTTGTAACGGAGCTTCGCCTCCGCTTCCGTTACTGCGGAAGTTCCGCAAGAAATCGTATCTTCGCTTCCGCCTCCGCCTCCGCACAATTTTTGCGGAGTTATAACGGAGGTCTATTTACGTATTTATAAAATAAATAACGCGCAAGCTGCGACGCTCCATAACCGTCCGTGACCGTTTGAGCGCGAAATGGTCAAGAATCAAATAGTGCGAGGCGGGAATGCGGCAACCACAATTTGTTTCTCGTTAATTTTCATTACAAGAAGGTAATATATTTTTTACCAAGTATACTACTATTAATGTACGTATTTAAAATTAAAATTTTATTTTAATTAACCATAAATTTAATTTTTTTCTATATGTATTTTCACCTCCACCTCCGCCTCCGTTAACCTCCGCATCCGCGGAGGTGAGACTCGTCGCCTCCGCCTCCGCTAACAAGCCTCCGTTACAACCCTAGTTAGAACCTATGAGCGACAACTTGTGCATTTGCTTAATGAAATAATTCTAAAGAAAATGATGTACCTACTGAACCTAATATCAGTTTTTGGACAAGGCTATCGACGTCTTTACGAAACTCAACAAAAAATAAAAAAGAAATGTTTAAATACCTGAAGAACAAAATCGGGATCATCCTTGATACTCTGCAGGATAATTTTACCGAGGTGGTACCTGTCACTAGGGATCCCAGTCTCCGAGACTATTCGCGAAGTAAACTCGTTAATATAATTACAGATGAATTCATTTTTGTAGGAATATTCCGCCATGTTATTTTTTAAATGAGTACTACAATGAGATACCAACGTACTACGACTAAGATTATGATTATAGATTGCCTATTCTTACCCCCACTCCTCTACTAGTAGATAACCTACTTACGTTCATGTTCACACGTCTAAAGATTAGTGTACAATTTTATATATGACTAGCTGCGTCGCGCGGTTTCACCCACATAGGTTTCGGATATGTTTTTTTATTTATATGCTCAGTTCCTATTGGTCGCAGCGTGATGTTATACAGCCTAAAGCCTTCCTGGATTGATGGACTATCCAACGCAAAAAGAATTTTTCAAATCGGACCAGTAGTTCCTGAGATTAGCGCGTTCAAACAAACAAACAAACAAACTCTTCAGTTTTATATATTAGTATAAATTTAGATTAAGGATTAGTATGCAAGGCCCCGCTATCGTATTGGATCGCAGATCTGTAAGGGTAGTTGGAGGTAAGAGTTTTTATAAATAAATAAATTATCCTACGACCTGTCTCGCTTGACATGGTTTTATTTCCATGATTTTACTAAACATCGAGATTTCTGTATGATACGAGGCACGCCTTTTGAAGTTTCTTGTTTGAAGAAAAAACACACACTTAAAACCTTTTTCATTGTTTTCAAAGCACGTAGCTCGTGCGTCGTAATATTATAAATGCGAAAGTATCTCTGTCTGTCTGTCGGGCTTTCACGCCAAAACTACTCAACCGATTGTAATGAAATTTGGTACACAGATAGTCTAGAGCCTGAGAAAGGACATAGGCTATATAACATCCAAAGAATTTATATAAATATCTAGAACGCTGACGAGCCGGCAAACGCGTTCCTAGAAAGAGAAACGCACGAAGGAGTAAGGACTCCTGTGTCCCTTTCTAGTCGGATGTGCACAGTTCATAAGAAAATTGGGACATTTAATAAACTTCAAAATTCTTTTGAGTAAGAATCTAATAACAGTAAGAGGTAGCTACAAAATAAAACATGAACTATATTTATATTGTACACTAGCGACCCGAACCGGCTTCGCTCGAATAAATGTATTATATTAGGTATACCTAGCTTTATCTTGAATCACTCTATCTATTAAAGAAAAGCGCATCCCGTTACTTAATTTTAAAGATCTAAACATACATAGGGACAGTTACAGGCTCGCGTTGCCCCTGTGCGCCGCGTAGCCTCTATGTCTCTGTAATATCTTCGAAAATGTTTATTAAATTACATGCAGTAAAAGGCAATATTGATATATATAAAATGCAAAATGAATTTAGTGAATAAGGTCTTCAGTACGTTGATTTAATAGAAACGCTTGGAATGCAAGTCATACCCACGCCCCTCGATTCGGGCGTCCTCTTGGTTGGTCTAGCTAGCAGTCTAGCTAGTGGTCACGCACGCACCGCTGTGATAAGTGCACGACACGGTGCGCTACGCTGCGTAATATAACTAAAAAATAACAATAAGCCATGTTCAAGAAATCAACACATTTATTTATACAAAGTGTTACAGACGTAACGAATACAATACACTTTGAAAGACAAACATCATACTGCAAATGTATAAAACCTTGTTTTAGTTGTTGGTTCAAATGGAATAACTTCAGCCCATTATTCTCGAATTCCATCATCACTTGGAAAACTGCAAGAAAATTATGTTCACCAACAATCAACCAATATCGATCCGGACGAAGCGTTTGGCCTCGTCCTTTATACCGCGTACATCAAGGGACTGGAACAATTTGCCAGCCGGCGGTGTTTCTAAGGCTAGAGTGAATAGGCTCTTAAAAACTAGTGCGCTTTGCCATCAACGATTGCGTCACTGCTTACCATCAGGCGGGATTGCAGTCAAGCGCTACTATATAATTTTAATAAAATATACACACATCAAAAGTGTCTAGGGATCAACATATATTTTTGCAATAACTTTTCTCCTGATTGATATTAATTAAAATTTTCTTTAAGGATTCATCAAATAAAGTGTTTTCGTTTGTCACAGTAACGATAAACCAAGTCACCTTTGCATTAATAAAGAAATTTGCCATTTTCCTAATAAAGGGATATTTGACATTTGAACCACTAACACAAAAGTTCGAAAAAAAGACTGAAATAACAGTTTTCTCTAAAATTTTATTGGGTAACTTAAACAATTAATAATCCGTGTTTCTACCGCGAACACTAACAACACAAGAACATCGGTTTGGCATACTCAAAATGAGTTCATCCAAATCACGCTGTGGAATGGCCGCCCATGTTCGTTGCAACAACAAAAAAAGGTCTTCTTGCGACTGGATACCCTCCATATTCGGCAGAGCTCTTCTCTGTAGCATATCCCATGCATGCTCAATCGGGTTCAAGTCTGGCGACTGAGCAGGCCAGGGCAGGACATTGATGTTAGCTGCGGCGAGAGTCTGTCTTACAACTCTTGCGGTGTGCGGTCGTGCATTATCATGCATTAACTGAAATAAGGGACCGATTTGCACTTGTAGAGGAACGATGACGTCTGATACAATCGTTTCAGCATAAATTTGAGCGTTGAGGTTGCCTCTGATCCAAATCAACTCAGTTCTTCCGCCGATCCAAATACCCGCCCATACCATGATGGTTCCACCACTATAAGGATGGACTTCCTGGCAGGATTTTAATCGCTGTTGGCGTCCAGGGGTTCTCCAGTGTCGTATACGTCTTGTATCCGGTCTCATACCAAAACGAGACTCATCAGAAAAGCACACGAAACGCCATTGTTCTTCTGCCCAATTTCTGTGTTCAAGAGCCCATTGATATCGAATCCTACGATTGTGCATTGCTATAGGTGGTACCCGTAGCGGTCTTCGGGAATGAAGGTTCACTTCATGCAAGCGGTTTCTGACTGTTTGGTCGCTAATTAAGTTCCCTGAAGAGTGATGAAGCCTCACGGCTAACATCATGGCGGTTATTGTTGGAGCTCTTCGAGTTAAGATTTGAATGTATCGGTCTTGTCTCCGTGTGGTGCAGCGATACCGTCCTCCATGGCGCTCAGCCACGGTACCAGTGCTTCGGTAACGTGTCCAAAGTCGACTGATAACACTCTGACTTGTATTCAGAGCTAAAGCCACAGTACGTTGCCGGGAACCAGCTTCTATCATTCCCACGGCTCTGAGCATTTCTTCCCTGCTTAAATGACGTCGCCGCTCCATAATAACGTTGGTTTTAATCAGTAGTAGGGAAACAGTAGCACTAATAATGTCTTCAATGCGTTGTATGTTTTTATAGGGAAAATATTGACAGCTGATTTTCATCTTTTACTCGAATTTGATTCACAGTTCCTGATTCAAATTATGAAATGCACCAAAAAGGATCCATATAAATTTATAAAATCATAAATTTATTACAAAGCCACATCTCAATCTCAAGAAATCCGCATAAAAATGCTTGATCCCTAGACACTTTTGATGTGTGTATATACAATATGTAAAGAAAACCCTGTCCGACCCATAAGGATAATAAAGGTTAGGTAAACACTTGACCAAATATAATATAAAATTTTACATAATCATCACAGTAACAATAATAATGAATTTTAAAATAATCTTTTTTTCCCGGGTATTAATTCCAATTTCTCCGAAATTTGGTAATTTTTAAAAAACTGACAACACCATTTGTGACGGAGCGAATAGCGATGCGACCACGTGCCGCATGGCCAATAATATAGAAATAATATTTTTTTTTTTTTGGGGGATTTTTTTTTAAGTTTAGCCCGGCTTTGTAGGCATTATTAGAATCAGTTAACGATACCTAACAATACCTTCACGGATCGGACAGGGTTTTCTTTACATATTGTATATATAATATATATTAATAATAAAATGGTTGGGTTAGTTATACAAGAAGGTTAAACTTTTTGTAAAAGTCTAAGGTACGTACAGCTAATACAGATAGTTGATATACACTAATATGCTGTTTGTTACATTTTCTTAAGTAGGTACCTACATATTAGGTATAAAAATTTTCAAGACAATTTGTTTCTAGTAAGTCTATACTTTTTAAACAAACTTAAAAAAGGAAGAGGTTCTATGTTCAGCTGTTTTGTCTTTTTTACAGAACATTATACTCATCCTACACCAAATATTTTGTAAACAAACTGGTACAGACATACCTAAACATTGAACGATCACAACCGGGGTAATAATGACTATTACATCCTCGCACACAACTAATTCTTGTCATTTTAAATTAGATTTTTACCTCAACCTTCGAAAAAATAGCGTGATACCTTAAAAATACGACAAAGAAAAATTTGCATCGACCATATTGATTATTTAACCCAACATGTCATCGGTGTTGCCATTCTATAGTTTATACTGTCTGCTAATATTGTTTTATTTTTATTTATTGGTTAATCACAATAAATGCATTAATTAAATGTTGAGCTAAGCAGTTATATATTTTAATGCTTAAACAATCACGAGTCACTGATATAATATTGTATATCAGCGTAAATAACAAAACGAGTGGATGAAGTTTATATGTCAAAGTTACCAAATAGTAGTTTTATTTCACACTGGCAGTCTGCGGGAAAGGGATACAGTCCTTTCGATGCCTCTCATGTGGAACTTTAGGTATTTATCCGTAAGCTTTGTGTCAATACAAGCTTTATAGAGTAAACTTTAGGTTTATTTTTGAATGTTGTTGTTTAGATATTACTCGTAATAATTCTACATATTGTAAATTCTTTGATAACATCTCGCTATGACCAATAGGAGCAGAGCAGTAACACAAAAAGTTGCGAAAACGGGAGAAAACGTGGACGTACATATTGCTCCCATTATTTCAACAGGCGCTCATAAACTGAAGTTCACGCGGGCGAGCCGCGGGCGGATGGCTAGTATTTCATAAACTATAGTACCGGATAGCTCAATAGATGGCGTTGGGATCGAGTTAAATCGCGCTATGGTTTCGTTACCGGCAAGTAATATACATACATAGTGCTAATCTTAACAAAATAAAATTGTTTTGCTCTGAGGGACGTCGTTTCATTCGAGTATCCCTGGCTTCAAGGCACCTTGTACTGATATTGTACACATAATGACAAGCAGTGTTCCTTCACAAAGTCTCTTGAATTCCTGCAACGGCTGCGCGCGTTTTGTTTAATTGCATTTCAATTGGCAATGCATTGCATAAACGAGCATTGCACAGAAATTGAAAGCTATTCTTGAGATGAAGAGGGATGAAAGGAGAAAAAAGCACATTATATAGAAGGGAAAGAAACTTTCATTATTTTCCTTTTTACTTATCTAATAGTAGGTACCACCCAAATTACGCCAGTTATGTTTTGAAGTCCCATGTTATAGTTGGCGACCTTACTGCCATCAATAGAATGGAAATAATAATAGTTTAAAATATCTTATTGTTATTTGCATGGTTAAGACTGTGATGGGAATGAAGATGGGTATGACTGCTGGACTGTTTGCTGTGTCCGGCCATTGCTTTACCTACACTGTGATTTTTAATTCAAGTCAGAAAAATGACATTTCCAGTGTTGCAAGTTTTTTGTCCCAAATAAATAGTGATGTGGTAAATCGAGATTATCCAATTAAAGGTTAGTCGAAATTACATTTTTTTATTCAAATTACCTATATGTATATAAATAATTTATAATTTTTCTCTTGGTTTGCAAACCGCTGTTAACGAAATGATGTTCTTGTATCTAGATATACAGGGGTCGGCACTCGAAGTGTTACCAATTCAAAATGCTGTAATTCTGTTAAACATGAGCATATTTATTTAAAAACTTCAGTATCGAAAAAAGACATATACAATAAATAAAAAAAGAAGCTATTGTTCGATATGGCCACCTTTAGCGCGGATAAGAGCATCGAGTCTGACCGAGAAGGCTTCACACGCTGCACGAATGTAGTCTGCTGGTATTTTGTTCCATTCTCGGCGAAGCGCAATCTTTAAGGCGTCGACCGTCTCATATTTTTTTGTTGACACATTGGCTTCTAGAATTGACTATATGGAAAAATCCATTGGGTTTAAGTCCGAGGAATGTGGTGGCCATTGTTGTGAAGAAATGAAGCTCGGAACATTTTCTTGTTAAAAAATTTGGGTTTCACGAGCTTTGTGAGATGGTGCCGAGTGTTGTTGAAAGGTCCAATGATTTCTACCAAATTGCTTACGTGCCCAAGGTAACAAAGCATCGTTTAAAATCTTTTTACGGTAGATCTGCTGGTTCATCTTTACACCCTGGTCAATGAAAACGAGAGGTGAGCGTCCCATGGCAGTTACCGCCGCCCAAACCATCACAGATGCTGGTGCTTGCTTTCACAATGCAATTCGTTGGTCTAAATTGTCATTTCATTTACACTTTAACCATACGCGATCATTTTGCTTGTTCACATATTGCTGAACGGTAAAAATTTTTTCATCGGGAAATACCAAATTTTCAAGCAAGCTATCAACGTGCAAGTGCTTTAAGTTCTTACTCTTTCTAGACGAACTGTCTTTTGTGCAAGTGTCAGATCTTGCACTTTTTGTAATTTGTAGGGCTTCAGTTGAAGTTTATTTTTTAATATGCGCCCTATGCTCCGGGCAGATACATTAAGACTTTTCGCCAATTTAACTGCACTTTTTCGTGGATTTCGTTTAATTCTAGCCTTTACCTTTCGAACCATTGCTGATGATGTTGCTGTTGTTGGATGTCCACCTCCATGGCGTTTTTTGATGCTACCCGTATCATTGTAAAGCGTGATGGTCCGATATACAAACATTTTGTTCAAATGTAAATGTCCTAGCTCATTAACGATGGCTGCCTGCGATTTTCCAGCCAAATACAAAGCAATGACACTGTTTCGTTTGACTTCCATCTGCAAAACTTTTTTAACAACGACGAAAAATAGTAGGCTTTTGTTAGTTTATTAACAATACCATACACTAAGGAATGTGAAAAAATGGGCGCCATATTGTAAACAGTTTAGTTGCTATAGCAACGTAAAATTAGTAACACTTCGAGTGCCGAACCCTGTATATACATGTGGAAGCTTGTAATTAGCAATTTGTGTTGTAAAAAATGAAGTTTATGGTAATATTAGTCTGTAAGCTTTCTGTAATAGTAAAATAAATAATAAAAATACAGGGTGGACCAAAAGTCCGTTTATATTTGATATAATTATAAAAAAAAATTACGGCAGGTAGATTAAAATTCTTTATTGTTTTCGATAGATTACAAAAGGGGAATTTATTTCTTCAAAATCATATCATCCCTATGCGATTGCATAAGGATGATATGAATTTCAATCTCATCATCAATTCATTATTCTGACATTACTGCAATTAGAGGCGATAAAAGCTTTACATGTTTTTGTTGTTGTTTTGGATTTCTGTGCTAATACGATTCTTTATTTCGTCCACTGGGTTGGTGTCGTAAACTTTAGCCTTAAGATATCCCCAAAAAAAAGCCCATTGGGGATAGATCCGGAATACAAGGCGGCTAGTTACTGTCCCCTCTTTTCGATATCACTTTCGGGCCATAATAGTCTTAAGGTGCCCTTGACGATTCATTACATGTATACTTATATACAGTCAACTCTCGTTAGTTTAAACTTGCGATAATTCACACCTCTCTAAAATTCAAAGTCATTACGAGTTTCCGACAAAATCTCTTCATATTACGAACTAATTTAATAACTAAATTCTAAACTCTATTAAGCTTCTGTCTACAAAACCAAAGTGATGGAAAAGCATTTAGGCATTTTTTCTCTTATGAAAAGTTATTGAGCAGTCTGAGCAGCAGCAAAGTGCTTTGAAGCAAACCACAAATTCACACTTTGAATACACATATTTCCAATCTATCTTGAGCCTTAATACTTCAGAGATAGAGTTGGAAATCTAATAAAGAAATCTGACCGATTGTAGTAGTCGTAATCAATAAAAAGTAAAGAACAATAACTTATAGAATGATTTGTATTGTTTTATTTAATCCCCCGGAATCTCTTTAAACATTTTTCCCCAGCTCTTGAAATGATTTAGTAGTGAGATTAAAATGCTGGTAAGGTCCATATTTCTAAAATCATATTGTTAAATACAGTATGTATTACCTACATATTTACAATTAAAAAAGAACCGTTTTGATACCTAATAAAATAATGCATGACTAAATGTCCAAGTCTATTGATTGCCGAACATCACTATTGTAGCGGGTCACCCTTTTTCGTATTAGTGACAGCTTCCTTTGTCATTTTTCTGACTCGAATTAAAAATCCCACTAAACAAACATTTTGATTACTAAAACAGCAGAGTCTGCTGTTTTTTTTTTCTGAATTGTCCCTAATAGCGATACCGATAGATACTATGGAATACCACAACATGCATAAATATTACTAGATGACACAAATACAAAGAAATACATGGTGAATGATTAATACAAGTTATGAAACTAGAAGGAAACAAAAAAAAAATGTAAACAAGATTTTATTTTTATCCCGCATTTGTATTATGGTTGCTCAATCATAAGCTTTTACACCAGCGTGTGTATGAATATACTGTGTTAAATAATTTTTTTACTAAAAATACGTGAACATTTATCACACTCAGAAGTGTGCACGCATATGCACTGTTAAACTCTTTCCACTAAAATTACGTTGATAAATATCACACTGATAGGTATTTCACCAGTGTGTGTCCGCATATGCCTTGTTAAAATATCCCTTCCACTAAAATTATGTTGACAAATATCACAACCTATTAGGTTTTTCACCAGTGTGTATATGCATATGCTTTGTCAAACTAAACTTTAGACCAAAATTACATTGACAAATATCACACTGATAAGGTTTTCCACCAGTGTGCTTCACTGCACTGTCAAATTCCCCGGATAAACTTTACTTTATGGACCGCTGTAGTGGGCGGCAAGCCTTCTAGGGCTCAATAGTGGGCGGCAAGACTTCTAGGGCTCAAAAATCCCACTAAACAAACATTTTGATTACTAAAACAGCAGAGTCTGCTGTTTTTTTTTTTTTTCTGAATTGTCGCTAATAGCGATACCGATGGATACTATAGGATGCCACAACATGCATAAATATTACTAGATGACACAAATACAAAGAAATACATTGTGAATGATTAATACAAGTTATGAAACTAGAAGGAAACAAAAAAAAAATGTAAACAAGATTTTATTTTTAACCCGCATTTGTATTATGGTTGCTCAATCATAAGCTTTTACACCAGCGTGTGTATGAATATACTGTGTTAAATTATTTTTTTACTAAAAGTACGTGAACATTTATCACACTCAGAAGTGTGCACGCATATGCACTGTTAAACTCTTTCCACTAAAATTACGTTGATAAATATCACACTGATAGGTGTTTCACCAATGTGTGTCCGCATATGCCTTGTTAAAATATCCTTTCCACTAAAATTATGTTGACAAATATCACAACCTATTAGGTTTTTCACCAGTGTGTGTATGCATATGCTTTGTCAAACTAAACTTTAGACCAAAATTACATTGACAAATATCACACTGATAAGGTTTTTCACCAGTGTGCTTCACTGCACTGTCAAATTCCCCGGATAAACTTTACTTTATGGACCGCTGTAGTGGGCGGCAAGACTTCTAGGGCTCAAAGACCTTGGCCTAAGACACCTCTAAGTAAAATTTCGAATTATGAAAACTTATAGTTTCCGAGAAATTAATACACAAAAATCATGTTAAATTCACAATTTTAGGTTATAAATCGGG
This sequence comes from Sesamia nonagrioides, assembly GCA_017933935.1. Taxonomy (NCBI): domain Eukaryota; kingdom Metazoa; phylum Arthropoda; class Insecta; order Lepidoptera; family Noctuidae; genus Sesamia; species Sesamia nonagrioides. The sequence continues at coordinate 250,488 of JADWQK010000998.1, read as the reverse complement.
TCTTTTTGTTGTCATTGCGTTCCGTTGTACTTGTTGTTGAAGACCATTTATTTGAAATCATTATGTATTTTTTTTATCTTAATAGTAATAATTACTCTAAAATCATATTATTTCAACAAAAACATGTGAAACATTAAATTATTAACAATTATTATTTCATTTAACGGAATTCGTAGACAATATCAGTGTGCACAACGAAACGTAAAATGACGTCAGTCATAGATTGTCCACCCATAGGTTAGGTTATTATTTATTTATTTCCTTAATCTCCACGTGTACAATACATTGGGATAAATACTATGCCCCGCAAAACCGTTTTCACGGTTTGTCTGTGGGAACGGAGCAAACAGTGCATCAGCAATAATTGAATATGCAACAATATTACAAAAAAGTTTTAGCAACAATATCAGGTCTTACAGAAAGCTTACAGACTACTGAGTAAGAACATTTTTAGTGCTCTGGCAAATTTTCTTTTTGTTTTCTGACCTCTTGTGTTAGGTTAGAACTGTCATTAAAACAGCGCGAGCGGAGCGAGCGCGCCGCGGTAGCGGCCGGCGAAGCGCCAGAAAAACAAAATGTTTGAGTTCACTTCTTATTAAAATCTACTTTAAATAAATAAATCTACCATAGTAAATCAAATATCACGCAAATTGTTTCGCCATATCCCTGAATCATTGGACCTACCCTCAAAATTGTCAATTTTCAATTTCTCTATAACCATAAGTTTTCATCATACCCCTTCAGGGGGAGGGTTCACCCCTCGTCCCCCCTCGTCCCTTCCAAAAAAACCCTCAAATTCGGCGGTCCATAAAGTAAAGTTTAACCAATTCCCCTTTTCCCTAAAATAACGTTGACATATTTCCCACACATAAGGGTTTTCGCCAGTGTGTACGCCTATGGATTGTTACTTGACTCTTTCTGCCAAAGCAACGTTGACATATTTCACACTTATAAGATTTTTTCACCAGTGTGTATACGCATATGCGCTGTTAAATGACTCTTTTTACTAAAGCAACGTTGACATATTTTACACTTATAAGGTTTTTCACCAGTATGTGTACGCATATGCTCTGTTAAACTCCCCCTTGCACTAAAACTACCTTGACAAATATCACACTCATAAGGTTTTTCACCAGTGTGTGTACGCATATGCACTGTTAAACTCCTCTTTCCACTAAAATTATGTTGACAAATATCACACTTATAAGGTTTTTCAACAGTGTGTGTACGCATATGCACTATTAAATTCCTCCTTTCACTAAAACTACGTTGACAAATATCACACTGATAAGGTTTTTCACCAGTGTGTGTACGCATATGCACTGTTAAATTCCACCTTTCACTAAAACTACGTTGACAAATATCACAATGATAAGGTTTTTCACCAGTGTGTGTACGCACATGGGTTGTTAAATGACTATTTTTACTAAAATTACGTTGACAAATATCACACTGATAAGGTTTTTCACCAGTGTGTGTACGCATATGGGTTGTTAAATGACTATTTTTAGTAAAATTACGTTGACAAATATCACACTGATAAGGTTTCTCACCAGTGTGTGTATGAATATGAATAATTAGTGTGTACACACGCTGACAAATATGACATTGATACCCTTTTTTTACATTGGTAGAACTACCCTCATTAGATATGTAAGGCTCTTTGAAATAAGTGCCAGGCTTGGACGTCGGAGTAGTCCGGACAACTTTCGAGTCTGATTTGTCTCTTGTAGTTTGAGCGGCTGTTAGTGCATCTTTTTCTTTTGTTCTTCGTGTGTCCTGTTTTGGTTCTCTCACAACGGTCGTATCTGCAATTGAATTTAGTCCGTAAGTGAATTTAGTAACTACATATGGAAAGTATATTGATATGTAGACGAATCCTAATAATAAGCGCTGTGTACACACAGCTCCACAGAGACCTCAATCCTCTTTTTAGGGGTCCGTAACCAAAAGGCAAAAAACGGAACTCTTATAGTTTCGTCATGTCTGCCTGTCCGTCCGTATGTCACAGCCATTTTTTTCCCGAAACTATAAGAGCTATACTGTTGAAACTTGTTAGGTAGATGTATTCTGTGAACCGCATTAAGATTTTGATGCAAAAATAAAAAAATAATAATAAATATTGGGGGCTCCCCATACTTAGAACTGAAACTCAATTTTTTTTCATCTAACACATACGTGTGGGGCCATCTATGGATAGGTCTTAAAAAATGATATCCAGGTTTCTAAAATATTTTTTTAAACCCAATAGTTTGCGTGACAGACGCTTCCAAAGTGGAAAAAAGTTGGTTAACTTCTAAAATAAGAAAATGAAAAATCTAAAAAAACATGATCTATAGTACTATAAAAACTACCAAGATCTAGTAAGTAGTTTTTTTAATACCTATTAAATCGTAAACCGCTTATTACCGCGTAATCTTTCATACAAATAACTTAAATCCTTTAATTTCATAAATCAGTTGTACGAAACCCTTTGTGCGTGGGTCCGACACGCACTTGGCCGGTTTTTTTTATTTTGTTTTGTTGGGATGGAAAATCATCAAATGATATCTCCCGCTCTGGGCGGAGCGGAAGGCGTGTCAGACTTACTGACTAAAACCCACCCATGTTTCTTCACTTGCCTGTGCGTCGGCCAGGGTCAGGGATTCTTGTTTAATCAACCCGCAACCTTGACCCAGGAGGCATCGATCTTCGTGGACCCCGTCACGATGTGCTGACAACTCTTTGAGGCGCGCGTGTAACAACGCGCCGTCAACTGGGGCCTATTCCTTACCGGGCGGCGAGTTGCCCACTGTTTACCACCGGCAGGCCCGCGCCTACGGCGGCTGGGAGTTCGGTGTCGTCTCCCGACCCAGGAGGCGGCCCGCCGCAGGAGACGCCCTCTCCTGCGGCGGCTAGTGGCGTGAGGGCGCTGGGTTACTTAAGGGGCGTTTGTGGCTTTACGGAGGAATCGGTTTTGGACTACTTGCATCCTATGGATATAACGTGGCTTGGCATGTGCGAACACTGGACAAGCGTAGGTCATGATCGGGCGTATGCAAGCTGTGTACAAGCGCATTTTGCACCTGAGCGATAGCTTGCTACGCGGGTTGAGGAGGGGGTGGAGTCGACCTAGAGCGAAGGCGGCGCGAGCGCGGACCGTCTTAATGTGCTCTGAGAATTTGAGGTTTTGATCCAGTATAAAGACTACTACACACATGCCGGCGGCAATGCCGCCGGGTTCATGCCGAGCGGCTTTGCCGCCGGCAATACGAGCCGCCGGCACAAGCCGCACATAGCCGTCAAGCATCATTCCGGTTGTGACAGTCACATAGAATGCTAGTGAAGTGAAATTTTTTTTTGGTTGGTTGGCTACAATGAATACGAAAATCATGAGCACTGCCGCCACAGTGTCGCTGCATTTCTGGTATTCCATAATATATCATTTTCATGAAATATTTATCCATACTAATATTATAAATGCGAAAGTAACTCTGTCTGTCTGTCTGTCGGTCTGTCTGTCTGTCTGTCTGTCTGTTACGCTTTCCCGCTTAAACCTCTCAACCGATTTTGATGAAATTTGGCACGGACAATCTATAGACCCTGAGAAAGAACATAGGCTACCTTTTATCCCGGAAAAATTTGATGTTCCCGAGGGAAATCTAAAAAGCGCGATATAACCGACCTCCACGCGGGCGAAGCCGCGGGCGGAAAGCTAGTATTTAATATTTATCAATTAATAGCAACACAATTTCGTCGTCCCAATGAAACGACATTTTAATTTGTTGAATACACACAAACCGCACACCACTACCGCTCGAATGCCAGGCACGAACTGCCGCCGACAAGCCGCGTAACCCGCCGGCACACCCCGGCGGCCATGCCGGCGCCTCGTTTGTGCGGCAAAGCCGGCGGCTTTGTATGCCGCCGGCACTGTGTGTAGGAGCCTTAACACCAAGGTACTTGGCTTGCTTCTCCCAAGGGATCGGCTTGCCGTCCATGGTGATGGGACGTGGGAGGGTGACGCTGACCCGCGGTTTCCTATAGAGTACCGCTTGGCTTTTTAGGGGATTGACTTCAATCCTCCATTTCTTAAACCAGTCAGCTAGACGGTTGACTGCTCTTTGAAGATAGAGGCGAATTTGAACTGGGCTGTATCCCGAGCAGTAGATGGCTGTGTCGTCTGCGAACAGAGCGACTTGAGCTTTACTGCTTTTCGGGATGTCGCTGGTGAATAGCGTGAAAATGAGGGGGGCTAATACAGAGCCCTGGGGGACACCTGCACGGATGGGGCGGGGGGAGGAGAGCGCTCCTTCGATTTTGTAGCGAAAGGTGCGGTTTGACAGAAAGTCCCGTAGGATGAGAACGAGACGGTCAGGCAGATAAAATATAAATAAAAGATGGGCTTAAACTATAAGAAATGTATTTATTAACTTTTACAACACGTCACCAGATACAGAACAAAACGCCATGACAGTTAGAGAGAGTAAACTATATCTCTGTTTCACTCACACCTAGACCATATTACATTGCACATTTACTTTTCATAACACCCCCACTCAATGTAATAATCTTGATACTTAACTACTATTATCTTGAACTAAATTATCTACTGAGAAATTTACTATGCAACTACTAAAACAATAGGTATTCTAATAAACATTCTATGCAGTTGAGTTACTTTAAACCACACATATTTACAAATTTTAACAATGTATTATTTTTCAAAGGTTTGGTCAACATGTCAGCAATTTGCTCCTCAGTTTTCACATATTTAATACATACTTTTTGTTTCTCAATAAGTTCCCTAATAAAATGATATTTAATATCTATGTGTTTTAATCTCTTAACAGTGTTGGTATTAGCAATAGCCATGGCAGACTGATTATCACAGAATAAGATAGCTGGAGTTACATTTTCTATATTAAAATCACACAATATATTGCTCAGCCAACATGCCTCAGCTCCTGCCATACTCATTGCTACATATTCGGCCTCGGTGGAAGAAATACTAACTGTGCTTTGCTTCTTTGAGCACCAAGAAATTAGGCAGTCTGCATACTTAAAACAGTAACCTGTGGTGGATTTCCTATCTGTCAGGTCTCCTCCCCAATCAGCATCACAAAATCCCACCAACTCATCATTATTACAATTATAAATCAATTTATAGTCTAATGTGTGTTTGATGTATCGCAGAACTCTTTTCAAAGCTACTAATAACATGCTATTAGCCCTATCTTGATATCTACTTAAGATTGATATTGTAGCACAAATGTCTGGTCTGGTACCACAAGCTGCATACATCAAACATCCAATTATTTGTCTACATACATTTTCAGTTTCAGTTGAACACTTATTATTCTCTAGTTCTTTTACATTAAAATTCTGGTCCATAGGTGTGCTAATTTGTTTACATTCATACATATTGAATCTTCTGAGAACATTTTCCAAATAATTTCTTTGACTTAATACTGTAACATGAGTTTCTAAATTTTGCTTTACATTAATTCCTAAAAAATCAGAGACCAGACCCAAATCTTTCATCTTAAATTCCTTTTTTAATATTGACTTTAAATGTGACACAGAATCTTCATTATTACCAAAAATCAATAAGTCATCAACATATATAAGTAAATAAATCTTTTCAGTTTTATTACATTTAGAATACAAACAAGGATCACATTCAGATCTTTTAAAGTCTTCTCTAATTAGCACAGAGTTGAACTTATCGTTCCAATACTTTGGTGACTTCTTTAAGCCATACAAGGCTTTATTGAGCTTTACAATGCAATTATTATTTTCATAGGCTCCATCAGGTAACTTGATGTATACACTTTCATTTATTTCCCCGTATAGAAATGCTCCCGTCACATCCATTTGATATACAGGTAACTTGAATTTTGTTGCAATAGCTATAAACAGTCTAAAAGTAGCTAACTTAGCCACAGGGGCATATATTTCACTATAACTCAATACATTTTCCTGCTCAAAGCCTCGTGCTACCAACCTAGCTTTATATTGAATATCATTGTTGCTTTGTTTTATTTTAAATACCCATTTAGTACTAATTGCTTTCTGATTACCTGGTAGATCACTCACTGTCCATGTATTATTTTCTTTTAATGTCTGTAGTTCCCTCTGGACGGCTTTCTTCCACTCAGATGCCTCTGGACTCCTCATAGCCTCCTCATGCGATTTAGGCTCACAATCTTCTACCAAAACATTATTACAACGAAAGAATTGAGTTTGCTTTCTGACACGCTTGTTTTCATGGTTTATGGGTGGATTTTCAGAATTTTCACCTTCACTACTATCACTTGGTTCATATAAGCTGCCCTCAGAATCACTCTGTAAGGTATTCACTGTATTATCATCTTCTTCAACAACTTGCGCTCGATCTTCAGCATCCTCCTTCCCAACATTATCCGGATTGAACTCCTCCACTTGGTTGTATACACATGGCACCGTTGTCGACTCTGGTTCTTGTTCTTTATTTTCCTTAACAAAAATAATATCCCTTTTTGTTTCTACAGTGTTTATATGTGGAAAAAATATTCTGAATCCTTTAGTTGTCTCTCCATAACCAACTAAAATACCTTCTTCACCTTTAGGGTCCCACTTACGCCTCTTTTCTTTCGGTATATGGACATATACTGGAGTACCAAACACTTTAAGGTTGTTGATATCAAATGTTTTGTTTGACCATAATTCATATGGAGTTTTTCCATCAACTGAGCTTTTTCCAGTTCTATTAATTACATAAGCTGCTGTATTTATAGCCTCTGCCCATAGATTGGTAGGTAAATTTTTCGCAAATAACATTGATCGGGCCGCTTCTACTAAAATTCGATTTTCTCGTTCGGCTCGACCATTTTGTTCCGGAGTAAAAGTCACTGAAGTTTGATGTAGTATTCCTCTTGCCTGAAACATTTCTCGTACCTCGTTGTTTACGAATTCAGTTCCGTTATCAGTACGAAAAATCTTGATTCGGTTTCCAGTCTCATTTTCAGCCCGTGCAATAAAATTTCTAATACACAGTTTAATTTCATATTTTCCTTTAACAAAACACACTTCCCTGTATTTTGAAAAATCATCCTTGAACACGACGAAATACCTCGAACCCCCAATAGAACTCTGTTCCATCGGTCCGCATGTATCTGCATGAATTATTTCACATGTCCTGGAGCTAACATTTTCACTTCTAGGGTAAGGCAGACGGTGAATTTTACCCTTCATGCAACTTTCGCAAGTCGCCGAGTCGAACAATTGAGTATTAATATCAACTTTATTGTTCTTCAACACTTCTTTCACATAAGTTATGTTTTGATGCGCCATTTTTTCATGCCATTCGTGCAAAACTGAACGCTTTATTTCTGCAACGTTGGCGTCGGACGTATTATGATAACGAAAGTTCAAATAATACATGCTCCCATTACGTTCAGCAACTGCCATCACCATATTTTGTTTATAAAACTTACATTCATTTTCACCTGTCACAATAACATAACCTTTACTTGTTGCGCGGTTCACAGAGAACAAATTGGTTGACAGTTCAGGAACATGTAGTACATTGTCTATGGTAGTGTCGATCCATTCATTTCCGTTCCATACTTGAACAGCCACCTGTCCGCTGCCCTTGACACTAATTTGCGTTCCGTTTCCCACAATTACAGATTTACCTTTTACGGAACAATATGAATTAAATAGTTCGTAATCACAACACATATGTTCGCTTGCACCTGAGTCCACCAGCCATTTTGTTTTATTAAAATATGCACTAGATTCACATATTTTGTCCATGACCACGAATGCATTACCTTTTTTGTCCTTTCTAAAACGGCACTGACTTTTTAAATGTCCCGGCTTATTACAATAATAACACCTCACTTCCACATGATGATCCTTGGAATTACGAGAGTCATCAGTCTTGTTAAATCGGCACTCACTTATATAATGTCCTGGTTTATTACATTTAAAACACTTGACAGTTTTCCTGTTTGTTTTTTTAGCCACAAACGCTGCCGATGATTGCGAGCTTCCGCCTTTTTCTTTTATTCTCTCTTCTTCTATTAACAACCTAGCGACTAGATTATCATAGGTTTGCTTATCGTCTGGAGCGGATTCCCATGCCGAGACAAAATGCTTATAATCTTCTGGTAACGACATCAAAATCTTAGTTATTACAAACTTCTCGGATATTGCTTCGCCGAGCTGTTTCAAGTGGTTTTGCATCTCCTGTATCTTCGATAAAAATACGGACATATCTGAATTTTCATCGTATTTGAATTGAAAGAAACGTTGTTGTATTATGTGAATGCTTGTTTCAGACTTCTGTTCATAGACACTCAGTAATTTCTGCCACATACTAGCTGAGGTCTCACACGAAATGATATGTAACATGACTTCTTCCGACATTCTTGTGACTAATAACGTTTGAGCTTTCGCATCCTGGGCCTCCCAACGATTTCGTTGTACTTCATCCTCAGGTTTAACTGAAGTTCCATCCACTATATTGTAGACACCTTGACCCCGCAGTAATACGGACGTTTGAAATTTCCATATGTTCCAATTTCTGGCACCTTCCAGTTTTATAGTAAAATGATTGTTCTGTACGGACTCCATTTTCTTCCCTCCTGTAGACTTTCCTGCCTTGTTGAACTTTTTCGAACAAGTAATTTCCTTCCCGACTTAACCTCAAAATTTTTGCTGCCCACGCTCGCCGGTTTTTCCACTTTACACTACAGTATTTACTTTCCTTTTAAACCCTTATAGTTTTCTGTTTTAGTTCGTTATCTGGGCCCATAACCAGATAAAATATAAATAAAAGATGGGCTTAAACTATAAGAAATGTATTTATTAACTTTTACAACACGTCACCAGATACAGAACAAAACGCCATGACAGTTAGAGAGAGTAAACTATATCTCTGTTTCACTCACACCTAGACCATATTACATTGCACATTTACTTTTCATAACACAGGCACACCGAGTTGGTACAGCTTATAGATTAAGCCGTTGTGCCAGACTTTGTCAAACGCCTTCGCTATATCGAAGTAAACTACGCCTGTGTACATACCACGCAGGAAGCCTGCGTGAATATGTTCAGTGATGCGTAGGATCTGTTGCGGACAGGAGTGTTGGGTACGGAACCCGAATTGTTCTAATGGGATAAGGCCCTTGTTCTCGGCGTAGGCTCTGAGACGCTTATATATAAGCCTCTCATACATCTTACCGAGAACTTTGAGTAAGCTGATGGGACGGTAGCTAGTGGGTTCGGCTTTAGGCTTACCGGGCTTGGGAATGCCTATGACAGTGGCTTCTTTCCACGTTTGTGGGAAAATGTTATTTCCTAGTGCACCATTGAAGATGGTGGTCAAGAGGATGATCAGGTGGGCAGGGAAGAGGCGGATCACTCTGTTGGTGATGCCGTCAGAGCCGGGCGCTTTCCTGAGTTGAAGACCCTTGACGATGTCCTGCACCTCATCAGGGGTGATGGGGGGCAGGGGATCCTCAGGGTCGTCAACAGGTGGGAGGGAGGTTCTACGTTCGACTTCAGCGTCAACCTCAAGGAGATGAGCTTGATCTACTGGTAGGAGGCTGGGGCAGCACTGGGCTTCTAGGCAAGAGGCGAGGCATTCAGCCTTGTCATCGTCATCGAAGGCGATGGAATTGTCCGGGCGAACCAGGGGAGGCATGGTCACAACTTCATTGGATTTTAGTTTCCTCTGAAGGTTCCAGAAGGCTTGATGGGTGGGCTCTAACTCATCCAGCATCTTATCCCAGCCAGCTTCACGCCACTCCGATACACGTCTTTTTACAGTTCTCTGTAAATAGCGCATATGGGGTTTGTTAGCCGCGCAGGGGAATCTGCTGTAGGCACGGACCGCCGCGTTCTTCTCGGTCAACAGTTCACGCAAGTCAGCAGGGAGTTTCCAGCGACAGTCTTCTGTCACTGTAACCTCCTTTGAACATTCGTTCAGTACCGACTGTACGTGATCCGTGAACGAGTCGATCGCAGCTGTCGTGTCAGCGATAGAGTCGAGGCGTGCAGGTATGGAGTCCAAGTGGGGGGATGTGGTGGATTTCAGCCGATCGCTTACTTTCCTCCAGTCCGTTACCACTTTCTTCTGGGGTGCTAGACCTGGGTCAGGGAGGCCCGTACGGGGAGCCAGTCGGATGATGACTGGGCGATGGTCAGACGATAGCTCTGATAGCGCCTCTATAGAGTCTAACCGTAGGTTGACGTTCTTTAGGAGCGCTATGTCGAGGACGTCTGGGGTGTGGTCAGGTGAATAGGGGAAGTGAGTGGGGGTCATGGGGCCTACGACATCGAAGTTTAAGCGGGTGGAGAGGTCAAACAGGAGTCTGCCTCTGGAATTGACCCTGGTGCTATTCCAGGCAGTGTGTTTGGCGTTGAGGTCGCCCGCTATAATAACGGAGTCGCTCAACCCAAGAAGAAGGGTAATGTCATCTGCTAGGAGTTGATGGTCCTCTGCAGAGTTGCTGGGAGGGACATAGGCTGACACTAACGTGATAGGTTGGTGCCCTGTCATGCCGAGACGGCACATTGACACTTCGAGTCGTGAGAGGGGTGAGGGGTCCAATGGGATGCAATGAAGAGCCCTTTTGAAGTAAATAAGGGTACCGCCTTTGTGACACCGCAGCCTGTCGTTGCGAACTTCACGGTAGTTAGCAATTAGAGGATTGCGGTGGCAAGGCTTCAGAAAGGTCTCCTGAGCGAGGAAGATGTCAACCTGGTACTCTCTAAGGAAGGTTGAGATCTCGAACTTCTGATCTCTGATGCCATCGGCATTGAAGTGAGCCAGTTTAAGGGATCGGGGCTTGGTTCTTTGTGTGACCGTAATATCCATAATTAGTTCTTGTTGGAGGCGAGGGAGGAAAGGGCGTGCGTAATCTCAGGATACGCGTTATAAATATTAATTATGGCTTGCAGATTGCCTGCTGCCATGGCTACCTTTAAGTCGCTTGCCATTTGTCTGGCGCGGGGCGACATAAAGATAAGGAAGGTCCCCGAGATGACGTTAAACGCATCTGTGGGGCCGTTTCCTGACAAGGGGGTCGAGGGAGGGGGTGTAGGGGTTGAAGCTGCAGCCAGAGGTGCAGGGGCAGGAGGGGACGGAGCCGCCTTTTGGGCCGTGGTAGGACGGATACGAGGATCCTTGTCCTTCCAGGCGGGGGTGGCTGGTGGGGGTCTGGGGAGCAGTCGCCACGAGGGCCGGGAAGGCCCTCTGGTGGTTCAACTGGTTCCAGGGACTGGGCCTTTGAGGGCCCAGTCGCTCTAGGATCTGACTCCCTGGGGATTCACGCTTTTGGCGTGCGTTAGCCCGGGTGGCTAACTTGGAGGAGGAGGACTTGGGGGCCTTGGGACACCCGCGATAGTTGGCCGTGTGGCCAGTCGCGCCGCAGAGGACACAACTAGGGGGCTCTTTGCAGAGCGCTCGGTCCCTGGGGCGAGGGCACTCTGCCGTGCCATGATCGCCCAGGCACTTAACGCACCTGGGTTTGGCGTGGCAGTGAGCCTGGGAGTGACCATATAGCTGGCATCTGTGGCATTGGCCGACGATGCCGCTCTTGTGGGGCTTCTCTATAGAGATTCCTGTGAGAGAGCAGACGCTCTTCACTAGGAAGATGGGGTGGTGGGCAGTTCCCTCTGCTGGGTTGCAGATAACGAGAACCATATCATAAGGGATTTTACCGCGTCCCTTGTGCATGCGGTGGACTTCCTTCACAGGGATTCCCTGAGAGGTGAGGTCCACCTTGATGTCTTCGGAGGTTAACTCCTTGGGCACTCGGCGAATGACGACCCGACCACAGAGCAAGTAATCACTACGTTTTTATACGAAAAACACTATTGTTTTGAAAGAAAGATGAAAGTAATAATAACGCCCGGCAGTGTTGCCACACGCCAGATCGAGAAATCTGGATAGAACGGTCGAAAAAACTGTACAAAATCTGTATGAACACAAAACGCTAAAATCTGTATAAAATCTGTAAAACTATAATAAAATCTGTACAAAATCTGTTTAAGAAAACAATATTTATTATTTTTTGTACATATTTCTATTCATTTTAACAATATTTTTTTTTATCAACTTGGATTTTGCTTATTTGTAAAATGATCGAGTCTGCTACCGCTGGTGAAGGAGTGAGTTGTAACAAACAAGATGTGCCTATCCTTATTGTTCATTTACAAAACGTGATAGTTCCCTCTTACTTTGTCCGAAATGAATAAACCGGTATGTTTGGGTCACACAGGTCGCGTGACCTGTGAGAGCGAAGAACAAATCTGATTATTTCTCGCTCATGGTTCGCGGCAGTTCGCGGGTCGCATTGATCATTCGGTCGTACAAATGAACCACGTCCCAAATGATCGAAACGATCGAATCTTTTAACCCGATCACCAAACGAGTGGGTCGCGAGCGACCTGGGTCTCGAAAAATGATCGAATTACCCAGCACTATTTGAAATGAAACATAAGTTTCGGGGAATCCCTTTAGTACGCTATAAATGTTGCCAGGGACAACGATTTACACGGAACATAGGGAAAAAAATGTTTAAGGGAATAAATAAACACTAAATTATTATACACTAATTTCCATCATTTTATCATAGATTATGTGAGGAAGCAAAAATTACGAAAATCTGTATAAAAGTTATGCTAAATCTGTAATCTGTATTGGTGATGAAAAATCTGTATAGATACAGATAAATCTATATATATGGCAACACTGACGCCCGGCTCGTTTTATTAATGTTTGGAATGTAGCAGTCGGAGTCCAGTAGTTTATGTCTACGACCGTAGAAAGAACTGAAGGCGTAAGTTTGTGAGTATGGCTATGGTTTAATTTGAATCAATTAATTACCCTACCCTAGAGCACAAAAAGCAAGAAATAAACGATTACGTTTCCATTTTTTTTTTTCCTTTTTGCAACTGAGCCGGTTTCGATATCACAAGTGACAAACTGAGATAGTCTATGATACGGGTTTTGGCGGGAATGTCAAGATGAGTGTCACGCTCATTTTTCATTGGACTTTTAAAATTATTTATAGTGTCGTTTACTAAATAAAAACGCGTGATTTGTGTAGTAAAAAGTGCATTCAGTGAATAATTCAAAAAGAACAGTGAAATATTGTAGCATAGTGGCCGCATCATGTCTTTACGCTAAAGCGCTCCTTATCGTCCAAACGCGGGAAACGAAAGAAGTTCGATTAGTTAGGATACGTTTAGGATAAGCTAGGATAAGTTAGGATTAATTAGGATAAGTTAGGATAGAAGTTTACTCAAGAATATATTTACTGAAGACTAGGCTGTATGGCGTACTATGCCTTTGCCTTTTCCGTTCAGAAGTACGGAAAGAATTGAACCAAAAAAAAAAAGTGACAAACTGACACTGACAAGCTATAGATATTTTTGGAGTTTACTCCTTAAGAATCGATTTTCATCATAGACATATAGTATCTCAATGATTTTCATATATAAGGCGCCCGGTATGAGAAAAATTCGAGGGGTAAAACCTACTAACGAGTAACGAATTTTAAGCGTTACTATTTTAGGGCGCAACTTTCTAATCTAAAAAAGTGGCATAATTATCTTTTGTCAACTTTATTTTGTTAGTTATTAAGATAATGTTATATTTAAAAAAAAAATAATTATAATAATTTAAAAAAAATTGTTTATAAAATTTTTTTTATTATCAACTTTCTTAAAATTGGTTAAAATTTTCATAAATATGCATTTATAATTTTTTTTAAATTTTTTATGATTTATTTTATAAACAATTTTTAAAATAATAATAATAATATTTCTTTTCTTTTTTAATTTATTTAAAACTTTTTTTTAATTTTTATTTTTTAATATACAGTATGTTAAATAACAGAGGGCGTTCCCTTAAACTCGTTAATATATAGCATTAATAGATTAAAATAAAAATATCAGCATATAAAAATAAGCATAAAATAATCCGAATAAAAAAAAATTATATTTGAAAATAAGTTATAAATCAAAATAGTAGCGCGGAATAGTACCTCTCTACCTAACGTTTGCATTGCCCAGTTCAAGTTCGCGTGTACAGTGTGTTTCTTTTACATGTCAATTTAAAATTTTTATTGAATATTTTCATATTGAAAAAAATTTAAAACATTTTGTTTTCGAATGGAAATATTTTTTTTAGCATGTATGTATGCTATACTATTTCGGGTTAACGGGAACGCCCTCTGTTAGTTAATATACTGTATAATTTTTAATATTTTTTTTTTCTCGTACTTATGAGTAAACTCCAGTCGTATGTCGGAGCTGACACACACACTTTTTTTTTGGTTCATTTCTTTCCGTTCGGCCGTGTGTGGGACTCGCCCAGCCGAAGCCGGGAATACCCATTAAACCCACAGCGGCACTCCGGCATCGCCATAGTGGCGGGGGAGTGGGAAACTAGCGCAGCCTGAGCTACCTCTCTCCCCGCCGGCGAAGCCCACTTAGCTAGGCGGGCCCTCAATTGCCCCTCCTAGGGAGGGGCCGTGGCTCCCGTGTGGTGAGCGATGTAAGGCGGGCGTCGGCCTCACGCCCGCCGCTCACCTCAGGGGGGGAGAAAGCGGGCAAAGTCCTGCCTTCTCCTGCCCCTACGCCGCCTGCGGAGCGCCGGAACGAGAGGATCCTCCTCCTGCTCGCGCTCCGCAGCCTCCTTCTGCGACATCACGACCTCGCAGAAGGAGGCCATCGCCGCCCAGGCCTTCTCGCTCCCCACCATCGCTCTGACGATGGCGGGCAGCGAGAGGTCCTCTCCTACCGCCGCGACAAGATCGCAGCGCGACATGGCCCACGACGGGCACACCGCGAGGGTGTGTTCCGCCGTGTGTTCCGCCGCGCCACAACCGTGGCACGACGGTGTCTCCTCTCGTCCTATCCGGTGCAGGTACTTGCCGAAGCAGCCGTGACAGGAGAGTACCTGCACCAGACGGAAGGAGAGGAAGCCGTGACGCCTGTTGAGCCAGTCCTTCAGGACCGGCCCGATGGCGTCGAGGGTACTTCGGCCAAAGACGGCGGAGGCGAGGTCCTGCGTCCAATATTGGACGATGGCGTCCCTCGCTTCCCGCCGGACGGCCTCCCTCACCTCTGGGGCCGGACGCCCGCCCAACGCTTTGCGCCCCGCCGTCCACTCGTACACTCTGGCGAGCACCCACGCCTCGAGCTACCAAGGCGGGCTGCCCGCCAGAGCGCACGCCGCTGCGAAGCTCACCGTGCGGTAGGCCCGCGCTGCCCGCTGGGCGATGGCCCTTTGGGGCGCCCGAAGGGCGGTGAGGTTCTCCCTCCTATGATGGGAGTCCGCCGAAATAGGGGCCCCATAAAGGGCCATACTCCGCAGTATGCACCGCGTGCTCGGCCCTCCCATGTTCGGCATGAGCCATGAGAGGGCGTTCGCGGCTTTCAGCAGGCGCGACGACAGCCCGCTGAAATGCGGGCCGAAGCGCCACCTGCTGTCCAACATGAGGCCCAGATACTTAATCTGGGCCTCGACCTTGATCCTGACGCCCTCCACAAAGATGTTGGCGTCAGGTGGGGGGCGCCTCCGGGGGCCGTGAACTAACACGGCCTCCGTTTTGTGCAGCGCCACCCTCAAGCCCAGGCGGCTTATATGAAACAAAATGGCAAATAAGCATGCACAAATGTAAATAATGTTATTGATATTAAAATATATACTTACAATAAAATTACATTTTTTGAAGACTGAAATTAATTTTAAATTATATTTTACAAGGATAAGAATATAATAAGAAATATCGATACTTTATAGTCTGTGGTCACGATAATTCATCACGCATCACCAAAGAGTATAGTGCATCACTAAAGAACGTTAAATTAAAACTATTACATGTCAAAACATCAAATCTAAGCATAACCTCAAACTTTATGTAATAATTACTAAAACGCATTTATAATTGCATTATTATACGTTTTACTAATTTTAAAAACTCTACGATTCAATTATGACTGTATATTTATCAAGAATTGCATTTAATACAGTTCGGTGCGTGACACCGAAATGTTTTTCCGTAAACTCTGTTGTCGGTTTTGTCGCTCCGAAAGCTCGATTGTTAGTGGCAAAAAACGATGTATTTAGTATCGTAGGGATAGTATCGGTGAGGAGTTATGCTAACGATATGATTCAACCGACTATTCCGCTAGAAAATGGCACAATACCGTTGAAAAAGAAGACTGTTCACAAAAAGACAAACCCGTCAGATTTGACAATCAAAGAAGGGCATTACCTGACTATGGCATACGCTACAGCGAATTCTTTTGACCTAAAGAGTCTGAAAGAAGCCCTCATCCAACAGAAACTCTATGAACCCGGAACGTAAGTAGTTTTATTTATAATTATTGGCTCGAAACTTGAATGATGAAAGAGTTTATAAAGAATTGTAATATGCATAGTTCAATAGGTATGACGAAATAATGGTGAACTTAGTAGAAAATGCTAAAACTAAACTAAAAAAAAAAAATTCTTACAAATCAACAACAATTGAATGGAAATAGATGATATGGAGAAAACAAGAGTGTTTTAATCTTTTTAAGTAGGAATGGTGGTTTAATAATTGTTGTAGTCTAGGCTTCAGGTAAACAAATTTTACAAATTTGCATGTAATAAAATGTTTTCAGGTTAAAAGCAAATGAAATAGGAGATGTGGTGGTAGCCAATGCGGTGTACAGTGTTGGTTCGGAACCGAGAGAAATCATATTTTTCAGAGAAGGTGGCATAGTATTCTGGAACTGCACCGAGTTGGAAGCCAGCAATGTTCTGGATTTTGTGAGGCCGTATGTAAACAAATTTTTTGTACAAAATTTATTAAAAAAAGGTTTTAATGTTAACCATTTGAAGTTGTGTACTACTTATTGCAACAACTTATTGACAACCATCGAGCTAGTATTTTCTAAAAGGTTAATCTAAGGTATACCTAAATTAAATCTACATTTGGCATGTACATACATAGAATATAATAGAATAGAATACTCTTTATTATGTACACCATATAGATTACAGAACATAAATAAAAATATTTTACAAAGGGTGACACAATGGGCGGTCTTATCGCTAAGAGCGATCTTTTACAGAAAACCTTTGATGGAATTCTAAGGGGAAGGATTAAGAAATAATGTAGGTAGTCTACAGTGTACTATTTACATAGATTATACAATAAATATATACGTTAAGTGTATCATACTAGTTTAAACAATTTTATACATCTAATTAATAAATATTATACAAGAGCATATAAAATATGTTTAAAGAGAGAGGAAGTGCTTTTTATCATAGATTTAATATATACATACAGAACACCGATTATCTGAATTACATAATTGGAACTGGGGTCGATTCGGATAATTGGACAAAGACTGGTAATAAAGAAAAACAAACTGTCACACATTGAATAAACTTTATTAAGTTTAACAAACACAGTGATACCATGCCAACCCCATCAGGCCTTATCAAAAATACAAAGTGTAAAAATTCACAACGATAATAGAGGTACATCATACATGATAGCGAAAAAAAATAAAAATAAGAACAGTAAAATACAAGGAATTACTAATTTGGATAATTGGCGAATCAGTTAATCGGCGTTCGGATAATCAGCATACTACTGTATATAAGCGGAGTTTATAGTCCCCTCATAATATAAAACTCGTTACCGTAACCAAAGATCTTTTAAAAGCAACTCATTTACCTTTTACATAGTACTCTAAACAGTTTTGAGAGATGTGGATAGGTAGTTTACATATTTGTTTTCACTGACGGACTCATAAACTGCATCGACTTTGAAATAAATATTTTAACCAAGGATGCCAACTTTCTATACAGGTTTAAATTGAAACCTCTAGATTGGTTCGTGAACTTTAAAACAGCGTAGGGTCATATCCTTAAGTTTATGTTTGTGTACTGGAAAGGACCTTAAAAGACTTGAAGAAAAAATAGAAATTTAAGGAAAATTGGTTTCATAAAAAAAAAAAAAATGGTTTTAACAATAGACACAAACTGTATGCTAGGGTTTATTTATGTTTTAATTGGTGTATTACCTCCACGTGCCCTTGTTACGGGTTCTAATTCGTTCCGCATAGACTTTATAAGGGTTATTAAAAGATTTTGCAGAATATTGTCCCATTCTTCTGAAAGTGGTGTTCTTAGTGCTGCCACTGTCGTGGGCACAGGATTTCACGCATATACAGCTCTTTTTAAATTGTCCTAAACATGCTCAATGGGATTGAGTTCCGGGCTGCGTGCTGGCCAATTCATTGTACGTAACCCAACCTCTTTTCGCGATATTGTCGAACTTGTGCAGCAGCAGCGTGCGGCAGGGCGTTATCCTGCATTAAAGTTAAATTTTCGCCTATGAACACCATGTAAGGCACCACGTGATCTTCTAAGATCTCTGTTATGTAGCAATTTGCAGTCAAGTGCTATAATTTGAGCCACTTGTTCAGACAAAGTATCCATATTATGGGTCAAAAATTACCGATGAGTTAAAAAACTAACCTAACAGTTCAGCTGGTAACAATAATTAAATTGTCAAAAGATTAAAAAATCAATGCGAATCAATTTAAAACTTTAAATAACACCCAAATCTGATAGATACTACGAGTAAATTTTCTTTTCCCGGCAATATTTATTTGTTTTACTGCAGTTCTATTTTTAAATTTTACTTTTTTTTTAGATTAAGAGCCAGTCTTCATATTTATATAAGTTAATCTAAAAAGTTTGCATACTTATTAAAAAAAATCATTTCAAAGTAATACTGAACTTTGAAGCAGTTTATGAGTCGGCCGATTATTGGACAAAAGTCTCTTCCATGCTTTAGTAATGTTCCTTATCTTAAGCCCTCTTCAACCTGATTGGTAGGAACAAGTTCAACTAACCACACCTAAGTGTGTGTGTATGGCTTGCTTCTTAGGCCATATTCTGTGTCCTATTTGATTCAGCTTACATAACTATGATTGAAAAAAGGAATTGATAAGTTATCTGATTATATTTATATTTCAGTTTCGAGATAGACAGCTACCCTAAAGATGTGGTGGAGAAAGAAAGAGAAGTCATGACCTATGTGTATCACCAGAATTCGTAAGTTATTAATGTGATTAATAACTGAAAATGATTAATAACACACTCTAGCATAGTGCATGCTTTGTAAGTTTAAAATCTATATTATACTAATAAATATACAGAGTGGTGCTGACAATACGACAATAAATTAAACATCGTATACCTCAATACATTCTCAGTCTACCCACAAAAAATCATATAAATATGTCTATTAGATATGTCACATTTTCTACATGTTGTACATGTTGATAAGGAAGCGCTTATAGGTTAATGACCGCCGCATCTTGCGGTAGCAAACTTAAATAATAATGGCGCGAAAAAGCAAGTCGATACAGGATTGCGCTGTCGCTGATCGGAGGTCAGTGAACCAATATTTTTAAAGAATGTTCTATTTCGTTTGCAATTTTATGCGATTTAGTTTGTTTGAAATTTTATTTTTTTTATTTTTGGTTATAGGTTTTTTTTCTATTGTTTAGCATAGTTCGTGTTTTCATTTATTGTCGTATTGTCAGCACCACTCTGTATAAAGCTGAAGAGTTTGTTTGCTTGAACGCGCTAAAGTCAGGAATTACTGGTCCGATTTGAAAAATTCTTTTTGTGTTGGATAGCCCATTAGTCCTGGAAGGCTTTAGGTTATATAACATCACGTTGCGACTAATCGGAGGCTAGGCATATAAAAAAACATATCGAAACCTACGCGGGTGAAACTGCGCGACGCAGCTAGTATCTAAATATTTAAGTATACAGTAGGTTTGATCTTTGTAATTAGCAGGTGCTTAGATAAACAAAAAAGCAGAATATGGCACCCTCTGGTATCTCAATCACTAAGCATGTCCCGTCAGTCAAGCTGTCTTGTCTAGTCATCCAGTAACTGGGTTGTAGATGTTAGAAAGGCAGTCCCTCTCTGTAAAATATTGATATTCAGCTGGACCAAAAGCCAACCGACGTTTTCGACGTGTAATTTTCAACCCAATAATTTCAAAATAGTATTTCAAAAGTTAATTGTCCTTCTAAGCAGCACGGTAATCGCGAAACACACTATCAGTAGCGATGGGTTTTATTTTGACAGTTCAACAACATTCATTGCGTCATTTACGTTGTTGAGCAGACTGTATTTTCAAACATATGGAGCAATGGATCAGCAATATGCTTCAAAATGATTTCCACTGATAGTAATAGTGTGTTACGCAATTAGGATGCTGTATACCTAATTGATAAGGTGAAGGAAAACATCTTGAGGAAACCTGGACTTTTAAGTCTGAAATCGCCAACCCGCATTGAGCAAGCGTGGTGATTACGCTCAATCCTTCTCTGTATGAGAGGAGACCTGTGCCCAGCAGTGGGACGATAAAAAGGTTGATGATGATGATGA
Organism: Sesamia nonagrioides; assembly: GCA_017933935.1. Lineage (NCBI taxonomy): Eukaryota > Metazoa > Arthropoda > Insecta > Lepidoptera > Noctuidae > Sesamia > Sesamia nonagrioides. The sequence continues at coordinate 230,023 of JADWQK010000998.1, read as the reverse complement.
TGATGATACCTAATTGAGAATAAATAAAACATGCTGACTTATTTGTTACGCAAGCCGGTCTAAGAAGTCGGACGGACCTCAAACCGCTGCTGTCATCAAATCAACTAAAGGGCGCAGGTGTGTGTTTTCTAACTGAAAATGGTTGTGCACATTCGGCAAGTTCGTCATTTACCGAATGAGCACAGCTCTTTTAGTTCTCATCCATTTTTAAAGGTAATTGAAGCTTTTTTTACAGTGCCTGGCATACTTATCTCCTCCATTTTTTTTTTCAAAATGGCGACCTCACATATCTATTACCTCAATTTCTCTATTTTATCAAATGATCCTGATTTATAGGTAGGTAAATAAATATAATTAAATTTAACTATGCATGCATGCAATTGATCGCTTCTAATTAGTCTCTTAAAAAAAAATAATGGCGACCACACATATCTATTCTGCGCAATACAGGCCTAGAGAGGCAAGTCAGATTTTTAGGGTCTAATCAACCGTGGCTATTTTGTCTTACAATCTACACAAGCACATCTAGATGAAACATTAGGTACAGTAATACCCCGGACTTACGCGATCGGTGGGACTGAGCGCTATCCGCGTAAGTCGAATTCGCGTAAGTTGGGGTACAATTTACAATTTACAACGCACAAAAACACAAAATCGTAACTTATATACCTACGCGCCGATTCCGCACTACACGTATGTGCCATCGCGTAACTCCGAATTCGCGTAAGTCGAGGTAGCGTAAGTCGGGGTATTACTGTATTTGTAATGCAGTGTGCAGGGCAAACAGACTCAAATGATCCTGATTTATTAGTAGTTAAATAAATAAAAGTAAATTTAACTATACATGCATGCAATTAGGTACATCGCTTTTTCGCACTTAGTCTCCTTTCAAAGTATATTTTGCCGATGTCTACTGCGTGGTATATTTAAGGGGATCAATTTGTCAAAAATACCTCTAGCTTCCCTACATTTGACTTGTTTGTCATCGAGGTGAGACTAAAACTAGTGTCGAGTAATCCGGGAAATAAAGACAGCTTTTCTTGCCAAATTATATATTAAATAAGATTTACAAGTGAACTGTACAAAGTGAATCGCGCGCCTCTGTCGTCTGGTAGGCTTCTTGATCAAATGTACATTGTACGAGGCGTGCCGCGCTCGGCGATTGTCGGGAGCGGTCGTGATCCTCAGCCCGCAGGCCGTGGGCGCAGACAACTAGATTTTGAACTTTTCAAATTACGACAATCAAAATTAAAAGTTATTTATTCAAATTAAGCTGGGAATCACCACTTTTTGAACATTAATATCACATAAGACAGTCCCCCAAAATGCCCGCCTTTCGCCTTTTGGCCTTTAGGTGTTGCGAAACGTGTATTTTTATATATTTTTTTAGGAAAAGGTGCCAATTACAGGACTCATCATTTGTACTGGTGCCGAAGAGAGATAACTCGTTGGAGAGGTATACGTTTAGGTGAGTGAATTTTTTATGTCATTTACTTTGGCTTATCTATACCTACATGCAAATAAATAAAATTGAACTTTTTGTAATGTCAATAAAACAGGTTTTTACTAAAAAATCATGAAACGATAATTATATATTCTTTTTCTTTTGCCTTTGTCTGTTTGTTTCGGCTACAAAGGAGGAGGGAGTGAATAGGCTCTTAATAAACTAGTGCGCTTTACCATCAACGATTGCGTCACTGCTTACCATCAGGCAGGATTGCGGTCAAGCGCTAGTTTATAATATATAAAAAAAAATCTTTGAAATACCTGGACCGATTTTATTATACATAATTAGATATGGTGATATTATGAACCCGGGACTATATTTGTTTTTTTTTTTTTTAATATAGGCTGCTTTTTTCGCCATAATACCCGGGCGGAGGCTGGTTCTGTAAATAATACGTAATTTACGTCATGTTTCTCAGCCACGCCATGGTCCAGTCAGCCCGCCTCGGCGCTTGGGAATCCAGGCTCGAGGCGCTAGCCACGTCCGTCAGCTCACATACGGCATCTATGCAGCACGATGGTGCCATACATGTTCATAAGAAAGAGGTATCTACGATTACATATTTTATCAACTTTAAAAAGCAGAGAAGGCTACTAGCTAAGAATGGATTACTTACTTGGTATTAAAGTACGTAAGTTGTTAGCCACAGTAAATTGGCGTAGTGCCGAGAAGAGAGAAGGATTGAGCGTAATCACCACGCTTGCCAATGCTGGTTGGCGATTTTAGACTTGTCCAGGTTTCCTCAAGATGTTTTCCTTCAAATTGTAATTAGTCATCGGTGTCCAAGATATACTTAGAAAGTACACATAACTTAGAAAGTTACTTTGGTACTTGCCTGACTTGGAATCGAACTCGCACACTCATACTTTAGAGGCTGGGGTTTTGACCACTAGGTCACCACAACTACATTTATAGTTTAATTATTTATTTATATTTAACTGTGCTGTGCGCACACGGTAAGCACACTAATAATAATAATAATAATAATAATAATAATCATTTATTTCAGGTAAGATACCCATAATTTCACAAATGCCAAAAAATAAAATAAAATGTCAAAATTAAAAATATTAAAAATTAAAAATAAAAATTAAAAATAAAAATAAAATAAAATGTCAAATTTAAACTAGGATATTAATTTCACAAATGCCAAAAAATAAAATAAAATAAAATGTCAAAATTAAAAATATTAAAAATTAAAAATAAAAATTAAAAAATAAAATAAAATGTCAAATTTAAACTAGGATATACGCCTTTGTCCAGTGCTCCATAAAAATGCAGTCTGAGTCCAACCTCTCAGCAATGAGCTGCAGGTAACTGTTGGAGCTATCGCGCACCCGACGCATCAGGGACGCAGATCTTTTGCGCATTATCGCCGCGAATCCGTCCACACGTGCGTCAACAAACATTCCTGATGCGCTACAGTAGCGCGGCAGTCCCATCAGCACCCTGAACGAGTTGTTATACAGGATTCGCAGGGTATCCCAAGACTTTTTCGTATGTTTGACCCAAAGGCTGCACGTATAAAATGACTGGCAATAACTTTTAAAAAGCGTCGTTTTCACCTGCCTAGTGCAACGTGCAAACCTACGGGCCAGCATGTTTGCTCTGATGGATAATACCCTGCGCTCCCTTTCCATGTCTTGGTCATCCGCAAGAGACTCGGTGACCCAGTGGCCCAGATACTTGAAGCAGGCTACTCGCTTTAACTCGCTGTCGTTCAGGAAAATCGGTGGAATGGTGTTATATGTTTTAGTGCCTGATTTGAATACCATGAATTCGCTTTTGCTTGCATTGTATCTGAGCCCGTGGGCCACCGCATATCTCTCACAGATCCCAATCAGTTTCCTGAGTGCATTAATCGATGGGCTCAGCAGCACCATATCGTCGGCGTAGCTGATGTTATTGACAACAACACCATCAATAGAGCAGCCAACCCGAGTGCCGCTGAGCTCACGGATCAACCGGTCCGTGTACAGGTTGAAAAGTCGGGGCGAGCTCACCCCCCCCTGCCTCACCCCACATTGCAACCCATACTCGTCCGATAGCGATCCCGCCCACCTTACACAATTTCTCTGATTGCCATACCAGTGTTTGAGGAGTGCTATGAGCTCTTGTGGCAGGTCGGTATCCCTTGACAGCTTCTGCCACAACCTATCATACGCCACCAGATCGAAAGCTTTCGATAAATCAAGAAAGCAGGCGTAGACAGGTGTGCTTCTGCTGGTGTAGTACTGGACGGTGTGTTTGAGACATAGTACTGCTGTTTCAGTGGACAGGCCAGCCCTGAATCCGAACTGGGCGTCATGCAGAGTTACATGTTTACATAAATATGTTTCAATCACACCGTCCAGGACCTTCGCTATCACAGTAGCAAGAGATATCGGTCTGTAGTTGCCAATGCTGGAAGCGTCTCCAGTCTTGTTCTTAATTATTGGTACCACTACAGTCTTTAACATATCCCCCGGTAAATGTGAATGGCTGACACAGAGGGTGAACAACATGGCGAGCACCCTTGGCAGATGTACACCCGCATTTTGCAGGTGTTCAATACTCAGTGAGTCATGGCCCGGGGATTTTCCTCGCTTCATGCTATCCACCACCCGCGCAACATCCTTCGCTGCGATATGCACTGACCTCGACCCCCCACGCACCACCTCCTCCCCCGGTTCCACAGATGCAGGATCTAGTGGGGATTGCACCGTAAAATGATCTCTAAACAAATTGGCAATCCGGACAGGATCGCTAATGCCCTCTACACTCACGGGAACACTCGGTCTTGGGTTCAGTTTGTTGGTCTCTTTCCAAAACTTTGCAAAATTTTTATCCTTATGTTGAGTCGCAATAAAGTTCATTTTTATTTGAGTTTTATTATCTTGACACCATTTTAGTTGGGATTTAAAACGACTCCGCGTTTCTCGCATTTTTTGATACGTTGACCCATGTACAGGTTTTCCAACTGATATCCACTCCTGAAACCAAAACCGAGCCTCTCTATGAGCGTCAGCTACATATCTATTCCAGCCTGTAACATAAGTTTTTCTTTTACAATTTCCTACTAATCCACAACTCTTACCGGCTGACTCACAAAGAATAGTAACAATTTCACTGTACATGTTGTTTATGATATTTTTGTGTTCTATTATGTCACAATGCGAGTCCGCACAACTACTAAATTCGGGGGGAAAATTCACATTTCGAAGCTTAGATGTACATAGTTCTCTATATTTCTGCTTCTGTAAGAAGTCCCTTTCACCCCAAATAACAAAATTAGGTACCAATTTCGGGACCTCTTCAATTTTTGATCTTAAAACACTTAGGTCACAGATAACCTCTAAGGCAAAGTGATCTGACCCCGAGAAGCTATATTTAATCTTAATGTCTATAATAGAATTCCTGGCAGCCTCCGTTGTTACAACGTGGTCTAACCACGACGAAGTACCGTGCGCGTCACTAATAAAAGTGTACGCACCCGATGACAGCCCGATAAAATCAATGTCCGCACAATTCCAGTTCATTTCACAACAAAACTGTTTAAGTTCCTTACCAAAAGGTGCCCTTGGGTCCGCATTGAAGTCCCCTAGTATATACACAGAGTCCACGTTACTGCTATCCACAACGGCACCAATTTCACTCAAACAGCCTATAAATTCTGCTAGGTTCTCAGGCTTATCAGGGCTGTCCGTAGGCATATAAACTGAAAACACCAGAAACTGGCGGTTATCTAGCACTACTTTAATACCCGTGACACGCACACTCACACACTGCACAATAGAAACGGAGCGAAACACATCCTTACGCCACAGTATAGCAAGGCCGCCGTAAGGCCTGCCCCTCACAATGCCCGCCGAGGTATTTACTGCAGAATTCCCGGTGTAGCCGAAGTCAGGATCAATTGTCCCCAGGAAAGCAACGTCGTGGGGCAGAAGCCAAGTTTCCTGCAATGCCACTATGTCAGCTGTTCGACAGAGCGACCTTACATAATCTATGTTGGTTTTGACATTTTTACAATTATAACTCCTAAAAATTGAGCTACTTTTATTTTTATTTTTATTTTTATTTACTAACAATTGCCAAATAGATTTGAAAAAAAAAATTGTGTAAAAAAAACTTTTTTACAAAAAAACAACCGACTTCCAAAAACCACTACAAAGTGAGAAATAACTAATTTCAGAAGTCGGTGTCTTTGGTTTTGTATATTCGTTTTTTGACACCGACTTCCAAAATTAGTTATTTCTCACTTTGTAGTGGTTCTTGGAAGTCGGTTGTTTTTTTGTAAAAAAGTTTTTATTTTACACTATTTAGTTGTTAAAAGTACTATATATTCAGTTGCAAATATAGTTGGGAAACGACGTAATTTTGTTTACTTTAATTTTTACCCGTAAGTATTCCCTCAACTGCCTATGGTCTTCATCATCAAATTTACTGCAGACCATTATTTTAACCCAATGGGTGCAAAGGTCTCATCAATATAAATGAATGAAGTCCAACCACAAAGTAGCTACTGTAAACCGTTGAGGAGTTCCCGGAACTGGCCTCTGTCTTTATCATCAGAGCTCTTATGACAGTCACAACTCATCTAGGTGTAAAGTTCTTATCAATATAAATTAATCGAGCCCAAACACAAGGTAGCTGCTGTGAATTGTTGAGGAGTTCCTTCGACTGTCTCCCGGATCCATCAACAGATCTACTAGAGACCTTTATGAAATTGTAGTGCTTTAAAATACTTAATGAAAATGCTAAGAAATGCACTAGTCGCCCCTGCAATTTTTGAAAGTTCCCCTTGTTTTCTATGGTCTTCCACCATCAAACCCTGATATCCTTATCATGGGACCACCTTGGGATCGTCTTCTTTCCAACAGAAAAAGAATTATCAAAATCGGTTCATAAACGACGAAGTTATGCGCGAACGAACATAAAAAAAGCATATACTTACAACGTGTAACATAAAGGGTATATACATAACAAAGGCATGGCATCTTTTCATGATATCAAACGATATTGGAAGGGTTTTTGAATCCTATCTCTTTATGTTAGGAAGTTATGAGGAAAAACACCGCCTGTGATAGGCTACTATCATACTAGTCGCACAGAGATATTGAAGACATTTATCGAATTTTGGCAAGTAACCTGATGGCTAACGAGTAGTTATTAACGTATGTAGTGTGCTGCCACGTTTGTTATGATTTGATTTTAAGAAACACACGAAACCGAAAATTTGGTACCAACTTTTTGAGTATTTTATTTTGAGTTAAAACCCTTCCGATATCGTTTGATATCATCTAAAGATGCCATGCCCTTGGTATGTATATACCCTTTTTGTTACACGTTGTATATATACGGTCGAATTGAGTAGCCTCCTCCTTTTTGAAATCCGTAAAAAATGATTGGAATCGATTCAGTTGCTTATTCTGAATCTGAACAAACTATATTCAGGTTTCGTATAAACAAAAAATAACTTTGTATACAGATAGTTCGCAAACTAGGAGAGTTGTTCGCTCTCCGTCACATGCTGAACGTGGAGTCAGACCTGCTGGACACTCCTGACTTCTACTGGGAGGAGGAGCAGCTGGAGCGACTGTACTCCTCTACCGTGGCGTATTTCACCATCTCCCGGCGGACCAGGGTGAGTCGTCATGAAATGACTGTTTGTATAGGTCCCTTATTGCATGTTGTTCAACTAAGCCAAATCAATGTCTCCCTGAAAAAAATATGTTGATGAACTTGATAAGTCGAGTTAGGATGTACTGCAAGAAGTAGAAATAATTACACACATAGGTGCAAAGCCAAAAGCCTCGTATTCAAGCCTAGTATTTGATGTTACTGGTTATTTTCATCGAGAAGACTAAGGCAAAAGTAGGTTTTAGTTGTTCAGAAATAGTTGGATGTGATTATGTATTTTAAATCAATCTAAGTTGGTTAAACAATAATATTGGCCACGACTCCCTTGTTCACAAACTAATTTAATTTAAATTGAGTGCATATTTTTCTTTCTCTTTCATTAAGACAAGGACGGAAGATAAAATGTCAGTTTAGACCTGTCAAATTAGTGCGGTCCTGACGTAAATTGGCGTATTTTTAGTCGCCATGTTTATAATCGCGTCTAAATTGATTATGGAGTATCCTAATTTGACAGGATTTACTAAAATAATGATCATACGAAGGCTCAGAGCCCAATGAAAAGAGCTATGCTCGGAGTTTCTCTGCGTGATCGAATCAGAAATGAGGAGATCCGCAGAAGAACCAAAGTCACCGACATAGCTCTTCAAGTCGCTAAAATTAAGTGGCAGGGGCAGGGCACATTGCTCGTAGAACCGATGGCCGATGGGGCAGTAAGGTTCTGGAGTGGCGCCCACGTACCGGAAGATGCAGCGTAAGGAGGCCCCCAACAAGGTGGACCGATGACCTGGTGAAGGTCGCGGGAAGCCGATGGATGCGGGCAGCACAAGACCGGTCATCGTGAAAAGCCTTGGGGGAGGCTTTTGTCCAGCAGTGGATATCTATAGGCTGAAGAAGAAGAAGAAACTAAAATGTTATCTTCTATCCTTTTCTTAATTAAATAGAAAGACAGAGATGCACTTAACTTAAAATTAGTTTAGTTTGTGACAATGATATAATATTAACAGATATGATATGTTCTAACAAACTAACCAAAATAAATGTGCCGATCGGAGCAGCAGCACACACATGCAAATGTGTTATTCTGCGTACATTTCACACGTTGATAGAGTGTGAGTGAGATGGGGCGCAATCTAAAGCATAGAGAAGAAAAAGATGGCTAGTGTTTGTCATTTGCGCTGTTAGTGTGTGTCGTTGGTTTTTACGAGTGATCGAGAGTGACTAAAGCGAGATACTGGACTTACCTTCTTTTGTACGCTTCATTTTCAGTACGCTAGTGACATATCTACCTTAGTTTAATATTATATCAATGGTTTGTGAACAAAAGAGAACCGGCGCCATTGTCTTATTGACAGTTGAACTGTGTTATGTCCTCGGTAACTCGAGATCCAAATCCTAGAGCACAGGCGTAGAATAGCCAGCCTTTCGGTGTTCTATAGGATGCATTTTGGGGAGTGTGCGAGGGAATTGCATGATTTAATTCCCCCATCTCCTTTCCACCAGCGGACGACCCGTCGTACGGCGAGTTTCCACCCTTACGTTGTTAACACTACTACGATCCGGACGAAGCGTTTCGCCTCCTCCTTTATACCGCGTATATCAAGGGACTGGAACAACTTGCCGGCGGCGGTGTTTCCGTCGGGATACAATTTGAGTGTCTTGCTAGCGTGGATAGGCTCTTAATAAAATAGCGGGCTTTACCATCAACGATCGCATCACTGCTTACTATCAGGCGGGATTGCGGTCAAGCGCTGGTTTATAATATATAAAAAAAAGGTAATTTTAGATTTGCTAGGATTTTACCAAAAATATTCTTCTTTGTCAGGTACTAAACGAGCGTCTCGCCCACTGCGTAGAACTCCTGGAACTACTCTCCTCATGGGCAGCAGACCGGCATCACGTCCGTCTAGAGTGGATGGTCATAGCACTCATTCTTGCAGAGGTCTGTTTCGAATTGCTGCACCTCTTCGAAAGGTGGGTCGCAAGGAACGAAGTCATAGATAGCTAGGATTGGTACATTCCAGAACTACTTGAATCAGAATTGATTGAAGTGGATTCTGGAATTTCTGGTAAGCTAGATTTGGGTTCTGGAATTCCTGGAAAAGTGGATGTGGCGTCTGGAATTTCTGGAAAAGTGGATGTGGAGTCTGGAATTTCTGGAACAGTGAGTAGAGTAGATACTGAGGTTTTAGAGGATAGGGGACGGAATGTTGTGATGAATGTTTATTATGGGAATTATGTATATTGATAACTTATGGTAAGATGGTGTACATAGTTTATTTTTTTAGTTTTTCTTTTTTAGTTTAGGTTGTTTAGTTTAAAAATGTAAAAAAAATCCTCTTTTCTGGAATCTTTTAAAAATGATTTTGCACATACTATTTTACTTCTTAAGTGTTGCTAATATTTGTGACATTTTAATGATAAGGTTCAAACAAAATTAATTGATCATATTGCTTTATACTAGGTCAGTCTATTTTTTATAAGAAGGTGTTTAAGATAATAGCGCTAATAACCTAAATTTAAGTTTAGTGCATACGTTACCTTACTACTGGTACGTTATTTTTTTGATTATACGAAACCTGAATATAATTTGTTCAGAATAAACAACTGAATCGATTCCAATCATTTTTTCTCAAATATATTTAAAAAATTATGCCGCGCCGCGACGCACCGCTGCAGGTGCAAGCAGAGCGTTGACCATATTTTTGTAGGGATAACCAGGTAACATAACAAGCTCATAACTTTGTGATTTTTCATTATGGATTTATGAAATTTTTTACATAAATTCTTTACATAAAAATACTGGACACGTATTACGGGTTTCGCATTTACAAAAAATAACATTTCATAAATATTAGGATAAAAAATCGGAGCCATTATGAAAGTTTTAAAAATATTTAAGTAGGAAAACAAAGAACCGTTTTGATATTCAAATCAAATCAAAAATGTTTATTTGCTAAAATACGGTGCAAAGGGTGTAACAGTGCATTTTTTCCAGCGTATCCTGCCATATGTGGCGTGCAAATTTATTATTAAAATTACATTATACAAATTCCATCAATTTATCTTCTAAATAGTCCTTATATTACAATGCATGTAGTTATTGTCATTATATGTAAATTGTTTAATATATATGTATATATTATTAGCGACCCGCCCGGCTTCGCATGGGTGCAATGCTGATACTAAATACATTACAAAAAAACTGTTAATGTTGTATAAAAAACATAGCGGCCCGCCGCCCTACCGGCTGGTACCGTCGCAAATGCGACGCCCCAAAAATTTTAAATATGTAATATCTTCGAAACTATTTATTTAAATCATGTGCTGTAAAGGGCGATATAGATCTATATTAAAAAAAATCTTAGGGGTAGATTACCCTTAACAGTTAGGGGGATAAAAAATAGATGTTGTCCGATTCTCAGACCTACCCAATATGCACACAAAATGTCATGAGAATCGGGAAAGCCGTTTCGGAGGAGAGGAACCAAAAACACCGCGACACGAGAATTTTATATATTAGATTTTTGATTAATAATATTCTAAACAGTCTGTTAATAAGTAGTTACATTTTAAATTAATTAACGTAAGTAATTGTTATTTAGCGTTTCTACAAGTGTAACGGAAACGGTATAGACTTAACCAAGGCACGTCTTCTTTATCAAACGACATGTGAATAATTCCAATTTAAAATAAAATGCTCTAAGAATGAATACCAAATGTTCAGTGTCAGATGTTTCGTAAAGTCAACCATAACAAACGTTTTGACCGCACTACATATGTACGGACGACAGCAGGTCAAACTACCTGAAACTGTCTAAAATTCCTAGTCAACCTTGAACCTTAATCTTTTATAGTTTAGCGGTGCCAACAACGCGTCATACTCACGTCACACGAATTCTACATCTCGCAATCAGAGTTTACCGTGCAACTAGCATATACGAGTATACAAGCTCGCGACATCAACCGGCGGGCAAGTGGCCCGCCAGACAACTAGTCTGGTCGGAGGATCCTCCCTTTTCTATGGAGGATGAGTGAGCTTTACATGCTGCTCCTCATACCTCCACACTGGTGACCCCGACGTGATGCTAGTTGCACGGTAAACTCTGATTACGAGATGTAGAATTCGTGTGTCGTCAGTATGACGCGTTGTTCGCATGTTGCGTTGTAGGCACTGCTACAATAGATAAAGTTGAGAATAAAGAAATCTAACAGATTTTAGTAGCTTGATTTGCTGTCGTCTGTGAAATATTATTTCGTACGGAGGACGGGTCTGAGCAGTTGTGTTGCGATGTATGCCGGGTACGATGCGTCAAATGTTGTTGTGTCGGGAGTTTGGTCGTGGAGGGTCTCCAGATCAATCTCCCTCTGGCGGAGCATCGTTGGTCGTGTTGTTGGGATAACATTGCATCACCTCGCTCAACTGCCGTATTCCTTCCTATTCACTCGGTTATTTTAAGTGAATAGGCTCTTAATAAACTAGCGCGCTTTACCATCAACGTTTGCATCACTGCTTACCATCAGGCGGGATTGCTGTCAAGAACCAGATTATATGTTATATAAAAAAAATTACAATGTACCTAAAATTACATGCCAATATCACAATAAATATTTTCTTTAATTCATCTTATTCTTGATATTGTGGCAGCCTACGTCAGGTATATCTTTATCCCTACATAGATACAGATAGAAAATCCTGCAAATCTCGTTTGATATGATACCTTTTTCGTTACACTTGGTATAAAGCAGCGTACAGACATTGCGAGGCATGCGTCGCGAATAGTTCATTACATACGCCTCAGCCTGAGGCATACGACGGTACATTTATGCGTGCGTCCCGAACGACACATGCTCAAGCTGAGCACGCAAACCACCACGCACGGTAATCGTCAGTAGAAAAATGGCCCCGACGAGGCGAGATGTGCAGATTGCAGCTGCGGCCTATATAGTGATTCATACAATATTTAAAAAAAGAGTAAAGTAGAAAAGACACTGTTTAAGAGTCCCACAAGACTATGTTATTTTCTTAAAGTTCCCAGCATGACTGTGCGGGTTCGATTCCAGGTCAGGCAAGTACCAAACTTTTCTAAGTTATAGGCACTTTCTAAGAGTATATCTTGGACACCAATCACTGATTTAAAAGGTGAAGGAAAACATCTTGAGGAAACCTGGACCCAACCCGCATTGAGCAAGCGTGGTGATTACGCTCAATCCTTCTCTGTATGAGAGGAGACCTGTGCCCAGCAGTGGGACTACAAAAGGTTGATGATAATGGACAAGTTCCCGGAACGCGCAACGCAAACACCTTTCCGTCCATTCAGAGCACATGCCTCGTGCTGAGGCGATGTTTGCAATGATCGTATGACGCAAATGCTCACTATGAGCCCCTACGTCCATCATCTCGAGGCATACGAGACGAACCATTCGCGACACACGCCTCGCGATTTCTGTATGCAGCTTTACAGTTTAAGTCAGTATGACTGCCCAAACTATGTATGTTGCCAAAAGTTAGTGTATTGTAGAATTATTGGAGTTTTTGTAGCTACTGCTTATTTAGTTATGATATAAATGCCATTTAATAAGATTATGCGGCTTTTTAGAAAATGTAAATAAGATATTCTTTCGTTCGGTAAGATAAGTCTTTATTTGCCTTTAGCAAGATATAAGCATTTCAATATGTTTAAGTAAAGTTTTTTTTGTTCGCTTAGATTAATTATGAAACTATGTCATTATTTATGTGAATTACGCAGCTAAGCTTGAAATTGTTATATATTATTTTATGTTTAATAAATACATTGTTGAATAAGTATCGTTTTTATAGCAGATGAGTAGTTGCCCGTGAAGTCGTTTGCGATACAGGATAAAAAATAACCTACGTCCTTTTCTAGGTCCCGGACTAGCCATCTGTCATAAAAAACTAAGTACCAATCCCCTGTCCTCACTTCTATCCTTCACTTCCTGTGATCCGAACCGCCCTTTTCTTGAGTTTAGTGTTTTGTTAGCATCTAAATTGACTCGACCACTTGTTTGTCGCCATCACCAGCGTCAATCAGTTCCTATAACGTGAAGCTAACATGACACGTTACCCATCGCTTGTCGATCACCACATTTACACTCCAAGGCGGAGTATTCTATGAATCTTCACCTGAACAGGTTTTCCATGCTTCGGCCTATCTGGGTCTGGAGTCTGTTTTAAGGTTACCCAAGGTAACTCATGTCCAGGTAGGATTTCTTTAGTGGGTGGAACAAATGGTTTTGGTAAGAAAGCACTGTCTAGCTACTGATTTTGCTTTGGAACACATTGAAAAACTGTTTTGGCTTTTAAGACTTTGGGGCATACGTCGGTGTTGTGCAAAGGGTGTGTCGGAGTCTCGGAGACCATTTTGGCTCCTTCGCCAGAGCTTGCCACCGTTCTAACGCGATTTCTGTTAGTGGCTACAGCATTTGTACCGAGGCCGGCTTTTGGCAACCAGTGAGAAACCGTTATTGGTTTAAATTAAGACTCCTGTACCAACCAACCAACTGTACCAAGACCTCATATTTTTGTATAGTATAACCTCCCATGTAGAAGTAGTTATCATAGGTTGTAAAATTATCTTGTCAATCTTTTATATGCCCGGTGTAACAATAGAATTTCTTCCGTAGCGTTTTGTTTGTGTTGAAACCCATTGAAGGAAGAAGATGAGATGATGAATGAAAGGCGACTAACAAATAGTATTTACATGCAGGTATTATTGACGACGAGAGAAGATTCCCTCGAAGCACCTAATAATATGTTTATAAAAAAAAAAAACATTTTAATTCAGACTTTAAAATCCATAGTGTGTTAGTATAGTAAAACTTACGAAAACTAGGATTAGTAGAAAAATATAAAAAGTTAAAGAAGTAAAATAGATAACATATGTGTGACTTTATTGGCGATGTCAGAACGGCAGGTGCACTGGGGCTCTGTCTTGCATGGGGTGACATTGATTGTCGCTGTATTGAGTGTTAATGTACATAACAATTAAATAAATCAATAAGCAAGCATCTTCAAATATTCCCGCACTTACAATCCGAATTCGAAATCCGGCTCGAAGGACAAAAAAATGTTTTGGTTTCATTTTGTAGGCGCACGTTAGGTATAATGAAACCGCGAGCAAGCACTTCCAAATAATGAAGAGATTGGACTTAAAGGGGGCTTCAAGCGATTACTCCTGGTGTGCTGGAGTGGATGGAGGCCTCCACCTGACGTTCATTCAGCGCTATAGACTTGCTCATAAGTTCACCGGCCGGTGGCGGTTTGGATTTCGGTTACAATTGTTGTTCAAACCAGGGTTAAAGAGAGAGAACTACGTTATACTGACTGGTGAGTGGAAAAAGCTTCTTGCGTTTTTTCTTCGTTCTCCATTCCTTAATGCTGATTGGATGCTTCGCCAACCAATAAGATTGAAGGGAAAAAATGCAGGAATATTTGAATATGCTTGCTTATTGATATATTAAATTGTTATGTGTATTAACATTGAGATTGTGACGAGATTTTGAACGTAAACGAAGCAAAAGAGTTTAAATGGATTGGCGTTCTGTAGCTTTTATCCAACTCACCGCCCTTTTTGCCACCTTTGTCCTTAACAGCATCACCTATCCTCTTTTGTACAGGACCTATTTTCACTTGCTGGAGGTGGACCGCTTCTATCAGCGGCAATTCTTATCTCAGGAAAGAGAAGACGCATTGCTGTGAGAACTAGTGAAGTCCTTACTTTAAGACAGACTCGCCATTCGAATGGTGGATCTTACCGAAGTCAGTTCTTGAGCTGATAAAAGTTTGTATAAACCATAGATTTGGCGGGTCTGGTTGCACTATGAGGTTTAAGAACTTTAACTTAAGTAAGTCCCCAGTCTGACTTAAAGTAAGATCATCGTTTTACTTGTGTTAAAGTAAGATCCCAGTCTTACTTGAGTTAAAGTTCTTAATAAAATGATTATTTAGTTACAGTTCGGTCTTCGAAAGAATGCGTTCCTCACACTTGTCACTTGTGTGTAATAAGTGTTTTGCGATTTTGACTATTATTACCCACTAGCAGCCGCCAGCGACTTCGTTCGCGTGGAATTAATTATACTCCGCTCCTATTGGTCGCAGCGTGATGTTATGTAGCCTGAAGCCTTCCTGGGTTAATGAGCTATCCAACGCAAAAATATGTTTTCAAATCGGACCAGTAGTTTCTGAGATTAGCGTGAACAACCAAACAAACCCTTCAGCTTTATATATTAGTATAGATTAAAATTGTCGTACTGACAGTTGTCAGGAAAGCATGCTCTCGATGGCTGAACTGTTATTTTATTATTTTGTCGTACAATATCAGTTTGGTACCTAAGTACCTACTGTCCAACTTGTCGTGTACTGGTTTTATGTTGCGTGTGTTGGTGTGTAATAATAATAAAGTATATAGTAGATTGTATATAGATATAGTATTAAGTTCTGAAATAAAGAAAGATTGATAAGAAACTGGGTTTGAATTTGTGTTTTAGCATAGATTGTTTTCAGCGCCTTACGATATCTCATAGCAATCTGTGTCAAATGTGCGTTTTAGTATACAATTTATTAAGGAGACTTGCAGTTCAGGAATTGAAACTGAACATCCGATCTGCCGACCAGAGAAAACGTTCGTATTTCTAATCAGTCTCGATTTGTCAAAAATTTCTCTAAATGTCCTATATTCTTTTTATCTTTTATACCACGTACATCGTGGGATTTAGGTAATAATTTTCCCGAGGCTGTCTTCCCGTTTGATTACAATTTAAGTGTCTTCAAGGCTAGAGTGAAAAGGCTCTTGATAAACTAGTGCGCTTAACCATCAACGATTGCACTTCTTACCATCAGGCAGGATCGCAGTCAAGCAATTCAAATTAAAGAATTTTATTTCGGATTAAAAAACATAATTATCCATATAGTATTAGTACAAGTAAAGCTTAGCCTTATGTTAGTAATAAATTAACTAGAGTAGGTCTGGACTCCTATCCACCTACGTACGAGGGACGAGTCCCATCGATCCGAAAACACATTCAGGATGCCATTGGAGGAGGAGCGCAAGCGCGCCATCATGGAAGCACAACGTTTCCGTATGATCGCGGCGAACCCGTCTACCCTCGCCTCCGCGAACATCCCTGACGCTCTACAGCGCCACGGCAACCCCAATAGCACCTGAATGCGTTATTATACTGTATGCGCAGGTCGCTGTATGCCTGCTGGGTATACGTGGTTCACAGGCTGCACGTGTAAAACGACTGGCAGAAGGCCTTAAAAAGCGTTATCTTAACACAGGTAGAGCACAAACCTGCGGGCCAGCATGTTGGAACGGACAGCCAGCGACCCGTACTCCCTATCAATATCCACATATCCTTTAAGTCGTCGGTGACCCAGTGATTTTTTTTTATAACATAAAATATTACTAGTTCATGATTATATCGCTGAGATAAGATGGCGACTAAAACGATTATATAATGTTTTACTTAAGAAGTTGACCATAGAAAGACATTAAATCACTCTGTAACTCTTTCTGATCACCAAAACTATTTGTAGTTTTCACACAAACATGCTCTGACGATATTGAGAGGAGACTAGTGCCGAGGAATTCGGAAGATAGGTATTTGAAGAAACTATTGCCGTCGCGCTGCTTCCAACCTCTCCCGGTAAAGTAAGTACGAAAAGGACAGTTGCAGTTCAGGCTGATTTTACCTACAAAAACGTTACCTAAACAAAACGTTAACTAAACGTTATCTATTTTACACAAAATAACTGATAATTTCGGGATAAGCCCATAACCTATAATGAAACAAGTGCATATCACGAACAGACTAATTTATTAATATAAGGAAGGTACACTCGATACATACATCACCTAACATATTGCACCATAGATGGCGCTACTAGTAACTACACAAACATTATTTTGATACATCATTGTAACAGTTTCGTATTCCGCTGTTTTCTTTTTCAAAACACGATAGATCTCAATTATTTTATATCAAAATTTAGAGGAAAACTATATCTACGCTTCTATTATTTTCTTTTTTGTCAAAAAATTTACAAGTTTGTCTAATAATCATCATGGGAACATCATGGTAAAAATGGGTTAATTTTCGCGATTTTGAAGTATCGTATTTCTTTTATTACCTAATTAAGTTTCGGAATAAATCAAATTATAGGGGCACGTATAATCACGCTGTAAAATTGTAGAAAAAAATAATTGTTCTAAAAGCATTATCCACAAAGAAAACAGCGGAATACGTTTGTAATCGGTGGTAGGCAACAACATCAGCCGCCGGCATAAGTTACCACCCACCAGACAAAGTCTTGCCGCCAAGCGATTCGTCGTGTTCCGGCATGATGTCTGGTGAAGCCGTACGGAGGACGGGTCTGGGCAATTGTGTTGCGATGTGTACCGGGTACGATGTGCCTAATGTTGTTGTGTCGGGGGTTTGGTCGTGGAGGGTCTCCAGATCATCCTCTGGCGCAGCATCGTTGGTCGTGTTGTTGAGTTAAACATTGCATCACCTCGCTCAACTGCCGTCTTCCTTCTTATTCACTCAGTTTTTTTTGAGTGAATAGGCTTAATAAGCTAGTGCGTTTTACCACCAACGATTGCATCACTGCTTACCATCAGGCGGGATTGCAGTCAAGCACTAGTTTATAACTAATAAAAAAAAAAAAATAGAAAGCACCACTAGAGTTCCCTTTTAAAACTGACAACTGAGTTTTAAAGAATCTTTATTTCTCAAAAGGACATAATACAATTCATTTACATGAGATTTAAAATTTAACGTACAAATTATCTCGTCTAGTGACGACACATGCAGGTACTTATAACAATAAGTAAAACAATAACAAAACAAAAACCAAAGTGTGGGTAGTTACATAGTACATTTAAAAACCAGTTAATCATCATCATCATCATCTCAGCGTTAATCCCAGTCGGATCCGAAGCTTTTTCAGCTTTGGAGTCTGGGGTCCGCTTTTACCAGTAACTGCTGATATGGCTAAACTTCAACATTTTCCGTGAAGCGACTGCCGTCTGACCTCCACAACCCGAAAAGGACATCGAAGGATTGCAGCTAGACCAATTGTTGGACTTTTGAGGGCTCTAACAACCCGTAACGACTGCCACTATATGTTCGTATGGCAACCGGGACCAACGGCTTAACGTGCTTTCCGAGGCACGACCAGACCAGTGCAATTATTCATATTCATGCATACTTACAAATATTTGCACCGTGCGGGGATCGAACCCGCACCTCCTTGCGCAGCGGCCGTGTCTGCTACCGCTACGTCACGGAGGCTATCGATTGGTGGACATTAGTTTAATGTAAAACCTTCTTTTAAATGAAAAAGAACTAAACTCTTTAAAAACAAGTTAATAAGGTTGGCCAATTAGAAACCAAGGTATACTCTTACGTACCTACTGATTATTTACTTTTTGGGTAAATTAATGTGTTGTTGTAGCTCATAATAACTGCATTATAGGTACGTTTTAGAATTGGCAGTAACTAGTAAAACGTTTTAAAGACAATAGTAATACAACACAGTATAAACTATACTCAGGTGTCTAGTTAGCTAGTCATTGTATTGTCCACACGTTATCAATCGACACGATTTCATTGGAACACGTCCACTGTAACAAAGCGAGCATGTCGCGTGTCCGTATCGTTCTCGTGTCGCCGTGACGCGTGCCGGAAGCGTCCCGGACGGCGCCGGTCTATGTGAACCGGGTTATAAATGCCAGTGTACCTAGGTGGCAATGTCAGCGATACGAATTTTATGGAACAACAAATAATGATACAAATATAAATCTGACATTTAATACAGATTTTTTTGACAGCCTCCATGGCGTAGCGGTAGCTAATGCGGCCGCTGCGCAAGGACTGCAAGGAGGCGCGTCTTCGAATATTTGTATGCTGAATATGAATATTTGCACTGGTCTGGTCGTGCCTCGGAAAGCACGTTAAGCCGTTGGTCCCGATTGTCATGTGAACATGCAACAATTGCAATCGTTACGGGTTGTTGGAGCCCTCAAAACTCCAACAATTGGTCTAACTGCCATGCTTCGATATCGCCTTCAGGTTGTGGAGGTCAGACGGACTGCCGTCTACACGTCGTGTCGTCTAACTTCGAAAATTTTCAGTGAAGCGACTGCGCTTCACTGAAAATTTTCGAAGTTTAGCCAGAATCAGCAGTTAGACTGGTAAAGACACTGAAAAAATGCATGCGACTGGAATTAACGCTGAGATGATGATGAACGCGAGCTATAACGGATTGCATTACTGCTTACCATCAGGCAGGATCGCAGTCAAGCACTCGACAATGGAGTGCCACCCTTCTTCATCGACACATTTTGTTCTTTATAATCTGGCAAATAACTAATGAACAATGAGTGCTTTTTTATAAGTTCCAGAAACGACTTTCACAAAATTAGGACGTATCAGTTCTGCAGTTCTGTAACCAACCACTGTGAAAACTGAGGTGAACAGGGCGTAGAGTCAGCTGTTATCATAACATTTTTTTTAGTTCAGATATGAGGTGATCTGACAGAGGACCAAAGCCACCGACATAGCTGAGAGGATTAACAAGCTGAAGTGGCAATGGGCTGGTCACATATGCCGCAGGGCCGACAACCGCTGGGGTAAACGAGTCCTCGAGTGGAGACCTCGTCTCGGCAAACGTAGCGTAGGATGCCCTTGGGCGAGATGGAGCAACGACATCAAAAAGGTGGCTGGTAGTGGCTGGCGGAGAACTGCTCAAGATCGAGCTTGTTGACGTGCCATGGAAGAGGCCTATGTCCAGTGGACGAGTAGAGGCTAATGATGATGATAATTGTAAACTAATGCTTGACCGCAATCCCGCATGAACACTGAAAAGCCAACACCACGAGCTCGACCAACGATGCTGCGCCAGACTAGGGAGATTGATCGAAACCCTCTACGACCAACCTCCGGACACAATAACATTTGGCGCTTCGTACGAAGGAAGAACGTAGGTACTTCTTACGAAGCTAGATACTTCACTGCTTTGTTAACTCGCAATTACAATGTACCTCGCTAGGTACAGACGACAGCACATTAAGCTACTACATTCTGTCAGATTTCTTTATCCGATTTTCAAATTTATCTCTGAAGCATTAAGGCTCAAGGTTGATTGGGAATATCTGACAGTTTCGGGTAGCTTGACTTGCTTTTGTCAGTACCGCGATGTAATTTGCATGTAAAACAAACGCACGCTGATAGAAATGGGCACACACGGAAATTCATTAATTAGAACTTACTCAAAGTTCACCAACATGGAGGTGCCATTTAGGTAGTGAGTGAAACCGAGACAGGTATCTATGGGATGTAACTACCTTTTTTTTTCTTTCTGGGGTGGAAAATCCTCAATGGATGTCCGCCGCCCTGGGGTGGGCCTCAGAGGCGATGCACGGGGTAGTTTCACACCTCACTACCCCGTGCATCGCATCTGAGGCGCGCGCCGACACTCGCGCACGCTTCCGCCTCGGGGTCCAACGGAAATGGGGGCGGGGACTTCCCCATGTCCCTTGATGGGATGTAAATACCCTAAGGTAACAATGGAAAGATTGAGAAAAGCAAATTGTGGGAAGCTCCCAGCACCTCCCGATTTTGAAATGCCTAGAGACATTTGGCTTTCGACATGGACATCTGGTCCATATGGAAAGCTCTCAACCGAGTTCGTAGGTACCTAAGTAGGGCGCTACAGACAGAACTGTTCGAAGTGGGAGTTCGAATGTTGTACATCTAATATGACCAAGACCCATTTGCTGAAGTGCCCGTTTACATGCTCCTTGTATGACTTAATGAATGCCATTGCTGCCGCGATCAAGGTGACCACTCAAAAATATAAAATATCAAGAAGAATACAATTGACACAAAAAGGCGGAGAAAACCTTGGTTTACCCAATGACGCTGCCAGACGCACATCGTCCCTATCCACGTTTGTCGGTAATCGTGGTTATAGTTGACTGTCACGCATTAGGGTAGGCAGGAATTTAACGTGACCTCATTTTAAGTAACGAGCTAATAAGCTACCACATCTGAATGTTAATATTTTCGTGTTAGTATTGTTTATTTGTAACCTTGTTTGTGGATCTAACAAGCAAAATGGTTTACTTCTCCACCTCACGATATGAAAGTTACGATGTGTTTTTGGTCTAGGAAATACGGGGTGGAAAATCTCATGCATGTCCGCCGACCTGGGGGGGGGGTCGGCGAATCGCTATGTAATGTACTATGCATATTATATATACCCGTTTGAGCGGAAATGTTCGGGAATTTGTTCGATATTTTTCCTTTAGATATTTACCTGAAGTCGTTCTATATATACACAGAAGATGGCAGACAGTGTGATCAGTTGATCACAAAACACGCACTAAGCGCCAGAATTTGTACCCTTCCTCAGCGCCCGGTGCGTCTTCTGCGGCGAAGGTACTTAGTTGAGATCTCCCTCTACCGTTCTGCAGCTTTCTTCTGTGACATCACGTCCTCGCAGAAGGACACCACCGCGTCCCATGACTCAACAAACCTAACCAATACATACATGAATTCGCCTAAAGATGATACGGATTAAATATACTTATATGTTCATATACCGGGTGGTGGTACTTAGGTACCTATTTTTTAATGCAGACACCAGTCTCTCATATTACATGATTTATAAGCTTGCCTAAATGTCATTTTTTGCAAAGAGAAGAAAAATTAGTTGAATTTAAATATTTAAATAATGGGTCGTTCTAGGATGTTCTGGCGCGTGGCAAAAATCGGATCCGAAGAAACGCCGCCATTTTTTTTTCCATACTGATTTAGCCAAGAGCGCTTCTTGTCAATAACTTTTAAGAGCCAAAGGATCCTTGTAAGAATTAAAATGTGTAAACTCTTTGGTGTTGGGTAAGTAGTAAAATCCTGCAGCAGCGTATAATTAGCCAGTAGGTAATAGGTTTCCCTCAAACATTCACTAACAAGGCAGTCCCAGGCCGAGTGTAGTCTGTCAACCTTCTTTACTTTTTCAAGAGACGATCCGCACGTTTTATTCATATTTTGAGCTGAAAAATTTAAAAAAGCGTTTGTTTTGTTTATGATAGGCGACTAATTAGGATTTTATTAATGTAATTTTGTTGTATTTTAATTAGGATTTTATTAATGTAATATTGTTGTATTTTAATTAGGATTTTATTAATGTAATATTGTTGTATTTTAATTAGGATTTTATTATTGTAATATTGTTGTATTTTAATTAGGATTTTATTAATGTAATATTGTTGTATTTTAAGTACATTTTTCGCTCTATTCATAAACGTTGTTTAAAGTTAACTAGTGATTAGTGACATTCAACCAATAAAGTGGATTGTGTTTAAATCATTAATTAAGGGATAATAATTAATTAAGCTGAATCCGGGCCCACAAACTACTTGCTTACTTATTTAAAATTTTAAGTTGAGTGCTTTTTGTCTTTTTGTTTCATTATTATAAAGACTTCTCGTAAATCATTGAAATAGAATAGAATAATTTTTTATTGCAGGTTTATAACACCCAATAAATATTTCATTTTAAATGGAAAATATAAATAAAATTAAAATGATAAGATACATCATCATCATTTCAGCGTTAATCCCAATCGCATTCGAAGCTTTTTCAGCTTTGGTTCTGGGGTCCGCTTTACCAGTCAAACTGCTGATTTTGACTTAACTTCGATATTTTCCGTGAAGCGACTGCCGTCTGACCTCCACAAGCCGATGGCGACATCGAAGCATTGCAGTTAGACCAATTGTTGGACTTTTGAGGGCTCCAACAACCCGTAACTACTGCCATTAGATGTTTGTATGGCAACCGTGACCAACGGCTTAACGTGCTTTCCGAGGCACGACCAGACCAGTGCAAATATTCATATTCATGCATAGGTACAAATACGGCCGCGTCCGCTACCGCTACGCCGCGGAGGCTGTCCTATATAAGTTCTATATAAATATGAGCTATTATAAATCTACCTTGTGCCATAAAAATGCCGCACCGAGGGAGGGCATGCCGTAAATATCGTAATATATTGTTATGACAAGGAGTTTTGCATGCAGCCGAGATGAGAATGCTAAGAGGGATGTGTGGTGTTACACGAATGGATAGAATAAGAAATGAGTACATAAGAGGAAGTCTGAAAGTGGCACCGGTAGCTGAAAAGTTGTGTGGAAATCGGTTGTCATGGTACGGGCATGTGTTACGGAGAACTGAGGAGAATGTCGTGAGGAGAGTCTTAATTATGAA
Organism: Sesamia nonagrioides; assembly: GCA_017933935.1. NCBI lineage: Eukaryota > Metazoa > Arthropoda > Insecta > Lepidoptera > Noctuidae > Sesamia > Sesamia nonagrioides. The sequence continues at coordinate 206,604 of JADWQK010000998.1, read as the reverse complement.
TGTTGATGGCTATAAGAGTAGGGGAAGACCAAAGAAACGATGGATGGAATGTGTGAAGGATGATATGGCTAAGAAGGGGGTGACTGCCGAGATGGCTTCTGATAGGGATGCATGGAAGTAAAAGACATGTTGCGCCGACCCCAAATAAATTGGGATAAGGGCAGGAGAATGATGATATTGTTATGACAAGGATGCTTAACTCTCAATGAGGACTACGTGCTAACCGCGCAAAAATAAGCTATAGATTTTTTGACAGTTTTGTCCTATCAAAATGGGCTACAATGGTGCGTCAGCACTATCTAGAATGTCAAACTTACAATGATGATGCCCTTTGTAGCATTTAAGAACGAATTTAACAACAATTAAAATTAATTAGTCGTGCCTCGGAAAGCACGATAAGCCGTTGGTCCCGGTTGCCATACGAACATCTAGTGGCAGTCGTTACGGGTTGTTCGAGCCCTCAAAAGTCAAACAATTGGTCTAACTGCAATGCTTCGATGTCGCCTTCGGGTTGTGGAGGTCAGACGGTAGTCGCTTCACGGAAAATGTCTCCAAAGCTGAAAAGGCTTCGGATGCGACTGGAATTAACGCTGGGATGATAATGATGATTTATATAGAACTTTTGGTAGGTACCTACCAAATTCCCGTGTTTATTTTCTGTAGCCTCAATATGGCGTTAAAATTGCAACTCGGAAATATCGATTATTAACAGGTCAAAAGATAAGAAAATAGTCTTTCAGGATAGTCACGTTTATTCAATTCTTTCTTGCAGTTTTTCCAACCTCTATGATGCTGCAAAAACCCGAATGTGTAAAACTGTGTTCCCGCCAGCACTTAAGTCCTAAATCTATGGTTCCCGCGTACCCCTCCTTTCGTTCTACCTCTTCCCACCAAACTCCACGAGCGGGCGTTTGTGTCAACGTCAGAGTCTAATCGTCTTAGTCAATACACCAATGGTTAATGTTTTGAGCAAGAGGACCGGACGTGAACACGGATTTTAAGATTACTTTATAGATATAAAATGTCGCAATAAATATGACTGAAAATACAAGTACCTAGGTATAATTTCCAGCTATTCCATAAATGCTAATACGATAATGATTTGATCATCGTGTGATGTATAAATAACTCAGGATTTCTTTTTAAAGCAGCGGACAATTCTACAAGACTATAAGTAAAGGATGACTGCTTATATGTTTTGACAACTAATATTGTATTTCGTATAACATCAATGACGATCAGTAAGTGGAGTTATTGGGATCTCTTTGTAGCATCGATTTAAAAGCAAAAACTAATATAGGTATTGTTTTGTAGGTACGGGCGGGGACGTGAATATCCGGTATCGTTTTGTTAATACTTAATAATTATAATAATAATAAGGCTGCGATTCGGGAATATATCGTTTCATCTCGGCAGAACTAAGACCACGCCTGCCACGTTTGCCCATGTATAACAGAAATAGGGCACTGATGGCTGCTCTAGATGCGCAGGTATCAAATTATTTTGAAACCTGCGAGGACTTCACTGATACTCATTCAATCCTGTACTGCGCAGCTGTAGCAGCTTGTCGTGTAGCTCATGTCAAATTTCCCAGTGACTCTAGAGCTACACGACCGAAACCAGTAGTACCAGCTTGGCAGCACAGGATTGAACGTCGTATTGGTGGGGCCAGAGCACTCATCGGTAAACTAATCTGCTTCAGGGAGGGAAATACTCATCTTAGAGTGATGCGCTTTGTGAGGCGGGCATTCTCCGGTACAAATACCAGCCCTCAGAATTATATGGCCCGTGTCACGGAGCGCATCGACTTCCTGAAGCAGAAAGTGTATGCATAGGCGAACCGTATCAGTAGATATAAACGACGAGTGAAACGGTACACCCAGAATCGCACCTTCCAAAGCAATGAAAGGTGGGTTTATAGGGACTGGGAACGACCAGAACAATGTGTGACTGACACGTGCCTACCGGATGATGCATACTCGTGCAGTCCGTCCGTTACCTAACTGGAAGTCTCCAGGACCGGACGGGCTGCATAACTTTTGGATAAAATGGTTTCCAAGGGCGCACGCTCGCTTGACATCTCAATTCCAGACTGCTTTAGTGTCTGGTTCGTTACCTCAGTTCCTAACTACTGGAATAACCCACCTGCTCCATAAATCAGGTAGCACCGCACCGAACCCAAAAATTATAGGCCGATCACCTGTTTACCGACGGTCTATAAAGTTCTTACATCCATTTTGAAAACTGAAATTAACAAACATATTGATAGCAACTCCATCGTGTCTGCCTCTCAAAATGGATGTAGGAGCGGGTCAATAAGGAGTAGCTCCTTAGTACCGCGGGTACTAAGGAGCTACTCCTTATTGATATGGCCATTAGCCAACAGGTTCGTCGTTCCCGAAAGGATCTGTCGACATGTTGGATAGATTATAAGAAGGCCTATGACTCAGTGCCACATACATGGCTCATGCGGGTGCTGGAGTTGTATAAAGTGGATGCAACTCTACGCACCTTCCTTATGACGTGTATGAGGACATGGAGAACAGTCCTTCACTACCCAGGATGTCGAAATATTCAGAGGAATAGCGAACCGATAAGCATCGAGCGAGGAATATTTCAGGGCGATAGTTTGAGTCCACTTTGGTTTTGCTTAGCTTTGAATCCTCTAAGCACACTATATTGGAGGATTCAGGTCTAGGCTATCGATTGAGGAGAGGTGGTCAGGTTATATCGCACCTCCTCTACATGGATGACCTGAAACTTTTTGTCCCCAACAATTCACAACTGAACGAGCTACTTACTGAAAATTACTGAAATTTTCATTAGCTTCATCAGGATGACTATTCAAAAGCACCAACTGTTGGTTAATTTGAAATAAGCAATTTTGATTTTGATTTGATTTTGATTGATGGAATTTAGTGTGGACAAATGTGCGGTCATGCATGTAAAGCAAAGAGAAATTATGAAGTCCGTGGGAACACAACTCACGAGTTCCATAAACCTTAGAGCCCTCTCCGCATCCGAAACCTATAAGTATTTGGGTATGTCGGAAGCGTTGGGTATCAATGTTACTGACATGAAGCAATCGTTGAAAGAACGCTTCTTCGGCCGCCTGAAGAAAGTACTTAATAGTCTTCTATCAGGCGGAAATAAAGTGCGCGCTTTCAACGGTTGGGTCATGCCGGTATTGATGTACTCTTTCGGCATACTCAAATGGACTCAAACCGAGCTTGACGCCCTGGATCAGAGGGTCCGTACGCTACTGACTGCAAATCGATTGCATCACCCACGGTCATCGGTTATGAGGCTGTATATCCCGCGAAAATGTGGAGGTCGTGGCTTTTTAAACGCCAAGACCCTCCACAATTGCGAGATATGCACTCTCAGGAAATATTTTATAGAAACCGACGTGGGGATGCATCGGGATGTGGTCGCGGCTGACAAGGGCCTCACTCCGCTCTCCTTGGCTAAAGAGAACTGGCATAAACCAGTGGTGCTTGACACAAATGATCCGTCCGTAGCCTGGCTACGTTTCGGTAACCTCTTTGGGGAAACCGAAGGTTTTGTCTTTGCAATTATGGACGAACAATTACCGGAGATTCATTGTGAAAGACGGCACAGTTGACATCTGTCGGGCATGTCACCGCGGCTGGGAGAATCAATTAGACACATTATTTCCGAGAGTTCTCGTCTAGCTAACGGAGAGTACTTGCATAGACACAACCTTGTAGCCAGGATAATTCACCAGCAACTTGCTCTTAAATACAAACTTGTGGAATCGGAGGTGCCGTACTACAGGTATATGCCCGACCCAGTTCTCGAAAATGCCCATAACACATTGTACTGGGATCGATCCATCATCACTGACAGGACTATTGTTGCCAATAAGCCTGATATAGTGCTGGTGGATCGCTCAGAGCGGCATGCAATGATTGTTGACAGAACCATCCCACATGATGAGAACCTTGTGAAAGCTGAGAAAGACAAACAAATCAAGTAAGTATCTTGATTTGGCACACGAGGTTGTCGACATATGGGAGGTGGATTCAGCAATCATTGTACCGATAGTTGTGACAGCCAATGGCTTAATAGCCAAGAGCCTCGACCAACACCTCAGGAGGCTCTCGTTAGGCAGCTGGATCAAGGGCTTGATTCAGAAAGCGGTACTGCTGGACACGGCTCGCATCGTCAGGAAGTTCCTCTCTCTGGAGCCCTGATCGCCGGTAGCTTAGACCCTGTTCCCGATACCGGAGGGCTACTTTTTTGTATATTTTCAAATGTTTTTTTATGTATTTATATAAATATTTAAAAATGTAGAACAATATGTACATATAGAAGAATAAAGGAATAATAATAATAGATAATAAAAACGTCTTTCTTTTCTTTCTTTCTTTCTTTCTAGTTTCTATTTATAAAACAGCGGTAAGTATAAAAATAGTGTTTTTTACAGTTTTAGTGAGGTTACAATCCCACATGCCTCGGTCTTCTCCCCAATGACCCGTGTGCCTCCTATCAAGATAGCTCTCTCATTATCATAATATCAAGCCTTGATAGTTATCTCTTTATAAACACTTTAAATCATAACCTTTCACCATCTTTTCATAGCGAGTTAACGTCCAAACTTCGTCGAGGGCTGATTAAGTCATAATTCACAAATTTCGCACTTGACGGCGCGGAAGAGATTAGACATTAAACTAACAGGGCCAGACGTCGAGTTTTAAGGGGATAATTAAATTCGATGGCCTTGCATTTAGGTATAGGTGTTCCGAATAAGAATATAGCTTTCTACGTAGATACAGACGACAGCACATCAAGCTACTACAATCTGTCAGATTTCTTTATTAGATTTTCAACTTTATATCTAAAGCACCAAGGGCTCAAGATTGATTGGGAATATTTGATAGTTTCGGATAGCTTGACCTGCTGTCGTCCGTACGTGAGATCTACACCTCCATGCTAAAAGTCCCATCTTTACAGAATTAGATTTTTAGGAAAGACAGATAAGTTTTCAGACCGTTGAAGTTGTATGATTGTTTAAAAATTTCTGATTTGCTACATAGGCGTTCAGCAAGGGAATAGATAATCTCCGTTTCTACACTTCCACTCACCTCAATAGCTTGAAGGTCTCCCTATCAGCTGATATCGTGTCTGCGAAATATTCCCTTTGCGTCCCCTTATTTTGCAGCACGCATGCGCGACGCCGTCGCCCGAATACCGCGGTTCGCCAGTCAGCTGTCATCCGCCGGGGTGGTCCAAACGCGACGATATTATAACATATATCGACATTTATAACATAAAAAGAGGTTATAATTTAGAAAATACTTAAATTTATGGCACATTTATTATCTTTGGACGTTATTTAGGCGGTAAAACGCGGTGTTAAAAAGCTTGTTACCTACTCAGTGTTCGTAATTCAGTGGAGTGCTAGACAAAAAACAAACTAGGTTTTGTGCTGTGATTTATAGGTTTTTGTCTTTGTTGGAGGTGAGTTTAGACGTTTTAATTTTACAGTTTGGCTGTATGGATTTACCTACCCATGTCCACATGATTAGTGTGAGATTTGAAATGTTTAGAAAAAAATAAAAAGCAAACACTGTTTGTTTATTATTTCTTTTCATTTGTATTTTTCTACGTAGGTACCTATTTGTGATTTAAAATTTTTAGCGTAGAAGTTAGTTATTAGGTGGACAAAGTATTTTTACTGATTAATCTCGTAAATACATTTGGTATGCAAAATGGAAACCGCATGAATGCTTGCCACCGTGTTTACGTATAAGTCAGTACATTTTTAAGGGTATAAATGTGCTGACTTATAGATATTTAGTTACTAAGAACCTAAATATTTTCCTAAATATGTACCTGGTACCTATGAGGTATTTCGCTAGGTTCATTTAGCTTAGTTTTAGCACCATTTTCCGGTAAAGGTACCTGTGGGAGACAGAAATTAATTATACATAACATCACAGCTGGAATTCCCCAAAGGTATAACCAGAGGTGTACAGCCATGAACAAAAGTTTGTTTTTACACATTTATATTGGAATATTTTTATATGTTTTTATGAACGTGGCATTTTCGAACCCCTAGCTCTATATCATCATCATCATCATCAACCTTTTTATCGGCCCACTGGTGGGCACAGGTCTCCCTCTCATATTCTCACCTCTAGATTCACATTGTAATCAGTCATTGGTGTCCAAGGTATACTTAGAAAGTACATATAACTTAGAAAAGATACATTGGTACTTGCCTGACTTTGAATCGAACCCGCACACTCATACTTCAGAGGCTAGTGTTTTAACCATTTGGCATTATTCACGTGTTAACATAGTAGTATGGTACAGACGCCAGCATAACAACGTACTCTTACAACCTGTAAATTTTTTAAAATACATTTTCAACTTGATCGCAAAATCATCATGGTTAAAGTTGATGGGAATGGAAAAAATGGGGATGGGAAAATTTGACAGTTTCGGAAGCTTAACCTGCTGGCGTCTGTAACTACATCCACATTTCTCCAATTATATATCTTTAGGTCTCATATAAAGAGGGGAGACTGGGGCTATCAACCGTCACCAACATTATCACCATCAAAAATCGATATCTGATACTTTATTAGACTTTACAAAATGTAGTTCAATGCATAATTTGAAACAAACGCAAAAAAAATCCTCTTTGAATACCTACGTATTAAGATTCTGAACCATTAATTATTCATTACTACCGATCAATCAAATCAACTTACGACCGACGACTAGTTAAACTCCTAAATCATTTCAATTCGCAAAACTTCGCACCTCGCCTAACCAAAATCAAATAAAACTCCAGGTCCAAATAGAAGAAAAAGTGCTTGATTTATATTCTGGTCGGTCCCGGGGGCCATTATTTACATTTTTTGTTAAACTTTTAAGACGATCTGCGCCCGAGATGGCACGTTCCTGTCTGGGATGAGGTTTTTGGGGTTCCTTGGGTAAAAGATTAGTCAAAAGCAGCCTCAAAATGCCCTCAACACAGCAGACGTTCTCCGTGTCCAATTCGACAAGTGGTGAATCTGTATTTGCTTCTAATTTAATGGCATGAAAAATGTATATGCCTGACTCATTCTGTGATTTCGAAGGCTTTGCCAATATAGCTAAAGGATTAGGTTGGTAAAAAAACAGATGATGGACAAATCTTGGGATTTGCGCTTAACGACTGCGATATGCAAGCCAAAGATATCGATTTGAGTGAAATTCTCAAAAGCTATGAATTACTTACTTCTGATCAGTTACACATAGTATATCCTTATGTATAATATCATGTTGGACGAACTAAAAAAAAAAAAAACTTGTTTATGGGATCGAACATTTGTAGTCCTATTCTGAGATGCGATTCTTTAACCATCGTGAAAAATTAGGTGAGTTAGGCTGTCATTAACTAGTGAAAAAGAGTGCCCATGGAGTTTCTTGCCCGTTCTTCTCCATAGGTACCTACTCTTTGGAATGGGCGACTAGCTTCATCTGACCGGCCTTCTGACAATTCAAAAGTGCCTGTAACTGGTTTATTTGAAATAAATGCTTTGATTTTGATTTTGAGTGCTACGGATTGACACCACTGACCATAAGCACTTCACGTAAGTTTTCTCAGTCAGCTTTTTACAGAATTACACAAGAACGAAGGTTAGCACGTGGAAGCGTGTACATGACGGGGTAGCGTGTAGAACGACACTCTAAGTATTATGAATTCGCATGCTTTGATGCCATTAGTCCAAACGATTTTTTGGCTGTCGAGCTCTAAGTATTTTTATCTAGCTTTCAGTTGAATACTAAAGGACACTAAAATTTTAAAGATTTACTCTAAAGCTTTACCTGTGGACATTTAGGTTCTACGGAAGGCTGGAGCTAATGCTACATTTTTTATATTTTTAATTACGCAATTGACCTGCTGGTAAAGTACAAACGACAGCAGGTCAAGCTACCCGAAACAGTCAAATATTCCCAATCAATCTTGAGCTTTCATATTTTAGAGATAAAGTTGAAAATCTAATAAAAAGAATCTGACACAGTAGGAGCTTAATGTGCTGTCGTCTGTATCTAATGTCAAAAACGAAACAAAAGATTGTCTGATCCGTTATTTTTTTCTACGGAACCATTGACCCAAACAGCTCATCGTTTCTGACATTAAAGCAGGTAGTTCCAGACCCTTACATCTTTAACCTTTGCTGTCATTGTTCGGCTCCGCAGCGCGCGGCGGTATGGAACCCATTATAACACCATATACTACACCATGTAGGCAGCTATTCAAGGTATCTTAAATATATTCAAGGGATTGTAAATTGTAATGGAATCCTTTTTCTGGAAGATTTGGGAGGACAATTGATTACTTACTACTCAAAATTGTCTTCGATTTGGATTGTCATGTGTCGTCATTTGAGGTAGAATTGATAATTCAAATTTGGTTTGTATACTGGCGGGATACAAGTGGTCGCACAAAACGCGTAGCTGAATTCTGGGACGAGTACGATTGGATTGTCTTCTATACGTAACAAGGGACTTTCCGATGACCTAGTTACTATATTCGCTAAATAGCAAGAAGTTTTATACAACAAAAATCTGCATTTTGAGTTAAGTATCTATGCATGTGAATGCGGTAAATTCTGCAATAAGTAGGTGCACTACACTAAGCTTAAAACTGAAGGAAGATGTGACTTTATGCTCTCTCGGGCTCTTACAGCTGTTATAATTATTTTAAAACCTACAGCATACTCAAAAAATGCTCATTTTTTTAAATGCTCTTGCTGTAATTATATTAAGCTTCCCGCAAATATTTGGTAGAACAAAATTATGATTTCTTCATTCAGAAGTAAATAAAGTAAAAGAACTATACCGTGGAAAATTTGTAGTAAGTACATCGATTTAAAAAGCAGAAAGTCAACTAGCTTTCCGCCCGCGGCTTCACCCGCGTGGAGTTCGGTTACATCGCGCTTTATAGATTTCCCTCGGGAATATCAAAGTTTTTCCGGGATAAAAAGTACTCTATTATTTAATCCGGACCTCTAAATTTCAAAGCAATCGGTGCAGTAGTTACGGCGTGAAAGCGGACCAAACAAACAAACAAACTCACTCTCCCATTTATAATATTACTAAGGATGAGTAAGTATAATAAAACCGTCACAAATTTTTATAATGAGCCCGACTCATTGGTCACCATACTCACCATTAAGATCTCGTAACCCTATTTTGTTGAGAAAAGACCCCTCTTTAGAAACAAAATCAAATTGTCCCACAATAGGTATCCTGGCTTTAATTCTACCATCACAATTCACTGAATAAGCCATTTTAATCCCATAAAAGCTATAACTCAGCCTTACGTATAGTCTATGGGTAATTATCCTAACGCTATGATTTGGGGTGACTATCGATCTTCATAATAGGACCTTCTGTATGTGAATAGCTACCTTATGCTTTTTAGTACTGGAATATTAGGTCGAATTAAGGTCATACGATGAATTTGGATTAGGCCTTTAAGCGAGGACAGAAAGTACACCAATTTTTGCTCTTAATGGAAAGACCTGGGGCCCTAGTCAGCTATTTTTATAAGTTTGCCATTCCAACACGATTTCATTGTCATTCTGCATAATAGTTCGTAATCTGCAAAATTCATAATTATCGATCAATTATCTCGTAATGGAATGGTTATAGAATGACATTTGCAGTATTGCCATTACATTATTATAAAATTCGTCAGTAGAAATGATTTTCTAAAACCTAACACTCAATTGGAACATTTATTAATATGGGGTAGAGTGTCAGTGCCAACCCGCATTGAGCAAGCGTGGTGATTACGCTCAATCCTTCTCTGTATGAGAGGAGACCTGTGCCCAGCAGTGGGACTATAAAAGGTTGATGATGTTGATGAGAGTGTCAGTGATTGACCACTGGAAAGTTATAATAACGCCATTTTGTTAGTAGATTACGAAACATGTCAAAATCGATCATTATGAGGTCAGTGATTGACCATTCTGACACTATTGTAATAGCAGACTAGAGCCCCTTGGACGTTGTCACGTCACCTTTAGGCACCTGCAACAAATGGGTCAAAACCTTACAGCTAGGTAAGTCTAAGTAGGTTCTCCGTTTATAGCTAAGTTGTGTCCCACTCTTAGCGAACCAACACTTTGTTTGCCCGCTTTTTTTATCAAGACCTTTGTATCGCGTTGAATAGCATATTTGACTAAAAAAAACTAATTAGTCCGTCAGTCAGATTTCCAATAAATACTAAACACGTGTTTTGTCATTTTTCATATAAACAAAAAATGAAGACGACACAGTGCGTTGAAAACTCGTGTGACGTCACTGCACGCTACACTTTTTAGCGACCAGTGATGTCAGCAGCCACCACTCCTGATCTTTGATGCCTTTTATATTTGTAAATTTTTATTGATTTGATAAAACCAAATATACCTACGTATCCAATATTTTTCTTTATTGTGAATGACGGACTAAATAGAATCAATTTTTTTTTACCCACGTAACATGCCTATTATTCAATTCCTTGATTTTGAGAGCAGAGGTAGCCTAGTGGTACCGGCTTCGACTTAGAAGTTGTAGGCCGTAGGTTCGAACCCCGTCAGGCACTTTACTTTGTGTAAATTATTTTATCACCAATGCCCTTAATACGGTGAAGGAAAAAATCATAAGGAAACCGGTACCTATGTCCTAGAGCCAAAACTTTGAAGACATGTGACATCTACCAACCCTCACTGGGCCCGCGTGGTAGATTACGGCCCACTCCTTATCACCGAGAGGAGGCCTGTGTCCCATGAGTGGGAACATTATAAAGTGATTATGTTATGTTGATTAAGTTATGTTGATTTTTTCGTATTTTTCTACTCGAATTGCGTTGTGCTGTCGCAATACTCCTGTCTACGGGGTAACAGAATACGACAAACGATCTTTTTTTTTTTAATAATTATAAACTAGCACTTGCCTGCAATCCCGCCTGATGGTAAGCAGTGATGCAATCGTTGATGGTAAAGCGCGCTAGTTTATTAAGCCCATTCACTTAAAAAACCTCAGTGAATAGGAAGGAAGACGGCAGTTGAGTTAGGTGGTGCAATGTTAGACCCAATAACACGACCAACGATGCTGCGCCAGAGGGAGATTGATGTGGAGACCCTCCACGACCAAACTCCCGACACAACAACATTTGACGCATCGTACCCGGCACACATCGCAACACAACTGCTCAGACCCGTCCGTCCTCCATAATACTAATACTAATAGCGCGCTGCTCCATTATCGACTTTCGGCACTGAGCGGAGCGTTGAAAATCCAGCAGCGTGTTTTTATGTGGGTATTTTTTGGTGTCATCTAGTGTCAGTGAGAATAAAAAATTGTTTTACTGTTGAAATGGTCACACTAATGTTTGTAGCAACGTTCGGTGAGTATTTTAGTTAGGTAGTACTCGTTTGAGCTTCGTAGACGGTAGTTATCAAGCGAAATTCTTGGTTGTAGCAGTTTACGGCTGGCATTTACATTGTGAAGGGAATTCATCTTATCATAATCTTCAATGTTATCTTATTTAATACAGTAATGTTTATACCGATTATGAATACTATTTATGTAATATTTGAGTCTCTTTCAGGTAATAAGTGTATATTTACGAATATTAGAGGAATTGTTAAAAAGATCTCTTGATAATTCAATAAATAATTAAGTATTAGATGAAATGCTTAATGCGACTTTTATTTATACGTAAATTTTATTACAATCAAAATATTTAATTATTTCAAAATAAAAAATATGGCAAAAAGATGTTGTTAAAAAGATCTCTTGATAATTCAATAAATAATTAAGTATTAGATGAAATGCTTAATGCGACTTTTATTTATACGTAAATTTTATTACAATCAAAATATTTAATTATTTCAAAATAAAAAATATGGCAAAAAGATGTATGCGACCTTGCCAGGATTTGAACCTGGAATCTTCTGATCCGTAGTCAGACGCGTTATCCGTTGCGCCACAAGGCCAGTTGATAGAGCTGTCGAAATTATCGAATCTATGCATAGGACAACGTTAATTTAGAGAAGTGTTTTTTTTTGTTAGTTGCCGCGTGACGTCATCCGGTTATCTGTGGCACAGATAAAATTAGAATTCCATATCGTGGTTCATGGCTAATTATTCATATTGTATCTGTGTTTTGCAAATAGTAGAAGAATTATGTAAATATAAACATAATAATTATTTATAGCCTATACCATAGAATAAAGAGGGGGAGTAGGTTATCTGCGACCCAATCCGCGATTTAATTGCCTACTGTCTTAGGGTTGACGACTGTCCGCGCTTCGTCGGTTACGGTTGTCGCCCAAACCGCTAACAAATATTTATAGACTAAGGTCCGTATTACAGAACGTTACTCAAAACTCAAGCTCTACTTAAGTCTCGTTTCAAGCCATTTGATTGGTTGAAACTAGTTTTAAGTAATGCTTAAGCAGAGATCAATGCTTGAGTTTCCTTCTGTAATACGCACCTAAGAGCTTATGTTTAAATTATTTGCTTAGTATTTAGTTTACATATACTAGTCAGTTTTTTTTTTGTAATTTTTATTTTTAGTTTTGTACACATAAAGAACCATATTTATTTTTATTTTTAATTAATACAAATATAAATAATACAAACATAACATCTATTGAATCACACATTTAATACAAAATTACAAATTAGCTACAGAAAAATACCTACTTTCTTCGGTTTCGACTATTACGAAACGCGTTGTTATTAAACTTTAATGTGTAATATATCCGTATCCTTGTAAATAACTTTTAGAAATATAATTTGAAAAATATAAGTCTTTTATTTGTTCATAAATAGACATACCAACTTTGCAGTATAAGTGATCATTTTTTAAAAGCTAATGTGTCGAAAAGCCGTGACGCGCGAACCTCGTTCCGTGCTAGCCGCGACTAGCGCAGTCATAGGCACTCTAATATTGTGTTTAGGTGTGCGTGCGGCGACGCATAGATACTATGGCGCAACATACAAGCCGCGCGCGGTCCGTTTGTATGAAGATAACGTACTTCCCTCTCTTTATTCTATGCCTATACTATATTTTTGGAGCAAAGTTAATGAGTTTGTGAGGTTGTAGTTGGTAGGTAATTTTATCTGTGAATCGTACCTATATTATTTGGATCTACTAAACCGATTTTATAAATTCATTTTATAAATAGAAACCCACGTTGTTTGTTACTGTCATTAAGTACTTACTATAGTTATATTAGCCCTATAATATTAGAAAAATGAAAATAATTTTCTGTGATAGTCGGATTTCATCACAAGTAAAAATGTTTGCCGTCCAACGAAGTGGGCAAAGGTCAGCTAATTACCTACTTGAGACATTATTACATTCAATAATTATCACAATACAATATTAAGAATATTATTACCTACAGCACCGGATACTTTACATAAACTATATTAACAATTTATACTTAATCCTGAGTAGTTGATATTAATTATCGTTAATTATTTTATATGGTATTAGCTGTGCCCCGCGGGTTCACCCGCATAAGTAGTAATGGATATAAAAAATAAATAAAAACCAATTTTCAGGCCTAAATAATGTATATACGAAATTTCATTAAAATCGGTACGGCCATTTTGAAGAAGTTCGAGGACAAACACTGTCACAGGAGAATTTTATGTAATAGAAGAATAAGAAACTTCTTATAAACTTTTGCGACACGTCAGAGAACTGTCAAAAAAGTAAAAAAAAAAAAAAAACAAACTCTACGTCAAACTTACGATACCTAATTATACCGTCGCGACATTTGTGACATCGATCGCGTTATGGCGGGCTCTCTAGGGCGGGCGGCACACGCGACCGTCTGGGGCAGAAATACCAAGCAAAGTTTGAGCAAGTCACTTTTACTTTCATAGACCACGTTTTTATGGAGTTTATCTACCTATACTAATATATAAAGCTGAAGAGTTTGGCTAAGTTTGTTTGAACGCGCTAATCTCAGGAACTATTGGTCCGATTTGAAAAATTCGTTTTGCGTTGGATAGCCCATTAGTCTAGGAAGGCTTCAGGCTATTATAACGTCGCTGCGACCAATAGGTGCGGAGCATATAAAAAAAAACGCGAACGAAGTTAAAGCATGATGTCTGGTGAAGCCGTACGGAGGACGGGTATGAGCAGTTGTGTTGCGATGTGTGGCGGGTACGATGCGCCAAATGTTGTTGTGTCGGGAGTTTGGTCGTGGAGAGTCTCCAGATTAATCTCCCTCTCCTAAACGAACTCCACGCGGGCGAAGCCGCGGGCGAAAAGCTAGTTTATTTATACTATACTAGCTTTCCGCCCGCGGCTTCACCCGCGTGGAGTTCGGTTATATCGCGCTTTTTAGATTTCCCTCGCAAACATCAAATTTGCCGGGATAAAAGGTAGCCTATGTTCTTTCTCAGGATCTAAAGATTGTCTGTGCCAAATTTCATCAAAATCGGTTGAGAGGTTTAAGCGGGAAAGCGTAACAGACAGACAGACAGACATACAGACAGATAGACAGACAGACAGAGTTACTTTCGCATTTATAATATTAGTATGGATTCTGTATTGTTCATCAAAAACAAATATCGATCAAAATACAATCAACACAACAAAACGTAAGTACAATAATTGGCGGCCTTATCGCCATTTCAATCTCTTCGCAGTGAAATGTTTGCAGAATCGCACTGCAGTTAGTGTGGTGTCATCTCTAGCGTCGATCAGGACCAGTTCCTCTAACGTACAGACAGGGCACTATGAAGTATTTAACACAGCTGTTAAAGACTATTGACAGTAAAGATTTCATTACAAAGGAAATTTCAGTTAGTAGTCAATTTGATAACCAATTAATTTCTGTGGCTTTTCACCTACCATCTTATCTCTTCACCACCTGTGGTTGACTGGTAGAGAATGCCTAAATCAAATCAAATCAAAATTGTTTATTTCAAATTAAACATCACTTGGTACTTTTGAATACTTAGTCAATGTCGGTCAGTCCAAGAAAAGTGAAGCTAAATTGCACGTTCCAAAGCGTAGATCTCTATGGAGAAGAACGTGCAAGAAACTCCATGGACATGGCATTAAGTCCGTCTCTGTACATTTCATGTGCGAAAGATTAAATAAATAAATACTTAGTAGTAACATATTTTTATCTTATTATCAAGAAATTGAACTTACAACAAACAGTCGGTCGATTCTGCAAAAGTCTTACCGTGTAAAGTGAAGTGAAGCTTAGAGTGAGACGTCATTAGTCTCCAGCACCCTAATTGCATAACACCCTATTACTAACAATTTGAATCATTTTGAAGCATATTGCTAATCCATTGCTCCGTATGTTCGCTAAACGTGTCTGCTCAACAAAGTAAATAACGCAATGAATGTTGTTGAACTATCAAAATGAAACCAGTTATTTCTGATAGCGTGTTACGCAACAACTGCAGCCTTAACATAAGTTAGCATTATAACTCATTCCACACTCACTTTACCTACATTTCAGGGTGATATCGTTAAAAAGAAAAATGATTCCATTTAGTCCCTCATTCAGATTATAGAAAAATATTGGATACCTATATTTTGTTTTATCAAATCAATAAAAATTAACAAATATACAAGGCATCAAAGATCAGGAGTCATGGCTGGTGACGTCACTGGCCGCTAAAAAGTGTAGCGTGCAATGACGTCACGCGAATTTTCAACGCGCCGTGTCGTCTTCATTTTTTATTTACATAAAAAAAGAAAAAATACGGGTCTAGTATTTTTTGGAAATCTGACTGACGGACTAATTAGTTTTTTTTTAGTCAAATAGGTACCCTATTCCTGCTGTATCATGCAAGGTACGCCATTTTGAAAAAAAAAAAACTGTTATTTTAACTACATCTACAACTTTGGAAAAGGAGTATCAAATATTATTGAAACGGTTAATGCAGTCGTGGTTTACTGCATTGATTTTAATGCTACGGCCTGAGGGTGGGCGTGGGCGGCACAGGGCGGGCGGTAGACACGTGGCCGTCTGCGGCTGAGACTAACACTTGAATTAAGTGTTTGTTAAGCTGCGTGTGTGTCTGCTGAAAACTTTCTGTATACAGTGTGCATGAGAATGCACGCAATATTATGTTGGATAGTGTACATAAGTTACATCCGGAGTCGTTTATTATACGGACCTTGTAGAAACTAGAACCAATTTCCGTGCGTTCAGGCGCTTTTGCCATACCTATTATTGGAATCAATTGTAAAAGCACATACCTACTTAGGACTTTTATTCCGTGGTGCTTGGCAATCTGGGCTTCTCTCAGTTGCAATAATGCCCCTTTGTGCCGATTGGCCTAGTTCTGTTCTGTCTCCTGCTTGTTATGAAGGGAAGTGGAAAAATATCTTTTTTCTTACTCCTCCGCTATTCTTTTCTGATTAATTTGTTGCGGGACCCAAGACAGTTGAATCTTTCTCCGGGAGCTTCATTGCTCGGCATTTTTCTGGCGGTCTCCACTGTTGATTCTGGCTTTCAGGAATTGCAGTGGGTGAGAAATGTGTGGCGAGTTTTGTCACAAAAAAATAAAAAGAATTACAGAGTGCTTCAGTGGGCCTACGATTTAGAAATTTTTAGGGTTCGATAACCAAAGATTTTAAAAAGGGGGCCGTTTTACTAAGAGTCAACGGTCTGTCTGTCTGTTTGTTTGTCTTCTAAAATTTTCACAGATAATACATTTCTGGTACTGCTATAACAACAAACAGCTAAACACAGAACAATTTTTTTAAATGTTTACAATTTGTTTTTCTTGTATAGATCCCTTGGGCCAGTTATTCTAAAAGCAGTGATTTTGCAAAATATTAGGCAGCGTTTCGGTTCCGAGTAACACACACTTTATCTTTCTGAGGAACTTCACCAATAAAGTATCATTACCACCATCTTAAGGTTTTCTCAATAAGGTATTCTTATCATAAAACAAACCTTTTTTCCAGCCTGTTCAACTGATTTTGACCTCTATTCCGTAGGCATAAGGATGGAATTAGAAGCAAAAAAGTGGTTACAATACCAACTACTTTTGCAGCTTTTTTTTAAATCATTATAAACTAGTGCTTAACTGCAATCCCGCCTGATGGTAAGTAGTAATGCAATCATTGATGGTAGCTACCATTTGTTATGCCACCAACGTAATGAGAGTCAAAATGGACTGTAAAAAATCTTTTAAAATGGTTTAATCACTTAATATACTCCATATTGCGTTAGGCCTTGCGGGCAGGGCTGTCACAGCGAAAAACTAAGTTTGGTATAGCAGCAAATACAGTTACACTGTCACTCAAGGCGTTCACTACCGTGAGTTAAACTACCACCCGGTACAGCCATGGCAGGGCAAATTGACAGTTTGGTATTTCCCAATAAACAAATTGTCGAAGTAGCTTACGACCCCGCCCACGGCCTTTGTTATTACTGTCAAATCCAAGATCTTGTGAAGTTTTGACAAAAAATAGTAAAACGTAGATACTTAAAGCCCTCACATAACTTCCTTTTGTTGGTCACCTTTCATACATCTAACTGCAAAGGAAAGCATAATAGGCTTAAATTGTTCAAACTGCCCAGGCCATATTATTGTACAAAATAAAACATTCAGACAAAAAAAAAAAAAAAAACATTTTGGCACATGCTAAACTGACATGGCTTTCTTTATTCGGATCCAGAATAAGAAATGTTCGATATTTAAATTGACATTTCATAAGGAGTTTTTTGACGGGAACGCTAATATGAATGTCACGCTCATTTCATTGGATTTTTAAATTATTTATAGTGTCGTTTACTAAATAAAAGTGCGTGATTTATGTAGTAAAAAGTGCATTCAGTAAATAATTCATAAAGAACATTGAAATATCGCAGCATAGTGACCACATCATGGCTTTACATCAAAACTCCTAGTAGTGGGCTCACGCGGCCGTTTTTTCAACTATCATTGGCAATATCCGCCATTACTGTGAAATATTTTTTTTAAAGAATTTCTATAATTTGTCACACGTGTTATTGGCAAAATTGTGGTATCTATTCCACAGAGGCAATTGAAGAGTTGAAGTAGTATTCATTCTAAAGAAAAGAAAGAAAGATATTAAAATTTTATTTCTCGTTTATAGTCATTTTTCGCTTTAGTTAAAGCCCTCCCCTATTGGGGTTTTCCCTCGGTATAAAACCGTCTGGTACTTATCGTGTTTGAATCGATTGTGTTCATATTGTGTCTGGCCCTGATCGAGTCTGTCTGCGGCTGTCGGCGGTGCTGGAGCGCCACTCCAACGCAGTGGGGGTTATTGTTCTGCGTTTGTACTTTTACTTTTGTATAGAATTTTCAGTTAGTTTTAATGTTGGGGTTAGGGGTGCCAAGTTTAAGAAAAAATGCCTTTATAGTTGAATATCTCGCAAACCTCTCAATCTA
Organism: Sesamia nonagrioides; assembly: GCA_017933935.1. Lineage (NCBI taxonomy): Eukaryota > Metazoa > Arthropoda > Insecta > Lepidoptera > Noctuidae > Sesamia > Sesamia nonagrioides. The sequence goes on along the minus strand of JADWQK010000998.1, from coordinate 188,172 downwards.
TAATCCATACTAATATTATAAATGCGAAAGTAACTCTGTCTGTCTGTCTGTCTGTCTGTATGCCTGTCTGTCTGTCTGTCTGTTACGCTTTCCCGCTTAAACCTCTCAACCGATTTTGATGAAATTTGGCACAGACAATCTTTAGACCCTGAGAAAGAACATAGGCTACCTTTTATCCCGGAAAAATTTGATGTTCCCGAGGGAAATCTAAAAAGCGCGATATAACCGAACTCCACGCGGGCGAAGCCGCGGGTGGAAAGCTAGTAATACATAAAGCTGAAGAGTTTGTTTGTTTGAATTCTGGAACTTTAGGTCCGATTTGAAAGATTCTTTTTGGTTTGGATAGCCCCTTAATCCAGGAAGGCTTTAGGCTATATAACATTACGCTGAGACCAATAGGAGCGGAGCATATCGAAACCAACGTGGGTGAAACCGCTTGGCGCAGCCAATGTTTTAAGACATATTATGATAGGTTGATAGATCTACACTACGGGATAGATCTGAGACAAAACATACCAATTTACATGTCAATCTTTAAAAACAAAAAAAAAATGGTGTGAGATTTTCTTTTAGCACTTTTTCAACGTGGTAAATGCACATATCCATGCTAAGTTTCATATTTATAGTACTAACCGTTTTGAAGGTAAGCCGAGGATTAACGCAACGGACCAACATGACGAAACTATAAGGGTTCTACCAAGATGACAACTAATACAGAAAAATACATGGACATATAAGGCCAATAACATTACTCAAAGTAATTAAAACTCGTTACTTGTAATCAGACGAGGGAGGAACATTTAGGACGAATTACAATTAAAACAAATTTTAACTTTTTGATAGTTTTCCTAGATTTTCTTTAGGCAAGAAGCGGTCGTTGAATTCAATCAGAAATTCATTATTTTAACGGTAAAGCGAATGAATGTGGCGCCTAGGTCGTACCGGTATATGTTACTGCCAACTAATTAATGGATTACGTTACCCTTATGTAAAAGTTTACAGCATTTTTTCATGAGTCAACCCGCTTTGCGTGGCGGGGCGTTCCACACGCAATCGTCGTCTGCAACACTGAGTCACTATGCGTTTGAGTGTCGTTTGAGTCTAGTGTTGTATGTACCCCCTGCAGTGTGCTCTAAAAGCTGGCAATACACGAACTAAGTTGCTTGCACAATTGCTTGAAAGGCTAAGACCGTTAAAGTAAATCGGCTGAACGAATTTGAAATAAATCTGGCACATGGATACCTAGGTATATGGACCTTAGCTTGGGTAAGGAAATACATTATATCCGGGAACGCAGACAAAATCGAAGTCAACGCTAGTACAAAATACAGCTATATTTACATTAAACCATTACATTAAAATAAGGGCAACTTCGATATTTTTCGTCAGGCGACGAAGCATTGCAGTTAGACTAATTGTTGGACTTATGAGGGCTTGAACAACCCGAAACGACTGCCATTAGATGTTCGTATGGTAACCGGGACCAACTGCTTAACGTGCTTTTAGCACGACCAGACCAGTGCAAATATTCATATTCATGCATACTTGCAAATAATTGCACTGCGCGGGGATCGTATGCGCGCCTCCTTGTGCAGCAATCGCGTTCGCTACCATTACGCCACGGAGGCCTTCAAAAATCTGTGTTAAATATCAGATTTAAAAGCCTAAACAATAACAAATACTAAACACTTTGTGGTGGTAAGGAAAATGTCTGTTGCGCCTGTATTATCCAACATAGCAATGCTGCTTGCCAGTGAAACAGAATAGACAGAGTATGACTGTTAATGATTGTGAAGTGTTGTATGTAGTACATTCTACATCTTACCGTGAACTTGCATGACTTTATGCATGTTACTCGCTTTAGAAGGGGAACAGTGCTGACTGTTTATGAACACTCCCCTTTGAGGAAAACGTCGTAAAGTAGTGTTATGGGATGTTTGGTAAACATACAAAGTTAATTTAGGATAAGAGCATTCGAATATATATTTTTGTGAGCCAATTTTTAAAGTGATAAAATTTAATTGTCGTACTTACTAGTAAGTTGAGTTTAAGACAGAACTTAGGCCGAAGTTAAAGTGATTTTAAAATGACTCTTTTCAGATTTAATTTGTGAAATTATCACGTTAGTAAGTGAACTATGACTGCTAAATATAAAATTTTGGTAAACAGGAAAAGTTTATTATAAGAGGTCAAAGTGAAAATGAGCTTAATGAATTGACTTATCAATAAAAATAATAAATATAAGGTGATACCTTACAAATATAAGTATAATACCTTAGGACGTACATGTGGCATCACAGCTGAATTAATGAGCCATAAGCCGTACGGAAGACGGGTTTGAGCAGTTGTGTTGCGTCGTGTGGCGGGTACGATGCGCCAAATGTTGTTGTGTCGGGAGTCTGGTCGTGGAGAGTCTCCAGATCAATCTCCCTCTAGCGCGGCATCGTTGGTTGTGTTGGTCTTGGGTTTAACATTGCATCACCTCGCTCAACTGCCGTCATCCTTCCTATTCCTAAGTTTTTTAAGTGAATAGGCTTAATAAACTAGTGCGCTTTACCATCAACGATTCCATCACTGCTTACCGTCAGGCGGGATTGCAGTCAAGCACTAGTTTATAATTATTAAAAAAAAAATGAATGAGTGAATTAAACCGAACCAGCGTGGTTTGACCAGACTCGATAAATCAAATGAACTCCAAAATTCACACTAGCTCCTGCATCATGATCATGATGATACAACGACCATTGCATATCAGGGAGTAGACTGCCTGGTGTTATTTTTGTAGGGAAGATATACCCTATTAGGATAGGTAAGGATTTTGTATTGAAAAACTGTCAATTAACTTTTAGATGCCACTGTACTAAACTGAGAAAAGGAAGGCGATGAGTTATTTTTAGATGCCACTGTACTAAACTGAGAAAAGGAAGGCGATGAGTTATTTTTAGATGCCACTGTACTAAACTGAGAAAAGGAAGGCGATGAGTTATTTTTAGATGCCACTGTACTAAACTGAGAAAAGGAAGGCGATGAGTTATTTTTAGATGCAACTGTACTAAACTGAGAAAAGGAAGGCGCTGAGTTATTTTTTCGGGTAAATAAGTATAAACAGTCATCTAAGTATATAGTAAGGCCTTGATTTCGAACTAAAATATTCCTGACTTCCTCAGCTTTCTAAATGTGCGATAGAATATTGATCAGGCTTAGATATTTACCAGTTCACGGTCGTGCGATCAAGCTTTTCAACTTGCAAATAAAATATTCACGTTCAGGTTCTATGACGTAGTCCTAAGATATTTTCAGAAGCTGTGATAAGTATGGCTTTTAAAATCTTTTTATGATAATAGAAGTTTCTATCAAACTTTTTATTTATCTATTCCGATGCCACCAAGAATTTTTTTCGTTCGGATATATTTATTTGATTAGGTTGTTTACAACGAAATAGATTAAAAGTGTCCTCCACAGGATAATAGATTACTACATCTTATTTAGAAGTAAATAAGGTGTAGTAAATGATAATATTGTTGTTGTGTCGGGAGTGTCCATATCAATCTTCCTCTGGCGCAGCATCGTTGGTCGTGTTGTTGGGTTTAACATTGCATCACCTCGCGCTCAACTGCCGTCCTATTCACTCAGTTTTTTTTTGAGTGAATAGGCTTGATAAACTGGCGCGCTTTATCATCGATGATTGCTTATCATCAGGCGGGATTGCGTTCAAGCACTAGTTTATAATAGGTAGGTATTATTTAAAAAAAAGGGTGAAACTTGACCAGTTTACTTTAGTAAATAAACGCGCCCGGTTGATGGCAATAGGGTTGCCTACTGTTATACGGCATGACGAAATTTAGGACTATGCTATGTATGGTATGGGTAGGTACCCATACAATATTTAGGGTACACCTGTTTTCAAGGAATGCAAGGTGTGGTATTATGTAATTGAAGATGAAGACGAAAAATATCCAGACAGTTACCAGCTACCTAATTATTAACTATTGTAACTCTGTATAAACTCTAAACGAGTTTTCCACATTCTACATAATCTCGAAGCTTCATTATCGTCTCCCTCACAGTCGTAACGAATCCAAATTCATTTAGAGTCGTGCTCATTTAATTGGGAACAAAAAGAAGCAGTGGACTGTTCTGTGAAGCTTGCAGCCTTCTGGGAATCTGATTAGTTCTTTTCATTTCATTTGTCTGCTGCAGTGTGCTTGGGTTTGTTGGGAATTGTACGTAACTGGTTGTTTAGGGTTAAATTTGGGGTATTAGGAATCTTTATGCTTTTCTTTAAGTATGTGTTAGGTATCGGTAGTATAAGACGGTCTTCCAGAATCTAGATATTACTCCGTATTAGGAAAGTCGAAAACGCCTAATTGGAGCATGCACTTACATAGCTTCTGACGGTGTTCTGGTTGGTATATGACAAATAAGATCATTTTATTTGATTCGATTTGAAAGTCAAATTGTTTATTTCAAGTAAGCCATTTCAAGGCACTTTTTAATGTATAAAATGAGAAGATAATAAACTGATTCTTGTCCATTCTAAGAGTTAGTTTTGTGTGAAGAAGAATTGGCAAGAAACTCTATAAAGTTAAGGTTTAGCGTTAGGTATAGTCAGCAAAAAAGTCGATTAGCACAATTTTTTAACCGATTTTCCTCAATTTCGTCACTTTGAACTTCAATTGAACTCGTAACTTAATTTGCATGATATGATAAGTTATATTACTTTCTTCGATAACTTTTAATAAACAACACTGACTAGTCCCTTCTTTATTAATATCTAATACATATAAATGAGCTCGATTTAGATGTATAAAATTTAATTCTGTGAGAAAATTTATTTAAAATGGAGTTTTGTGGTGAAAATGTTCGTTTAAGAGGCATGCGAGTAGGGAACCACGAGGGGGCCCACAAAATATGAATTTTCTAAATTCTAACTCCCGCACAATAATTTACGTTTTTTAGGGTTCCGTACGTAAAGGTGAATACTGGGATTATTACCTGTTATTACTATTACCAGTCTTTCCTTTGTCTTGAACTTTGTTTTTTTTTTCTATATGTCGGGGATAACGATATCATTTTAACAAAAGTTGCTCATTTGTTTTATGTAGTGGTGGGCGAAAGCAGTGACGTTATTTTGTAATGGCGGCACGTGACAGAGTCGTTTTGGAAAGTGGGGATTGTCGAATGGTCACTTCGCTTTAAGGCGCGAACCAGGGCACTTCTCTGGGGCGAAACTGTCGGTTTGCTTATTTAAATTATTATTGAGAAGATTGGGGGTATATTTACACTTAGTGCTTTAATTCAAAACTTCACCTACGAAATGAAGCCCTTACCACCACACCATGATGGTGACGAGCCTATCGCTCCGCCATCCCTGACGTCGTCATATACCTACCTACCTACTATTTTTTGTATACACGAGATCGACTCACACTTGACCAGTGTTTTGCAATTTGCAGGTCAGTGTCGGGTCGTATCAAACAAAATAGTTATTATTAATGAGCGTAACAAGTACGTATTTACACAATTATAATCATTAATTAAAATGATCAATACAACCGCTTTACTTCTGTTTATAAACATGTAAATTAATTATAATTGCTAACATGTAAATAATTTAATCTGAGTAATTTAATTGATTTGATGCGAATAATTTAATCTATTAATATTTACAAAGTTAGTAAACACGATCGATTCGGTAAAATTTTAACCGTGAAATGTATAATTATGAAATGTAGCGCTTATTGAATATACATGTTAAGAATAAGCAACTGAATCGATTCCAATGACTTTTACACCATGTTATATTTAGAAATTGTTGCTGAGTGGTTACCCGGCGGTTACGTTAGATCATAGTACATACGGGCGCGCCACAGCTGACGCCAGAGGTCAACGCACCGCGCTCGTCCGCCCGATCGGAGCTTCGACCATATTTTTGTTGGAACAACCAAGTAGAATAGCAAGCTCATAACTTTGTGGATTTCATTATATCTTTTTTTTAAATTTTGTACTTAGATTCTTTACCTACTTAAAAATACTGGACACGTGTTTTGCATAAACAAAAATTAATGTTGTACATATATGTACCTGAAAAAATAAAATGAACGGATGAATAGTGACAATGCCAATCATGAGTTGGAATGACAGCTCACTTTACCGATGCTTTTACCGTGAGATGGTCACAGTATCGGACTGTAGTCCTCTATATGTTCTATCATTAAATTAAGTCAAACGTGAAAAAACAATTATAAGTCAGTAGCTGTATCTACAAACGCAACAACGCAACATGCGAGCAACGCGTCATACTGACGTCACACAGATCCTGCATCTCACAAGCAAAGTTCACCGCGTAACCAGCATATAGACTTCCCAACACCAACCGTTTTGAATGTGTCCGCCAGACTCAACCCTTGTCTGGTCGGAGGACCCTCCCTTTTTTATGGAGTGAACTTTATTCGCTGTTCTTCATACCTCTAAAAGTCAACGGTAAAAGTTTTAGTGTAATAGTTTATTTTTGCTTTAAAGTGTATTTCAATGAAAGCTTGTTTTTAAATAGGTTTTACTTTTTTTATGTGTTCTCATTGCCGGGACACATGCCTAACCCTAGTTCGGTGAGGAGTAGACCGTAATTTAATCATGCGGGCTGAATGCGGATTGGTAGATGTCAATGTCTTCGGATTTTCATACCGAAAATCCGAAGACATCGAACTTACTTTGGGGCTAGCTCAATCTGTGTGATTTGTCCGTATATATTTATTATTTATTTATTAAGCCAAAGCATTGTATTTAATTAAATACCATCAATATGTAGACATATTGATGCTATCTAATATACAATGCTTTGGCGTTGGCTACCCTTTACCATCAATATGTTTAGCCAATCCGCATTCAGCCCACGTGATGCATTATAGTCTACTCCTCACCGAAAATACAATGCTTTGGCTACTCGATACCGAAAATCCGAAGACACATATTTATCATATGATGTTATTTAATTAAATACAATGCTTTGGCTCAATAAATAAATAATAAATATATACGGACAAATAACACAGATTGAGCTAGCCCCAAAGTAAGTTCGAGACTTGTGTTATGGGTTACTAATTCAACGATACTATATTTATAATATTGTGTACGAACATTTCTATTTGAGTCACATTTAAAATTAAAATATCAACAGACAGTAAAATATAATATCTATGGTAATGTTCAAAACTGCTTAATCGTCCACATCAGACATCGCATTTACTGTGTCATTGCATTTGTGTAGGTTCCAATCTGTTACAAGCAATGTATCATCGACAGACTGTGCTAAGTACAAGCAGTTCCTACACAAGTACAGTGCTGCAGTACAACAGTGCAAGTTAAGCGCATTAATGCATTCATACGCGCATTTCCGCTGCGCCCAGCGCGCTTGATTGAGTAGTGTTGTGCTTTACCATATCGACAAATTTAAAAAGTTTGAATTTGTGTCGATTGAACCAGATTTTGATAATTCATCAACATCACTTTTTCAGCCGAAACGACGTACAGTGCTGGACAAACAGGGGGAACTGTAGTGTTTGCGGAAAGCACTACAGTTCGACTGTTTTGTGTTACTCGCATACAGCGGTGTTCTGTGGCCTAATTTGGAGCATTTGAGCACTATTTAAACTGTCTTTCTTATTGTTCTTCATATTATGATTTTGTTCATATGCTTATTTTTAATCATTTTCCAAGTTAGTAGAAAGTTATGTTATTACATAGCTGTAAGTGTACTTAATTTGTGGTACCTATAAGTTTTAAGTATTTACTTACCTATGACCGATAGTTTAATCAGATCTTTCCGTTTCAAATTTATGTTATTTCAAGTTAAAAAAATATCATTTTTATTACAGTGGTAATTAAGTTGTTTTCAGAGTGACAAAAAATATTTAAAAATTCTTAAGAATGTTTGAATTTGTAACATAAATGATAAACTCAATTTTATTGTATAAGAATTAAAATATTTTTTCCAATAACTCTTATTTATTCTGCCTATCTCACTATTATAAAACAGTTACCGAGCGATACGATAAACATTAGCACAACTGGTTGACTGACTTTCAGGCAAAGTATTTCTACGATTATCGATATTGTTATATCGATAATATCCCAACTCAATCGGAAGCAGGGCATTCATCTAAATGGGCGCCGGGTCAACTGAGCTCAAATGTACAACAGTGTGGTACAGACGAAACAAGGGATGCAGGCGATTTACTTATTAACTTATATTATTGTTTGAATCTGATTTGTTAAATAAATAGGGGAGATATTGTAATGTTATATATAACGGGGCGTGACTGGTTAATTTTGAATATTGTGATCTATTTTGTGTCAGTATCAAATGTCCGTAAATTACTCTACTATTTTTTGAAATCGATTAATCGATCGGTGTTCGGATAAACTCTGTTTTTTTAAGAGCGGGTAACACCGACTGGAGTTGCGTATGCCATAGCAAGCAACCGTTAGCGCGGGCATTCTTTGCTCGGCTTTCGATCAAATGTGTTGATCGAGCTCAAACCCAGCGGCTCTTATTTATTTTGGTCTGAGATTATCATTGTGGTTCCTTGGTGTTGGGTTGATCTGGGTGTCTGTACAATTGGAATAATGGGAGTCGAGCGTAACACTGTACCTAGTTGTTTTTCAACGTTTTCTCGAAGTGCCGCCCGCGATGGATGCTCTTTGATGGGAGTGCACCTCAGCTATCCGGAGCTTTGGCCCCGCTTCATGACGTTCCTCGACATACATACACACATATACTCACACTCATTATTTGTACTAATACTTATATTTCATACATTCCTACAGGTCATAATACACATTCCAATACTATGAGGCGCTGTTCTGATGAATTTTCAGTACACCCGGACTCAATATTCAGCTCACAGACACAGCCATCAACTTTAACCCTAAGTTCCGACGACTTGGTGACATCTTAGCACAGGGAGCTGTACCTACGCTGGATGGCATTATTTTTCCTATTAAACTAAACACAGCACTTTTTAATTTAACGTCACTTACGATTACATTATTACAGTAACATTTTCATGAGCTTCGAACATCTGTGAGCTGAATAATGAGTCCTGGTGTACTGAAAATTTATCAATGCAGTCATATGCGGCAAGTAATCGGTTTGTTTTTGACAGTCCAACAACATTCATTACATCCATACTAATATTATAAATGCGAAAGTAACTCTGTCTGTCTGTCTGTTTGTCCGTCTGTTTGTCCGTCTGTCTGTCTGTCTGTCTGTTACGTTTTCCCGCTTAAACCTCTCAACCGATTTTGATGAAATTTGGCACAGACAGTCTTTAGACCCTGAGAAAGAACACAGGCTACCTTTTATCCCGGAAAAATTTGATGTTCCCGAGGGAAATCTAAAAAGCGCGATATAACCAAACTCCACGCGGGCGAAGCCGCGGGCGGAAAGCTAGTTGTTTATATTGTTTAGCGAACGTATTTTTCGAATATATTCAGTAATGGATTAGCTTTCAAAAAAATCTTCTCAATTGAGAGCGTAATATTTGGTAACGTAATTCCCTAATTACGTTACGTTCCATTCATATCTTTTTATCATGTTTTGCTCTATAAGGTTAAAAAAAATAACCTCAACATCGTCGTTGATTTTTCTTTGAACATTTATAGTGTTATTCAAACACAAAAGTAAAGAATAAAGCTTGTAGGACCATTATTATTTTATTATTTACATTTCTATGGAAGGAAATTGCTTCCAATTCACTTATATGTTTTGAAAGAACACATTGTTAAACTTTCATCGACGTAAGTAGAGATAGGAACAAAAGTCGAATAACATTATTATTTTCTAAACCTTGATTACGGAGCAAAATACATAAGTATTTTATTAAAATCGAAACCTAAGTGACTTTAATTTAAGGAATATCACTCTAATTCTTAGCTTTTATTAGAAAATGCCAAAAAACACATTGGTGCCTATTCACTTGTTCACAAACTAAACTTTTTCTTCTTCTTCAACCTATAGAGGTCCACTGCTGGACAAAGGCCTCCCCCAAGGCATTGAGGGGTTTGCCATAATCCCCACGCTTCGCAGGCGGGTTGGGGATCGCAGTAATTTATATTTCACAGAAGAAGCGCTTCTGCCCACTTCTTTGGTGGGAGTTCTCTTAGACACCTAAACTAAACTGATTTTCTAAACTTCAGTTCATCTTTTTCTTTCTGTTTCTTTAAAGGAAATTAGTAAGAATATCAGTTTAGTCTTGTCAAATAAATTAAGATTTTTCATAGAAAAAATTACGAGAGATTAAAAACATGGCGACTAGAAATACAGCGATTGACGTCAGGCGCGGAATAATTTGACAGGACTAAACATGGGACTAAACTATTTTTTATTTTCTGTCCTTTTCTTAATGAAATAGAGAGAAAAAGATGCACTGAACCTAATTTAGGTTAAGTTTGTGAACAGGGAAATCAAGCCAATATCGAACATAATGTTCATCGAATTTAGTTGCTGATCGTACCTATCCTAAAAATGTGTTTGGTCACAGTTAATTCAACCAAATTAATTATTATTGATAGGCTGACATGGGTGATGCGGGTCATTCACTCATTAAGCTGTTAACAGAACCAAAGGGGGAGGTCTACGGGGTAATATTTAATTGTTTTTGAGTTTCAAGTGGGCTCCTTTAAGTGGAGTGTTGCAGCTGCAGTCGAGGTACCTATTACTACAATGTGTTTTGTCTATGGACATTAAACTTACTCGCGCCGTGGTATATTTTATCGACACAAACACCTAAATAAATCTGAATAATTGTATCTATAGATGCAGCTTAGCCTTGCAAGTAGTAGTTAGATAATCTATAAACTTTTTCAAGAAAGAATTAGGTTACCTGTATCATATATAATAAGTGTAAATAGATCTCCGGATCTACTAGTCGGATTTAAAAAAAAAAAAAAAACATACATTTATTTTTCCCCATGTACGGACGACAGCAGATCAACCTACCCGAAACTGTCACATATTCCTAATCAACCTTGAGCCTTAATGCTTTAGAGATAAAGTTGAAAATCGGATAAAGAAATCTGACAGATTGTATGTGGCTTGATGTGCTGTCGTCTGTACCTACAAACTACCTCTTAATAATATTAGTATAACTTTGCAGAAACGTTAACATGGCGTGTCACGATTTTCACAAACCTTATCTACTACCTCCTAAAAACGGTTCCAGCAACAAAGGATGGCTGTTTGTAAAGCTGAATTACTATTTTCATTACTTTAATATATGAACAAAAAGTAAGCGGGTTTTTTCTCACAATTTCATTTTCCTCCCAACCCTGAATCTAGAAGAAAACTGTAATATACTAAGTAAAATACGACTAAATTATAAAGTAGAGCTGTCTACTGAAATACTAGTTTCATTACAGGCATTACAAAGTGTTTAGTGTTTCCTGGCATCAAGCGGAGTTGCGTTAGTAAGTTGCATTAATTGCTTGAGAATATATTGGGTATACTGTAATGTAAGAATGCAACTAATATTTTCCTGAAATACTTTTGTATGAATAAGAAGTCGGAGTTATACACAACGTTTATAATTTATACAAAATCTGAATATAGTTTGTTCACAATAATCAACTGAATCGATTCCAATCATTTTTACACCATGTTATATTTTTTCCCAAATACATTTAGAAATTGTTGTAGTGTGGTTACCGAGATGTCGACCAACAGAGAAGAATAAAACTTGCTATGTCGACCGTAAATAAGGACCAGAAAATAGTGACCATCATCATCATCACCATCATTTCAGCCGAAAGACGTCCACTACTGGATATAACAAACAAACAAACAAACTCACTTTCCGATTTATAATATAAGTATGGATAATGCACCGTTTTGTATATAATGTGTTTTGTTTTTGATGTTTTACTTCACCATTTTAGAGAGTAGTGGTGATGAAATAATTTACACAAAGTGAAGCGCCTGATAGGGTTCGAACATACGACCTTTAACTTGTAAGTCGTGACCGGCACCACTAGGCCACCGCTGCTCTATATCACACATGTCCACACATGTTACTATGATAGGAAGAAGCTACAAAGTCCAATAACTACTTGTAATTATTAAACACTAGCTTTCCGCCCGCGGCTTCGCCCGCGTGGAGTTCGGTTATATCGCGCTTAAATTTTTCCGGGATAAAAAGTAGCCTATGTTCTTTCTCAGGGTCTAAAGATTGTCTGTGCCAAATTTCATCAAAATCGGTTGAAAGGTTTAAGCGGGAAAGCGTAACAGACAGACAGACAGACAGAGTTACTTTCGCATTTATAATACTAGCTTTCCGCCCGCGGCTTCGCCCGCGTGGAGTTCGGTTATATCGCGCTTTTTAGATTTCCCTCGGGAACATCAACTTTTTCCGGGATAAAAGGTAGCCTATGTTCTTTCTCAGGGTCTAAAGATTGTCTCTGCCAAATTTCATCAAAATCGGTTGAGAGGTTTAAGTGGGAAAGCGTAACAGACAGACAGACAGACAGAGTTACTTTCGCATTTATAACATTAGTATGGATGGATTAGTATGGATAGGTACGATTAGATTCTCCTTTTGTTTTGGACTACGAGATGATAACACGATATCGCATGGATTTGCGTTATAAACCGTCTGCATTACATACAAATATCGATAAATAGATTACCTGAGAGTACATGAATGACTTTCGATAATGTCCTTATCACTGTTTCTGTTATCAACGTGATAGGTGGCGCTGAGGTATATAAATGAAATGAAATAGTTTATTATGCAAGTAGGATCACTGATAACTTTCACACGTCATAGTTTTTTAAACTAGATGGAGCCGGCATTTCGAGCCGAAAGTTAAAGTTCCAAGCCGAATCAAAATCAGGGATCATCGTCTTTTTTCAAGTCTAGACATTCAAAATGAAAATGTTTATAATAACAACATGTGTTTGCTTTGTACATAACAATCAATTTAAGTGATTTAAAAAAAAAAAGACATTGATTAAAATGTCATAATTGTAGCATAATTACGCATATTGCTTAATGACATTGCTTAGCAGAGCGAGCAACTCAATCCCAAGCTTTATTGTCTTCTAAATAATCTGAGCTTTTAAAATAAACCTTTTTTCAAAGTTTGTTCTTAATACAACTTTTAAATCTTTGAATGGGCAAGTTTCAAGTGTCCATGGGAAGCTTGTTGTAAAAGTATATACTTACATTGACCCATGAACTAGTTGCCTACTCTGTGGAGACGAGTGTGATGTATAGCAAGATAGAATAGATTACCTGAAAGAGCCTAGGACTTGACACTGCACCTGCATTATCACGTAATTACCCCATCTCCGTTCCATCATCTTATGGCGAATTCGGATGAAGTGTTTCGCCTCCTCTTTTATACCTCGTACAACAGGGACTGGAACAATTTACCTGATACGGTCTTGTCATTTAATTACAATTTAAGTGCTAGAGTGCTGAGGCACTTAATGGACCAGCGCGCTTTACCACCAACGATTGCATCATTGCTTACCATCAGGCGGGAATGCGGTCGAGTACTAGTTGTTGACGTTAAAAAATAATAGCACTGTAACAGTTGAATAAGGCAATAAATTTGATTAGTAAATTAGAACACTGGAGTAAAAGGTTGTAAGGTTTCTAAAGCGTCTCAAAGAGATGTCAGCCCACTGTGACGGGTTCCACGAGGACCGATGCCTCCTAGGCTAGGGTTGCGGGTTGGTTAAAAAAGATACCGTGGCCTTGGCCGTCGCACAGGCAAGTGAAGGAACACGGGTGGGCTTTAGTCAGTAAAAGTCTGACACGCCCTTCCCCTTCGCCCAGAGCGGGAGACGTTATTTGATGATTTCCCATCCAAAATATAAAACAAAAAAAGGACATAAAAGGGAACTTTTTACTAAGACTCCACTGTCCGTCTGTCTGTCACTAGGCTGTATCTCATCAACCGTGATAGCTGAACAGTTGTCACAGATGAGGTTTTTTTTTTTACAACAAATACCATATTTTACGTACCTATCTAATACTGTAAATAGAATAAATTGGGTATTGATGTGGAGCTCCTGATACAACAGACACTATTTTTATTAGTATGGAACCCTTCTTTCGCGGTCAGATTGCACGTCATTTACATTCTTTGATTTTCTGTAAGTATTGTTTTTGTTTCTAGCTATATTTTGGGCACTTATGGAGTTAAACTTCTAACATTTAGTTTTTTGGGTTTCAAATCACCACTCTGGGTGGAGTGAAAGGGGGTGTAAGACTTTTACTGACTAAAACCCACCCATAGGGCCACGGTACGTATATACATACATATTCAGCACATAATGTTCCCACTACTGGGCCACACCTCACACGCGGGCCCAGTGCAGGTTGATAGATGTCACATGTCTTCAAAAGTTTTTTTGATATTTTCTTTCACCGTTTTGAGAGCAGTGGTGAAGAAATAATTTACACAAAGTAAAGCGTCTGGCGGGGTTCGAACCTACGACCTACAACAACTTGTAAGTAGCGGCTGATACCACTAGGTAACCATGAACAACTCACGACCCAGGCGGGCATCATTTCAAATCATAGTTATTATAGTGTATCTATCCTAGAAGACTCTTAAGTCAAAAGTTAGACTTTCTTCAGTGATATTAACAGATTAGTCATAGTCATTGTACAGATATCAATACTATCGCTATCGGCAACGTTGTCGAAAATAAATAGCTATTATAAATTGGCGATAATTTCATTATCTGTTCATTAATTGTGGGTGTACGTGCTGGTAATCACATAGGCATGTGTCGAGTACTACGAAGAGACTTGGTGGGAAAACTTGGGATTCCCACAAAAATACAATCTATTGTACGTTATTGTTGAAGATTTTTGGTGGTCTGTTCACTTCCTTATGCGAAGCAGTAATGCTCGCAAAGAAGGAGGATCGCGAGAGGGAGAAGCATTCTCTGCGCCTTTACCTCGCGTCGCCGTAGGACACGCTCTGGACGTCGGGAGTCAGTAGCCAAGTCCCGACCACCACAGGCACGGGCTTGCGGCCCGCGAGCAATGTGTAGCTCGCCGCCCAGAAGTTTCAAGCTTGGGTCGACAGCGCTTTATGTTCCACGTATAGCCCAAAGAGATGTCAGCACATTGTGACGATGTCAGCTAAGGCCAGGACCACGGGGTATTCGAAAGGAATCTGGTGGCCCCTGGCACAAACGGTAGCAAGGGTTTTAGTCAGTAAAATTCTGACACCGCTCCGCCCAAAGTGGGAAACGGCATTTGATAATTTGCCACCAACAACAAAGGCTTGTTTTAGAAGGATTTCTATTTTCGCATTTTGGAGAGTGTGAGAGGGAATTGCGTGATTTAATTCCCCCATCTCTGTTCCACCATCGGACGACCTGTCGTACGGTGAGTTTCCACCCTTACGTTGTTGACACCACAACGATCTGAACTAAATGTTTCGTCTCGCCTTTTATACCGCGTACATCGAAGGACTGGAACAATTTGCTAGCGCGCTTTACCATCAACGATTGCATCACTGCTTATCACTAGGCGGGATTGAAGTCAAACACTAGTTTTTTAATTTACTAGCGGCCGCCAGCGACTTCGTTCGCGTGGAGATACTTATGCTCCACTCCTATTGATCGCAGCGTGATGTTATATAATCTAAAGCCTTCCTGGATTAATGGGCTATCCAAAGCAAACAGAATTTTTCGAATCGGACCAGTACTTCCTGAGATTAGCGCATTCAAACAAACAAACAAGCAAACTTCAGCTTTATACACGCTGTAATTTAAATGGTTGTTTTCCTGCGGCAGAACGATTTGCTTTAAGGAGTACTTTCGATGAATAGAGTAAAAGACAAAAATAAAAATGTTTGTGTTATAAAATAATAAAAAATAATTGCAAAAAAAAATCATCAACTCGAAAAAGTGAGAAAACTTAGTTACGCTACATACAACTTGTAGGTACTCCTCGGAAGGGACATGAAATGGCTTCAAAAGAAAGCAATGCATTTAATGTTCAAACCATAATAAGCTCCCGTGCATAGTGATACATCATAAAATAGCTTGTAGGCAACAATCCATAAATTCACCGCCATGCCGACAAAAGAAAAAAAGCTCAAATAACTTACAATAAATTACCGCTAAGCGTTCAAAGGCGAAAGGCCGCTTTATAAATATTCAAAGTAAAATAAGCTCTCGATTTTAGTAATACGGCATAATGTAGTCTGCGCGCAAAAATTACAAATGTTCTGTTTATTTTATTGCCTATCTATTGTAAATTGTAATTGAATCCATGCGGCGACAACCTACTTACACCTAATAGTAGTATTCCCGCGAATATCGTACACACAGGACGTGATTGTCTATTAGTCAAAAGTGCAATATGGATCGACATTATAACTACAGCAATTTGGAATACGTCGCTATGGTGCAGTTTTATGCTAGGGCTAATTATGACTCCCATGCTGCCCGGCGACTTTACGCGGAGCAGCAACACCTGCAGTCCCTCCGTCTTCGCGGGATTCCGAACCCCCAAGTTCCATCGCCACGGACCATCGTAGCCGCGACACAGCGGCTACTAGACCATGGTCAATTTCAAACACCAGCACATGCACAGAGCAGAGGTCGATCGGCCGTTATTTCGGCACCGCTCGACGAGGAGATCATCGAATACTTCGAACGGGATCCTCATAGAAGTACGCGTCAGGCCGCGGCAAGGTTTAACGTAAGCCATTATTACGTCTGGAAATTACTGAACGGGGAAGGACAACACCCTTATCATTTTCGCGGCGTTCAGGCTCTGAGTGAAAATGACCCTCAAAACCGAATTGCCTTCTGTCAGTGGTTGATCGACAATCAGGATAAAAACATTTTATGGACGGATGAAGCAACTTTTACGCGAGTTGGAATATTTAACCAGCGTAATGAACATTTTTGGGCTTTAAATAACCCACATGTTATCCGTGAGTGTGCGCATCAAGTACGTTTTAGTGTTAATGTGTGGGCCGGAATAATTAATGGCCATCTCATTGGACCGCTTTTTGTGACAGGACACTTAACAGGTGGAACCTATCTGGAAATGTTACGTGGTCTTATCCCAGAACTATTAGATGACGTTCCATTATCAGTGCCAACGGAAAATCTTTTTTATCAGCACGATGGGTGCCCGGCTCATTATCACCGTGTTGTACGAGAGCACCTGAACTCGGTATTTCCCCAGCGCTGGATTGGGCGCGCCGGGCCAGTGCCATGGCCACCAAGAAGCCCAGACCTAACTCCATTAGACTTTTTCTTGTGGTCTGAGGTTAAGCGCCTAGTGTATCGAGAAGAGTATGAAACTCGTGACTCGTTAACGACTGCGATAGTGGACGCTTTTAATATCGTGCGTAGTGACAGAGACACCTTATTGAAATTAAAAGACAATCAGTTAAAACGTGCGCGATTGTGTATACAACGCAGAGGCTTACATTTTGAACAATTACTTCGTTACCGGGAAGTGTAAGTAAGTACTTTTGTAAATAATGAACACTTAGGAGTAGTTTAGCTGATCAGAATTATTGTAAATAAGTTGATTCAAATTTTTTAAATACGCCTCAAATACATTTTTAGGTATCTGAAAAATTATCTTAAATAATAATTTTATTTTCGTGTTCAGTAAATTGCAGCTAAAAGGTATTTATGACGGTCCTAAGCCCGCAAAAGTATGAAGGGAAAATTTGAATAACTTGTTGGATAATACTTGAAGCATGCGGGTCAATGGCCCCGCGCCATTCAGCTGTAGATATCAGAAGGTTACTATTATTTCGTACTCACTTTCGAGTTTTGTTTATCACTATGTTAAATCTGCCATTTCATGTTTCTAATATTTTATTTATTGATGAAACGATTGTATTATTAAGACAAAACCGTTTGGCTGCGGGAAAACAACCATTAAAATTACACGCTGTATATTAGTATAGATAAGGAAAAAAAAACAGTAGGATTACCTACCAGGAACAACCGCCAACGGCCGCTATGGCCCATGCACAATGGTCCAGTGGAAGGACTAAATGCGGAAGCTAAAGCCGTAACATAGAACACATTTCTCATTATCATCAAGACAGCTTGTCGAAGTCCACTGCTGGATTTATATGGACTGTTGACACTGTTGGATTTGTGCCTCTCCATCCCAATCTGCGCTACAATATGTGGTGGGTTATTGTATAATAATCATTGCAGTATTTAAATTGTTGATCAGACAGATTTGTCTAACATCGAAGTAATGAATTAGCCATACCCTTCGAAAAGTTTCAATTTGAAAGTGTGGGACGCCATCAGGCAGAGAAAAAAGGATGTGGGTTTCACATTGTATGAGAAAATTCCAATAAATATAGATAACCGTTACTACAGATTTTAATGCCCTTCAGTCCGTTATGATTGGGAGTACAAAGTACACGTTTTAACAGTCCCCTATGTAACTAGGTACTTTTTCGTTTTTAACCGATTTCAAAAAAAAGGAGGTTATCAATTCGACTTTTTTTTTCTTTTTTTTTAATTATTATAAACCAGCGCTTGACCGCAATCCCGCCTGATGGTAAGCAGCGCTGCGATCGTTGATGGTAAAGCGTGCTAGTTTATTAAGAGCCTATTCACTCTAGCCTTGAAGACACTCAAATTGTAGTCCGACGGAAACACCGCCGCCGGCAAGTTGTTCCAGTCCCGCGATGTACGCGGTATAAACGAGGAGGCGAAACGCTTCGTCTGGATCGTAGTAGTGTTAACAACGTAAGGGTGGAAACTCGCCGTACGACGGGTCGTCCGATGGTGAAACGGAGATGGGGGAATTAAATCATGCAATTCCCTCGCACACTCCCCAAAATGCATCCTATAGAACACCGAAAGGCTGGCTACTCTACGCCTGTGCTCTAGGCTTTGGAGACCGTCTCGAGTTAAATCAGGGTCACCAATTAGCCTCTTCGCACGCCTCTCCGCTGAATCCAAAGTAGACAAAAAGGCTTGGGCTTGAGCTGCATCCGATTTCGATACAATGATTGTTCTTTGATTTTTCCTCTTGTAGTTTTAATATGTAATTGTTTATGTTATTTATTCAAAGCCTGTATTACACACTATGTAGCCAAGCATATTGTACGTTACGGAATTGTATCGCTGACAGAGGTGTTCGGCACTTCTACAGCTGCACAGGAGTTAAACTTTCCGCAGATTCGGGAACACTGTTGGAGCTGCTGAACCTTGGACAAAACTATCTTAGCATTGTGTAGATTCAATTTCTTAGTATTGTATAATTGCATGGCAAACGTGTGAGCACAATGTACGAATGTGCTGTAAGGCATTTATTTGTTGGGTTAGTCTTTTTATTGACTTAATTGTGCTCTGGCTGTTGAGAGTATGTCATGCTCACTCAAATGTCTCGCTGATGGTGGCGTGTGTTTTGGGTCATTGGGTTCCCTTCAATATGGTTGAGCTGAATGATGCTGATCCATACGTCATGTTCGTGAACGGACGCCGTCGGAGGGGACTGGTCATCTCTTAGCTGCCACGGCGTATTTTAATTTCGGAATTGATTTTTGTATGTTAGCTTAAAAATTTAAAAGAGTGTCCATGGAGTTTCTTGCCCGTTCTTCTCCATAGGTACCTACTCTTTGGAATGGGCGACTAGCTTCATCTTATTGACTGACCGACCTTCTGACAATTCAGAAGTGCCTGTAACTGGTTTATTTGAAATAAATGATTTGATTTGATTTGATTTGAGCCAGGTGACATTTCGCAGCACCAGCCCAAGAAACTGTAACTAAACTCGTATGTATGTAAGCCAAATGTCAAGTGTAACTGTATGTATGTATGTTTTTATGTTTGTGCGCGCATATTTCCGGGACTACAGGTCCAATTTAATTAATTCTTTTTTTTGTTGTACAATGTATTGTTCAACTTAGGTAATACTATACCTAAGTTTCATCAAAATCGGTTCCGTAGTTTTTGAGATAGGGATTTTTTCGTAGTGATGAGTAACTTAAACTAACATGGGTTATGGCTGCCACTATTGTTATGAGGTAGAAAAGTAATTTTCGAATTTCGAGTAAGACACTGAAAAGCATCAAATAAAAACTTTTTACAAAAAAAATTTAAACCGACTTCAAAAAAACACTTAAAAGGAAAAAATTATTTTACTTTTCTCATGGCTTTAGAAGTCGGTATCTCGAGGTTTCTGTTGTTTAGCTCGCCACTGACTTCTAGAGCCATGACAAAAGTAAAATTATTTTTTTCTTTTTATGTGTTTTTTTGAAGTCGGTTTCTATTTTTTTTTGTAAAAAGTTTTTATTTAATAAAATCTTTGCCCCACACTGGTAATTAGGTTCATATCCTACATCTAGGTGCGTTTCCAAACATTGAAAGTTACATAGGTATTTGTTTCGTGCGGGAATCTTATGCACGACGTACTTTTTAACCGTAAAACAAGCACGTTTCAGCTTCCTGAAACGGCATCAGAATGCGGTTTGATCATAAAATCAATGCTTGTAATGCAGTTCTGTTATGACGCTTGCACCGCGTCGGCGCCAGCACCGTTCTATTTTCAAACAGACCAAGTTCATTAACGTCAGTTTGGCTAGTAATAGGGATGGGAGATGTGACTTCTGATATATCGATAGATTTGTTGCAGATAATATTTTATTATCGACGATGACACTTTAAATATTTAATTACTGATATTTGAGTGACTCATGTGTCTTACCTACTCATTTCAGTGTTTTCATCAGAAAATCAAGGTCGTTTTGAATTATTTTATTCACTTTTACTAATACGTGACGCTTATTGTCTAATCACTTATATTATAATTATGTTGATTTACATACCTAATTGGCATATTTCACTGAAGTACTTATACTTACTAAGTTACTTATACTTAATTACAGAACCCTCTTATCACAAACACCTTATTCTATATAATAATTATTACGTATCATATAAAGTTAAGATAAATCAATATTATAAGGCATCTCATCTCTTTCGAACAACCCACAGCCCAGCCAGTAGGTCTTTCATTAAACAAAAAATTAATACTAGTTTACAAAACATGAAATATCTCTTATAACCAATAAAATATAAAGCAATGAACTTTCCTAGTTACAAAAAGGTTGTCCTTTATCATAATTATTATATTATATTAATACCGGATGCGGAAGCTGGCGGACAGGAAGACAAGTTTATGTTAATCAATGATATTTACCAAACAAGGGACGCGGCGGGGCGAGCTTGTATGTCAAGTGACAGTTCTAAACGGATTTACATACGTATTTGAATGCATTAGAGGTTGGTTTAAGGTTTATTTCAATGACAAGATGAATGACATAGATCTTGTAGTATATCATCGTGCATTGATCGAAAAGTTTGTGAGGTTGTAGGAGGATACCTCTAGAATTCTAGATCTACTGAGACGATTTTGATAATGATTTTACTGATATAAATGGTCACACTACGCTAAGCACGCTATGCTACGTTATTTGTGAGTGTATAATTAATCCGAAAAATAAAAAGACTTTTCCGTGATAGACGCATTTCATTACAATTAAAAATATTTACCACCCAACGAAGTCGGCACGGGTCAGCTGGTCACTTCTAAATGAATTTCTACATCCGTTATAAAGTTATGTGCTCTTAATAACCAAATTATTAAATACTAGCTTTCCGCCCGCGGCTTCGCCCGCGTGGTATTCGGTTATATCGCGCTTTTTAGATTTCTGTCGGGGATGTCAAATTTTTCCGGGATATAAAGTAGGTACACTAATAATTAATCCGGACTATGTACTATACGTCTGCAAAATTTCAAAGCATTCGGTTTAGTAGTTACGGCGTGAAAGCGGAACGAACAAACAAACAAACTCACTTTCCGATTTATAAAATACTAGCTTTTCGCCCGCGGCTTCGCCCGCGTGGAGTTCGGTTATATCGCGCCTTTTCGATTTCCCTCGGGAACATCAATTTTTTCCGGGATAAAATGTAGCCTATGTTCTTTCTCAGGGTCTAAAGATTGTCTGTGCCAAATTTCATCAAAATCGGTTGAGAGGTTTAAGCGGGAAAGCGTAACAGACAGACAGACAGAGTTACTTTCGCATTTGTAATATTAGTATGGATGTCGATTTATAATGTCATTTTTTCCGGGATAAAAAGTACCCTATTATTTAATCCGGACTACTAACTTTACGTCTTCAAAATTTCAAAGGAATCGGTTCAGAAAAGCGGTACAAACAAACAAACTCAATTTCCGATTTATAATAGGTATTAAAATAAAAGGATTAAAGGATGGCAGTGCTTGTTATTGTACAAAGATTTGCTAAAGTGTGGCCAAAGTTGAAAATAAGCAGCCATCTTGTTTTTTCAAACAATATTGCGCAAACGTTTTCGAACAGCGCCCCCTATCAACATCATTTGAGCGCCTAAAATGCTTGTTACACTGTAAACAGATGTAACGCCTGAGGGCATGACATTAGCCTAATAATCACAGATAAGAATAGAACCAGCCTAATATGCAGTGTGTAGCATTTAGCAATCCCTTGCAAAGTAATCACAAGCCCCTTCGTGTGAATCTACTGGACTTCACAACAACTTCATGTTACACAAAACGTCAGCTTGACAGTAACACGTTTATCTTTAATTATGATTCCATTTAATAATTAAAGTGTGTTTTCAAACGGCTGCTTGGCATCTGTACCGCTGGCCGGCGCTACCCACGCGAGGCATTTCATTGTCGACTCGTTAATGCTTCTAGCACAGCCTACGATGTGTCAAGACTAGTTATGTTGCTTTTACAATAATGTGATTGTTTGTTGATGGATATAGGGCAGTCCGTTTGTAAGTTGACAATTGTTTCAGATGTTATCAAAGGAATGCTTTTATAAACATTTGTATTTCTGATGAAAATAGACAGTTGAAACATTGGCTCTCCATAGAGTCGGTCGAACTTTTAGGTGGTTGAATCTGGAGTTCAGGAGGAAATCGTTTACGAATTATCCCCCAACCCAACCCCTCGTAACTTTATCAATCTATACTAATATATAAAGCTGAAGAGTTTGTTTGTTTGAACGCGATAATCTCAGAAACTACTGGTCCGATTTGAAAAAATATTTTTGTGTTGGATAGCCCATTAATCCAGGAAGGCTTTAGGCTATATAACATCACACTGCGACCAATAGGATCGGAGCATAACTAACTCCACGCGAACGATGTCGCAGGCGGCCACTAGTACCGAAGAAAGTTAAAACGACACATAATGTATTAAAAAGTTTTGAGGTATGTAACTATTCAACACAAATGTTTGGGACGGCTGATAATTGTGATTACTCTGTTTCTCCCATCCATCATATCAAGTTATACAAATTTTGATGGTCTCGTCGTGGTGGCCTAGTGGTCAAAACACCAGCCTCTCAAGTATAAGTTTGCTGGTTCGATTGTAGACCACCCAAGTACCAGTGTAACTTTTCTAAGTTATAGGATTTTCTAAGTATGTATATCTTGGACACCAATGACTCATTACAAGGTGAAGGAAAACATCTCGAAGAAACCTGAACTTTAAGTCTGAAATCGCCAACCTGCATTGAGCAAGCGTGGTGATTACGCTCAATCCTTCTATGTATGAGAGGAGACCTGTGCCCAGCAGTGGGACGATAAAAAGGTTGATGATGATGATGGTCTTAGTAGTGGAATACACTTCTTTGACTTGTGATATGTTTTGGAGAAAACTTTTTGTTTCATTCGCGGATTGCGCAGACGAGAGATTTTTGTCGGCGGACTTTTGTGTCCGCTAAAATAGATCCCTTTGCGTTACGCACACGACTCGTTTACGTTACGTAACGCAAACGAGGTATTAAAATTACTTCGTACAAAAAGTCCCCCGAATAACCGAGGACATGCAGAGAGCGGACCGAAGAAAAGTACGGGTTAGTCCCCGAATAAAATAAAACTCGTGTGACTCGGCGAAGCAACGCACATGGTGGACTTTAGTCCGCGTTGTGTGCTCTCACTTCTCTACATTTCTGGGCAACAAATGACCGCACACCGTATGTTTTTATAGAGCGTATTTATTATAGAGCGTAATTGTGGAGCGAACTTTTTCGTTCGCCGCGGAGAAAACTCCGTCGTCAGCACAGGCCCTAATGTTTATTCATAAGATTACGATAAGCGTTTAACACATCCCACAATCCGCTATAATGATTAAGAATTTCATAAAACATAATGCATTCAGTAGCTCATAAACACGGGCCCTCATTTCTCAATCAAAGCTTTTAGTGTACTGATAAAAAGGTTAGGATATAACTTATATGACTGCCAGTCCTGCCACCCATTGACGAAACTTTGATAACAATGACTGCTTGATAGGGCCTATCGGGTTTTATTAAGGACGGTAAGTATCGCCGAAAGCATTCTGACGCTTTAATTATACATTGATGCATTGTTGTGCTTTTGAAAGCTTTCGAATTATATTATTTTGTAACTTTTTAGAGTAGGTTTTTTTTTATTGTCTTCCTTGGGTACCTATAGTTTTCTTTCATTTTTCTTTTAAATAAAAAAATCTTTAGAATTTTCTCGCAATTATTTTTCAGCGACAATCAATATCGAAAAGTTTTTAAAATATTGAGAAATTTAAATGATTTTTTGACAGTTTGAAATTAGTTCTTAAAACAATTGTCTTTTTTTAAAGAAGAAAAAAAAATGTAACAAAATCTTTTTTCGTAAAGATTCAATATATCTGTTGTAACTTGTAACAGCGAGTGTAACAGGTTCTTAACAATATCACCTTGCGAGGTGCCAGATATGCTAAGCACTTCACTAAAAGTTAAAAGATCGATTGTGAGCTTATTCGAGCGCATTAAATGTTTAATGACTGAGTTTTTTGTGACTTGTCAATAAACTTTTTTGCACAATTATTATCATCGACTCTTTATTGATTAATATCTTTCAAATGACATAGAGACGACGGATTAAAACGTACGGCAACACGACAAGATTTTCACATAGTTTTTTCATAAACTGACTACTAGTTGTACGAAAAACCTATTCGAGAACCTATTGCGAGGATAGCTAAATCTGGAAATACGTAGCTTGATCAATCGCCGTATGTACCAATATGTATCATTTTTACTTAAACATTTTCCCACCTGTGTGCTTCATTTTAAGGTTGACTCCAAACCTAAATTAACGCTTGTATTTATTGGTTCTAGACTTGTAGTTCAGATTTCATAACATATCTCCACTCAAATCTAGTTTTAAACAGGATTCTAGACTGAGTCGAGCCAGCCTTAATTCCAATCTCCCTGTAATTGTCAATATTTCTATTAAATATCATAAGATTCCAATAGCAAAATGTCGAAATACTCGGGTAAAAGTGCCTGTCTTTCCCAAAATGTGACACTTCACGTAACCGGTGGGTTGTGTCATTCTTTTGCTGAAGAATTAGCATTGCCATTTAGAGTACCAACCCTGTCAGTTTTGTGGCCAAATTCCGGATGACAGCGATGCAAACGTGCGAGGCCATAACATCGTCTGCCGGCAGAAGTTACCACCCACCAGACAAAGTCTTGCCGCCAAACGTTTCGCCGTGTCCGGTATGATGTCTGGTGAACCCATATGGTGGACGGGTCTTAGCAATTGTGTTGCGATGATACGAAGCGATGCTCTTTAAGTTGTTATTTATTTTATTTATTGGTCTTTAAAGAATAGTTACACAATAACAACAATACAATACAAGCAACATACAAACATAGTGTACAATATATGTCGGGAGTTTGATCGTGCAGTCTCCAGATCAATCCCCCTCTGGCGCAACATCGTTGGTCCTGTTGTTGGGCTTAACATTGCATCATCTCACTCAACTGCCGTCTTCTTTCCTATTCACTCAGTTTTTTTTAGTGAATAGGCTCTTTATAAACTATAGCGCTTTACCATCAACGATCGCATCACTGCTTACCATCAGGCGGGATCGCGGTCAAGCACTAGTTTATAATTACATATGTAAAAAAAAATTGTATAAATAACTAGTCAATCCTTCAATGTAGCAGGTACTTTAATTAGTTCTTTAAACATAAATTATCTACTATAAAAAAATCAGTAAATATTTTAGCTTGACACGACTACAACATACAGCGACCTCCAGTCAAGTGGGCACATACTTAACTATCTGACATTTCGTCACCTCACAAGGCAAGTGATATGCAAATCAATCATCAGTACCTGTCAGCGTTGATTCGATTGCAAGACTCGATTGATTCGGAGATCACCGATAAAATCAATCAGTAATTTCTGTTTGGTAATAACTATTAGAGTAATGAGTGATTGCGATTGTGATGTTTTGTAATATTTGTCTTGTTGAGTAGCAGGTGTGGTCAGGCTTAATGATCTTGGTATTTTTTTAATGGTGTGTGATTTGGCCGCCGCCGCGCCGCTGTGATATCTTTTTTATGGTATGTCTTGGCAAATAGAAGGTCGTACCATGATTGAAGTGTGAATTTTGGTTAAGTTAACCAAACTCTTCAAGGTCTTATCTACTATTTAAAACGGAATTGAAAAGCTGCTGGTTAAATAAGCGTGTGTGATTATTTTTTACTACCGTATTTATTTTTATAACGACCTCTTATAAAATCAAAATTTAGAGATTTTCAACAAAGGTGTTGCTGTTTTCAATACGGATTGGACTTGTTAACTTGAAAATTGCTAATTAAAATCAAGTTAATTAGTTAACCTTATTACCTTATACGAATTATGTTTATTTAAACACTAATTAGTATTTATTTAAAACATTTAAAGTAAGGAATGAATAGACTTACTAGCGCGCTTTACCATCAACGATTGCATCACTGCTTACCATCAGGCGTGATTGCGAACAATCGCTGGTTTATATGATCCATAAGTCGATAAAAAAATTGTCGACATCATAAAAAACAACGATGTCCCATCCCTACTGTGTGTACACAGGGGATGTATCTCGTCGTCGCTCGACGCGTCTAGCGCATCTCGCAATGAATCACATCGTGTGTACCGATCTTTATTAGCTTTCGTCGCAAATAGAGGGTAGATAGAAACTGTAAATGTAATAGCTATGGTAAATATAGATTTAACTATGGTTTACTGTTGAATGTTAGAGTGCTTTTGGTAACTTGGTTTAGTATTATGATGACGGGGCAAGATTGAATTACGAAGGGAATACAAAATGAGTGCTGTATTTTTTACTACATACATTATACAATTAATTATGACTGCACGGTTAGCGCAGTGGTTAAGCTATTGATTGCTGCGCGGCGTGTCGCGGGTTCGATTCCCGCCCAGAACAAATATTTGGATGACCTACAAGTAGTTGTTCCGGGTCTGGGTGTTTGTGTATGTGAGTTTATATGTTTGTAAACGCACCCACGACACAGGAGAAATTCCGAGTGTGGGGCAACGTTTAAAAAAAAAAAAAGAAAAATTCTTTATATTATATTATAAGTATGCTTTATGGATTTGTGTTTTTCTGGGTGTCATTTAACACATTATTCGTGGAACAATATCGCCTGAAATAAAAAATGCTTCCTACAACTACGGAATAATTCTGAAAGAAGATACAATGGATTATACAGACGACAGCATATCAAGATACTACATTCTGTCAAATATCTTTATTAAATTGTCTGCTATATCGCTAAAATATTAAGGTTCAAGATTCATTGGGAATATTTGACAGTTTTGGGTAGCTTGATCTGTTGTATTCTTTACAAATCATGAAACAACCACCATAATTAGTCTCCTATATTATCAACATTTTTATCGACCCACTGCTGGGCACAGGTCTCCTCTCATACAGAGAAGGATTGAGCGTAATCACCACGCTTGCTCAATGCGGGTTGGGGATTTCAGACGTAAAGTTCAGGTTTCCTCAAGATGCTTAGCTTTCCATCACCTTGTAACCAGTCATTGGTGTCCAATAGACTTGAGACTTACTCATACTTGAGAGGCTGGTCTTCTAACCACTATTAATATATAATGTAATGGTCCTATATCTCAATTTTTATAATAATAATTTAAAAGGAAAAAAAAAACAAATAAAGAAGGAAAAGCAATCAATCATTGTTCCAATAAGGAATTCCATATTTCCCCATTTGTCTTCCTGCGAGTCCAATCTTAGATGGACCACCTCAACACCACGTTATTTATAGGTACCCCCAATGTATCCTGTAAGGAAGAAATACGATTCACACCAAATTGGGACCATTCAATATCCTACATCCTTCACCAAAAGGCGTTAAACATTATTTTCTACAAACCACAATTGAAACTGAACTTTAGTTCAAAAATAGTAAGATGTAGTTTTGAACGTGTTAGGGTAAACAATTTTCAGGATACGTCTCAACTTAATTTAAACTTTATTGTGAGGGCAATAAGATATAATTTAGTTTGTAGTTTTGGTGTCTATTTTCAGATGCTGTAAATGTGTTTGATTTTGTAACAAAGCCACATTCCGGGCTTGTTTGTGTTTGTAAGCGTTTACGTCCTTTTGTTCCGTCTTGCAAGGAAGTGTGGTCCATAGGCTGGTTAAATGTGTTTATATTGACTAACATCTCCCGGCTGTATACAGTAACGGCTGTTTTAGGGATCAAAATATTTGTTCAAGACTTGGTTCATGTTTATGATCATCTCAGCGTGATCCTGACCTTTTTACTACAACGGAACTAAAATAATAATCACTAGTCTGGTATCACACATCCCTGATGACGCGTGTTAGTGGCAGCACCAACAACAGTATTCTCGGTGTGTTCGCGGATGGGTGGGATTCCCCAACGTTGCGGAGTCATTTTATGTACGTATGTATATCTGTGTTTTATATTTGTGTCTGTAACGTCTCCATGGACTGCTGTCCGAAATAAACGTTTATCCTGCGCTCCATCGTGCTTCATCCTAGGTGAAGCACTCAATGAAACCCAAATCCAGACACCATAGTTTGTTTTTCTCTTTATTTAATTTAGGGAATTTAATATAAAATACATATTAGTCCCATATATATATATATATATATATATATATATATTATATATATATATAATATTAATTTCTTAGACGAAATATTAATTCCTGAAGTACAATTATATCGTAGGCTTACAAATTGAAACAGACTTTTAGCAGCATCAGACAATGGTACAGACATTATTTCATGAAACAGAAGCGGACACATTCCGACAACAAATGTATAGTACGTCTTATACTTTACCACATGTCTAACAGTTTGGAGAGTTGCACTTTTTCATGAGAAATCTATATTTGTTAAGAGGCATGTGTCCAGATCTCAATCTGAGAGCAGTTACTAATAATCGCCTGTTACTAAGCCAAGGTATACGAGGGGGTTCAGCAGCTATGGTCTTATAACATCACATTCGACATCATAGTATTCATAGTATGTACATCACAAAGTTTAGTTGGTTCTTTCATAATATTTCGGTCGGTACTCTCGGTACTGTGTCGCAACGGGCAGGATGCACTGGCACTAAAAGTACCACATTACGTTATAAAATAATCACGTTTGCCCCTTGTGATGTGCATTGGGAACGCCTTAAAAGGCAGATGTCGATCGTAGGGCTGGTCCTAACAGTAAGCTTTTTATGAATGTTTTTTTTAATCATGTAGTTCTATATCACTTTTGGATAATATTTAGTAGTTCTATATCACTTCTGGATAATATTTAGTAGTTCTATATCACTTCTGGATAATATTTAGTAGTTCTATATCACTTCTGGATAATATTTAGTAGTTCTATATCACTTCTGGATAATATTTAGTAGTTTTATATCACTTCTGGATAATATTTAGTGGTTCTATATCACTTCTGTTTATTCAGTCTTCTATTATCTAATATTTAGTCTTCTGTTTATTCTTTCAATACAAAAAAGTACTTACTTGTTACTGTCAAATTGCGAACAGCACCCCTATCGCGTATCGAAACTGTTGATCTCAATCGCCTCTTCTTTTATACCGCGTACATATGACTCGGGACTGAAAAAAATTGTCAACGGCAGTGTTTCCATCGGACTACAATTTAAGTGTCTTCAAGGCTAGAGTGAATAGGTTCTTATTAAACTAGCACGCTTTACAATCAACGATTGCATTAAGTACTGCTTACCATCAAGCGGGATTGCGATCAAGCACTTGTTTATAATTTATAAAAAAACTCTGAATCATTTTCAAAGATAGGTATGGCTAATCCATTGCTTTGTTTGTTTGCTCAAGAAAGTAACTGACGCAGTGATTGTGGTGGAACTGTCAAAATGGAATGTCAATATAATGACACAAAAAAAAAAAATTGATAAAATTAGTGTTCTTAATATAAACATCACACACGTGTACTCAACAGTTCAATAGTTGGAGTTTAAACTGAGGTCGATATCCAGTACGAAAAAACAAATTACTTTGATTCTGTTGTGTTTAGTTTAAAGATTAATCTTTCACGTCTGCGAAGTTACACTAGCAAATTTAATTTGATCTGGGGCTCTAGTTTACTATTTTTATAAATCTGTCATTCCAACACGATTCCATTGTCATTGTGCTAAAATTTCGTAATCTGCTAAATACATAATAATCGACCAATATCGGTCAGTCATCTCGTAATCTACAATATGTAAAGAAAACCCTGTCCGACCCATAAGGATAATAAAGGTTAGGTAAACACTTGACCAAATATTATATAAAATTTTACATAATCATCATAGTAACAATACTAATGAATTTTGAAATAATCCTTTTATTCCCGGGAATTAATTCCATTTTCCCCGAAATTTGGTAACTTTTAAAAAAGTGACAACACCGGTATTATTATAAGCGAATAGCGACGCGACCACGTCACAGGTGCCGCGTGCCCTGCCCCCCGCCGCCCGCAGAAGGGGTTGCATACCGCACATGTATTAAGTTACCTCTTTTTGCGAAATAATATTTATTTTTTTAGGGGGATTTTTTTTTTAAGTTTAGCCTGTCTTTGTGGGCATTAGTAGAATCAGTTATCGATACCTAACAATACCTTCACGGATCGGACACGGTTTTCTTTACATATTGTATATGTATATATAAAAATCAATGCCACTTTCTTTGTAATTTTATAACTCAAGAACTCACCTATCCAAACAAAATTTTTAGGCTTTATTGTGTCTAATTAGTAGATGGTTTATGTGAAGTTTGAACAAAATCGGCGGAACGGTTCTTCATTTATCATGTTTTTTGCAATAAATAAATTCAATGAACGATGGATCATCATCTCATCTTCTATATACAATATGTAAAGAAAACCTTGTCCGATCCATTAAGGTATTGCTAGGTATCGATAACTCATGATTCTAGTAACGGATACAAAGCCGGGCTAAACTTAAAAAAAATCCCCCTAAAAAAATAAGTATGATTTCGCAAAAAGAGGTAACTTAATACATGTGTGGTAAGCGACCCTACTGCGGGCGGCGGGGGGCAGGGAACGCGGCACGTGGTCGTATCGCTAATCGCTCATAATAATACCGGTGTTGTCACTTTTTTAAAAATTACCAAATTTCGGGGAATTTTCATTAGTATTGTTACTATGATGATTACGTAAAATTTTATATAATATTTGGTCAAGTATTTACCTAACCTTTATTATCCTTATGGGTCGGACAGGGTTTTCTTTACATATTTTAAGTCAACCGGGGCAATAGCGTCTAATCGAAATTATTTTAAATCTATTTGAAAACCTACCTTTCCTGCCACTTGTTTTGTTTACTTTATATAAAATTCAATGCCACTTTCTTTGTAATTTTATAATCCACCAAAACTGTGTAATGGCACCAGATTGGCAGTGAAAAACTTATTGCGAAATTTAATTGAATTTACGATTTTAACACTACAGTTTTTATATCAAAAGGAGAAGTTTGTTTGTTACGGTGTATCCCTATGATCCCAATTGATATGCCATTTGAGTTCAAACGATTACAATATCCTGTGCGTTTATCATTTGCTA
This sequence comes from Sesamia nonagrioides, assembly GCA_017933935.1. NCBI lineage: Eukaryota > Metazoa > Arthropoda > Insecta > Lepidoptera > Noctuidae > Sesamia > Sesamia nonagrioides. The sequence goes on along the minus strand of JADWQK010000998.1, from coordinate 156,181 downwards.
TGTCCATCAACAAAGCCCAACTTTATATTGCCTGTTCGAGAGGCGGTACCCCCACCAGTCGTTTGTTTATATTTGTTTATACATGCTAGAAATGGAAAAACAAAGAATATTGTTTATCTAAATGTTTCGGATTAAGTTTAAAAATTGTTACTAATAAAAAATAAATATTTTAAGTTTGAATAAATAATTTTGATGATCCAATAAATTTGTTTGTATTATTTCACTTTTTACGTAGCGAAAACGCACATATCGGGCCGCTAGTATGATATACTGACAATGCCGTATTGCCATTGTTATAAAACTCAATAGCAGAAATGATTTTCTAAAAACTATTTCAATATTTATATGCAGTGGAGTGTCAGTGATTGCCCACTGGAAAGTCATAATGACGCCATTTTGTTAGTCGATTACGAAACTTGTCAAAATAGATCATTATGAGATCAATGATCGATCATTTTGACACTATTTTAATAGCAAACTGTCCCTGTATACATGCTCCATGCATCCTGTAGAGGAAAAAAGCATGTGCTTACTTATCAAGTTCATCATCAACCTCTTTATCGTCCCACTGCTGGGCACAGGTCTCCTCTCATACAGAGAAGGATGGAGCGTAATCACCACGCTTGCTGAATGCAGGTTGGCGATATCAGACTTAAAGTCCAGGTTTCCTCAAGGCGTTTTCTTCACCTTGTAATCAGTCATTGGTGTCCAAGAGATACTTAGAAAGTACGTATAATAACTTAGAAAAGTTACATTGGCACTTGCCTGACCTGGAATCGAACCCGCACACTGATACTTGAGAGGCTGGTGTTTTAACCACTGGGCCACTACGACTACTTATCGGGTAACTTTGTATAAAAATCTCTTTTGTTTACATTGTCTATGTGACACAAGGGCCAGCCCTGCTACAGTGTCATGTTTCGTAACATGTTCTGGCGTGCAGATGGTGATGTATTTCTGTACATAGCTTAGACACACACGTCCCATACTGATGGGGGGAAGGGGGCTGTCTTGGGCTTAACTTAACACCCATGTTTGATGGGCTCCAGTGGTTGTAAAGCTAATTTGGTGACGGTTTTTAAAAAGATATCGTGTTCGTGGTTAAGATTATCAAAGATTCCTTTGATAATCTTAACCTCGAACACGATATCTTTTTTTTTTATTTCTTTATTTCTTTTTTTGTTTATTTCTTCAGGATTTTCGTATGTCTTATTCTATTAAGTTCATACAAAATATACCGGTCTATTCATATTAGCTGCGTCCTGCGGTTTCGCTCGCATAAGTTTGGATCCCATAGGAATATCGGTCAACACTTAAGTGGCAGTGGGCCGGGCACATTGCCCGTCGGACCGATACCCGATGGGGCCGATGGGTTCTCGAGTGGCGACCACGCACCGGAAGACGCAGCGTGGATTAATAGGCAACCGACAAGGTGGACCGACGACCTGGTGAAGGTTGCGGGAAACCGCTGGATGCGGGAGGCGCAGGACCGGTCGTCGTGGAGATCCTTGGGGAAGGCCTATGTCCAGCAGTGGACGTCTTTCGCTTGAAATGAATGAATGATGAATGGGAAATATCGGGATATAAGTTTCCTATATTTTAATCCTGGTGATAAACCTGGTTATCTGTGGGCCAAATTTCATCTGAAACCGTTCAGTAGTTTTTGCGTGAAAGAGTAATTAAGTAGTGCCCGATCGAAACTAGTTTTACGACCGAAACTCAAACCGAAAATGGATTTCGCCAACGGCCTCTGTTTCGGATTAAACCGAAACTTCCTTACAAGGATCATATTTTGAGGGAATAATAATGAAATCGTTATTATAGTCAGTCAGTCGCTATTGTTTTACCTTTAAAAAGATAAGTAATCGATATTTTCATTTAATTATTATGAATTAAGTAACATAGGTAACTAAAAACATACATTTACTTAAGATTAGTTAGGCATCAAAAATACTCACAATAGGTATTTATCTGAGTGGGTAGGCTCTCAATCACTAGAAAACTCGCCACCACAACAAAACAAAACGAACAGCAAACATACAAGCGAATCATGACATTGGCTCCGATGGGATTTATTCATTAAGGACCGAGACAAAAAAATTTTTTTTTTTTTTTTTTTTTTTTGAACTCAGCTCATCCAGATCTATATGATTATCTATAGTGGTGAGGGTTTTGAGCAACTTCGGGCACATACATACATACAGACAGACATACAAACATACGCACTTTATATTAATGGATTCAACGCTCCGAACATAGCCGATCACAGCACGAAAACTCCCGAATGGACATTGGGTTTCGGTCGTAGTTTCGGCAAGTTTACCGCTGAAAATGAAACTAAACCAAAACTCGTGTTTTTGTCGAAACTCAACCGAAACCTAAACCGAACATTCGGTCGGAGACTAAGGTCCGTATTACAGAATGTAACTAAAAACTCAAGCTCTACTTAAGTCTCGTTTCAAGCCATTTGATTGGTTGAAACTAGTTTTAAGTAATGCTTAAGCAGAGATCAATGCTTGAGTAACGTTGTGTAATACGGACCTAAGAGTAAGAAACATCCATACATACATAGAACGTTTATATTAATAGTGGGATGAACCTTTTTTTTTTGTTTGGGATGGGAAATCATCAAATGACTTCCCCCGCTCTGGGTGGAGCAGAATGGCGTGTCAGATTTTTACTGACTAAAACCCACCCGTGTTTCTTCACTTGCCTCTCACACTCTGGTACCCAAGAGACGGAAGCAGACAACGGGGACGTCCAACAAGAAGATGGGAAGATGACTTTCGTTTAGCCTTGGGACCTTTCTGGACCAGAGTAGCAACAGATAGAGTGCAATGGAAGCAGTTGGAGGAGGCCTATGTCAAAAGACAGACCGAACTGAGGGACATTTTATAAAAGCAACACAAACACTGTAATTGTTCGGAATAAAAGGGCTATATTATTATTATTATTATTAAAACCCACCCGTGTTTTTTCACTTGCCTGTGCGCCAGGGCCACGATTTTACATAACAGTGTTACGAGCAGCCTATATTGTTCCCTCTGCCCCCCGTACACGATTCTCATCTTCTTGAGATGGAATAAGTCGTAATCTGAGAGAGAGAGAGAGAGAGAGAGTGAGAGTGAATGTGAGAGTTCGTGAATGGCACATATCTTCGAATTTTCGGATAAAGGACATGTTGGTTTACTCACTATTTCCCTTCGTCGTTTTGAAAGCAGTGATGATTAAATTATTTGCAGAAAGTAACAATACTGGCTGGATTCGAATTCGCGACAAACAACTCGTACGTCGTGGCCGTTACTACAGGCTATTATAGTAAAGCGTGAACTGTTACATAGTTATATAAAGATTTAATAGGTACGTACCTATTTACATAGATAAATAGATATTAAAACTTAGCATATATCTTGGCACGAGAATTTTCCAGAAAATCTGTAGTCTTCGTCAATGCTTGTCTCATTCTCCCAAAGGCTAATATTTTTACTAATTCAACAACAACATTCGCTCCATTTTCGACAACCATTGATCCATTACATTTATACTATTAGAAACAATGTTAGTACCTAATAACTAAGAGATACTATATCTTCTGGGTGAGGCTCCACACCAGGAGGCTGTCTAGCTTCCTCCTTATTTATTATTTATTATCTACACTTTTACTACTCCTACACAAGCTGCTTAGCAGTGAGGTTGTCTTTTTGCGCCAGATGGAATCAAAGTCGTCTTTGCGCGACTCAGCGACCATTGTTGACGCACTGCAGAACCATGGCAGAGCCAACAGGGCACAATAATCAAAATTAAAATTCATCTGTTAGATACAGCTTGTTTATATCGACAGCCTCCGTGGCGTAGCGGTAGCGGACGCGGCCGCTGCGCAAGGTGGCGCGGGTTCGATCCCCGCACAGTGCAAGTATTTGTATGCATGAATATGAATAGTTGCACTGGTCTGGTCGTGCCTCGGAAAGCACGTTAAGCTGTTGGTCCCGGTTGCCATACGAACATCTAATGGCAGTCGTTACGGGTTGTTGGAGCCCTAAAAAAATCCAATAATTGGTCTAACTGCAATGCTTCAATGTCGCTTTCGGGTTGTGGAGGTCAGACGGCAGTCGCTTCACGGAAAATGTCGAAGTTTAACCATATCAGCAGTTGGACTGGTAAAGCGGACCCCAGACTCCAAAGCTGAAAAGGCTTCGGATGCGACTGGGATTAACGCTGGGATGATGATGATGGAGATACAGCTTGTTTATATTTTTAAAATGGCTAATTGTGGGGACTGTGGGAGGAGTGCAAATACAAAGAAAGGGCGGGACTACTGCCTACTCCACGTTTAACAATCACACCCCCGCGTAGTCAAAAACTGTGTAACTTTGTGATGTTCTAGAAAGTATATCTGCCGCTTCAATGCAAGGCGACTAACTATCGCTTAGATATGTAGGTATAAAGATGAGTAGAATATTCTGTATTGCTAACGAAATAAAGGGAAAAACATACGTTTTCTACAGAAAGGGTGATACGATGGGCGTTCTTATAGGGTCCAGTGATTTTTGCCAGGTAATCTTAGCTTGGGCAACAACCCAAAAACAGGCACTTTTAAATTGTCAAAATTAAAATTTCATAGGCAGAAAATTGAACCTAGTTGCCCATTTCAAATGATAGTTCTCTATGGGAACGGGGAACTCCAAGGAAACTCGTTTAAATCAACTAAAGACTGTTTCGTGGGTGGGTTAGGGTGCGTATCTAAAGTTAGTAGTAGATATACTCTGAACCTTTAGGAACTGACAGGGACAGACTGGATGTTGAAGGTGGATGAAGGCAGTATCTATAGTATGTTGATCAGTCGGATTTCGATAGACTGGATTCATTGATGGAGGAAATACAAGAAAAATTGTAGGTACTTATATGTTAGGACTTTTCCTTTCTGAAGTAAGAAGCGAAAGGTCCCTCGGGAAATAGATCTGCAGATATTCATAACTATCTGACATTTTGGTTTTCTGTCTCCAATCTGTTTCTTGGGTCGCAGATTGTTTGAAAAGGATACAAGTGAAGGAACACGAGTGGCTTGTAGTCAGTAAAAGTTTGACTCGCCATTCCGCTCCGCCCAGAGCGGGTGAGGTCATTTCCCACCAAAAAATAAAACTGTTTCTTCAAGTCGCTGGAAATTCCAAATTACATCTGCGCGTTTGGACAGACTGTAAAATACGACCCAAGTTAGGTGTGGAAATATTTACTGCATTAGGCACGGACGATAGCAGGTCAAGCTACCTCAAACTGTCAGATATTCCCAATCAACCTTGAGCCTTAATACTTTATAGATAAAGTTGAAAATCTATTAAAGTAATCTGACAGATTGTAGTAGCATGATGTGCTTTGTGACAGAGAGACTGAGGTACAGATAACATATTGATTTCATTAATTATTTGATTTTATAAGTACTTCTATAAACTCATTTGTATGCTTCACAACTACATATTATATCGAAGTAATGAATAATTATAATTGATTAATACTTAAGAAATACGTTGTGATGATAAGATGCAGTATGATGTATGTTTTTACCCGACTACGGCAAAGCAAAAGGAGGGTTAAGAATTGACAATAATGTCATACAATACTATTCTGAAGTATGCAATATTAACTCATCATCATCATCATTCTCCTGCCCTTATCCCAATTTATTTGGGGTCGGCGCAACATGTCTTTTTCTTCCATGCATCCCTATCAGAAGCCATCTCCGCAGTCACTCCCTTCTTAGTCATATCATCCTTCACACATTCCATCCATCGTTTCTTTGGTCTTCCCCTACTCTTATAGCCATCAACATTCATAATTAAGACTCTCCTCACGACATTCTCCTCAGTTCTCCGTAACACATGCCCGTACCATGACAACCGATTTCCACACAACTTTTCAGCTACCGGTGCCACTTTCAGACTTCCTCTTATGTACTCATTTCTTATTCTATCCATTCGTGTAACACCACACATCCCTCTTAGCATTCTCATCTCGGCTGCATGCAATTGCCTTTCATTCATCCCCTTCGTAGCCCAACATTCTGATCCATACAAGACAACAGGTCGGATCATGGTTTTATATATTTTCCCCTTAAGTTTAATGGGAATGCGGGAGTCGCAGATTGTTCCCGTGACCTGCCGCCATTTCATCCATCCAGTGTTAATTCTGTGCTTAACCGTCCGATCTATTTCGCCATCGCTTTGTACGAGTGAACCGAGATACCGAAAGTCGGAGCAAATTGGTAGGAGTGCGCCATCAAGCGCTATGGCTCCAGAAGTGGAGAGACCGCCGAAATCGCAGAACATATATTCGGTTTTGGTTCTGCTGATTTTCAAGCCAACATTCTCCAGCTTCTGTTGCCATTTCTCCAATCTGCTCTGGATCTCAGGTCCATCTTCACCGACGAGAACAATGTCATCGGCGAACAGCATGCACCAGGGTGCCTCCTCCTGGATGTCCGACGTAAGAGCGTCCATAATCAACAGGAAGAGGTACGGACTTAAAGCCGATCCCTGGTGCAAGCCTACCGCCACACTGAACTCGTCGGTATTGCCAGCAGCCGACCGGACGTAGGTACGAGATCGACTGTACATAGCACGAATTAACTCTACATACTTCCCAGGCAAACCTTTCTCTTTCAGGGCCCACCACAGCACATCACGAGGTACCCTATCATACGCTTTCTCCAGATCAATGAACACCATGTGCAAGTTCTTGTGTGCACGTCTGTACTTCTCGCACACTTGGCGGAGTGCAAAAGTGGCGTCCATTGTTCCTCGACCTGGCATAAACCCAAACTGGTTTGGGGTAATCTCACTCTCCTCTCGCAATCTTTTCTCAATCACTTTCTCCCATACCTTCATACTATGTGACATGAGCTTTATCCCTCGATAGTTGTTACAGTCCTGTACATCACCTTTATTCTTAAAGATGGGCACTAGTGAACTATTGCACCATTCTTGTGGGATCTCTCCTTCATGCAACAACTTATTGAAGAATAAAGTCAGCCACATACATCCATCTCCTTTTAAACACTTCCATACTTCTACTGGTATATCATCTGGGCCCATAGCTTTTCCATTTTTCATACCTTGAACTGCTATTCTTACTTCATCCATGCTAATTTCTCTTACTAAACCCATGTTCTCTTGTACCTCTTTGAGCACGCCACTCCATTTATTCTCTTCGTTCATTAGCTTTTCAAAATAAACCTTCCATCGCTCTTTTATTTCGTCATCCCTGGACAGAACCTTACCAGCATCGTCTTTCATACATTTGATATTACTTATATCTCTCGTTCTCCTTTCTCTTGCTTTTGTAATCCGGTAGAGCTCCTTCTGGCCTCTAGGGCTGTCCAGTGAGTCATACAACTTCTCCTGCGCCTTAGCCCTCGAAACATACCTACCGTAGCATTTGGATAACGTGTGACTGCGGTTTTCCAAACATTAAAATTTATCTCTTCATAGTGAATATTGCATACTTCAGAATAGTATTGTATGACATTATTGTCAATTTACAAAGAAGGCATCTTAGTAGAGTCTACTGTGTCCATTTACTTGCAACTACATTAGCAACTTTGTTCAGTTCACTATTCTGAAAATCTTGTTTTATACTTTTTCAGCGTCGTTTTTTGTCGTAGTTGGGTTTTAGTTTTTTTACTTTTTATTATATCAGATTTATTTTATTTTATTTATTTTTCTATTAATAATGATGATTTTTTTCATTCGCAAAGACAACAATTACTATTTATAACCTAACGCTAAGGTAACAATATTCACCTTTATTCATAAACGTCGCTTAAAGTTAACTTTTGATTAGTGACTGTTTAATTATACATTTTTGACTTTTGCACGTCACTTAACTTTAATAATTGTTTAAGAATCAACCCCTTAAACACTATGGTGTTTATTCATAAACGATGATTAAAGTTAAACGACGTTAATATGTCAAAAATTTATGGTTAAACAATCGCTAATCACTAGTTAACTTTAAGCAACGTTTATGAATAAAAGAGTATATTTTTTTTTTACGTATTATAAACCAGCGCTTGACCCCAATCCTGCCTGATGGTAAGCAGTGACGCAATCGTTGATGGTAAAGCGCACTAGTTTATTAAGAGCCTATTCACTCTAGCCTTGAAGACACTCAAATTGTAGTCCGACGGAAACACCGCCGCTGGCAAATTGTTCCAGTCCCAATGTCGTAATTGAACTAAAACTATTCACAAACCAAAATATAGTTGTTTGTTGTTACAGCCGCAACAGAAATACATGTTCAGTGAAAATTTCAACTGATTAGCTATCACTGTTTTTGAGATACATACTGGTGACAGATATACGGACATTGGAATCTTAGGGTATAAATAAAAGGGTACTGTTTTAACCCTTGGGTTACGGTTATTCCTTAAGCACTTAATCACTATGTCACGAACTCATCTCAATATATATTGCATCAGTTGTTTGTCCTCAATATGTAAATCAATTATATGTTAGAGTTGACATATTTTTCTCGGTGGTAGGCCATAACATCGGCTGCCGGCAGAAGTTACCACCCACCAGACAAAGTCTTGCCGCCAAGCGATTCGTCGTGTTCCGGCATGATGTCTGGTGAAGCCGTATGGAGGACGGGTCTGAGCAGTTGTGTTGCGATGTGTGCGAGTACGATGCGTCAATGTTGTTGTGTCGGGAGTTTGGTCGTGGAGGGTCTCCACATCAATCTCTCTGGCGCAGCATCGTTGGTCGTGTTGTGTAAACCTATGGTTTTATTGTCAACGGTTTTACGCTTCCAGGCTGTTTATAAAAATCAATGCAACTTTCTTTGTAATTTTATAACTCAAGAACGGACTCACCTATCGAAACCGAATGTTTAGGCGTTATTTTGACAAATTAGTAGATGAAGTCAATGCAACTTTCTTTGTAATTTTATAACTCAAGAACGGACTCACCTATCGAAACCGAATGTTTAGGCGTTATTTTGACAAATTAGTAGATGAAGTCAATGCAACTTTCTTTGTAATTTTATAACTCAAGAACGGACTCACCTATCGAAACCGAATGTTTAGGCGTTATTTTGACAAATTAGTAGATGAAGTCAATGCAACTTTCTTTGTAATTTTATAACTCAAGAACGGACTCACCTATCGAAACCGAATGTTTAGGCGTTATTTTAACAAATTAGTAGATGAAGTCAATGGAACTTTCTTTGTAATTTTATAACCCACCAAAACTGTGTAATGGCACCAGATTGGCAGTGAAAAACTTATTTCCAATTTAATTGAAGCTACGATCTTAACTGGCAAATCAAAAGGAGAATTTTATTTGATACCGCGTATCCTTATGAAACCAACTGATATGCCGTTTGAGTTCAAACGATAACAATATCATTTGCTATGTCCATCAACAAAGCCCAAGGGCAAACATTTCACGTTTGTGGTCTGAATTTGGAGGAATCATGTTTTTCAACTGGCCAACTTTATGTTGCCTGTTCGAGAATCGGTACCCCCAGTCGTTTGTTTAATAATCTAAATCTTTTGAATGAAGTTTTAAAATTACTAGCAATAAAAAAAATATATTTTATATTTGAATAAATAATTTTGGTGTGGTGGAGCAACGTTTTTTTTTTTTACAAAAAAAAAGACGTTCTCTGTTGGCCCATAGATTTAGGATTTTATTGTACATCCTTTAACTATGTCCAACGTGCAGTGCAATGGTCCAACACCATTGCACTGCACGTGTTGGACACCTCCAAGGTCGCTATTCGCATCCAGTTGATTAAATAAATAAGGACTATAGTTGAGCCAAATTCGATAAAGAATAGAGGTAAACAAACCGTTGCTAGGCAACGAGTAGTTTACACCTAAAAGACAGATGTTAACTACCTTTTCTACATAGGTAGATGATTTTTATAAAAGTAATAATCCTACTTCCTACTAATCTAAACAGTTTATGTTTAGATATTTATGATTTGCATTGAACGCTTAACCTATTTGAATGAAATATGACATATATGTAAGCTAATTTCCTAATAGGTTACATTTTTTGATACATTTATATTATTATTAGTCCATTTTTGAAAATATTACAATGCATTTGTTATGTAGTTGATTTTAAAGTCATTAAAATACGCAAAATTGTATTGACAAATGTCTCAACTTTATTCATTAGTTGAATTCCACAAAATGTGTTTAATATCTGGATTTCATCCATCTTTATTTTTTTGTAGGGCTATCAAGTAAAATTAATGTCGACTTTTTAATGATTTTTCGAAATACCAAGTTATTATGCATGTTATATTAGTAATTCTATTGAAATATGCTTCAATAGGAATCCATACTAATATTATAAATGCGAAAGTAACTCTGTCTGTCTGTCTGTCTGTCTGTCTGTCTGTCTGTCTGTCTGTCTGTCTGTCTGTCTGTCTGTCTGTCTGTCTGTTACGCTTTCCCGCTTAAACCACTCAACCGATTTTGATGAAATTTGGCACAGACAATCTTTAGACCCTGAGAAAGAACATAGGCTACCTTTTATCCCGGAAAAAAAATGATGTTCCCGAGGGAAATCTAAAAAGCGCGATATAATCGAACTCCACGCGGGCGAAGCCGCGGGCGGAAAGCTAGTTGTTAATAAATAGTTAGCATGTAAAAGTCGATAATCATGTAAATAACAGGAGATTTGTAAAACGTGAGTTGTGATAACCCTAAATTGGTTTATTTACCTCTATTCTTTTTGGAGCTTGGCGGGAATATAGATACGTATACATATATTGATGATACTGACTCCAAAAACTATCTAAGCAAATTGAAATATTTGATTTCAATAATATCCAACTACATGGGTACTACTGCGCGTATCCGTGATTCTATAGATAGGTAGAGGAAGTATCCATAGAAACATGGTCGGAGTGTATGGCGTAGCCGAGTGATTTAATAAGCCGCTGCATAAGCATAGACTAAAACCCACCCGTGTTTCTTCACTTGCCTGTGCGACGGCCAGGGCCACGGTTTCTTGTTTAACCAACCCGCAACCCTGACCCAGGAGGCATCGGTCTTCGTGGACCCCGTCACGACGTGCTGACATCTCTTTGAGGCGCGCGTGAAACACGACCTTACCGAGTGGCGAGCTGCCCACTGCTCACGTGGCTGGGAGTTTAGTGTCATCTCCCGACCAGGGCGTCTCCTGCGGCGGCTAGTGGCGTGAGGTCGCTGGGATTCCCGTTGCCTCAAGCGCTCCGCCTCCTCCTTTGCCAGCATCACTGCTTCGCAGAAGGACGCGACGGCCTGCCATGCACTCTCGCTCCGGACCATGGCCTGGACCAGGGTCGGACGCGAGAGATCGCCGCCGATCGCCGCTACGAGGACACGGCGGTGCTCTACCCAAGCCGGGCAGACCTCCACCGTATGCTCCACCGTGTCCTCAGGGCGATCCACACAATGGTGACACCCTGGCGTTTCCTCCCGCCTTATACGGAACAGGAACCTCCCAAAATGCGACAATCGCACTCCCCATGTCGCCATCACCTCACATGTCGCAATGACCTCAGCAGAGCTTCCCAACAAGTGGGTCTAAAAATGAACATGGATAAGACGAAGATCATGTCGAACTCTCATGTCGCACCACACTCCAATTGTAGTTGGTTGCTCTGCACTCGAAGTTGTTGACGAGTATGTTTACCTGGGACAAACAGTCCAACTAGGTAGGTCCAACTTCGAGAAAGAGGTGTCTCGGCGAATCCAGCTCGGTTGGGCAGCGTTCGGGAAGCTATGCTACATCTTCTCGTCGTCCAAGATACCACAGTGTCTCAAGACTAAAGTCTTTGACCAGTGTGTGTTGCCAGTGATGACTTACGGAACTGAAACGTGGTCGCTCAAAATGGGCCTCATACGAAGGCTCAGAGTCACACAAAGGGCAATGGAAAGAGCTATGCTCGGAGTTTCTCTGCGTGATCGAATCAGAAATGAGGAGATCCGCAGAAGAACCAAAGTCACCGACATAGCTCTGCGAGTCGCTAAACTTAAGTGGCAGTGGGCAGGGCACATTGCTCGTAGAACCGATGGCCGATGGGGCAGTAAGGTCGCGGGAAGCCGATGGATGCGGGCAGCACAAGACTGGTCAGCGTGGAGAGTCTTGGGGAGGCCTTTGTCCAGCAGTGGACGTCTTTATGCTGAAGAAGAAGAAGAAGAGAAGATGTCGCCATGAGATCCCGCCGGAGCTCTGTCCGCCGCACCGCGATTTCTCGCGGCAGCGGAGTTATACCCCGGCGTTTTGCCTCCTCTCGCCTCTAGATCCCATGGCGGTAATCCGGCAAGGAGGCTCGCCGCCTCAGCGGAGACCGTGCGGTATCCCCGGATCAGCCGAACGGCCATGACCCTCTGGGACGCGGTCAGGCATCGGGCTGGTCGCTTCCTTAACGACCGCGCCCACACAAGTGCCCCGTAAAGGGCCATGGACCGCACGGCCCCCGCGTAGAGCCTCCAGCAGGAGGCGTTTGGTCCCCCTAGATTGGGGAGGAGCCGCCTTAGGGCAGCCCCGGCCCGTTGCAGTCTGGGAGCCAAACGTCGGAAGTGCTCCTCGAAGTTCCACCGGCTGTCGAGGACAAGTCCCAGGTACTTCATCGTCGACCCGACGCCGATGTGAACCCCTCCTACCGTTATGTGGGAACCCGACGGTGGCGCATTCCGAGGACAATGAAAGCACATGGCCTCGGACTTCTGCAGGGCCACTTCGAGTCTCAATTGCCGGATCCTGTTGACGATAGTCGCAACCCCGAGGGTCGCTGCGTCAGCCGCCGCCTGGTGCGACCTCCCTTGTGGCAGGACTAGCGTGTCGTTAGCGTAGCAGACTACGCTGATGCCGATAGGTAGGTCAGCGCGCAGCACCCAGTCGTACCCGATGTTCCACAGATGCGATCCCAGGACCGATCCCTGTGGAACACCGCACGACATCTCTCGCCGATTCCACACTCCTTGGTGACCGGGGTAGATTATGGCCCTGTCCGTCAAATAGGCCTCGACCACTCGACAGAGATAGGTCGGCATCCGGTAATACCGGAATGCCTCCCTGATGCGACTCCAGGGAAGGGTGTTGAAGGCGTTGGCGATGTCTAGTGACACCGCCAAGACAACCCCACCCCGGGCCACAGCATCCCCTGTCGTGAGGGCTCGCACGCGCATGATGGCGTCCACCATTGAGCGCCCCCTGCGGAAGCCAAACTGGCTCTCCGCCAAATCCGGGCCCGCTCGCCTAAGTTGCCCGACGAGGCGGTCTGCAATGACTCTTTCGAAGAGCTTGCCCACCTCGTCGAGCAGCACAATGGGTCGGTAAGCGGACGGAGAGTCCGCAGGGCACCCTGGCTTCTTTATGAGGACCAGTTTCCCCGTCTTCCAGCGAAGTGGGAACTGGCCCCTCTCCAAGCATGCGCTTAGTAGCCCCCGTAGTCGAGGCCCGAGAGCCCCTATGGCCAGGACCCAGGCTTTCCCAGGTAAGCCGTCGGGTCCTGGGGCGGTATTTTTGGCATTCAGCATACGTACCGCCGCTCTTAACTCTACCTTGGTCACTTCTGGAGCATCATCGTCGTCGTTGGTGTGGTCCGCATCAGGCACCGCAGGAGGCGGAGCCATGGGAGGAGGGGTATGTTCCCCTCGCGAGGGAAACAGAGCGCTCACCACGTCCTCCACGAACTGAGGCCGGAGACTCTGCGTCAGCGGGGGAGCCCATGGGCGGAGTTTATTCCGCACCATTTTGTAAGGCAGCATTGTGTAGGCATCCCCACGGGTTTCTGTTCAGAGTCCCCAGCAACTCCTCACGGGCCAGCCCTTTGGCCCACCGGATCTCCGCTCGGAGGGCGGTCTTCGCCGCTCTGTATCCCTCGTAAAGCTCCGCATGTATGGCCTCCGTATTCAGTGGACGAATACGGAGCCTGCGATGTCTGGTGTACCGATGTCGCGCAGCCACGCACGCCTTGCGCAAAGACGTAAGCTCCGGCGACCACCAGTACACCTGACGGCGAGCGCGTCCGGGCTTGACTCGGGGCATTGCCACGTCGCATATCTCGGACATGGCCTCCCGGAACCACTCCGCCTCGTTGTTTGTGTCAGCAGGCCTATCTGGTGGTGACACCCAGGCCTGCACGATCGAAGCTTCCAGGAGGAGCTCCCGGTCATGCTGCTTCAGCGCCCACTACGGACCACTCGGGGCCGGTCGGACCGGCGCGCTAGATGTCTGGGCGGAGACGTCAAACAGGATATACCGGTGGTCTGAGTAGGTCTCCACCCCCTCCATGACGCGCCCGTCAAGGACATGTGGCGACAGAGCGGGGCTGGCGAACGATATGTCCACCACTGATTCACCCCGCATCCGCACACATGTTGGGACCGAACCCCGGTTTAGGACGACCAGGCCTGTCTCCAGAGCCCAGTCCTCCACCATCCTGCCCCGTGTGTCTGTAAGTCGGGAACCCCAAGCCAAATTTTTGGCATTGAAGTCACCGAGGACGAGCACGGGGAGGGATCGACACCCTACGACGACGACTTTCAACTCCGCAAGGGAGTTGTGGAATTCGGCAAGAGTTCGGCTCGGAGAGAAGTATACCCCTACCACGACTATCTCCCCGAACCGTGCTGCTACGCAACCCCGTCCTCTCTTAACGGCCTCGAGGGACGGGGTGCCGGCGGCAGCCGACGAAATTAGGGCCACTGAGCCGTTGAGGTCCTCCACCCAGTCATCCCTGGGTGGGACAAAGTACGGCTCAGCGACCACGGCGATGTTAATCAACCACTGCGCCATGCTCTGGAGCAAAAAGTCCTGAGCGGAGGCGCAGTGGTTGATGTTCGCCTGAAGGAGGCGTAAGGGGGCCATTTATTGGCACTCCATAACAGCCTCCTCCCGAGGCCCTTGTGAGGGCTCAGCCACGGTGACAGCGGCGGCGTTGCTGGAAGCGGCAGCGGCAGAGGCTGCGGCTGCGGCAGAGGCCGCGGTTGCGGCGACGATGGCGGTGGTGGCGGAGGGCCTAACCCGGCCCTTGGCTTCGCTTCTGGTGGGTGGGGCGCAGGCTCTACTCCCAGTCCGGAGTTCGGCCGGCTTACCAGCTGCCGCACAAACTGACCAGTGCGGAGCGGCTTCACACGAGCCGGCCTTGTGACCGGGCTGACCGCAGCGGAAGCAGAGACCGCTGCGGTCCACCTCCGAGGTGCATTTTACGCCCACATGGTGGCCCACATGGCAGCGGTAGCACCTCAGAGGTCTGGGTTCCAGCAGTATCACCTGCGCTGAAACCCAGCCCACCAAAAATCTTCGGCCCTCTCCAACAATTTTCTCGGCCGCCGACACGGGGCAGCTAACCGTAACAGTTTGTAACCCCGTGCGGTCAGGGCGGACGGTGCCCACCCTAATCTGTTCGGCAGCACATCCCCCAGCCCCGACAATGGCGGCCACCACCCTCTCCTTTGTCGCCGTATCGTCCAGACCCAAGATGCGCAAGTCAGCGCACTTGGTGGGTCTGGACACTTTGGCCTCGACCGCATCTAAGGACGCTCTTAGCTTTTCAGCCAGAGCGTCGGCAGTCGGGCCACTAGCCTCACCACGAACCTCAATCATGTGGGCTCCGGTCGCGGTGATCCTCATCTTGATGCCCGAGGTGACTCCGATCTCCTGGAGGTTCACCGCTTCCATCGCCTTATTGAGCACGTCGCGGTAGGACGTGCCCTTCTTTTCCGCTTCCGGCTGTAGTGTTATCACTACAGCTGCGGATTTCGGGGCACGAAGCCTAGCCGCGGCGCTGCGCTCCTTCCGCCGCAGCCGCTTTCTGGGCGGTCTTGCAGCCTTAGCTGCCTTTTCCTTCTCCCCTGCTACCTGCCAGGCGACATCGGCTGCAGGGGTTGTAGGAAGTGGAGGTGGCTGCCTTTTTGCCGCAGGGACTGTGGCCTTCGCAGCTGGAGCCTGTGAAAGTGCACTCTTAGCCTTCCTCCCTGCAGCTGTGGCAGTGGTGGCCGCGGCAGCAGCGTAGGTTGCTGCCTTCCGCTGGCCTGAGGCTGGCCGGCTCGCCGCAAGTGGGGGGCGCAGAACAATGGCCTCCAGAGCCGAAAACCTACTCCGGAAGGCGGCCAGCTCCTTTAGCACCAGGCGCAACCAGGGGCAAGTGTCCGACAGACAATCTCAGTCTGGTCGGAGGATCCTCCTTTTTCTATGGAGGATGAGTGAACTTTACACGCTGTTTCTCATGATTTTAGATCGGTATCCCGTATCTATACTGTTAGGAAGTATTACAATGCACCTATTGCTATGCGTTGTCCATCAAACATGTGAGGTACGAGGTAACAATAAATAAACATTGTTTGTCAGTTTGTGTGTTGTGTTCTCCACATCGACGATGTTATCTAGAAGAATGTTATTGTTCTGTGATTCATGTTTAATGAAAACTTCGGCTAGTTCATCATTGTGGAAGCACGAGTTCTTAGAATGGAAGAGAATTGCCTGTTGGAAAAATTGTTTAGAATATCGGCTGAGGGACGAAAAAAGAAACCGGCCAAATGCGACATAGTAAAAGTGACATTTGACAATTAAAAACAAAAATTATAGTAAGATGTGACCGACTAACGCTTAAGGTTACCACCACTTTTACTTTTAGCTAAATGGGACATAAAGCTAAATAGACAACCCTGGGCATCAACGCAAGAGTAGGCAAATAACTCGGCTGGCGGCCTTAGATAACCTACTGTACTGTCTACTGTGGCTCAGCAATGCACACTCTTAGTATACAATGTTTTCCGACTTAACTGTAACCTGAATTTAATTGCCTACGAATTAAAGTTATTGTTCCATAAATCACACTTGTTTAAATTTTTAGCGAATACTTGCAATATCATTATAATTCATTCGACAGATTTCTGACGGCACAGTTAGCGTAGTGGTTTAGCTGTTGATTACTGCGCTGTCGCGGGTTCGATTCCCACGCGGAATAAATATTTGTTTGCCTTACAAGTTGTTCCGGGTTTGTCTGTTTGTGTCATCATCTCAGCGTATAATCCCGGTTGCATCCGCGGCTTTCGCGTTGGAGCCCAGGGTCCGCTTTCCTACACTTACTCCTCCATTTTGCACGGTCTGGCTGTTTGTGTATGTAAGTTTATATGTATGTTTGTAAACGCACCCGCAGTACAGGGGAAATTCCAAGGGTGGTGCAAAGTTCTTTAAAAAAAAAGTTATGTACTCTTTGTCAACAGTGTTTTCATTATGCTCGAGCTCCAATCTCGTTGCAGGCATTGCATACCCTAGATTAATATCAAAATGATCCCATGTTGTAACCTGATCTCTCTGCAATATGATGAATGCGCCTGCGTCGCTGTAAACTTGGTATAATTGTGTCCAGTTGACGGATCGATAGCTTATCAGCGCTAGTGCTTGTACAACGTTACCTGTGCCGCCATGCCGCTGGGGACCGGTACAGGTGGAGGCACAAGTGTTACATGATCTTAGGTAAGGCGCGCAGTAGCGCCCTGGCTGCCAACAGTCCTGTAGCGACTGTAGCCCATTGGTGCTACCACGCAATCTCCGCTCAGTAAAGGTGACACAGACATAAAAGATTCACAAGACGAAGACAAGCGATTCGTCGTGTTACGGCATGAGGTCTGGTGAAGCCGTACGGAGGACGTTATTTTAAATGTTATTGTGTCGGGATTTTGGTCGTGAAGGATCTCCAGATCAGTCTCCCTCTGGCACAGCATCGTTGGTCGTGTTGTTAGGTTTAACATTGCATCACCTCGCTCAACTGCCGTCTTTTTTCCTATTCATTCAGTTTGTTTTTTTTTTTTTTGAGTGAAGAGGTTCTAAATAAAACGAGCGCTTTACCATCAACATTTGCATGACTGTTTAAATTAATTTAGACTGTTAAAATTATAAAAAATAATAATATTTGAATTTAGAATTAGGCTAAAGTAGTAAAACAATTATTATTAAAAACTCAGTGTCCTTTTATGCAAGTTTCTGGCTCGGTTACTAGACCTGTATGCCAAAAAATCAGTTTTTTTTTTTTTTTTTTTTTAATTTATTTTGGCTCGGTTACTAGACCTTTAAGCCATGTCATTATTTGGAGTACACTCTTATTTACATTAGACTACTTCACAAACGGTTCCGGTTCCGGCGGTCAAACTGATAACATATACGTCAACGTCGTCCGTGGATTTTAATCGTAAAATAGTGTTTTAAAGTGACATTTTCGTGCTGTGAAACGTAAAAACATTAAAGCTAAGTTCATTAACCACTACTTATAAAAGAACACAGTGAGAGTGCTACACTTTGTGCGATAATTGTTGAAAAAACACCCTCGGAATTATAACCTAAAATTCGTTACGGTCATAGACAATAGACGCGTCTCGGTTTAATACCAACATTACGCCAGTGTGACAGTGACATTGCCAACAGCAGTGTTGCTACTCAAGAAAAAATAAAAAAACTACCAATCAGTGTTACCACACGAGAAACAAAACTTCCCTAATCATGGATAAAAACATGGAACTACTTCTAAAAAAACTCGACGAAAAATTTAAAAATCAAACCGAACTCATAACATACTCCGTGACTAAGAGCGTCATGGAAGCTTTAGACGAGAAAATGAAAACTATCATGGAGGAAAATACCAAACTCAAGGACAAAATCTCAGAACTTGAAATTAAACTCAAAAGAACAGAGATAGAAAAGAGAAAAAATAATCTTGTCTTTTTTGGAATTAATGAAAATATTAAATTTGAAATGGAATTAGTGGATTTTATCAAAGAAATAACTGCGAGTATGGGCGTTCAGATGGATAACCAAGAAATTAGCAAAGTATATAGAGTTGGGCACAAAGCTGAAAATAAAAACCGTCCAGTGGTAGCCACTATCACAACTCAGTGGAAAAAACATCTCATACTGAAAAATAAGCCTAACCTTCCACAAGGCGTCAACATAAAAGAGGACTATCCCAAAGAAATCCTAGACAAACGCAAACAATTACAGCCTCAAGTAGCAGATGAAATAAAGAAAGGAAATATTGCCTATATAAAATATGACAAGCTCATTGTAAAGAAGCCAAAGGAAAATAGAGAGAAGAGGAAAAGACAAACTTCCGACTCACCAAAGACACCATCAGAAAAGAAAACGAACAAGAAAGCAACACCGAACAACCCACCAATCGCATTACCCAAAATACATACTAGAGAAATCATAAAACCCAATATACTAAACTACCTAGAAAGAGCAAGCTCTGATTCAGAAATAAATATGTCAAAAAACTAAATATGCCCTCGGACTACCGGAATCTGAAAATATATACACCAACAATTAATTACATACACAACCAATCAACAAAATGTCTTCCACCACGGTTGGTCCCCGCGGAAGACTTAGACCATCACCCTCTAACAAGAACAAAAAACAAAAGGAATGAAAAACAGTTATACATAGCAACTCTAAATACCAGAACTTTACGAACACCAGAATCTTTATCAGAACTTGAAGAAGCATTGAAGGACCTAAAATGGGATATTTTAGGAATTAGTGAAATGAGAAGAACAGGAGAATCTATTGAAGAGCACCATGACTTCGTATTATTCAACAAAGGAGACATCGAAGGACAAGGAGGAGTCGGATTCATAGTTAAGAAGCACCTAAAAGAACACATACTAGAATTCATTGGAATTAATGACCGAACTGCCATACTCAACATCAAATTACCTAGCTTCAAAAAAACATGGACAATTATCCAAGCCTATGCTCCTACTGAGAAAGCAGATGAACCTAAACATGAATCTTTTTACAACAACTTATCCCAAGCTATTACAAGTAATTACTCAAAAAACATAGTTATACTAATGGGAGATTTCAACGCGCAAGTGGGAATAAAACAATGTAAAGAAGAATATGTATTGGGAAACTTTGGCTACGGCAAAAGAAGCAAAAATGGGCAAAGACTGGTTGAATTTTTATTAGAACACAATCTAACCCTCCTGAATAGTATTTTTAAGAAAAACAAAAACAATAAATGGACCTGGATCTCTCCAGGCGGGAATAATAGAAACGAAATAGATTATATTATAAGCAGCCACCCAAATTTATTTACAAACACAGCAGTTATATCAAAATTCAACTTTAATACCGACCACCGCATGGTAAGGGCGTCAGTCAAGATTATACCACCCAAAGGAACCAGAAAGTTTGCTATACATGACACGTTCCCGATATGCAGCACAGAACCCAACAAAACAATGGAGAATTCCTTGTCAATACTCAGCAGAGAACTATTAGAAACCGATGCAATAGATGTAAAAACAAGTTATAACAAACTACAAAACAAAATTACATGTCAAAGAGACCAAAAAAGGACACGACATAAGTACAATTTAAGTAATTCAACACTACAACTTATAAAAGATAGAAAAAGTCTACTTGACAGCAAAATAAGGAAACAGAACATCCAAAAAATAACTGATTTAAGCAAGAAAATCAGAGAAGGCATCAAAAGGGATAGGAAAGCCAAAAGGTTGCAAACCCTAGAAAAACATATAGCAAGGACAGGAGGAACTAGAAAAGCTCTAAAAGAACTCCGAGAATCGAACCAATGGATCCCGAAATTGAAAAACAACCAAAAAAACGTAACAGGCCGAAAGAACATAAATAAAATAGCTACAAAATTCTACCGCAATCTATATTCCAACCAAGACACCACTACACATGTAAGTCCAGAAACCGTAAATTATAATTTGCTTCTAGTGAACCCAGAACCTGACATTTTACCCGGTGAAACTAGGAAAGCCATACTAAGCCAAAAGTTAGACAAAGCACCAGGTCCTGATAAAATCACAAACGAGCTCCTGAGAGGAACCGTAGGAGAACTGGTCCCCATTTTAACTAAAATCTTCAACGACATCTTGAGATCAGGACAGGTTCCAGAACAATGGGAGACATCCCATATCATTCTCATATATAAGAAAGGACAAAAAGACGACATAGGGAACTACAGGCCAATAAGTCTGATGTCTAACATATATAAAATATTCTCCAAAATTATTTTGGACCGAATAAGCAACACACTTGATGAGAACCAACCGAAGGAACAAGCTGGCTTTAGAAAAAACTTCTCCACGATAGATCACATTCACACAGTCAAGCAAATTATGGAAAAATACAATGAATACAACAAACCGCTATATATGGCTTTTATAGATTACTGTAAGGCATTTGACAGCATTAGCCATACAGCTATATGGGAAAGCTTACGAAACCAGGGAATCCCGACAGTGTACATAAAGATCATTCAAAACATTTACTCCAATAGTAAGGCAAGAGTACAACTGGAAACCTTGGGGGAAACGTTTCAAGTGAAAAGAGGCGTCAGACAGGGCGACCCGATGTCCCCAAAGCTGTTCTCGGCGGTGCTGGAAAGCATATTTCGGAAGCTAACCTGGGACCAACATGGATTAAATATATATGGTCAAAAATTAAACCATCTTAGATTCGCTGACGATATTGTTTTGTTTGAAGAACAACCAGGGAACCTCGAAAAAATGATACAGGATCTAAATAGAGAGAGCGAGAAAGTGGGCTTATCTATGAATAAAAACAAAACGAAGCTATTAACGAATTCAAACAAATATGAAATAAAAATTAAAAACCATCCTGTTGGATATGTAGATGAATATATCTATTTAGGACAAATCATCTCACATACAGACACAACTGCAAAAGAAATCGGAAGACGAATAGCTAACGGATGGAAAAGATATTGGTCACTGAAAGAGATAATGAAATCCACAGATCTCAGCATTGGTATCAAAAGGAAGGTCTTCAATACCTGCGTTCTCCCATGTCTTACATATGGGTGTGAAACCTGGGCTCTTACGAAACATCACAGAAACATGCTGGAACACTGCCAAAGAGCTATGGAACGAAGTATGATAGGCGTAAAGAAACAAGATAGGATACGAAACACCGTCATAAGAAGTCAAACTAAAGTCACAGACGTACTTATTAGAATAGATAGTTTGAAATGGAGATGGACTGGGCACATGTTGCGCGGTATACAAGAGAAATGGAGCAACATCATAACAGACTGGTACCCTAGAGATGGGAGAAGGAATAGAGGAAGACAGAGCAAAAGGTGGGAAGATGAACTAAAACTAACGGCAGGCCCAAAGTGGAGAAGGGTTGCTAGAGACAGAGTACAATGGAAATTGTTAGAGGAGGCCTTTGCCAAGAGGCACACTGAACTCAGGGATATTTTATAAGTAAACAACCTCAACATAAAAAAAAAAAAAAAAAAAGGAAGAAAGCAGTTCAGGATAAGAGGCTTATTATTATTATTATTATTACTTCACAAACTATAGAGGTTCACTTCACTTTAGGACTTCATATAAGTTGTGTATTTTGATCACATCATTTAAAGTTTTTCAACAGTGTTTTTAATATATTTGTACAATGGTTCGTAACACTTGTTAAACTTTAATAAATCAGTCAAGCGGCGGGAGGAATTGAATGGTATTATATCATTAATTTCACTGGCAAGTATCAGTCTTTGCATATTGTATTTAGGACAGAAGAAAATCATATGTTCTGCGTCCGCTTGTGGAGTTTTGCATTCTTTGCATTCATCGCTTGTTACAATACCCAGTCTCGCTAGGTGGGAAGGTGTGGTGCAGTGCCCAAAACGAAGCCTATTAATTGTTGTAATAAATTCTCGACTGGCATATTCTAGTTCATTGTACCACGGCTTAGATGGTATGTCTTCTTGAATACTTCCATACCATTTTCCTTTCTGTTCTTGGTCTTTCTTCCACATATCTTTCCAAATATTAATTGTTTCGACACGAAATGAGCTGTAATAATCAGTTATTGGTATAGCAATTACGTATCTTACATCCAATGAATTAATCCCTTCAAATGCAGTTTTATCAGCTATTTCATTACCTGAAATGCCACGATGTGAAGGTATCCACATAAAAGTAACTTCAATTCCTTGTTTGAATAAACAGTATATAAAGTCTTTAATTAAATATAGAATATAATTATTTTTAAAATTCATTTTCAATATTTTCAAACTATCTATCAAACTTAATGAATCAGTTAAAATTAAGAAATATTTACAATTATTTATACGACGGATTAATTTTAAGCCTTCTAAAACTGCATATGCCTCTGCTGTAAATATTGAACAATGATTGTCTAAAACAAAGCTTTGAGCAAATTCAGTTTGTGGATCATAAAGAGCAGATCTCACATAATCATTGCCTTTACTACCATCTGTGTATAAAGTATAATATTTCCTGTTTTCTAATAAAAAGGTTGACATCTCTGCATTGCAAGTGATTATGTGTGTTAGGACTTTAACAGGGTGTATGATACTACTGAATGAATGAGTATAACATGGCCACTTAGATTGCTTCTTAATTTTAATACATTTTTTGTTTATTTCCATGTAAATTCGACATAATTGAGGAGAGATGCCCCTCAGTAGATCATCTACAGAAACTAATTCTCCAGAAACACTCACTAGATGTGGGACTATCCTATTTATGAGAAAAGTATTGTCAGATGACAGGACTTTGATGCAGTATCTTTCTGTAAGTAAGATCCTTCTTAAAATTAAAGGCATAATTTTAGTTTCAATCTCCATGGCTCTTATGGGGGTTGAACACATAGCCCCAGATATCAATCTCAAAGCCTTGTTTTGTATCACATCTAACTTATTTACATAAGGACTATTCAAATAAACTAAAGTACTGTAATCAAAATGGCTTCTTACAATTGCTTTATATAATATAGACAGTATTTTTGGATCTGCTCCCCATGAAACTCCAGCAAGGCACCTTATCACATTTAGACCTTTTAAGGCATTTACAGATATATATTTGATATGATCTTCAAATTTCAACTTTTGATCTATAACAATTCCTAAAAATTTATGTTGTTTAACCCTTTTTATTACATCCCCATTGTATGTGACATTGGAACATAGAGGATCATTTCCAAAAATCATTGTATTACTTTTTGAAGCATTGATTTTTAAATGCAATCTATTACTATAATAGCTACATAACTGTTCCAATGCCCTGTTCATATTTTCTATTGCTGTAGTTAAGTTAGAATTAGAAGTATATAAAACCAAATCATCTGCAAATTGAAGGATATTTACAAATTTCATATCAACATATTTACATATTTCACAAGTGTACAGGTTATATAGTAAAGGTGAAAGGGTTGCACCCTGCATGGTGCCTTTGGAGGCAGTCTCAGGACCATACATAATGTTATTATACCGAACATACATTGTACGATTACTCAAAAAGTTATAGATCCAGTTTGAAACTTGTCCTGGGATACAAACAGTTTCTGTCAATACTTTAACAAGTATTCCAGGGTCAACACTGTCAAAAGCCCCTTGAACATCTAAAAATACGCATACAGTATGTGACTTAGAATTTTGTGCTCTTTTCAGGTCAGATATTAATGAAATGAAACTATCTGCACAGCTCCGACCCCTACGGAAGCCATATTGAACATATGGGATGAGACCATTAGATTCAACATACCAGTCAAGGCGATTCTTTAACATATTTTCAAACAGCTTTCCAAGACATGACGACAATGAAATTGGACGATAAGAGTCTGCTAGATGTGGTGGTTTATTTGGTTTTAGTATTGGAATAACACATTGTGTTTTCCAAGGCTGTGGAATAAGTTATTTATGCCAAAGATTATTAAGAATTTGAAGAAATTTTCTTTGTATAGATTCATCTAAATTTTTTATTAAAATATAAGGGAAATCATCTAATCCTGGTGTGGTATTTTTTCTAGACTGTAAGCTCATTTTGAATTCGGTCCACGAAAAGGGATCTAGCAAAAACTTAGAATTAGGATTTTCATTATTAACATTAAAATAATTACAAAATGAACTAAAATCTATCAAATTGTTATTGTTAGATAATTTTGATAAAAAGGACTGTATAAATTCATCACTAAATGATCTGTTCCCCTTCTTGATGCCCCTAAACTTTTTAATAAGATTCCAAATCATGCTTATTGGTGTTGTTCTATTGAAAGTATTACAGAAGCTGTTCCATCCAATTTTCTTTTGTTCTGAGATAGTCCGTTTCTTTAAAGAATCTATTCGTTTATAATTAATATAATTCTCTATTGTAGGATCACTTCTGTATAATTTCAATGCATTGTAGGATGCTATTACAGTTTGTTCACACACATTATTCCACCAGGGGGCTGGTGATCTACTTTTAAAATTGTTAGTTCTAACAAATTTTGGAATGATTGTCTGCTTAAGAGCATCAAGACGAGAACAGAATTCTAAATATGATGACATTGGATCCTCATCATTAATCGTCATGTCGTTGAAAACAGTTTTAGATTGTTCCAGGAATTTACCCCAGTCTGTTTTATTATACAAAAATCTATCAATAGGCGGATTAACTTGGTATCTATCAATATTCAGTGCTATATTAGTAATTGTCGGGTAATGGTAACTTCCCATGGCATCATCGTGCACAGACCACTCACAGAGTGGAGCAAGATTCGCGCTGACAAATGTTACATCGATAGCCGAAGGATTACGTGTGGGATAGTTAATAGTAGTAAAGCTGCCATCATTTAAAAGACATAAATCACATTCATCTATTACGTTATATAAATCTTGTCCACGGCCCTTCGTAGACAGGCATCCAAATGCAATATGATGTGCATTGAAGTCACCACTAACAATTACAGGCTTAGGAAGATCTCTTATAATGTTGCGGAGTCTACTAATTCTTATATGTCCACTGGTAGGTGGGCAATATACACACAGGATGGTTATGTTTCCTATCTCAGTAGTTACAGATAAAGCAATGGTTTGTATTTCTTCATAAAAAGGTGTATATAAAGTAGTGTATTTATAATAAGGTTTAATCAAGATTGCTACACCATTATGACTATTTGTAGAGTTTCTATTATAGATATTATAACCGGGTATTCTGAAGTTTTGGTGATCTTTTAACCAAGTCTCGTTAAGCAAACAAACATCTATGTTTTCATTTAGTAAAAAATTGATCAATAAGGGCTTCTTACTGTTGGCGCTCTGAATATTAAATTGTGCGATGCGTAACGAAGATATTACATTGTTGAGGAGGCTAGCAGCCCCAGCCATCAGAAAGATTTTTAACAAGCATTTCTTTGATGGATGATGTGGTTACAGGTACATCATCATTATTATTACCTAATTGAACTAAGGTTTGTACTAGAGCCATGAGGATATCATTGTTACCAATGATTTGAGACTTAAGATTAGGTAGGGAAGCAACTTTGTTCTGTTTTGTAGGCTTTACAATGTTTGCGACAGTTACATTTTTTTCCGGCAGTATATTTTTTTTATTTTGAGTTTGTTCAGGCAAATTAGGGAAATCAGCGTCTTTATACTTGAAAGACTCTGTAACACTGGCATATGTAATTTTATTTTTCTTGTCTAGCATTTTCTTTACTTTGACGGGACAGGTCCTTGATACAGCCAAATGAGGTCCGCCGCAGTTAACGCAGCAAAGCTTATCAGGCTTATCACATTCTTTATATGAATGTTCGCCTGCACAACAGCTACAACGTTGCTTTCCATTGCAAACTTTTGCAGAGTGGTTAAATTTAAAGCAGCGAAAACACTGCAGCAGAGGAGGGACATAATCAGAAACGCGATATGAGAATAAGTCGTACTGGACACATTCAGGTATTGAGTTCGATAAAAACGTAATGCTGACTGTTTGTAATGGGACACGGTTCAGCCCAACTTTCTTTGTGAATCGCCTTACAGCTACAATTTCATATATCGAAGAAAGCTTGGTGTATAACTCTTTGTTTGAAATATTTGTTGGTACATATCTGATAATGCCAGTACGTTCGATTTGTGTTGCTGGAATATAGGCTTTCATTTTGTGTTTATCTAAAAAACTTGAATTATGAATAAAGTTATTTGCTGTATTGTATTGCTTGAATACAACAACAATTTTATTAGCGTTCACACGTCGAATCGCCACCACACCTTTTATTTCCGCTGCAAAAATATGGTTCAAATATATTGGGCTTTTGTTGCCCAGACGCTCCTTGTCCTGACTCTCCACAAAAACTTTAAATTCAGAGTTACCTGAATTTTCTGGATAAAGACGTTTATAGTTGGGCTTATAGTAAGGATTATAACTGGAAAAGTCACTTTCCTCACCACCGCCGCTGTTGCTAGGAACAAATTCCTCCTTTCTCTTCCGACTTCTAGGGGGTCTTTCCCCCTCATCTTCGTTACCTTCCATTATTAGAAGGTACAGAAACTATTAACACTTTATATAAACTAATTAGAAAATAAGAAAAATGAAATTTATTTTTGAAAAAACTTGGACTAAATTTAAAATTGACCGCCTCGGTTCAAATTCCCGCCAAGAAATCTCAGTTTTTTTATTATACATATATAAAGTTGCCATTATTAATTTTAGGTAACAGTAGAATAAAAATATTTGTGTGTTGCCAGTATTTTTATAATATTGCATGAAGTAGGTAGTTGTGGAATTTACTTTTTAAACATTTTATTGTTCTTGGTTGTTTATTCATACTAAAAAATGGTTTTGCACACAAAACAACATGAATGATGTAATCAAATATTTGTAACAATAGCTTGAAAATTTAAAAGAGTGTCCATGGAGTTTCTTGCCCGTTCTTCTCCATAGGTTATTTTTTGGAATGGGCGACTAGCTTCATCTTACTGACTGACGGACCTTCTGACAATTCAAAAGTGCCTGTAACTGGTTTATTTGAAATAAATGCTTTGATTTTGATTTTGAAACCTATTTTTGGTTTTTATTTTACCTGTGATTTACCTGTGACTAGGATAAGATGGTATATTGCATAGTGCAAACGAAGCTAAATCTCCTCTGCACCATTAAGGTTGTAGGTCAAATGTGTTAGCGATCAGAAGTGGTATTTATTAAAGAAACAAATCAGGACGTTCCAATGTTCGTGTATTATCCATTTGAATTACAATTACAACCAGAACTTATTAAATAAAATAGGAACTCAATAATAATCACTGAGCACACAACAATATGTCAAACAATAGCCAGCAGCTCTTAATGGCTGGTGGCTGGCGGTGACTGTCAGAAAACTTGGCGTCATCGCAAAGGTCCAGCGGTACTTCACACCGGGGCAGCTTCTGATGTTGTACAAAGCACAGGGTCGTGTGTGAAGTACTGCAGCCACATTTGGGCTGGTGCTGCGAAATGTCACCTGGCTACTTTGGATTCAGTGGAGAGGTGTGCGAAGAGGCTAATTGGTGACCCTGATTTAACTCGAGACGGTCTCCAAAGTCTAGAGCACAGGCGTAGAGTAGCCAGCCTTTCGGTGTTCTATAGGATGCATTTTGGGGAAAGTGCGAGGGAATTGCATGATTTAATTCGCCCGTCTCCGTTCCACCATCGCACGAGCCGTCGTACGGCGAGTTTCCACCCTTACGTTGTTAACACTACTACGATCCGGACGAAGCGTTTCGCCTCTACCTTTATACCGCGTACATCAAGGGACTGGAACAACTTGCCGGCGGCGGTGTTTCCGTCGGACTACAATTTGAGTATCTTCAAGGCTAGAGTGAATAGGCTCTTAATAATCTAGCGCGCTTTACCATCAACGACCGCATCACTGCTTACCATCAGGCGGCATTGCGGTTAAGCACTGGTTTATAATATACTAGCTTTCCGCCCGCGGCTTCGCCCGCGTGGAGTTCGGTTATATCGCGCTTTTTAGGTTTCCCTCGGGAACATCAATTTTTCCGGGATAAAAGGTAGCCTATGTTCTTTCTCATGGTCTAAAGATTGTCTGTGCCAAATTTCATCAAAATCGGTTGAGAGGTTTAAGCGGGAAAGCGTAACAGACAGACAGACAGACAGACAGAGTTACTTTCGCATTTATAATATTAGTATGGATAAAAAAAAATATATATAGAAAACTAGCTTTCCGCCCGCGGCTTCGCCCGCGTGGAGTTCGGTTATATCGCACTTTTTAGATTTCCCTCGGGAACATCTAATTTTTCCGGGATAAAAGGTAGCCTATGTTCTTTCTCAGGGTCTAAAGATTGTCTGTGCCAAATTTCAACAAAATCGGTTGAAAGGTTTAAGCGGGAAAGCGTAACAGACAGACAGACAGACAGACAGACAGACAGATAGACAGACAGACAGACAGAGTTACTTTCGCATTTATAATATTAGTATGGATATGGGTCTCACAGAGTTTACACGATGTTACCAGTCTGAGTGCCCGGATTCCAAAGTCAGCGAGCGCGGATAGGTAGCGCGTTTTAAAGTGAACTTAGGGTTGGGCGCCGGTCCTCGTTAACAAATAGTTTGTAAGTACCTACGGTACAACGATATTCAATCACTCTTCTTCTTTGAACGGCGGGCGTTTTGGGGGATTGTCTTATGTAATATTGACATTCAAAAAGTGCTGATTGTCATCCTAATTTGAATAAATAACTAACTTTTAATTTTGATTTCGACTTCCCTCGATATCATTTATGCGCTAACCACTACATTCCTGAGCCAGTCATCAGGCCCCGATAACGCGGTGACTTATGTAAATATAACTGAAATACCATTCCATGCTGTTGCGGGCGCGGTAATGTACCTCGTAATAAACGCACAGGTTATCAATGGTACATTACATACCAAAACTTGATTCGAGAATCATAAGTAGGTATTCGAGAGAATCGTAACCAGGCACTTTTGTGAAATTGAAGAAGAGACATGCTAAGGTCATGGCAAAGAGGCATATAATGTTCCCGCTGTTGAGATATAGGCCTCTTCTTTTTGCGAGAGTTTTTCTTTTTCTATGTTTCTTAGACATACATTGACACGTCCCATGTCTGCTTCACCATTTTGAGATCTATATACAACGTATAACATAAAGGGTATATACATAACAAAGGCATGGCATCTTTACATGATATCAAACGATATTGGAAGGGTTTTTTAATTCTATCTCTTTATGTTAGGAAGTTATGAGGAAAAACACCGCCTGTGATAGGCTACTATCATACTAGTCGCACAGAGATATTGAATACATTTATCGGATTTTGGCAAGTAACGTGACGGGTAACGAGTAGTTATTAACGTATGTAGTGTGCTGCCACGTTTGTTATGATTTTATTTTAAGAAACACACGAAACCGAAAGTTTGGTGCCATTTTTTTGAGTATTTTATTTTGAGTTGAAAACCTTCCGATATCGTTTGATATTATCTAAAGATGCCATGCCCTTGGTATGTATATACCCTTTTTGTTACACGTTGTATAAATATACAATAATTTACAAAAAATAAACTGACTTCGAACCAGAAATGAGGAGATCCGCAAAAGAAGCAAAGTCACCGACATAACTGTTTCGAGTCGCTAAAATTAAGTGGCAGTGGGCGGGGCACATTGCTCGTAGAACCGATGCCCAATGGGGCAATAAGGTTCTGGAGTGAAGACGCGACGTAGAGAGGCCCAACAAGCCAACCCAACAAGGTAGCCTGACGACCTTGTGAAGGTCGCGGGAACCCGGTGGATACGGGCAGCACAAAACCGGTCATTGTGGAAAGCCTTGAAGGAGGCCTTTGTCTAGCAGTGGACCTCTATAGGCTGAGAAAGAAGATACATATAGAAAAATTTACAAAAATAAAGTGCCTTGCTTAGGTATGAACCCACGACCTACAACTCGTAAGTGGCGGCGGGCCACCACTGCTCCCGACTGCCATCAGTTGTCGTCATCGTAGTCAATCTAGTCATGTTTAGTAAATCTTGCAAGTTGATTTCCACTTAGCCATATCATACGCAATTATCAGTACCTACAAAAGATTAAGCACATTTTAATCAACGCATAAATTAATATTACTCTACAGCAAACCTTTTAATTAATAAATTAACCGATTGAGTGACGGATCACGTGCAGCCGCGCACGCGCATTTGATACAAATGTTAATTACCAATCAAGCGTAATTAGCAGGCAGATTTATACGAATGCATTCCCGTTGGTTGGGTTTGCATTGCAGATGAACTTCGTCATTGGATGTTCCTAGAAGTACAATAGAAGCTTGGGACATCCAATATTAATGTATCTCTTTTAATTTTCTATGACACAATTGGCGCAGTGGTTTGTGTCGCGGGCTTGTTTCCCTTACGGAACAAATATGTATACCGTGGATAGCGATATCATTTTAATAAAGGTTGCTTTTTGATTTACTAATAGAGCAAACGCTGTGACGTTATTTTGTAATGGCGGCACGAGGACAGGTGGTTTTGGAAAGTGGGGATTGCCGAACGTTCACTTCCCATCGAAACTGTTGGTTTGCCTATTTAAATTGTTATTGCCAAGATTGAAGGGTATACTTACACTTCGTCCTTTAATATAAAACTTCCTACGAAATGGAGCCCTTACCACCACACCAAGATGGTGACGAATCTATCGCTCCACTGTCGCTGACTTTTTCAAGTATAATATGCTTTGCCTATAGATAGTTGTTCCGGGTTTGTCTGTTTGTGTATGTTAGTTTAAAAGTTTTTAATCTGACCCACCATACAGTAGAAATTCCTAGTGTGGGCAACGATTAAAAAGAAATGTATGTATAGCAGATAGTTTGTTATAATGTTTCTAATTATCTGAAATCATCATCTGCCCAGGGCTCACCCCTTCATCAAATCTAACCTATGCCTGAGCTGTCGGAGCTGAGTACTCTTACTTTTACATGGAGCGATGCCTATCGGATCCCCAAAACCCAGTTCCTTTACTGGATTACATAATCATCATCATCTCAGCGTTAATCCCAGTCGCATCCGAAGCTTTTTCTGCTTTGGAGTCTGGGGTCCTCTTTACCAGTCTAACTGCTAATTTTGTCTAATTTTGGCTAAACTTCGATATTTTCCGTTATGCGACTGCCGTCTGACCTCCAAAACCCGTAGGCGATATCGAAACATTGCTTTTAGACCAATTGTTGGACTTTTTGAGGGCTCCAACAACCCGTAACGACTGCCACTAGATGGTTGTATGACAACCAGGGCCAATGGCTTAACACGCTTTCCGAGCCAAGACCAGACCAGTGCAAATATTCATATTCATGCATACAAATATATGCAATGCGCGGGAATCGAACCTGCGCCTCGTTGCGCAGCAGCCGCTTTCGCTAGCGCTACGCCATGGAGGCTGTCAACTTTGCTGGGTAACATGATATCCCTTGGTAAGTCCGATTGTCAAATTTGCAGGCTTCCACTGGTGACTGACAAAGATCTTCGAATAAAAGCCGGTACCACCAATCTAACGATTTATGCGGGCAATGTGCCCAGCCCACTGCTACATTAGTGTTGCCATTATTCGGTCTATGTCGGTTACTCTCGTTCTTCTGCGGATCTCCTCATTCTTGATTTGATCACGCAGTGAAACTCCAAGAATAGCCCTCTCTATTGAGTGTCCTTGAGCTTTCTTATAAGGCCTATTGTTTGCGATCCGCGGCCCTGGCAGTACGTAACTACTCCAAGCTTCATTTACATAGGGTAAGATTTGGAAGATTCCCGTCAGGCTTCAACTTAAGTCCAATAAAAAGTGCCATTATGCTTATCAAATATCTCTAATTCACCAATAAGAAGCATCATTCTACTATGGTAGAATGTATATAATGCCTTTTACTGTACCATTTTATTGATGGCTTTTGAATAGACCGCCTTTATGCATACATAAAGAAACTCTATTCCAAATCAATTAAAAACCACTCAAGATCAAAGTCAAGGAGCACATCAGCACTATCTGTAAAGGGCGCCACTCAACTGTACGTCTGATCTCATCTGTTTACTTATGTGGCTGATATCTCAATTACCCTTAATTGTATGCAGTTTCAACGAGGATTTTGAGATCAACCTTTTATCGTCTTACTGCTGGGCACAGGTCTCCTCTCATACATAGAAGGATTACGCGTAATTGTCACGGTTGCTCAATGCGGGTTGGCGATTTCAGACTTAAAGTCCAGATTTACTCAAGATGTTTTCCTTCACCTTGTAATCAGTAATTGGTGTCCAAGATATCCAGGTGTCCAGGTACTTTTCTGGCCTGAAATCGAACGCGCACACTCATACTTGGGAGGCTGATGTTTTAACCACTAAGCCACCACGACTTCGAATGTATTTGTTATTATAGCGGGAGCAGTAATACATTATCTGTGAAAATTTATTTATTTATTTATACTTTCGCACAAATAAAATGCACAGAGGCGGACTTAATGCCTTAGGCGTTCTCTACCAGTCAACCTCGGGTGGTGAAGAGACTAGATGGCAGGTGCTTTAGTTACAGAAACAATGAAAATGAAAGTAAAAACTCATAACATCTATATAAACAATTACTTAACTAAGCATACATATACTTACTATTACAATAATATATAATATAAAAAAATATAACTTGTGAGAAAGGTGTTGAGATGACCCTACTCTATTTGCAAAATAATTACTCTGCAATTTCCGCTTAAATGCAAACCGACTAGTCGCCATCCTGATATGAAGAGGAAGCGCATTCCACAGGAGAACTGACTGAATATGAAAGGAAGAGTGAACAAAGTCAGAGGTATGAGAAAGACAGAGTAAGAAAAGATTATTAGAAGAACGCAGATTCTTGCTGTGAGAAGAAAACAAATATTGAAAGTGATTCGCAAGATAAGAAGGAGGAGTGGGTGAATTAAGAAGGGAGAAAAGCGTGGTCAAGGCTCGCAAATTACTTTTTTGGCGACTGGGTATCCATTTCAGTTCAGACCTGTAGCTGGACACATGGTCATATTTCCTCAGATTGAATATGAACCGAATACCACTATTAAGCAATCTGTCAAGCTTATCCAGCAAAGGCAAATTCAGGTCAAAATAGCACACGTCACCATAATCGAATACAGGAAAAATCAAAGTCTGCACAAGAGTGGTTTTCGTTTTAGCCGGTAAGAAGTTTCTCAAGCGATATAGGGACCGCAGGGTATCGTTGACCCTTTGACTAAAGTACGACACCTGACCTTGACAGCTAAGCGTCGAGTCAATATACATACAAACCAAGATCTTTGACAGTAGAGGTAATAGGTATGAAGGTACCGTTGAAGATAAGAGAAGGGAGAGAGCTAAGTGTTAACCTACTCATCATGCGTGAGCTTTCAATAATAATGGCCCAAATCTATCAGACCAGTTTTTGATAGCCTGTAAGTCTCGGTTTACCTCCACTATAGCATTCGATACACCTTCCATTCGCTACTATAGCTATTACGGTTCATGAGATTCAGTCTGGTGATAGACATGTAAGCAGACACAGAGACAGACAGACAGATGTGGAGTCTTAGCAATGGGGTTTCGTTTTTACACTTTAAGTACGGAACCCTGAAAAGACAGACGATCAATTAGCCTAGGCTCTGGTCTGTTCTGGTTTTTGCCTGGCAGAGGGCTGCATCATTTGAACCGTAACTATTCATGTGTACAAGTTGGTTATTGAAGAAAGAAATCTTTCTTTCTTCACGCAAGACGCATCTGCGTTTCTTGGCATTACAGCAAAAGAAATACACTTTAAAAGTATGAAAATATAAAACAAAGTTTATAATGCTAAAAGGCGCTAAGCTCAGCATAATATCAGATGAAAACACGAGGTGTACCACCTGACGCTGATTTTTAGCTGTTGGATAATTGCTTTCATGACATTGGTGAATATAATGGAATATTGTAAAAATCAAAGATGATTTGTAATTAATGTTTAAAGTGATTTTAAAATAACGATTAATTTAATTGTAATATTGACGTTTTAATATTTGTACACCATATGTTGTAGAACAGTGTATGTATATAACACTAGCTGCGCCGCGCGGTTTCACCCGCGTAAGTTTAGATCCCGTGAGGATATAGGGATGCAAACTCTTCCATTTCTCATTCCAGGTAATAAACCATCTGTGTGCCAAATTTAATGCAGATTCGTTTGGCAGTTTTTACGTGAAAGAGTTACAAACATCCATACATACGATTAGATCCTCACAAACTTTCGCATTCATAATGCTATCAGGATAAATACATTCTAACTCATCTAAATCACCAAAAAACAATCTTTTTAAATCTTCCAAATAATTAAAAAGAGCAGATTTTCTAATTCCACAAAATTTTCAAAACGAACAGACTTTCTAAATTACCAAAAAGAACAGACTTTCTAATTCTTCTATATCTTTAAAAAGAACATACATACTTTCTAATTCTTCCAAATCATCAAAAAGAACAGACTCCAACTAGAAAAACGTGCTAGAATTAAGGAATATTCCCAGCCCTCTGCATGATCTCATCTGTTTAGCATCGTCTCAGATAACGCAATTGTACGACACATCACTCTGATCGTAATGTGTGCAGTTGTATGAGGATGTATGAGATTTGTATGAGAACGCATCGCCGCAGGCGCCACGGCGTTAAAGTACTCGTATATTGTAATGAATGTGTCCTGGAGCTGTTCTGATGTGTTTTGTATTGTTTTAATTAAAATGTTATTTATTTTGCTGATCATGTTCATGTTGTATT
Source organism: Sesamia nonagrioides (assembly GCA_017933935.1). Lineage (NCBI taxonomy): Eukaryota > Metazoa > Arthropoda > Insecta > Lepidoptera > Noctuidae > Sesamia > Sesamia nonagrioides. The sequence goes on along the minus strand of JADWQK010000998.1, from coordinate 120,599 downwards.
AGTTTTGTTTTGCCAGTAACTTTGATGGCGCGATCAGGGCAGTGTTTCTAGCAAGATCTTTATAAGGTCTATAGATTGGTGCTTTCGCTATAACTTCCTGAATAATATGCATTTTTTTTTTATAATTATAATTTAATGCTTGACCACAATTCCGCCTGATGGTAAGCAGTGATACAATCGTTGATGGTAAAGCGCGCTAGTTTATTAAGATCCTATTCACTCAAAAAAACTGAGTGAATAGGAAGGAAGACGGCAGTTGAGCGAGGTGCTGCAATGTTACCGACCGTTAACGGTGCTGCGCCAGAGGGAGATTGATATGGAGACCCTGCACGACCAAACTTCAGATACAACAACATTTGGCGCATCGTACCCGGCACACATCGCAACACAACTGCTCAGACCCGTGCTCTGTACGGCTTCACCAGACATCATGCCGGAACACGACGAATCGCTTGGCGGCAAGACTTTGTCTGGTGGATAGTAACTTTTGCCGGCAGCCGATGTTATGGCCTACCACCGAGAAAAATTATCGTTTAACCTCCTAAATTCGCATTCAATTCAAATTCACCGAATTTGAATCTGAATTCACATTCCTTTGTCACCGAACAGCTCATCAGAAATAACCTGGCTCCATATTGGTCCTAAAAAAAGATCTTTACTGTCCAAACTATGCTCGATTTTTTCTTTTTATAAACAGGAACACACAAACATGTTTTCTGTTAATAATATTGCATAATGAGACTACATTATACAATACTAGCTTTCCGCCCGCGGATTTGCCCGCGTGGAGTTCGGTTATATCGCGCTTTTTAGATTTCCCTCGGGAACATCAAATTTTTCCGGGATAAAAGGTAGCAGGGTCTAAAGATTGTCTGTGCCAAATTTCATCAAAATCGGTTTAGAGGTTTAAGCGGGAAAGCGTAACAGACAGACAGACAGAGTTACTTTCGCATTTATAATATTAGTATGGATTATGAACAGAAAACATGTGTATACATTAATGTAGCCCACAGCGCTGTTCATAGATTACCACATTGCATATTTATTAGAATAAATAAAACCGCAGTCACTAGGAGGTGAACTGTCCATGCATTACAGTTTCGCTTATATTATAGTAGTTTCAAAACAATAACAATAAATAATTAGTAGTTACATGATGACAAACTCGTGAAAGCCGAGAAAGATAACCATATCGAGTATTGATTTTGCTCGCGATATTGTCGAAATGTGGGATGTGGATACTGTACCGATAGTCGTGACCACCAATTGACAGCCTCCGTGGCGTAGCGGTAGCGAACGCGGCCGCTGCGCAAGGAGGCGCAGGTTCGATCCCCGCACAGTGTAAATATTTGTATGCGTGAATATGAATATTCGCACTGGTCTGGTCGTGCCTCGGAAAGCACGTTAAGCCGTTGGTCCCGGTTGCCATACAAACATCTAGTGGCGGTCGTTACGGGTTATTGGAGCCCTCAAAAGTCTAACAATTGGTTTAACTGCAATGCTTAGATATCGCCTTCGGGTTGTGGAGGTCAGACGGCAGTCGCTTCACGGGAAATATCGAAGTTTAGACAAAATGAGCAGTTAGACTGGTAAAGCGGACCCCAGACTCCAAAGCTGAAAAAGCTATGGATGCGACTGGGATTAACGCTGAGATGATGATGATGAGTCGTGACAGTCAATGGCTTAATAGCTAAGAGCCTCAACCAACACTTCAGAAGGCTCTCGTTAGGTAGCTGGGTCAAGTTCAGAAAGCGGTACTTTTGGACACGGGTGGCATTGTCAGGAGGTTCCTCTCTCTGGAGCCCTGATCGTTGTGTCTGCACAACAACATAAACAACGCAATGAATGTTGTTGAACTGTCAACAGGAAACGCATGACTAATGACAATGTATTACATAATTCCCTGCAGGCTGTATCTCATTATGAATCGTGATAGCTAGACAGCTGAAATTTTCACATATCTCTAGCCGCTATAACAACAGAAGTTTAAAATAAATATTTAACTCACTCATACAACAAACGTTGTTTGATGACAATTACCACACGCACATACAACATGCAGTATAACAAGCACCGATTTTTCATCACTAACACTACACTCACACACCTCACACACTCCCCACGAAAACTCCTTCCTATAAGTAAAATTTAAATCATTGTTTACTGTAGTATAGGTACGGGAAGCTATAATAAAAATATATATCTGGGGTGGAGACCTGGTCTGAAATACAGGCTTATGTTTAGCTTAGGCACCAGTCTCCCACAAAATTTTTCTACAAGCCACACTTTAAAATTATTCGCTTTAAAAGTAAATGATTAAATAGTCTATACTAATATATGTATAAAGCTGAAGATTTTGTTTGTTTGTTTGAACGCTCTAATCTCAGGATCTACTGGTCCGATTTGAAAAATTCTTTTTGCTTTGGATAGCTCATTAATTCAGAGAGGCTTTATATAACATCACGACCAATAAGAGTGGAGCATAAAAAAAACATATAGAAAACTACGCGGGTGAACCGCAAGGCGCAGCTAGTAATAAATATTTAACTCCCATGTGCCAAGTGTCGTGTATGGTCGCTTTTATTCCAATTAATGAAAATATTTAGAAGGTTTAGATCATTTACTGAAGCCATAGTAACATGTAGCGGGTCGATGTATACTATGTAGGCTGTTCATGACATTAACATGAGTCTAGTAAAAACAGCCAAAAAAAACAGGTTCCACAATAAGAAACATGTCCAATAATAGATGAACGGGGCGGGTACCTAATTGCGAACAAGTCCATTAGTACATAAATGAGTAGTTAGTTGTTAGCCAGGCCGCGTGGGTGCGCAGGCGACACGCAAAAACTTTAAGAGTGGGAGACGATCCCTTTTTGGAAAGAGGATGGTGGTATGTGAGAAGTTGCTATTGCTGTCAAAACAACTGTCAAAACTTAAACATGGACACTAGAATCTTCTAGCATCTGCTTCAGAACAGAGACGGTAGTTAGAAGTCGAGAGCCTACCTATAGACCATTATCTTATAGTTTACAGCTCTTGCTATTGGGTTACGCACACTGGAAAATTCTGTAATATTAGCTAATTCTGTCAACAATAATGTATTGTGGATTTAGAGTGAGGATTTGAGCGAATTTGACCAAAGCAAACCCGAAATAAGTCCTGTCCTGAGAATAAGTTGTGTAAGTCTTGAATACTGGACAGTTTTTCTACACGAAAATTTTCAGGCGTTAATTTTGTTCCACGGATAAAAGATGCCCTTAGTAGTTTAACCTAACCTTCTTTTTCTTCAGTCTATAGAAGTCTACTGCTGGACAAAGGCCTCCCCCAAGGCTTTAATTGCTTTGGAGGGGTTTGCCATAATTCCCATAGTTGACAGGCGGGTTGGGGATCGCCGTAATATGATCTTCCGCTTCCCTGGTGAGAGTTCCCTTAGTCGCCTCTTACGATACCCACGGGAGGATATGGGATGGTACTATTCTAACCTGATATTGCATGTATTTATTATGTATTTTATCCATCTCACCGAGAGGAGACCTGTCTCCCTACAGAGGGAACATTATAAGCTGATAATTTATGATGATTATAATAATGTATTCTATGTATTTTTGTTGCAGGTATGTTGAATTTGAGCAGTTAGAACCATAAAAAAGTTGCTGGACTATTCCATCAAGCGATTAATGGGACAGTTGTAGTAAAACAGTAAGTAGAGAACAGCATATATTTTATTCTATCTCATGTGGGGAAAATCTATACTAATATATAAAGCTGAAGAGTTTGTTTGTTTGTTTGAACGCGCTAAACTCAGGAACTACGGGTCCGATTTGAAAAATTCTTTTTGCGTTGGATAGCCCATGAATTCAGAAAGGCTTTAGACTACATAACATCACGCTGCTGCCAACAGGAGCGGAGCATAACTAACTTCACAGGAAAGAAGTCGCTGGCGGCCGCTAGTATAAGATCAAATGTTTTCATTCCGAGGTATATTAGTCAATATGTAATATGTTTGTTTTAATCAATGCTTCTTTTCTGCATAACACTTATAAATAAAATAAATGAATACCAGTTCGCACAACGCGAGACGGTCCACGCGCCGCGTCTAGTGTAAACACTTCCTTATGCGACACTCGGCTAATTATTTATGATGTTTATCTTGCGCATGCGGTTATTAAGAGCTTTATTTTAATTATGTTTATGTTTTGTAATGAATAGGAATTAGATGATTCAGTTCATCTAATGAGCGTTGTTCTGATCTGCGAGCGTCTTTGTTACAAAGTTGTTTTTTGTTACTTCAATTAAGAAAATTCCATTCTATTAACAGATTTGTGGCGACATCTATATCGCCTTATGCGAACTATACAATACACTGACCTCTCGTAAAATTTTGTATCGTCCAAGTAGAGTTTACCGCGCAATTAATATACATTATTAATGCTTAAAATCTGAAATCGCCAACCCGCATTGAGCAAGCGTGGTGATTACGCTCAATCATTCTCTATATGAGAAAATCCTGTGCCCAGTAGTGGGACGATACAAAGGTTGATGATGGATTAATGCCCCTAAATCATGGGGCAGTTGGCCACCAGACATGACACCCGACTTGTCCTTTTCTATGAGTAATAGGTGAACTTCACGCCTTGTTTTTCATACCTTTATAGATTAAATGACGGATTTTTCTGCTAAGAAAACGTTTGTAACACTTGTCGTTATTTTAGCTGCAAAGGATCTATTTCATAAAGAGGTCCATTCTATCCCATTGCTGGTGGACTTTCATACAGAGTTATACACACCGACTTTAAATGTAGGTAAGTTGTACAGAGCTGCACAAGAAGACTTTGACCGTAAGCAGCATCATCATCATCTCAGCGTTAATCCCAGTCGCATCAAAAGCTTTTTTTCAGCTTTGGAGTCTGGGGTCCACTTTACCAGTCTAACTGCTGATTTTGGGCTAAACTTCGATATTTTCCGTGAAGCGATTGCTGTCTGGACTCCACAACCCGAAGGCGATATCGAAGCATTGCAGTTAGACCAATTGTTCGACTTTTGAGGACTCCAACAACCCGTAACGACTGCCATTAGATATTCGTATGGCAACCGGAACCAACGCCTTAACGTGCTTTCCGAGGCACGACCAGACCAGTGCAAATGTTCATATTCATGCATACAAATATTTGCACTGCGTTCGTTACCTCTACGTCACGGAGGCTGGTTAAATAATGGATTTTTCTGCTAGGTCTCTCATACAGAGTCATACAGTTTCATACAGAGTTACAAACACCGATATTAAATGTAGGTAAGCTGTACAAAGCTACATAAATATTTTTAGAAACAATAAGAAGACTAAGCATATGGTTATGTATTACAGACGTTGAGTGCGAAAATAGTAGCAAATATGTAAGAACAGCTTATTATATAAGCAAGATTATACGACAAAGCAATTATAATTCCATTGTGGTCACGAAAGAAATTGCCAATTCTAACAATACATTGGCAATTTCTTTCCCACATGCACATTAAAACTAAAGAAGAAAAGTCACATGTAACGCAATTTCACTGCAGGAATGTGGTAGACTGATAATATCATTCACAAGGACTTCAACTATTTCTAACAATTCCAACAACAAGTATTGCAGCACACACAAACAGGCAATCTTAATACCAGCATTACCAAATGATATGGTAATGAAGATGTCCTCCACATTGCCAGTATCTCGGCTAGATCAAGCGCGTAGCCTGTTACCGGTCAGCTTGCAAAACCGCAAGAATGCCATCGAGACACCCACGGGGATTTGTCACCATGCAGGGGAGATGGAGAAGTTTAAGCTGATTGTTTTATGTGAGCTTGAGTTGTAAACATTTACGTACTCACTATAGGTACGGATTGAAGGATTGCATCAGGCCGGAGATTACATAACAACTAGATATAGGTGGGTTTAGTTAGTAAAAGTCTGACACGCCCTTTCGCTTCGCCTAGAGCGGGAATAGTCATTTGATGAATTCCCACCCAAAACAAAAGAGGCACCAAGTGTCTGTGTGGCAAGCCTCTATATTTAATGGTGAAGATCATGGTTTGCTATGAGCGATCCCCGCACAGTGCAAGTATTTGTCTGCATGAATATGAATATTTGCACTGGTCTGGTCGTGCCTCGGAAAGCACGTTAAGCCGTTGGTCCCGGTTGCCATACGAATATCTAGTGGCAGTCGTTACGGGTTGTTGGAGCCCTCAAAAGTCCAACAATTGATGTAACTGCAATGCTTCGATGTCGCCTTCGGGTCGTGGAGGTCAGACGGCAGTCGCTTCACGTAAAATATCGAAGTTTAGCCATATCAGCAGTTGGACTGGTAAAGCGGAACCCAGACTCCAAAGCTGAAAAGGCTTGGGATGCGACTGGGATTAACGCTGGGATGATGATGATGATCATGGTTTGCTATGAGCATTGATTCTATCATCTCAGGCTAAGAGCATGTCACATAGTATGCAGCATGTGCAATGTTTGATTCAGCTTTGACCTTAAAAACTGAATAGGTATCTGGATCAGAATCATTATAGGTAACCACAATAATCTTACATGCCTTTATCTTCTCTATGCTTCTCGCATCCAACGGGATTATTAACATTAATATCATAATCGTAATTTGGTTATTACCAGTGCCGAAATTGAACCCTTAACATGGATAGAATATTGTTATTGTTCAATGAATTTGAATGCCCGTGGGGCTGATCACAGCACGAACTCACTTTGTATGTTATGACATATGTTGTATATACCTTTGTAACAAAAACTATTTGATTTGATTAGATTTGAATAAATTCCTGTAACATCTTCATCATCAACCTTTTTATCATCCCACTGCTGGGCACAGCTATCCTCTCATACAGAAGAATTGAGCATAATCACCACGCTTGCTCAATGCGGGTTGGCGATTTCAGACTTAAAGTCCAGGTTTTCTCAAGATGTTTTCCGTCACCTTGCAATCAGTCATTGGTGCCCAAGATATACTTAGAAAATACATATAACTTAGAGAAGTTATATGTACGCCCGCACACTCCTACTTGAGAGGCTGGTGTTTTAACTACTAGGCCACCACGACTATACCAATTCCTGCAAGTTTAATTTAATTTGTATCCACTTGCATGATGTCCTAGTTGATTTTTAGCATCACAACAAATATCTTCTTCATTCGGCATAAACATGTTAGCTTCGACCACCGTTCATACTTGACCTACTGCCTCTCGTCTGGCGCTGGTAGCCGTTGTAACCATATCAGTGGTTCTAGTGGGCGCCCTAATATCCTCGGCGCGCCCATAATAATCTGTTTACTTGTCCGCACGTGACGATCGGCAAGATACGATGAGCTTTCGTAGGATCGCCATCTTGATAGGAAGCAAAGGACAACACACAATAGTTGTAAATGATTAACGATCCTTATGACTGGCAAAGAATTTTTTCCATAAGCTAACAGTAGCAATACGTTTAATTTTGACAGTTCAAATAATTTAATTGCTTTGTTTACGTTGTTGAATAGGCATTTTTTTTTTTTTTTGTAAAATATGTAATGTATTTTAAAAGATCTTGATTGTTACCGATAGTGAGTTACGAGAATTGGGTGCTGCATTGCTATTTGCTGGTTAGTGGTAATAAATAATAATAATATTTATTGGGACAAAAATACATTTTTCACTTTTCGTTTACATTAAAACTGCATTACAAATAGGTAGGTACAATAGGTTTATCCCTGTCCCCTAAACTAGGCTAGGCCTGTATCTTAGGGGGCAGTGTCCAGTTATAGGGTATGCACTTCTATGAAGCAATAAAAGCTGATTCGGGAAAATCCAAGAAAATTCCTAGCAAACGGTCACCCTCATGTCACTCAGTGTGTCGTGTGCACAACATACCATTTTGATAGTTTCCAAAAACGTTTTGTTTTCCAGCTGTTATCGTAACGTTCGCAATTTGCAATACCGGAACGTACGCAAATGACACACATTCATAATTGCAGAGGATAAGACAAAAGCATGTAGATCAGTAGGCATGTTTGATGCCTGGGATGTGCCTTACAGCCAGTGCGCAGGGGCGGTTCCGGAATTGGTCTAAGAGGAACTGGGATCATGCTTTATGCGCGGGTGGTGAAAACTGGGGTGGTTAAAATCCCTCACTCCCCGACCTCACTTTCCAGAGGTCGGGTGCCTTTTGAAGGTTGCCCCTTGAAAACAAAAAAAGGTAAGTACTCTTTATAGTTTGAAGTTTTGAAATTGAGGTTTTTTACGTTTGCCATATCTGAGGGGCCATCCACGTTTTTATTAAGAACGTTAAGATTCCGAAGGCTAATTCTCATTATTTAAAATGTTCAAAAGTTAGTTTGAAGTCTCATGGCGGTGACAAAAAAATGTCAATGTGAAATTTGTGAACATTCCTAAACGAGAATTACCCTTCTGATTTTTCGTGAACCTTCCTAAATGATAATTACCCTTCTGATTGTTCGTGAACATTCCTAAACAAAAACTACCCTCTGATTTCAATGAAATACAATCAATTTAACTACATTTTTGGCATGGTCATTGAAATGGATTGTGACACGAATTTGAACACTTTATCTGTAGGTACCCACCAGAATTGACAAACAGTTATTGCTAAGCATAATTAAGCAAATAAAGAGCCATCCAGAATTTAAATCTATTAATGAGCATAAATTTTTAGTTGCCTCGTAAATTATAGGGAACATTTCTAATAAAAAATCGTTCATAACGGCGCGGCGAAGGAAAATACTGTGAGGAAATTTACTAGTACTAAAAATTCTGAGATATGTGACATCTAACCAATGCGCACCAGGGTCGCGTGGTGGATTACTGCCCACTCCCTCTCATCGAGATGAGGCCTGTGTCTCTGCCACTAGATTGAGAATAAAAAGAAACTGAAAAAAAGTTACGGTATAAAATGATTTGAATTCAATGAAATTTTATTTGTCTTAGAAAATATCTTTACAATTCACAACAAATCTAAATAAACGAGTATATTTATGGACGTTGTTCAAAGTTAAACAATGACTAGCGACTGTTAAACCGTAGATTATTTAGGGTTCCATACCCAAAGAGTGAAAACTATTACTGAGTTATAATACTCCACTGCTTGTCTGTCTGTTACCAGGGGTCATTGTCTGCTATTACAATAGTGTTAGAATAGTCGATCAGTGATCTCAGAATGATGGATATTAACAAGTTTCGTAGTCTATTATCAAAACGGCGTTATTATGACTTTCCAGTGGTCAATCACTGACACTGCACTCCATATTTATAAAATGTTCAAACTGAGTATTGGTTTTTAGAAAATCATTTCTGTTAACGGGTTTTACAATAACGGCAATACGGCAATGTCATTCTATCACCATTCCATTACGAGACGACTGAGATAATTGATCGATCATTATGAACTTAGCAGATTACGAACTTTTAAGCACAATAACAATGGCATTGTGTTGGAATGACAATTTTATAAAAATAGTAGACTAGGGTCCCAGGCGGTACATAAGTAATCGCATGAGCCGTGGTTATCAGATAAATGAAATTCTCACATATGGTGCAGGCATTCCTGTTACCATCATAACAACTAATACCTACCAAAAATAGAATTTCTTACTTTTATTTACATTCGTGGACTTGCGAACGGAACCCTCCGGCCTCCTTATAAATAACGTGTTTTAATTTCAAGCAAGCTTTAACATTCATAAATAAACCATTTCTTCTACAAATCCAACGACGTCAACATACATTCAAAGAACTGTGCCTATTCTACCGATCACCTTGCTCTTCTTACCTTAAAAAGTAAACAAACCCTGCAAGTCATCAGTTCCAAGGAATGTGACCATTGCGCTTCGTATTCTTGTAATAAATGCGACACTTCGTATTGATGAATCATATGCATACTGATGTCCAAATATAGACGCATTTATTCTGTAACGGATATGACAGCCTCCGTAGCGTGGCGGTAATGAGCGCAGCCGCAGCGCAAAGAGGCGCGGGTTCGATCCCCGCGCAGTGAATTATTTGTATGCATGAATATGAATATTTGCACTGGTCTGGTCGTGCCTCGGAAAGCACGTTAAGCCGTTGGTCCCGGTTGCCATATGAACATCTAATGGCAGTCGTTACGGGTTGTTGGAGTCCTATAAAGTCCATCAAGTGGTCTAACTGCAATGCTTCGATATCGCATTCGGGTTGTAGAGGTCAGACGGCAGTCGCTTCACGGAAGTTTTGCCAAAAATCAGCAGTTAAACTGGTAAAGCGGACCCCAGACTCCAAAGCTAAAAAAAGCTTCGGATGCGACTGGGATAAACGCTGAGATGATGATGATTATCCCGTAAGGGGCATAATACCTAGTTCTCCTGAGAGTAGGCAGAAATGCACCTCTGTAATGACTTTACTGGAAGTGGATAAGATTGGGGAAATTAGGATACCTATGGTGCAGTAGTTGCAATACCAGTGAGTGTTGTCAATGATGACTTATGTAACTGAGACGTGGTTGCTAACAATGGGCCTTAAAAGATGCCCGATGGGGCCGACGGGTTCTCGAGTGGCAACCACGCACCGGAAGACGCAGCCTGAGTTGGCCCCCGACAAGGTGGCCCGACGACCTGGTGAAGGTCGCGGGAAACCACTGGATGCGGGAGACGCAGGACCGGTCGTCGTGGAGATTCTTGGGGGAGGCCTAAGTCCATCAGTGGACGTCTTTCGGCTGAAATGATGATGGTGCAGTATACAACCGTGGCATTCTTGCCGGCTTTTTCGAGCCGTGCTGCGGTTTTTTCTTAGCTGCAAGCCAAGGTTGAACCTGCATACATTTGGAACCCGTGGGAGTATCGGAATAAAAACTATCTATATAAACCATCTGTCTGCCGAATTTCATCCAAATCCGTTCATTAGTTTTTACGTGACACAGCAACAAATGTCTGGTGAAGCCGTACGGAGGACGGGTCAGAGTTGTGTTGCTATGTGTGCCGGGTACGATGCGCCTGAGTGGAGCGTCTCCAGATCAATCTCTCGCTGGCGCAGCATCGTTGGTTGTGCTGTGTTGCCCACCTCACTCAACTGCCGTCTTCCTTCCTATTCACTCAGTTATTTTTAATGAGTAGGCTCTTAATAAACTAGCGCGCTTTACCATTAACGGTTGCATCAGTGCTTACCATCAGGCGGGATCGCGGTCAAGCACTAGTTTATAATTATTAAAAATAAACAAGCTTTCACTTTTGTAATAGTAGGAATATTTATATGTTTTTTTCATATTTATATTTTGGTTAACAACGCCGAAAGAATTCACTCAAAAGAATTCGACCTAGTACAAACCCTTACTCAGTAGTAAACAACACACTTTATGAAGTGAATCACGTGCATTCTGGTGCCCTAATATGGTCATACCGTGAAGAACTAATAAACAGCTGTGTTTAAGGCCCTTCCGCAAATATTTGTAAACCTGGCCTTCTCCAGGTGATCGCTTATGATAAGTTACGACCTCCAATCATACTCGTTAATACTACCTTTATGAACTGAACTCGAGTCTTGGCGCCGGGTATTTAATTTGTCGACGTGGTAAATACACATATCCATGCAGTTACGTCTAGCACTCACCGCAAGGCAAGCCGAGGAAGGATGGATGATATGGCGAAACTATAAGGGCTTTGAGACGTGAAAAGGAACCCTAAAAAGGCGCATCAAAACATGCCCAAAACTCCTTCCCTGAAGTTTTCCTCGCCTGTCAAGTTTAATTGCCGACTCTGAGTCACACAGCACTTGATGCCCAAACATAGTAGCCCGCGAACAACTAACTAAGGGCCGTGACCGCTCGGCATTGCTCGGCAAAGCTCGGCCACTTCCGTACTATTCGGCCAGCACCTTTGGTTGCAGACATTGAACTTCTGTGAAGGTTCCTCTTTGATCCGAAGTGTACCTTATTTGGAGTGTTTTTTTTTCTAGGAAGATCGACTTCCTGTGTACGATAGGTTAGGTAAAGTCACCAAAAGAGTGTAACCTCGGTAATGATCGGATATATTTGAATACTAGCTGACCCGTGCGAAAAATTCGCACTATACTAATAATTTGAAAATAGTATTCCATGGTACCAGAGAAAATTGGAGAAATAATATATGTCGATACTACAGTAAGAAGCCTCCGTGGCGTAGCGGTAGCAAACGCGGCCGCTGCGCAAGGGCGCTTCGATAGGGATCGAAGCGCCCTTGCGCAGCTACGCAGGGGCGTAGTGCAAATATTTGCACACATGAATATGAATGGACACTGGTCTGGTCGTGCCTCGGAAAGCACGTTAAGCCGTTGGTCCCGGTTGCCATACGAACATCTAATGGCAGTCGTTACGGGTTGTTGCAGCCCTCAAAAGTTCAACAATTGGTCTAACTGCAATGCTTCGATATCGCCTTCGGATTGTGGAGGTCAGACGGCAGTCGCTTCATGGAAAATATCGAAGTTTAGCCAAAAATATCAGTTAGACTGGCAAAGTGGACCTCAGACTGAAAAAGTTTGGGAAGCGACTGGGATTAACGCTGGGATGATGATGATGATGACTTGAAGTATAGTAAGAAATCGAAGGATATTTTCAAATGAAATTTAATTTTAGAAATTAATTGTTTATTTTGTATTAGTTTATTAGAAAACGTGCATCGGTTTCTGACTAATCATCAACTATATACGATGACCCTGGTTCCCTATCTTCTTTTATGACTGACCTGCCGTATTAGAATGTAAGTAAAGTCGACAAACTAATTCCTAATTTATGTAATAAGGTTGTTCGCATCACAAACACCATTCTTTGACAGTGGTATAAAATGGTTAGGTATAACACAGTCAATTGACGTGGGCTCTCAATTAATATAATTTCTCTGTTATAATAACTTACATTGATCTAGTCTCACTTTGACTCTGGCCTCCTCTTAAAAAGAGGGAGTGAACCGAGGGCCGCGCAAGATCAGTTTGGGTTAGTAGTGCCGAAACCAAAGTATACAAGATGCCTAAAAACAGTTAAAACGTTTATTTACTAAAAAAAAAAATGGTAGTCTCTAGAATTAACAACAATCGAATTAGAAAAAAATATTTTGCGTCCAATTCTTGAGGATGGTAACGACTTTTTGAAATTATGTTACGAATCTTTGAAGCCGAGATACAAGGAATATGTCAGAAATACGGCTAAGCGAAAACAAAGTAACAATTTGAACTGGCGATGCGATACGACGGGTCGGGGAAACAACAAATTTCCCGCGGAAGAAGTCTCACGCAGAGGCATGTGAAATTTTAAGCGCGTTATGCGTGACAACTAAATATTAGTGTTTTACGAGCGGCGCGTGCGCATGTGGTCAGTTCAGTGACAGCGACGCGCCCGCGCCGATTATATGAGATTAGTTAGGATTATACTTTAATATGATTGTACGTGACGCAGGATGAGAGTTGTTGAAAATCGAGTTGAATGGCGTACTATAGGAAAGGCGTATGTCCAGCAGTGGACCGCTATTAGATGATGATGATGATACTTTAATATATGACATACCAAAATATGACTGTAGTATTTCCAAGTTGCTTTCATATTTGAGCTGGTACGAAGTTTTAATAGGTGCAAAGTATGAGGCCCAAAACCATAATTTTTGTTATTGGTATGGGATAGGCGTACCTATATACCTTCAGGAGGATTTAGTAAAAATCTGTTATTTTGATTATTTTATATGTGTTTCTCTCAAGCATTTGACGACCCGTAACGACAGCCACAGAGTAATGAACGCCGGGACAGCCGGGACCAAACAAACTTAATAATTTACTTTTCGAGGCACGGTGGAGTCCTGAATGAGGTGAAGATGCTAGGTGAGGATGCTAAGTAAACTAACGCGCTTTGCCATCAACGATTGCATCACTGATTACCATGAGGCGGTATTGCGGTCAAGCATTAGTTTATAAAGTTTTTTTTTACTACTATTATTTTTTACTAGAAGTAAAAAGTATCATTTTTTGGCATGGAATGGAATATCTTGGATGTTCGCCATCCTATAGAGAGCGGCGGGATCAATCAGACTCATATTGACTAAAAACCAACCCGGTCTTCTGTCTCACATCTACACCGGGGGTCTCGGGGACGAAGTAATGACTATACGCACTCTATCACAGGTATCACGGTTGGTACACTTGTACCGGTCTGTCACATACGAGCCGTTATTTCGCAGAACTGGCAAAACTTAACAAATCTTACGTGTGTTGACCCCGGACAATCACCTCCCCGCAAGCTCTGAGGCTAACTTGAAGCTGTTTAAGTTATCTATTTAAGGCAAACGCGCAATTCAATTTTTCTTACGTTTTTGCAATTTATATAAGTCAGTCTCTGGTTGTATCTTGATTAAAACTCTGATGATTCACGACTATCACAGGTATTTACGGAATTATGATCATTAGAATCATTAATACATTTTTCTAAGTTAGATTTGTAGATACCATAAGAACAAATCAAAGACTATCTTTATACTTTTGGTACAAATTAAGTAAAAGTAACTTATATGTAGAATGTATAAGTGTATAAGTAGTACTTGTATTACTCTTAACCCACCATTGCTCTTCTGACAAGCAGCACACAACCTTAACCGCTTTATTTAGAAGCATGCGCATGAGTTCCTTATGTAAAAATTCTATCAGAAATCTTAGTTGGAAAAACACAATGATATTTTTCCCGACCTGGGAACCTACATCTTGTCCGGCATGATGTCTGTTGAAGCTGTACGGAGGACGGGTCTGAGCAGTTGTGTTGCGATGTGTGCCGGGTACGATGCGTCAAATGTTGTTGTGTCGAGAGTTTGATCATGCAGGGTCTCCAGATTAATCTTCCTCTGACGCAGCATCGTTGGTAGTGTTGTTGGGTTTAACATTGCATCACCTCACTCAACGGCCGTCTTCCTTCCTACTCACTAAGATTTTTAAGTAAATAGGCTTAATAAACTAGCGCGCTTTACCATCAAGGGCTGCATCACTGCTTACCATCAGGCGGGATTGCGGTCAAGCACTAGTTTATATTTATAAAAAAAAAAAAGTATGACTTAAGTCAACGAGGCGATTTACGTGTTTTTTTTTTTTGTGATGTTTTACTTACTGAAACCTGTAAAAAACCGGTCAAGTACCAGTCGTACTCGCGTTTCGAGGGTTGCGTTAATATTATGTATATGTTAAGTAACTATAAATTTACAGGTTTCTGATTTTTTCCTTTATCTGTGCAATAAGACGTCGCTCCGTACCAAACTTCAAGATTCTGTGGTCACGGGAAGTACCTCTTTTTTGAATGTCAGCTTGATACCTCCCCGCGTTCCAGAAAAAGAGGATCTTGACAGAGACACGGACAACAAGATCCTGTAAGGGTTACATTTTTTCTTAAGATAGGTACCAAAACTTAAAAAATACAGCTTTCCACATAATATTTCTTACTCAGATACTACCAATTCCGATGACCTACATTTCTTTGTGAAACGTCTAAATTGGAGCAAGTTTCCTAATTCTCTTGAGGTACCCATTTTGTCAAAGTAATGTATAACCAACCAACTTTAAAGGCAACTTGAACGACGAAAGCGGTCCTTACTAATAGGACATAAAGGCGCTGGTGTCAAATCAGACGTACAGTTAAGTTTGAATGTACCTTGTCAGTCTAAATGAAGTACAGTGAAGTATGTTATCAGTGCGTCGTATCTGAGACTCCTACGCACGTCAGAGTGGCCGCGTTTGGTGGTAGCCGTACAGCGTAGGGGAGCATGGGACATGCAGATCAGTACAAGTGGATGTTCTTATGCCATTGTATCCTGAAATGAACTTTTTTTTATTAAAACGTAGTACACTAGGAATCGGACCCGCGATACGCGGTGCAGCAGTCGATCGCTCAGCTATTGCACCAAACGTGTCGTCATTATTATTGCTATAATTTTTTTGTCGGTATTAAAATAAGCATGGGCATAGCCAGCCTTGGGCTCAGGGTGGGGCAGCAGTCAACCTATCCCCCCCCCCCCTCACTCCTGTTTTTTTTATTGTTTATTTAGGTACCTTATAGATCAGAGCCAGGGTGGGGCAAGCGCCCCAGCTTGCCCCAGTGTGGCTACGCCCATGAAAATAAGAATTATGCATTTATGTAGGTAAACACAAATATACAGGCAAGAGGTATGGAATAGAAGAATATTGTACAAAGGTGATTATTTATGATCTTTATTTCAGCCAAAAGACGTCCACCGTCCTATATTAAGTGTCGGTTCTAGAGGAGCTGAAGCAATTCCACTTAATAGGATCCTTAAAATCATCTAAATAGCAAAGAAGAGAGTTATGCTGCGTGGAGTTTCCCTGTATGATCGAATCAGAAATGAAGAGATGCGCAGGAGAACCAAGGTGACCGACATCATCTCAGGAATTGCCAATCTTATGTGTCAGTGGGCAGGGCACATTTTTCTCAGAACTGATGGCTAATGGGGTCAAAATTCACTGTATATTTCATCCCAGTTACTGGGCAATAGGTATAGTCTTGGTGACCTAGTGGTTAAAACACCAGCCTCTCAAGTACGAGTGTGCGGGTTCGATTCCAGGTCAGGCAAGTACCAATGTAACTTTTCTAAGTTATAATTATGTACTTTCTAAGTACCTATATCTTGGACACCAATGACTGATTACAAGGTGAAGGAAAACATCTTGAGGAAACCTGGACTTTAAGTCTGAAATCACCAAGCCGCATTGAGCAAGCGTGGTGATTACGCTCAATCCTTCTATGTATGTGAGGAGACCTGTGCCCAGCAGTGGGACGATAAAACGGTTGATGATGATGTCTGGGTAATACGATACCTTGCTTGCTAATATAAGACTAAATGTCAAACTTTCGGACAGTTCTAAAACATTCATTGCGTTATTTGCATTGTTGAGCAGACAATTTTTTCGAACGTACGGAGTCTTGGACTAATAATATGCTTCAAAATTATTGAAAGTGACAGTAATAGTGTGTTAACAAAGGTGCTGCTTCCATATTTTATAACCATATTTCCCCTTTCCTTTGACACATAGCACATGTCTGTTTCACCCGAGCCCACTCTAATTACATCAAACAGTCACTGACTGTAGACACTAGGTACCTGCTGTAGTACCTACACACTTACAATACAGTTAGACTTAAATTAATTGGATTACTGTAAACAATTGACTAATCTAGGTTGCGGGGAAGTGAGGGGGGAGGAGTCGGAATGACACTTAGTTGGACAATGTTATGGGAGTGATTTCTTTTTTTAAATTTAGTTATGGGAGCTATAAGGCGTTGAAATACAAGGGCTACCATCGTTGTATTTTTGGGGGTCCAGAGACCGCTTTTAGTGTAGTTATATCAAGCATGAGTTTTGTTTTATTATGTTTAGTCAGTTATTGACACAAAAAAAAAATATCATCAGGAATATTTCTTTAATTTTTAATATACCGTATCTAGATATATCTAGGCTTTAGAGTTTCGCTAGCTAATTTAATTTAACCTTGTAGTTTTTCTTTACACACAAATATTCCATCAAAATCATAATTATGGTCGAGTGAGACTTAAACAGTTATTAGTAATTTTCCGTTTGTCATTTTTTTGTGTGGATGGGAAATCATCAAATGATCTCTCCTGATGGTAAGTAGTGATGCAATCGTTGATGGTAAAGCGCGCTAGTTTATTAAGAGCATTACAAAAATGAAACTGAGTGAATAGTGAGGAAGACGGCGGTTGAGCGAGGTGATGCAATGTTAAACCCAACAACACGACCAACGATGCTGCGCCAGAGGGAGATTGATCTGGAGACCCTCCACGATCAAACTCTCGACATAACAACATTTGGCGCATCGTACCCGGCACACATCGCAACACAACTGCTCAGACCCGTCCTCCATACGGCTTCACCAGACATCATGCCGGAACACGACGAATCGCTTGGCGGCAAGAGTTTATCTGGTGGGTTGTATCAACTGCCAGCAGCCGATGTTATGGCCTACCGCCGAGAAAAAATTTCTAAGTTTTTTTTTTTTTTTTTATATATTATAACCAGCGCTTGACCGCAATCCTGCCTGATGGTAAGCAGTGACGCAATCGTTGATGGTAAAGCGCACTAGTTTATTAAGAGCCTATTCACTCTAGCCTTGAAGACACTCAAATTGTAGTCCGACGGAAACACCGCCGCTGGCAAATTGTTCCAGTCCCTCGATGTACGCGGTATAAAGGAGGAGGCAAAACGCTTCGTCCGGATCGTAGTGGTGTTAACAACGTAAGGGTGGAAACCAGCCGTACGACGGGTCGTCCGCTGGTGGAACGGAGATGGGGAATTAAATCATGCAATTCCCTCGCACACTCCCCGAAATGCATCCTATAGAACACCGAAAGGCTGGCTACTCTGCGTCTGGGGCATGGGATTATATTCCATAATTTTTACACGAAGGTAGGTGTTGTACGATGAAACCATACCTACAGTAATAATGCACTACCTAATGCTTATTCGTGCATTTTTACCTCATTTCGATAGTTGATATTAGTCGAGCATTCAGTACGATTAGCGGACATCGCGTGTGCTCCTTCTCTCCTTTATTACACTACACCTTTGGTCCGGACAATATACATATATTTAATTTATATTTATAAGCAGTAGTATTATTTTGCCATCTTCCTGTCTTCTACAGGTGTGTTGCTCTGTTGGCCTAAAGCAGTGGAATTCTGGAACCATCTCACTGCGAAAACTTAGGTACTAACTGTGAGGGGTGTGCTGTCAGGTGTAGAGTAGCCAGCCTGTCGGTGCTCTATAGGATGCATTTTGGAGAGTGTGCGAGGGTATTGCATGATTTAAATCAATCCCCCATCTCCGTTCCATCATCGGACGAGCCGTCGTACTGCGAGTTTCCACCCTTCCGTTGTTGACACGAACGAAGCGTTTCGCCTCTTCTTTTATACCACGCACATCGAGGGACTGGAACAATTTGCCAGCGGCGGTGTTTCCGTCGGACTACTTCGTATCTTCAAGGCCAGAGTGAATAGGCTCTTAATAAACAAGAGCGCTTTACCATCACGATTGCATCACTAAAAAATAAAGATATATAAAGATTGGAGACTCTGTTCTCGAAGTTGTTGGCTGTTACGTGTACCTGGGACAAACTATCCAGTTAGGAAGGTCCAACTTCGAGAAAGAGGTCAATCGTCGAATCCAACTCGGCTGGGTTGCTTTCGGGAAGCTACGTAAAATCTTCTCGTCCGGAATACCGCAGTGTCTCAATACAAAAGTCATCGACCAATGTGTGTTGCCAGTGATGACTTATGGAATTGAGACGTGGTCGCTAACAATGGGCCTTATAAGAAGGCTCAAAGTCACTCAAAGGGCAATGGAGAGGGCTATGCTTGGGGTTTCACTGCGCGATCGAATGAGGAGATCCGCAGAAGAACGAGAGTAACCGACATAGCCCGAAGAATTGCAACACTAAAGTGGCAGTGGGCTGGACACATTGCCCGTAGGACCGATGCCCGATGGGGCCGACGGGTTCTCGAGTGGCGACCACACACCGGAAGACGTAGCGTAGGTAGGCCCCCGACAAGGTGGACCGACGACCTGGTGAAGGTCACGGGAAACCGCTGGATGCGGGAGGCACAGGACCGGTCGTCGTGGAGAACCTTGGGGGAGGCCTATGTCCAGCAGTGGACGTCTTTCGGCTGAAATGATGATGATGATTGCATCACTGCTTACCATCAGGCGGGATTGCGGTGAAGTACTAATTTATAATATTAAAAAAAGAAAATATTGACACTATCCACAGCTCACTTTAAGCTCACCACACCTTACGTTTCTAGGTGATATTTTTACAGATCGACCGGCTGAAACACACCGGGGCCTGACGTAATGAACTAACATAGTTAGTGACAGCTCTCGATTCATTAGCATCGTATTGATTCACGTTAGTCCTGTGTGGCAGCTATGTAACAATTCTGTTAATTGGAACTATTTTTATGTCTTTGAGAATTCGTTTATGTGATGTGTTATTTTAGAATCCAAGGAATTTGCACTATTGAGAATTTTAACGCAAGGACACTGTGTTTATTAAAATCTATAGCTGAGCAGACACCTCATCCTGGCCTAATTCCTCTAATATTATAAACGTGAAAGTTTGTATGTAGGTATGTTTGTTTGTTACTCGTTCACGCAAAATTCAAATTCAAAATTTTATTTCGGATTTAATGACATCCATATAGTGTTAGTACAAATAAAGCTTAGCCTAATGTTAGTAATTAATTATCTAAAGTGGGTCTGGACTCCTATCCACCTACGTAAGAGGGACGAGTCCCACCGATCCGAAAACACATTCAGTATGCCATTGGAGGAGGTGCGCAAGCGCGCCATCATGGAAGCACAACGTTTTCGCATGATCGCGGCGAACCCGTCGACCCTCGCCTCTGCGAACATCCCTGACGCGCTACAGCGCCACGGCAACGCCAAGAGCACCCTGAATGCATTATTATACTGTACGCGCAAGTCGCTGTATGCCCGCTGGGTATACGTAGCCCACAGGCTGCCCGTGTAAAATGACTGGCAGAAGGCCTTAAAAGCGTTATCTTAACAGCCTTAGAACAGCGCACAAACCTGCGGGCCAGAATGTTGCAACGGACAGCCAGCGACCTGCGCTCCCTATCAATATCCAGATTATCCTTTAAGTCGTCAGTGACCCAGTGACCCAAATACTTGAACTTTGCAACCCGCCCCAAAGGAGACCCAGAGAGAGAGATTTCAGGCAGCTGTTCATAGGTCATGGTACCTGATTTAAAGACCAACCACTCACTCTTATCGGTGTTGTATTTGAGTCCATGAGTCACTGCAAACTACTGAACGGAATTAGATGAAATTTGGCACACGAATAGTTTATTACCAGTATTGACACATGGACTTTTTATCCCGATATTCCTACTGGAGTATTAATAAAAAATTCCACTTCTGTACAGACGTTTCCAAATGCTACGTTGAAATGATGATCATTTTGTTGATTACTTATTTTTCTTTACTTGCTATAGAAAACTAAGTCAATATCTCCAACAGATTTTCTGTTACATGAAATTTATTTTTTCTCCAAAAAGAGCATTAGTTACAATACGCTAGTTTCTGCCCGCTAATTCGCCCATGTAAAATTCTAATATGAATAAATGATATATTCAATTATGACTGAAAGTACACGTAGCGCCATCTATTATCATAGTAACGTAATGTTTTGTTTATTTTCCTTGGGAACAATATTTTCATTTGGGATGAACAGTCACTTTGCCTGTTTTTAAACCTATATTTGAAGAAACTTATGTAAATATTAGTTAAAATTGTGGTGTTTCGATGCGAACTCTGTCGCGAGATGAAGATAATTATTAAATTAAAACTCACGAGACAGCTATACGTTATAAAATAAGCAGCAACCGCTATTATTCTTGGCCAGTCGTTAGATAGCAGTGTGGCAGTAGTGACACACGGAAGGTCAGCGCGTCGCCTTGACCCAGCGCGCGCGCAGGCCATCCTACCCGCCCGTGAGTCACTCGCGCACACATACTCTTGCGCAGTATGTGTGGCGGATTAATGAACGGACTTGACACTTTCAATGTCTGAGCGGTTCATGAAAATGGCTTCAGAGTGAGACAGGAATGTTAGACTTCAAGCAATTTTCAAACTAATTTGGTGGCAGAGCATGCAGCTGATTATTAGTATGAATTATACAATATGTTAAGAAAACCCTGTCCGACCCGTAAGGATAGTAAAGGTTAGGTAAACACATGACCAAATAACATATGAAATTTTACATAATCATCATAGTAACAATACTAGTGAATTTTCAAATAATCATTTTATTCCCGCGAATTAATTCCAACTTCCTCAAAATATGGTAATTTTTAAAAAGTGACAACATTATTTTTGACGGTATAATTCTGAGCGAATAGCGATGCGGCCGCTTGCCGCGTGCCCTGCCCCTCTTCGCCCACGTCTGTATGGCCTACCGCACATGTTTTAAGTTACCTCTTTTTGCGAAATAATATTTATTTTTTTAGGGGTTTTTTTTTAGGTTTAGCCCGGCTATAAAGGCATTAGTAGAATCAGTTATCGATACCTAATAACACCTTTACGG
The DNA here is from genome assembly GCA_017933935.1 of Sesamia nonagrioides. Lineage (NCBI taxonomy): Eukaryota > Metazoa > Arthropoda > Insecta > Lepidoptera > Noctuidae > Sesamia > Sesamia nonagrioides. The sequence goes on along the minus strand of JADWQK010000998.1, from coordinate 98,456 downwards.
ATCGGACAGGGTTTTCTGTACAATTGTATATGGAGCAATCCCACAACCCATTAACTGGGTTACACGATACTGATAATTGGGTTGTATCCTAAAAAATAATTTAATATCCATCAGATAGATTTATAGAAAATATTGAAAACTTATTTTTTCTTTTTTCTTACATCAGCTCACTGCTTACTATCAGGCGGGATCGCAGTCAAGCATTACTTTATGACACTAAAAATATATATAATATAATTTAACCCAAAACGAATACCATTATTCACTTGTAAGAGAAAAATATAAACATTAAGATAGGCGACGGTTTCGTTGGTTTATGATTTATGATAATGAACTAAAATTATATACGAATAAAATAAATAAGAGTACAGACTTCAAATTCAAACAGTATTCTGAATATGGTGTTTTAATAGCCTTTTTAAAGTTAGATGTGTATTTGACTCCGTAATTATTTTAGGTAGCTGTATAAAGTTATTGAGTTTTGTCCACTCATATAGGTACAATGTTATTTTTAATTTAAACGACACTCGCCCCCTAATCGGCGAACACATTTTTGTCAAATGATTGCACTAGTTGGGATTGAGTTGGGAGTGTGGGAATTTGTTGTGCGAGAAGACTTATTACACGCTTAGTGAATATTTGGAGGATCAATTGATGTAAGGACGGTTTTGTTATTAAGGAATTATTTGATTTAATCTCTGAATTTGTTTTAATTATTAATTTTGACTTTATGATTATATCTTTTTTTTCATTTAATTGTATTTTATGATAATTTGACTGTGAATATTTGTACGCCTTCCACGGTAAGACATAGTGTTCATATTTTTATATTGACATCACCATCTGTATTACCTACCTATGTTCTACAAATAAATATCTGATTCTGATTCTGATCGTTTGTACCGAACGGACCAATGGGCGATCCGAACAATCCCAACTGATGACAACTAGTCGCAATCATTTGACAAAACTGTGTTCGCCAATTAGGGGGCTGAATATAAGAAGTTTGTTCAGAATAATCAACTGAATCGATTCCAATCATTTTTACGCCTTGTTATATTTTTCCCAAATACATTAAGAAATTGTTGGGGTGTGGTTACCAAGAGCAAAACACAGCTAAAGGTAGATCATAGTAGGTACTAGGAGTCCCTACAGGCGCAGGCGGGCCAGCGGCGGCGGTGCGTTTTTTTGGCAAGCAAGATTTTTCTCGGTGGTAGGCCATAACATCGGCTGCCGGCAGAAGTTACCACCCACCAGACAAAGTCTTGCCGCCAAGCGATTCGTCGTGTTCCGGCATGATGTCTGGTGAAGCCGTACGGAGGAAGGGTCTGAGCAGTTGTGTTGCGATGTGTGGCGGGTACGATGCGCCAAATGTTGTTGTGTCGGGAGTTTGGTCATGGAGAGTCTCCAGATCAATCTCCCTCTAGCGCAGCTTCGTTTGGTCGTGTTGGTCTTGGGTTTAACATTGCATCACCTCGCTCAACTGCCGTCATCCTTACTATTCCTTAGTTTTTTAAGTGAATAAATAGGCTTAATAAACTAGTGCGCTTTACCATCAACGATTGCAATCACTGCTTACCATCAGACGGGATTGCAGTCAAGCACTAGGTTAGAATTATTAAAAAAAGATAACAAGCTCATAACTTTGTGGTTTTTCATGATATCGTATTGAAATTTTATACATAGATACACAGTTTCGCGTAACGTTGTATAGTTTGTAGTCGGCGTACTGTAGTTTGTAGTCGGCTGTAGTTTGTAGTCGGCTGTAGTTTGTAGTCGGTTGTAGTTTGTAGTCGGCTGTAGTTTGTAGTCGGCTGTAAGTTTGTAATAGGCTGTAGTTTGTAGTCGGCTGTAGTTTGTAGTCGGCTGTAGTTTGTAGGCGGCTGTAGTTTGTAGTCGGCTGTAGTTTGTAGTCGGCTGTAGTTTGTAGTCGGCTGTAGTTTGTAGTCGGCTGTAGTTTGTAGTCGGCTGTAGTTTGTAGTCGGCTGTAGTTTGTAGTCGGCTGTAGTTTGTAGTCGGCTGTAGTTTGTAGTCGGCTGTAGTTTGTAGTCGGCTGTAGTTTGTAGTCGGCTGTAGTTTGTAGTCGGCTGTAGTTTGTAGTCGGCTGTAGTTTGTAGTCGGCTGTAGTTTGTGTCGGCTGTAGTTTGTAGTCGGCTGTAGTTTGTAGTCGGCTGTAGTTTAGTCGGCTGTGTTTGTAGTCGGCTGTAGTTTGTAGTCGGTTGTAGTTTGTAGTCGGCTGTAGTTTGTAGTCGGCTGTAGTTTGTAGTCGGCTGTAGTTTGTAGTCGGCTGTAGTTTGTAGTCGGCTGTAGTTTGTAGTCGGCTGTAGTTTGTAGTCGGCTGTAGTTTGTAGTCGGCTGTAGCTTGTAGTCGGCTGTAGTTTCACTTCGATGCTCTTGAAAGGATATGATTACTACAACTTTTCGTCGTTAGTTGTGTCCTACAATCCGTAATCCATACTAATATTACAAATGCGAAAGTAACTCTGGCTATCTGTCTGTCTGTCTGTTACGCTTTCCCGCTTAAACCTCTCAACCGATTTTGATGAAATTTGGCACAAACAATCTTTAGGCCCTGAGAAAGAACATAGGCTACCTTTTATCCCGGAAAAAATTATATCCCCAAGGGAAATCTAAAAAGCGCGATATAACCGAACTCCACGCGGGCGATGCCGCGGGCAGAAAGCTAGTGATCTATAAAAAGAAAGTATGAAAGACGCACGGTGGGGTCACCATATGTAATGTATGATCACCCATCTGGAAACTGACCGAACCGTGCGCTGTTATCGCTTCGCCACGACCTTCAAGAATGTTAAGTTATCACTGTGATACTCGCAGTCAACTGATTTAATTAGCCATTTAGTCACTATTGCGGCTTGCAAGCGGTTCATTACAGTTTTATTTAATAACCCATTTGGTCAATATGTTCTGAATTAGTTGCTGAGACCGATTATTTGGTTGACACGTGAACGGCCGAAATTTAGGTGGTAAACAAATTTTTTTTATATAAATTATAAACTGCAATCCCGCCTGATAATAAGCAGGATGCAATCGTTGATGGTAAAGCGCGCTAGTTTATTAAAAGCATAGGCTTTTAATACACTCTACCCTTGAAATCACTCAAATTGTAGTCCAAAGGAAACACCGCCAGTCTGGCAAATTGTTCCAGTACCTCGGAGTACGCAGTATAAAAGAGGAGGCGAAACGCTTCAACGTGTTAACAACGTAAGGGTGGACACTCGCCGTACGACGGGTCGTCCGATGGTGGAACAGAGATGGGGGAATTAAATCATTCAATTCCCTCGCACACTCACCAAAATGCATCCTATAGAACACTGAAAGGCTGGCTACTCTACGTCTGTGCTTCAGGCTTTGGAGACCATTCTGAAATAAATCTGGGTCGCCAACCAGCCTCTTCCCACGCCTCAGTCTGCACTGAAACAATATAAAACAATACCTATATTTAATTTTCTTCTTCTTCAGCCTATATGTCACATAGATGTCCACTGTTGGACAAAGACCTCCCCCAAGGCTTTCCACGCCGACCGGTCTTGTGCTGGCCGCATCCATCGGCTTCCCGCGACCTTAACCAGATCATCGGTCCATCTTGTTGGGGGGCCTTCCTACGCTGCGTCTGCCAGTACGTGGCCGCCACTCTAGAACCTTATTGCCTCATCGGCCATCGGTTCTACGACCAATGTGCCCCGCCCCCTGCCTCAGAGCTACGTCGGTGACTTTGGTTCTTCTGCGGATCTCCTCATTTCTGATTCGATCACGCAGAGAAACTCCGAGCAATAATTTAATTTTACAGACTTACAATACCGAGATCCCGTTATCTCTTCGGCCCCAAGTTAAATAATATATAAATAGCGTTATTTAAAAAAAAAAATAGCCGATATTATCTTGCGTTTATTACAATCAACATCCGTCGATATACGATTAAATACATTCTATGTGAACAGGAATGCAATTAGAGCACAATTTTAGCCTGTCTCGGTTGAGATCAGTCAGTTATCCGATGGATAAGGTAAGTTATAAATAGCCGAGGATTCTGTATATGGATGCCGATATCAACTTGTGGGTCATAGCGGATGTTAGTGTACAGGGTAATGAGAAGCTTCATTTAGTACTTTTTTGCACATTATTTTTTTCCTTATAAAGAAAGAAGCCGATTTTATGGCCTACGAGTCTCTCGGTGGTAGGCCATTAAATCGGCTGCCGGCAGAAATTACCCTCCCCCCCCATCAGACAAAGTCTTGCCGCCTAGCGATTTGTCGTCTTTCGGCATAATGACTGGTGAAGCCGTACGGAGGATGGATCTGAGCAGTTGTGTTGCGATGTGTGCCGGGTACGATGCGCCTAATGTTGTTGTGGCGGGAGTTTGGTCGTGGAGGGTCTCCAGATCAATCTCCCTCTGGCGCAGCATCGTTGGTCGGGTTGTTGGGTTTAACATTGCATCACCTCGCTCAACTACCGTCTTCCTTCCTATTCACTATTTCACTCAGATTTTTTCAGTGAATAGGCTTAAAAACTAGCGCGCTTTACCATCAACGATTGTATCACTGCTTACCATCAGGCGGGATTGTTGTCAAGCACTAGTTTATGACTTGTTGAAATTCAACCTGTTCTCAATTATGTCATGAGCACACCTACCTACCCTTCTGGCACTCCCCTGTCCAGGTCTCCTGTCGCCGGCGCCAGTCAGCGGGTCAACTATGCGCACTGACCACATACCGGTGACTTGCCCACACGATCATTATCTGTTCGACTTCCCTTTGTTGTGATCAGTAGGGCATTTTGTAACCAAGTCAGTAATGCACACCACTAACCACTTACTCGAAGCTTACTTCACGTTATTTTTTACGGTGAGTTATACAGAATCGTTTAGCTGTTCGATGTGAAGTATAGGCGAATATTTTGAATGTGAATCATTGACGACACAGTGGGCGCACTGGCTGCGTGTCGCGGGTTCGATTCCCGCTCGGAACAAATATTTGTATGACCTACTAGCGGCCACCAGCGCCTTCGTACGCGTAGAGTTAGTTATGCTGCGCTCCTACTGGTCGCAGCGTAATGTTATATAGTCTAAAGCCTTCCTGGATTAACGGGCTATCCAACGCAAAAAAAATTTTTTAAGTCGTCGAGTAGTTCCTGAGATTAGCGCGTTCAAACAAATAAACAAACCCTTCAGCTTTATACATTAGTATAGATGTGAAACATTGAGGACACAGTGGGCGCAGTGGCTGAGTAATAAGCTGCTGTGCTGCGTGTCTCGGGTTCGATTCCCGCTCGGAACAAATATTTGTATGAGCTATAATTCGTTTTTCCGAATCTGGCTGTCTGTGCATGTTTGTAAACGTACCCACGATACAGGAGTAATTCATAGAGTGATGCTATGTTAAAAAAAAAGATATTTTTTTTAACATAGCATCACTCTATGAACTACTGGTCCGATTTGAAAAATTCTTTTTGCGTTGGATAGCCCATTAATCCAGGAAGGCTTGAGGCTATATAACATCATGTTGCGACCAATAAGAGCGGGTCATATAAAAAAAAAACGCGGGTGAAACCGTGTGGCGCAGCTAGTATACAATAAATAGAATGGAATGTGTCAAGGCCAAGGACGTACCCATTGGGGGGCTCATGCCCCCCCTGGAATTCTCCCAGAACATGTCTGAACTCCCCTAATTACTAAACAAAGTACGCCCATGATCTAGACCGTTATAAGACAATAACGGAGTGTATCTCACGGTAGTCACGGCTGCACCAAAAGGTCCAAGTTCAACAAAAATGTCAGACAATTAGTGCCTGACGCTGATTTTCAACTGTACCTGATGTATAAGGTGACGGATGTAACTCAGTGGAGCGTCTCTAGTAACTTCATTTTGTTTTTAGGATGGAAAAATGCTGCAAGACGCGCAGACTACGGAGTTTAGGAAGTTTGTATTAGCTTAAAACTGCCATGTTCTATTTTTTTTTAATTCCCCAAGCAGCGTTTGCCCTTCTTTATTCTTCCCCCAAAGTTTGTCGACCGCGCTTAAGTTCATTATACCAGCGACATACGCCTTAGAAAGGCTCCATGAATGCCATTTGAAGTCTATCATACGATTCGTCTAGTTTCAGGTGACATTTGAAAACGTAAAAAAAATATTATTTAAAAACAAAAAACCCGCCTGCATAAAACTCTAACGACCTGAAAAGGTAGAAACAAGTTGAACAATCGCAGTTGGGGGACTGTTCTATGGAATACTTGTTTAACTAGCTAAGAAGTCCAAAAAAAACCAAAACCAATTCGATAAGTTTGGTAGATAAAAATTACCTCATAATTATGGCGTCAAACATCCGCCACTTTGTTTTTTTTTTATTGTCACCTTCTCAAGACAAATCTAACGATGTCTCAAATGTAAAAATCTGTTAGCCGATTCTGGAGATACAAGATAATAAAGAATATTACATACATTCATATGTACAAGATACGCACTTTGTGTATGCCTCCGAATGTAATTCTGTTTATAATTTTGCAAAAAATATAAACTGACTGACTTTTGTGCTGAAATTTCTAAATGTACATTAATTACGTAGGTACGGACGACAGCAGGTCAAGCTACCCCAAACGGTCAGATATTTCCAATCAACATAGAGCCTTAATGCTGTAGAGATAAAGTTGAAAATCTAATAAGGAAATCTGACAGATTATAGTAGCTTGATGTAATGTCGTCTGTAGATAGGTTTGGTACCTACTGTTTCAATGTATGTTTCTGGATTTATCATTGTCATTTTTTTTAAATGCCTTATCATTGAATTTTCATCTTGTTTTAGTCTTTTCAGTTGATTTTTAATAGTAGTTAACTATGCAAGTGTTTTTTTTTGTTTATTTAATTATTATTTTATTTATGTCTTTTTATTAAGAAATATTACGTAACCGTATTAATTCCTTAAATGAGTTTATGTCATGTGGTTGATTTAGCAATTTGTTAGGGTTAAGAAAACTGATATCAAGTCCGGAAAGAGTCCTCAGTCTACTCAAAGCAACATAAGCTTGACCTTTTGCAAATAAGTTTCTACTTAAATCTGCAACTGCTAGGTCTAAAGTTGTGACCTGTAGTTTATGTACCGTCACTTCCCAGCATAAAATTAAGAGAAACATTCGTCGCTCAATCTCGCCTTTACCACGTAAAGCATCAAATTCTGTAGCACGAGGCTGGATTCAGATTCCAATACCAGGTAGGCTCCCTGTTATACTTGGGTCATCGAGCTCCACAAATATCGCTTGTGGTAGTTTTCTTGGCTCCAACTGCTTTCTATCATAGCACCGTTAACCAGCCCATGATTAACATTGATGTTCCGTCTTAGCATGGCTCGAGAGCTTATAACTAATTTGAGTTGGTTTGGTATACTACCTGATTTATTGGGATCTTCAGGTATGTATTCCTCTCGTGGTTTGTGACCATATGTTTTAGGATCAAATGAGATGTCTACAGCACTAACATTGTATACTTTTGTGAGCTTTTCTAACTTTTCTGTCATGGTCGCGTTATATACATATTATTAATGTAGCAGATTTTTTTTCTTTCCATTTATAATTTATACTGCACGTTACAATAGTTCTTTACTTATTAAATTGCCATTCTGCAGTACTGGCCATTTCAAATTAAAAAAAAACCTGTTTGGCCAATAATTCTAATTTCAAATTAATTTTATCTTGCTTTTTTGTTTGTTTCAACATGGAGCTCTTTTTTCCAAAAGTAGTCATTTGTTTATTGATTACTAGTACATTTCCATCACATTTCAATCTTTTTCGTCATTATGGATACGTTAAAAATTCGAGTAACTATGCATGCAACATCTGCGACGTTTACGGAGCTAACACTACAAACCAACGCAGCAATTGTTATTGGTTTGCTCACTGCTATTCTGGGAATTTTGATTTTAAAAATGAACCCCGCGGTCGTCTGAAGACTTTTGGTCGACAATGACGAATTAAAAACGATTGTGGCAGCTGATGATACACAATCTACAGCTGATATAGCAACAGCTTTCGATGAAACAAACAAAAAATACAAACTATATTGGACCATATGTGTCGAATTGGCAAGGTAAAATATCTTGCCAAATGGGTGCCCCACGAACTCAATGATCGCCAGCGCGAAGTACGCGAGACGTGCCTGACACTGCTCAACAGACAAACAAATGAAGGAATTTTGAAACACATTGTTACCTGCGATGAAAAATGGATTCTGTTTGCTAACCGCAAGCGCTTAGCAAGTTGATTAGATCATGGTTCAGCGCCTAAACAATGCCCCAAACGAAATCTTACCCCTAGAAAAGCGATGGTCCCTGTTTGGTGGACTAACCGGTGTGATTCATCACATCTTCTTATCAAACAGGATGAGCATTACTGCAGATGTGTACTGTAAAGAACTGAACACAATGATGGAGAAACTGGCACATCTCCAACCAGCATTGGTAAATCGAACCTCTCCGCTGCTCCTGCATGACAAAACGCGACCTCATACCGCACAACAGACAGTCTTCAAGTTGCAATAAAAGGTTGGTGGGGTTGGAGACTCTTCATCATCCGCCCTACTCACCAGACCTTTCGCCTACAGACTACTACTTTTTCCAGAATTTGAATAGATTTTTTTTTTTATTAAATTATAAACTAGCGCTTGACCGCAATCCTGCCTGATAGTAAGCAGTGACGCAGTCGTTGATGGTAAAGCACACTATTAGTTTATTAAGAGCCTATTCACTCTAGTCTTGAAGACACTCAAATTGTAGTCCGACGGAAACACCGCCGCTGGCAAACTGTTGCAGTCCCTCGATGTACGCGGTATAAAAGAGGAGGCGAAACGCTTCGTCCGGATCGCAATGGTGTTAACAACGTAAGGGTGGAAACTTGCCGTACGACGGGTTGTCCGATGGTGGAACGGAGATGGGGGAATTAAATCATGCACACTCCCCAAAATGCATCCTATAGAAGACCGAAAGGCTGGCTACTCTACGTCTGTGCTCTAGGAGACCGTCTCGAGTTAAGTCAAGGTTACCAATCAGCCTCTTCGCCCGCCTCTCCACTGAATCCAAAGTGGCCAGGTGACACTTAGCAGCACCAGCCCAAATGTGGCTGCAGTACTCCACACACGAACCGACCTGTGCTTTGTACAACATTAAAAGCTGCCCTGGTGTGAAGTACCGCCGGACCTTTGCGATAACGCCAAGTTTCTTGGCAGACGCCTTGGCCTTGGACTCAATGAACCGCCCAAAGTTTAGGTTGGAGGAAATCTCAACTCCCAATAGCTGAAGGCGGTCGGTACACTCCAAGGATACATTTCGAAAAGTAGGAGCCAAGGTGAACGGGCTCCTTTTGGGGGTGAAAAGACACGCCTGTGTTTTGGCGGTATTGAATGCTACAAGTTTGGCATTGCTCCATTCGGAGACTGCCACTTGCCTCTCGTTCAGCTGATTTCTTTAAGAATCAATAAACTGCCACTGTGTTGGCAAAAATACATTGATTGTATGGGTAATTACTTCAATTAATACAAAAGATTTTTTTTTCTATTAAACGGCAATTTTATGTTTAAAAGCTTTTTTTATATAAACTATATTTAGAATCAATATATTTATTATAATCAGTGATTAAAATCCTTAATTTTGATACCCAACTCGATATGCTTGGCAGAAAAAAATATGTAAATCTTTTTTTTGTTCCATTTAATATTAAGTTATATACATATTTAGAATCAGTGTTTCAAATCCTTCATTTTGATACCCCACTCGATATGCTTGGTAGAAATTTATTTTTTTATATCTCACAATATGGCGTCATACATCCGCCATTTTGGTTTTGTTAAAATGTCACCTATCTAGTAGCAGTTGGGCAATTAAGGCAAATCTAACGATACCTCAAATGTGAAAATCCGTTCAGCGGTTCTGGAGATACTAGGTAATAAAGAATAATACATACAAGATAGGAGCTAAAAACATAACCCTCCTGGCAGTCGGGTAACAAGATAGGAGCTAAAAACATAACCCTCCTGGCAGTCGGGTAAAAAATCATAACGCGATAATGGCCTCGGTCGACACAACTCTATTTTTCAGAGACACGATAATTTTAAAATGTGGAGGGCAGTTTTGAATTTGGAACGTACCTATTACTAGTTATAGATAATCATATTTTTAAATAAATTATTACTGGCCAGTTTCTCATACATAAAAACTTTTTGTCGTAATACTTTCCGAGTGACCTGTATATGGCGGAATTAAGGTAGTTTGTTGATTTTCGCTGTGTATTATTAAAATCATTATTTCCATGTGATGTTACATCTGACCGCTTGTGACCGTAGTAAATTGAAGATTGATTTAATGCTATAAAGTGTTGGTAATTTTGCGAATAACCTGATATTACTGGTCCACCTGTCTAGTTTTAATTGCAGCAATTTAAAATAGGTAAACACTACCTATCCTTCGTTCGCGATTTATTTGCCAAAAATGTAGACCAAATATGAATTAATAAAAAAAATACTTTAATTCGTACACAATACATTTCAGTTTACGTTACAACTTCTAACGTTTTATTAACTTTTACAATAGTGCTAGTCATTCTGAAATCCACTTAATGCCCATTATAATAAAGTTGATATTTGTCTAACATCTAATAGAGCGGGGGTGAGCAGCAAAAACCCTTAGAAAAAGTGCGGCAGTGCACTTTTACTATATTATGCAAATTAACAGGGTTTTGTCTGTATTTCCGCAGAAGTCTATTATTCGTTCTTTAATACGAATATATATTTTTTAATCATTCTAAACTAGTGCTTGACTGCAATCCCACCTGATGGAAAGCAGTGGTGAAATCGTTGTTGGTTAAGCGCGCTAATTTATTAAGAGCCTATTCACTAAGAAAAAAAAAGCTGAGTGAATAGAAAGGAAGACGATAGTTAGTTGAGGTGATGCAATGTAAACCCAACAATACGACCAACGATGCTGCGCTAGAGGGAGATTGATCTGGAGACCCTCCACGACCAAACTCCCGACACAACAACATTTGGCGCATCGAACCCGGCTAACATCGCAACACAACTGCTCAGACCCGCACTGTAAATGCGTAAAACACTATCAGTAGCAATGGGTTTCATTTTGGCAGTTCAACAATATGCATTGCGTTATTTATTTCATTGAGAAATCTTTTTTCAAGTATATGGAGGAATAGATTAGTAATAAGCTTCAAAATGATACCAATTATGAATAATAGTGCGTTAGGCAATAAGGGTGCAGTCCTCTGTACGACCTCACTATACATCATGCCGGAACACGACCAATCGCTTGGGACAAGACTTTGTCTGGTGGGTGGTAACTTCTGCCGGCAGCCGAAGCTATGGCCTACCACTTTCTTTTCGAAGAGGCCAAGTCATGGGCCGTAGATAGAAGCAGTATCTACTTAGAAGCCATTAAACTTCACCATACCTTATTCATCGTATCTCTATAGTACGTCAACAAACAGGGGTTAATGTTTTATTACCCAATAAAAATCTTGTACGGAATTAACTTAGTTGCCCCCAAGACCACCCGAACCCTCGACAAATAGATCGGGTACAGTCGGGAGCTCTCGGGGTTTCAAAAAGTGCTTGCAAAATGATGCAACTTTTTTATGTTGTGAGAGTAATTTGTTTAACAATTGTTCCGTTTCTTGCGTGCAGCTGTCATCGTCAATTTTAAGGTCGATGATGCTCGTAATTGCTGTCGATGTATCGATGCTACTGTCTATAAGAAGGGGTGAACAAGTTGGTTGAGTCAAATAAACCCTTGATACACCTTTGGCATGCAATTACTTAGACCCATATTAGATTAGTTTACAACTTACTAGATTACCGCCCACGGCTTCACCCGCGTGGAGTTCGGTTATATGGCGCTTTTTAGATTTCCCTCGGTAATATAAAATTTTTCCGGGATAAAAAGTACCCTATTATTTAATCCAGACTTCTAACTTTAAGTCCGCAAAATTTCAAGCAACAAACAAACTCACTTTCCCATTTAAAATATTAGTAAGAATACTAGATTCTAATAGGTTTCTATAATTAATCTACCCCTTTAATAGATTCTCCTATATTTATTTGTGAGGACTTTGTAAGCCTTGTAGACTTTAGATCTGTAGACCTATGTTTATTTAATCAAGTATTAGGTTCTTGTTGACAAGTCTATTATAGTCTGTGTTTATGGTTTTTTTTTTTTTTTTGAGGATGGTATCATGATATGATGATATGATGTTTTTGAGGATGGGATCCGCGCTGGGCGGAATGGACGGGCGTGTCAGACTTTTACTGACTCACATCGGTGATCTGTAAAGGGCCATGGTCCGCACGACCCCCGAGCGGATATATGGTAGCTAATTTAATCTAAACCTTCATTGATGGCTGAAACTATGAAGTTTTTGTAACAGTTACTACATTACACTTGTGTATTCGATAATACTTATGCAGCCGCCGGGCATCGCCCGCATCGTTACAATCTTAGCGACAAACAAACACGTGTTGTTATTAGGGGAACATGTGCGTGTACGCATCTTAACGTTGCCACTCGAAAACTCACCTTATGTCTTTAAAATTTGTGTTTAATTTTATATAAACCTGGATAAGATTGTTTTGCTAATGAATTCCAAACCGTAACTCAAAGAAAATTGAGTTGAAAATTATCTTTTAATTTAATAATAGCTGCGTAGTAAGTTTTACGTCTTTTATGCTTTTCATAAAGAATAGGACTTCAATTAAAATTAATAGCTCTCTTCAAATTAAAACTTTATTCCAGTTACAATAAGATTTAAAATACTTTACAATTACCGAAATGCGTAGAAGTTTAATTGTTTTCTTGTTTAATGGATAACTTATTTTTTACTGTATATTTTTCCTAATACGGTTGAAAATGCTTTGGAAATATTATTTGTAATGGTAAGTAAGCCACGTGCGTTAGTAAAGGGTAATCTTACTAATTCTATAAATCCGAAAGTTTACGAAGATGTATGAATGTATTGATGGATCGATGTTTGATTAATGACAAAAACGACTGAACGGATTCGCATGAAATTTGGCACAGATAGTATTACAACCAGAAATATCACATTGGTTATTTTTATACTTTTAATCCTGAAATTCCGCGGGTGAAACCGCTGGGCTTAGGTAGTGTTCTAGTAAGTGTAACACATATACCAGATACCTTATTTATCTATTCTGCGGTGTAACGCGCAAGTGTGGAGACAATTGCTCAACAATTGTTGCTATTATATTGAATGGAATCACTACATATTATAAAACAAAGTCACTTTTACTTTCCCTATGTCGCTTTGTATGACTCAATCTTTAAAGTACGCAACGGATTTTGATAGGTTTTTTTAATAGATAGAGTGATTCAAAAGGAAGGTTTTTATGTATATAACATGCATAATATATAAGAGGAACAGTGATAATTTTATGAAGTTTCTAACACATGTTGCAAAATTAACCCATTTTTTGAGCTTAAATTGCAAACGCTGCCGCTGGCTGAACCCTATGAGATAGATCTGTACGACAGTATTGTAGACCTAAAAAATGCCAACAAAAAAGTCTGCAACACTATATGTCTACCTATTAAAGTTTCTTTATTATGACTACTTTTTTAAAAATTAAATAAAATGCCAGTCGAAATCAGAGTCCACTATTTGTTCCTTATTATTAATTTTTATCCAAATAAATACCGTGATATCAAAGGTAATTGTAGTAGCAGCAGATCTCTTTTTGAATTATTGGAATTGGTTGTTTCATTCAGGAAATATCACGATTTATTCAAAACTAAACACCAGAATAAATCCGCGTGCCGCTCGCGCCCCTGCCGGCCGCCTGCCACTTGAGTGTTTCTCTGCCTAAACCGCGGAGTGAATGGGCCGGAGCGGGGGACCATTATTTCGAACAAACTTACTACCCAGGTAGGCTTTCATTCTGTTTGAAGGTGGTGGAACTGGCTATCCATGGACATTAAGGTCGATATATCTTGCAGAGTAAAATATTGGCTGATGGGCGGCACAGTAGACATTATTTTTATTGAAGGGCCACCGTTTCTTGAGGAAGGCTTAGGTACCTATATCATTTGTCCACGTGCGAAGCCGGGGCGGGTCGCTAGTATATGTATGTATATTGAATTAGTTCAATAAATTAACCAATAGAGGTTGGCCGATAGATCAGGTTGAGCTTTGCTTTCCACGGATGGGTGACATACCAGTCCGTTTTACATACCAAGACCAGTTCGTGGCTAGATGGGAAAAGGCAAGGTAGTTGATGGACTGACTTAGAATAAAAGTCCTTCAGCAGAGCTTATGATAAACGCTTAATCTTTCGCTTACAAAAACCAGGCATAACAAAAAAGCTGCTCCAATTTTCCAAATTAAGCAACTAATAAAAAATCTAGCCCCTGCCATGTGTGGAGTAATCCTACAGCGAGGCTATCGAACTCCCCTCGTTGAATTAAATCGGGTCAGAGGAACTCCACACTCATAACAAATCGAGGAGCATTGTCAACCACTTGCTCGGTCATTGACTTCGGCATCAGATTAGATAAGCCAGCATATGGGCTCTGAGTCTGACCCATATCTGACACATACTAGATAAAGTTGCAGATGTAAACTTTGATATAATAAAAATATGATAGAAAATATTTTATATGGTGATATGTTCGTCCATTTTAAAAGGGGGGGAGGGGATTTTTTCAAACTCTGTCAGTTTCTCAAACTCTTCAGTCTGTTATAGGTACTAGCTTGGTCCTGCGGTTTCACCTGCGCAAGTTCCGATCCCGTAGGAATATTGGGATACAAAGTATCTCATGCATTATTCCTAGTTGTTAACTAAATTCGGTGTTGTTTCCATAAATATCTGTGGTGTTCTATACTCGTATGTTGCATTTTGGAGTGTGTGGAATTCCATGACTTAATTCCCCCATCTCCGTTCCATCGCTTTCGCACGGCGAGTCCCACCGTTATGTTGTTGACACCACTATGATCCAGATGAAGTCCCTTGCCTCTTACTCTGCGTACATCAAGGGACTGGAACAGTTTGCCGGTGGCGGTATTTCCTTCTGACTTCTATTGAAGTGTTATCAAGGCTAGAGTGACTAGGCTCTTAGTAAACAAGCGCGCTTTACCATCAACGATTGCATCACTGCTTAAGTACCATCACGCGGGATTGCAGTCAACACCTTAATTAATAAATGAATAGTGTATTCTGTAATGCATTGACAAAATAAATGTGCTAGAATTTCAGTTATATATTGAGAGAAGCTGCTGAGTGGCGCTATTGGTGGCCAGGAATACACCAGTCGAGCGAGATCTTTCATGTGTGTTGTAGTAATTAAGAAACTAATTAATCACTTTTTGTTGGGGCTAGCGGGACCTATCAACCCATTTGTCCCACCATAGGATCACACTCGCACTCGCAGGTTAAACGAGCGAGAATAACGATAGGGGGTAAACAGAGCCGGTCGAAACCAAACCTGGTTTCGAATAAACTGGTTCCAGAAAAGGACACGTGCGATAAGAATGGTTTCATCAAGGTAGAGAAGAAGAAGAAGAAGCCTCCTTGTCGGAACTAGTGCGGTACTGCGCTGGTAGGACCTAACATGCTGCTGCGTCCAGCAGTACCGACGACGATGTGTCCAGACTGCATCACTGCACGAAGGCTGAGGAGAGTGGAGTATCTGCGCGTCAAGTCTAAATGGACTGTGAGAGTCGAGGTGTTGGAGTCGCGCCACAGCACGTACTTCAAGTCGTTCGTGGTACGTGTTCCAACGCATGATCTCGACAAGTTCCTGAAGGAAGAGCTATGGCCGAAGGGTGTTGTGTACCGCCGGTTTCGTGGCCGGCTGTGTGACACCAGTCAGCGAAACACGACGCCGATGATCCGTGTACAGTAGTTTTGGTTGTTATGTTATGTGTATTTGTAGTATTTTTAAGTTTTAAAAGTATAGTATTGTATTTGTTGTGATATTTTTTATATATTAGTTTATAAGTATTTTAATGTTTTAGTTTGTATTATATTTTCTATGGGCCCCAGTGGCTTGAATTAAATGAATAAATAACTAAATAGGATTGGGTCTATGTGACTTGTGGGACGGACCCTGAATTCAAATCCCGTTAGCTTATTCCTAACCTATCTATGTAAATAGTACACTGTAGACCACCTACACTATTTGTCTATCATTCCCCGTGGTATTCCATCCAAAGGTTGTCTGTAAAAGATTGCTCTTAGCGATAAGACCGCTCGTTGTGTCACCCTTTGTAAAATCTTGGATGCAAATTATCTTGGGGCAACGTTTTTTGTATAAATAACCCTTCCTGGAAGTCGGGTAAAAACAACCCTTTTGTACACAAGGCAAATGATTGTTGTAGTGAATAATTGGTAAATATCACTTTTTTGATATCCTTGGGCTTTTTTCAGTGCTTGACCGTAATCCCGCCTGATGGTAAGCAGTGATGCAATCGTTGATGGTAAAGCGCTCTATGAAGTATAAGTTAATTTCTTTAAACGTTTGTTGAAATGTTTCATATAATTCTGAATGGAGTTTAAATATTCAAACTTGAAAAGGGAACTTTAAATCTGTAGAAAACTTTTATTCTTTTTTGTACACTGAGATGGTTGGTAAAAAGGGTAGACACATAATGAATCTCTTACGACCCTTTGCAGTTGCTAGTAGGTACTTTTTACATAACCAATTTACGAACCTGACACAAAAAAAAATATACAAGAAAATGCATTCAAAAGAAATATCCCCTCTACCAATTGCTATTCTATACCAAGATATAAAAGGGGTCACCCGATATTTTAAACGATTGATAACCGGATGTTTGTCGTTTGTCCCGCTTTGACGCTCGGAACACTTTTCACTTGTGTAATAGGAAACACAATGATCGCCTTGTGCTTATGCTGTCAAGCAAAAAAAAAAAAAAAAAATTGAAACCAAGCCTGAATTTAGTTTCGAAGCTCATGAAAGCGAGTCATTTAAGAAAGGACATTGATTTCTGACCTAATTTTATGGTGAACTGTGCTAAGTGTCTAATAGTACAGCTCTATTCTACTGTTTGAATGTCTATCAAAAATAAGTTACTGTTTGAGACTGTATTAATAGAATTTATTTTCTAACCACAATATCCTTTAATTGGACAACACTGTTTTCTCTTTTTTTTGTTATTATTTTATTCAATTCAATTCATTTATTAGTGTGATTTTTTGTAAATACATTTTACAATGTGATCTTAATATCTAATACATCAGTTCCTCAAAAAATCTACCATAAAGGCATACACTTTTTAACAGAATTTAAAATCATAAAAAGGATTCACAATATATTTTAAGGATATTGTGGCCCATAGGCCACATAGGGTGGCAGCCTCCGTGGCGTAGCGGTAGCGGACGCGGCCGCTGCGCAAGGTGGCGCGGGTTCGATCCCCGCACAGTGCAAGTATTTGTATGCATGAATATGAATATTTGTACTGGTCTGGTCGTGCCTCGGAAAGCACGTTAAGCCGTTGGTCCCGGTTGCCCTACGAACATCTAGTGGCAGTCGTTACGGGTTGTTGGAGCCCTCAAAAGTCCTACAATTGGTCTAACTGCAATGCTTCGATGTCGCCTTCGGGTTGTGGAGGTCAGACGGCAGTCGCTTCATAGAAAATGTCGAAGTTTAGCCATATCAGCAGTTGGGCTGGTAAAGCGAACCCCAGACTCTAAAGCTGAAAAGGCTTCGGATGCGACTGGGATTAACGCTGGGATGATGATGATTGTGGCCCATAGGCTTAAAGAATAATATTGTGGGACACTGGTGCCTAAACTAAACCGAAGCCTGTATTTCAAGACACCAGCAAGGTAACAAACTATCAGTAGCAATACTAGCAATGGGATTTGTTTTGACATATCAACAACATTCATTGCGTTATTGGAGTTTACTCCTTAAGAATCGATTTTCATATATAAGGCGCCCGGTATGAGAAAAATCCGAGGGGTAAAACCTACTAACGAGTAACGAATTTTAAGCGTTACTATTTTAGTGCGCACCTTTGGTGCGCAACTATCTAATCTCAAAAAGTGGCATAATTATCTTTTTATAACTATATTTTGTTAGTTATTAAGATAATGTTATATTAAAAAAAAAAATTATAATAATTAAAAAAAATGTTTATAATTTTTTTTTTTATTATCAACTTTCTTAAAATTGGTTAAAATTTTCATAAATATGCATTTATAATTCTTTTAATTTTTTATGATTTATTTTATAAATAATTTTTAAAATAATAATAATAATATTTTTTTTAATAAGTTTTTATTTTTTACGTTTTTGAGTAGACACATTTTTCGTCCATTTAGATCAATGGATTGATTGATGGATTGGCAATTTGCTTCAAATTAATTCAAAGTCATAGTAATAGTGTGTTAAGGCGATTAGGGTGCTGGATCTTTGAAGCTATGGGTAAGCTATTTGGGTCAGGGTTGTGGGTTGGGCAAAAGAGAAACCGTGGTCCTGGCGCACAGGCAAGTGAAGGAACACGGGTGGGTTTTAGTAAGTAAAAGTCTGACATGCCCTTCTGCTCCGCCCAAAGCGGGAGAAGTCATTTGATAATTTCCCAATCACACCAAAATAAAACGTTTCACTGAAGCTTCGTCTACTCAGTGCCTTGATTCCAATCCTCTCCACAGAGGAGTCATCTAAGCATCTTAAATGAAGCTGAAATCATACCGTGTGAAAAATCGGCAAACATTGTAGTCCTAATTATGTAATCTTAACATAAAACTTAACAACAATAGAAACAAAATGATAAATTATTATCAATATCTAACTTTAATAATGCCTTTTATGTACATAACAACATTGTCAGTTTTTGTGGAGTGTTGCTCAATAGAATCAATCTCGTTTTTGCACTCAATATGTACATTAAACGCCTCATGACATCATTATATCCACCTTCCCAGTATCGTGGAAGTTCGGCTGTCTGTCAAACAGAACTAGCTTTACCATGTGGCAGAACTTGTCAGTTTGAAGAAGATTAATAATTGCTGTGGTGAAGTTTTTTTACAGTATTAGCCTTATGATATATACTTCAGAAAGATCAGGTGCGTAGTTCCTATTCGCTACCGGCGTGAGTTCGTCTCGCCATGATTACTCAATATCATGTGTAAGACGTTTTACCACAATTTAGTTGTGTTCCGGCATGATGTCTGGTGAAGCCGTACGGATGACGGGTCTGAGCAGTTGTGTTGCGATGTATGCTGGGTACGATGCGCCAAATGTTATTGTGTCGGGAGTTTGGTCGTGGAGGATCTCCAGATTAATCTCCCTATGGCGCAGCATCGTTGGTCGTGTTGTTAGGTTTAATTAGTAGTAGTCACTATATAAACTCGCTCAACTACAGTCTTCCTTCCTAAATAGGAAGGAAAAAACTGAGTGAATACTCAGTTTTGAATGAATAGCCTCTTAATTAACTAGCGCGCTTTACCATCAACGATTGCATCACTGTTTACCTTCAGGGATTGCAGTCAAGCACTAGTTTATAATTATAAAAAACCGGCCAAATGCGAGTCGGACTCGCACACCGAGGGTTCCGCCGTACAAACGTAGCGGTTTACAATTTATGATGTACTAGCTTTTCGCCAGCGGCTTCGCCCGCATGGAGTTTGGTTATATCGCGCTGTTTAAATTCCCCTCGGGAACATCAAATTTTTCCGGGATAAAAGGTAGCCTATGTTCTTTCTCAGGGTCTAAAGATTGTCTGTGCCAAACTTCATCAAAATCGGTTGAGAGGTTTAGGCGGGAAAGCGTAACAGACAGACAGAGTTATTTTCGCATTTATAATACTAGCATTGATTTAGAATTTTTCACAGTTTAGAGGCAATTAGATTTAAGAAGTGTTTGATATGAATTTCAACTTTAATATCTCTACGCGTTCATGTGAAAAAGGGTAGGTAGTAAGTTTATAATTATTAAAAAAAATATTTTATGTCATGTAAGCAAAAATAATATTTTAATATTTTATGTAACTTCAAATTTATCATTTTCACAATTTTTCCTTTGTCTGTCTGTACTATAATATAACGTTGCTTCGTGCCGAATTTCAAGATTCTGAGTTCACGGGAAGTACCTTGTAGGCAAAGAGATTTAAGATATATAGAGAGGGCATGTGTCAAAATGGCATAGAAAAACTGTGATCCCATGGCTCAGTTCCGCCATCTAATACAATATAGCAAAATTAGATCGACAATTGGAGACATCAAATAGTAAAAATGAAATAAGTTTATATAAAATATATTCAGCTATTGCCCGGTAGGTGGCCAGTGTGGTCTATGTTGCCAAATCCGATTTAATACCCTAGTATAGTTCAAATCGGGTAAATAAATACTGAAAAGTAAATAAATTAAGTGAAACTTGTCTTGTACAAACAAAAACTGTTTTAGAATTTTATTCGCTACTATTCATTTACCGTGACACCGTCTATTGGCATTTTAGATGTTTTATGCTTACGAATTATTTTAACGCTCAGTTTATTGCAATTTTTGAGTGTAATAGGCCATAAAGCCTATTATGTTTTGCAATTTTCGTTTGCATTTCGTTTTTAGCAAAATTATTCTTTAATATTCTAATTTAAAAATATTTGCAATAAACGTGTAACGTTTATTGCAAATATTTTTAAATGGCAATGCAAAAAACTGTGGTAGGGTTTGTATCATTTCGATATAAAGTTATCGATAATATTCAAAGAAGATGGAAGCAGAATAATTATGGGTAATTTCAAGTTTACAAGTTTCTTATTTATATAATTCTTTTAATATAATAGGCGTTACAGTTTAAAATTGCCGATTAGTACTGAAAATCTAAATAATTGCTTATTTTTTAATTTTTAAATAATTCATTTATAATCAATATATAGGAAGGTCGTTTATGCCTTTGTGATAGAACTCTGAGGATCTAGACTGCACAAACTGTGTGAAAGCAGAACTGCCTCCTGGGAAGAAAACTTCTTGTCACGTAGATAATTGTCCAAATCACGACAAAAATGGTAGTCTGCTGGAGCAAGACCTTTACCAGATACGTACGCCATTATCTTTAAAAACGGCAAAAAAATCAAGGTTATTGTATGGGAGCCCGCCTTCAGTATTTATTTTATTTTAATTATTTATTTGTAATTTGAATATATAACCAAATATTCTGTGAACATTTTAAGCGTCTATCTGTTTCCGTTATTAATATGGAGCAAAAAACGGCAAAAATTCACGTTTGTTGTATGGGAGCCCCCTTAAATATTTTATTATTTTTATTCTTAGTACTTGTTGTTATAGCGGCAACAGAAATACTAACACAATCTCTGGAAATTACAACTGTCTAGCTATTACGGTTTTTGCCTGGTGACAGACGGACAGACGAACAGAGAAGTCTCATGAATAGTGTTCGTTTTACCTTTTAGGTACGGAATCCTCAAAATCACAAAGTAGCTCGCAATCATTGTACTACATATACGTACCTACATATTTTATGAATATATTTCATTATAAATAAGTTATGTAATCTATGTACTTATCCACTTAACCGTAAATTTTATTCCAATTTTTACGGTTAAGTAAAAAAGTACTGAAATTAATAACTTACTATTTCATTTCTAATACAAGGTACCGATTGTTTTTTTTTTTTAATTTGATCGACAAGTCTTTCCAAAGTAGATAACTTCGACGAATGAGACGGAAGCCAATTTTCTTCTCTACGGTCTATCTGGACAAATCGTATCCACTTTTTCCCTACGACATTATTTTTATTCGGAAACCAAAAATAACAAAAACCTAGATAAATGAATAGTAATTGTTCATTCAATTTTGTTTATTAATATGATATGATTATGTTTAAATAGAGTTAATAATAAATAAACTTGAAATATAGTAATATTTAAGTTTATTTAGCTATATTATAAATGTCAATAAAATACAACAAAATGTATTCATCTTAATAAGTATTATCGATAACTAAATCGATAAACAACATTACTACATCTCTACAAGAAAATAGTAAAACTACTCAACAATAGAGGGCGCTTATTACAATAATGGAAAATTTTCTAGAACTAAGATTTTTTTTTAAATTTGAATTGCAGACAAAATATAAATAATTCATAGAAAAACATTCCGAAGTTAGGTCCAGTCGTTTTACTATAACGAGATGTACAGTAACACAAAGCGCAACATGGCATATTTCCTTAGAAAATGTTTATTCTTGGTGGACACAAATTACGTCTTGACGCGCAGACTAGACTGAGCGACTTTTAACCAAGTCGATAAAAGTATTGGCTTACGATTTTGTTCGTGATGTCCTGTCTATTATAAATATATTTTTAATGTCTTTGCTTGTAGGTTTTGATTCCCTAGCGCGTGACGGAAATTCTTCTAAGGTGTCGGTATAAACTGCTGTATCTTTTGATCGCTTCAACTTAGAAGTTTGATTTTTTGCTCTGCTTAAAGGGACAATAGACCTAGGTATTTGGTATAAATTTCAATTTGATACCTTTATTAGTTCGTGAGAAATAAGGTAGTAAGTTTCATTTTATTAAAATATGTTTATTATATTATATAACTGATAAAATGTGATTTTCGCAATTTTTCCTATATTTGCATTATATGACAATCCTTCATGCTAAATTTCAAGATTCTGAGTTTACGGGAAGTATCCTGTAGGTTTTGATTCCTTTGCGAGTGTCGAAAATTTGTTGAAAATATCGACATATCGGCTGTATCTTTTGATTGGCTTAGCTTAGAAGTTTGATATTTTCACAGCTTAAAGGGACAATAGACCTAGGTATTTGGTATAAATTTCAATTTGATAACTTTATTCGTTCGTGAGAAATAAGGTAGTAAGTTCCATTTTATTAAAATATGTTTATTATATTATATAACTGAAAAAATGTGATTTTCGCAATTTTTCCTATATTTGCATTATATGACAATCCTTCATGCCAAATTTCAAGATTCTGAGTTTACGGGAAGTATCCTGTAGGTTTTGATTCCTTTGCGAGTGTCGAAAATTTGTTGAAAATATCGACAAATCGGCTGTATCTTTTGATTGGCTTGGCTAAGAAGTTTGATATTTTCATAGCTTAAAGGGACAATAGACCTAGGTATTTGGTATAAATTTAAATTTGATAACTTTATTCGTTCGTGAGAAATAAGGTAGTAAGTTCCATTTTATTAAAATATGTTTATTATATTATATAATTAAAAAAATGTGATTTTCGCAATTTTTACTATATTTGCATTAAATGACAATGCTTCATGCCAATTTTCAAGATTCTGAGTTTACGGGAAGTATCCTGTAGGTTTTGATTCCTTTGCGAGTGTCGAAAATTTGTTGAAAATATCGACATAATCGGCTGTATCTTTTGATTGGCTTGGCTTAGAAGTTTGATATGTTCACAGCTTAAAGGGACAATAGACCCGAGTATTTCATGCGAATTTCAGCTTGATACGTCCACGCGTTCTTGAGATAAAGGGTGGTGACAGACAGACAGACAGACAGACAGACAGACAGACAGACAGACAGACAGACAGACAGACGGACAACAAAGTGATCCTATAAGGGTTCCGTTTTTTCCTTTTGAGGTACGGAACCCTAAAAAACGTAAAATCCTGCAGCTTTGTTGTGCTTCGTTTTAACGGTGAAACCAGCACATCAGCTAAGCTTCTGAAATATAAACCCACCTGCAATACTTTCAGTATTCAATGGAATTTTGGTCAAGTAAGTCGGTGGTTGGTGTATCAAATGACGCATCCCGACATTCACACGGAACAAACTAATAATAATAATATCTCTGTCGCTTAGCAGTTGTGATTTTGAACCTAGCAAGCCAGCAGTTTGCAAAAAAAGTAGACAAACATACAAATAGTATCCCATTAATCTTATAGCCGAACCGGACTGACAATAGCCTTATGACCTTATTGAAATAAACGCGTTTTTGTGCGCAGTGTCATCATTTGATCACATCATCGCCGTTAGAAGCGTGTGCCGTGCTGTGCGTGCTGTGCCTGATTTAACAATATTTTGGGTTTGATAGACATTGCTTTTAACCAGGATATGATCCTATCACGAATGGAGGAAAATCGTTTATCTAATGTATTAAATACTGTCAGAACAATATGTTCCGACAGTGCTTAGCGTAGCGGCCTTTAAAATTTACGCGAGTGTAATTTGATGTGTTTAGGTATGCCTACAACTATTATAGTACCTAAATAACTGTAATAACAGTTTCCTGGGTTAAATATTCTATTTAGTTCGTCATTCAGATTATAGAAAAATATTGGATACGTATATTTTGTTTTATCAAATCAATAAAAATTGACAAATATAAAAGGCATCAAAGATCAGGAGTGGTGGCTGATGACGTCACTGCTCGCTAAAAAGTGTAGCGTGCAGTGACGTCACGCGAGTTTTCAACGCACTGTGTCGTCTTCATTTTTTGTTTATATGAAAAAAAGAAAAAATACGAGTATAGTATTTTTTAGAAATCTGCCTGACTAATTAGTTTTTTTTAGTCAACTACCCTATTATTGCAGTAAAACATAACGTAGCACAATTAAAAAAATCTGTCGCTTTATTTTAGGGAAGGCGTGTACGAACTAAAAAGACTTATTTAAATATTTTTATATTAAAACAAAATCAAAAAGTAGACACGTTTTTTTCCGAAGGTAGAAAAATCTTCATGGACTATCATCCGCTCGGGGACGCGGAGACTGGAGGGGTGTGCCGGACTCTTACCGGCTAAAAAAACCACCTAAGAGTTCGTCATCTGCTTTTCCGGGGTACCGTCCTCCCAATTCTACGGAACAAAAGTAGACACCTAATTTAAAAGTCAAGGTTGTTAAATAAGGTGTAAGAATAGTTTTTGTTTCTCTCGGCATCTTTTGAAGATCCGATTCACAATAGGTGGGAGCATCACAAGTTTGACACGGGTTCAAAAAGTCAGGTGGAAAAAAATATCTTTACGTAGAGTATGTACCAATATAATATAAAACAAAGAGGTGAACATGATTAATTTCTTAAGGATTGGCCACCAAATTGGGCAAATCCGGAATAGAGGAGCTGGTTCTTTTATTGGTTTTTCTCGGGGATGCTTCCACATTGTACTCAGAATGTACCTATAGCAATCTAATCTTGCTGACTGGTTTAGGGCTGCAGAGTAATTGTGTAACAGAATGGAGTTCGATTTTGATATTCATTGTTTGTTTACGTTGTTGAATAGATGCATTTTGTCGAATGTAAAGAACAATGGATTAGGGAGGTGCTTCGAATTAAGAGTAATATTGTCTTAGACGGTTTAGTCCACTACGGCTTCTAATCTCATAATTATTGTAAGTTGTAATAACTTGAGAAAGGGCTGAATTTTTAATTTCTATATATTAAAATTTTACCTCTTTATAATATAAAAGGTATTTACATAAGCATCGGGTAAAGTATTATATGGTTTTTATATCTGGAACTTCTCAATAGTAAGCTGCCCAACTAACATTTTTGTCATATAATCAAACAGTTATAAGACCTTGAGTCTTATTAAAGTTGTTTTATAGTATATTTTTTAACTCTTTGTCATGTACTGGTGCATTATGTGACCGAATAGTCATATACGTTTTTCGTCGTATAATAATGTCGTGTAGACGTTATTTCGACATTTTTATACGATCGTCATATAATAGCGTCTACGACGACTTCTATAAAACTTACTTATACAACTTTTTGTAGTGTAAACGTTTTCATCGTATAAACGACGTAATACTGTCAATTTTGTCATATAATTACCTTTTTAACAACTGCTACACGGATAATAGTTGTTTACACGTAGTATTTGTAACCATTATATATAAGTCGAATAAGTATTACGATTGCGACCTGTATACACCCTAAAGTATTACAAAAATGATAATACGACCGCTATATAATTATTACTCATAATAGAGGTTTATAATCACCTTATATACAACTTCCATCATTTTGAAATCATATTTATTTACTGTTTGGTACAACAAATGGATCGATAAAAGTGGAAAAGTATTAAAAGAAGTGGGGAATTCAAAAGAGGGGAGTTAAAAACAAGTATCATTCGCTTCAAGCACGTCCTTTATACAAAGTAATAGAGCTCAAACTGATAGTGAAGAAAATGAGAAGGGTTCCGTATCACATTTAACCAAAATTCTACGAGTAGGTACATCTTGCAGTTCATTTGCCGAAGTTCAGAACTCTTGTTCGCTTTCCGAACTTGAAGATAGTTATTCATCGTCCGAAAATGAAGATAACGTTTATAAAGGCACCCAAAATGACGACTTCAGAGACCATTATAACAAGTGGGGGCTACTGACTTTAATATTACCCAAATTGCATTAAACCAATTGAATAACTTGAAACTTAAGGAATGATGTTTTGAAATGCCTTTGAAATCTTCATATCTGAATATATGAGAACGAAATCTCATAAACTGAAGTCAAACCTATATTATTTTACTGATATAAAGTGTCAGTTGGTTAGTGTGTTATTCATACATTTAAGAAATAGGTAATAAAAAACGCAGTAAAAATTGTTTCATTTTTTTTATTATTCCCAGGAACGTAATTAACATTTCAAGTTTGACGACACTTATTAAATAGAAATAAAAGCAAAGCTTCAAAATATTGCTAGTTTTGGAAAAACTCAAATGGCTTTTTGATCCATAAATGTAAAATACGAAATATTATACAAAATCAAACATTCATTTATTTTGCCACATTGAAACATCTTGTATGTAGCTAATAATCTTACAATAGAACATACAAAATTACTACACAATAGGCAACTTAAAAATAACGTACGAACGACCGCAGGTCAAGCTACCCGAAACTGCCAAATATTCCCAATCAACCTTGAGTCTTAATGCTTAAAAGATAAAGTTGAAAATCCAATAAAGAAATCTGACAGATTGCAGTAGCTTGACGTGTTGTCTTCTGTACATTTCTTTAAAACTAATAGTAAGTTATCGCGTTTAAATCCGATAATGTGCGTCAATCGACACAAACCTATTTTAACCTTCCAATATCAGGTAATTTTATATCTTTTTGAAACTTGATTTATGTATGTTGAGATTTTTTATGTTCTAATACAAAATTTCAACATAAAAAAATCAAGTTCAAGCACTAGAAGTAAACAAAATCCTTTTATCACTTTTTAATTTTATAAATCCAATCTAACTGGCAATTCAAGTGGCGAAGTATTTTCTTTCTGATGTGGTGTATTTTCTAGCTCTACATTCTGGACATTGCATTGCTCTTCAACTGGCGACTGATTATTTTCGTGCAACACTTTTGCATTATTTGATAAAAACTCATCAACATCCTTGTGGGGTTTACCTAAAACAAAAGTATTCTAAGTTATAGGTATGTCACGCAGATTGGTTCTTAAAATATAAACGCCTAGCTAACTTAGTTCAAATACATCCTACCTATTTGAACTATGTTAGCTAGGCGTTTATTATTTTACTATTGATCCCTAAATCAACTGTCATGGCGTACTCGAATGAATAAACATGCAGTTATACGTCGGGAAGTTATGTAGTTGTCATATAACGCAGTCACATTGATAATAAATTAATAGAAATATGTGAAAACATTAATATTTTAGAAGCGCGTAAAAAATTTGTTAGAAACTTACCTCACATTAATCAGTAAACTTGATTGCGCAATGGTTGACAACTGATGAAATAGTTTTATCACCTCAAATAACAAAGAAAATATACAATATTAACTCTGCTGTCAAAAACACAGCCATATTATATTCACGTGATATGTTATAGAATTCGTTCAAATAAGCACACCTTTAAATGACAATAACACAACTATTACATTGGATAAAAGTCATATTGTGAGCCATTACTCGACACGAAGTCGAATACACGCCGCTACAGTTGTCATTTACATGACATGCAGTCAAATCGGCGACGTAAATATGACTACTACGCGACTATAAAGGACTATATATGACTATTACACGACACTCTTAGGGCCTTAAGTTGTATAAAATGGGCCCTAATGCCGTCGAGTAAACGTCCTTATGACGTTTATACGATTATATTAAATAACATTAAGTCGCCAACAAAACGTCTACTCGACGACTTAAATGTTAGTTGGGTGGTGTCTGGATCTGTACCCATTTGATAGATATCGACTCCCTTTAACTATTACATGTTGTCACGTAGCAAAATATAGCAGCAGGCGACATCTCGTGGACTAGGGCTGAACTCGGGTCACATATTTTACATCGAGCCGAGAGATGGCGTTGCGCGAAAGGACGGTCGTTAATATAATAAATAAATTTAAATAAAGAACGACCGGGTTAAATAATATAATATAAAAGAAGGACTTAAAATAAAGATATTAAAAAAATAAGAACCAACTCATGAGTCTGAAATAAAATACAAGTCGCGGAACGCACGAGTCTATGGTTCAGGAAAAGACAATTGGGAGTGGTCGGTCGGAACAGAGAGAAGCTTCGAGAAGGAAAAGAACTACCGAAGCTTGCGTGGTGTCGCGAGTTTTTGTGGACATAGCCGGTACCCAAGGCTGGCTTGTGGCGCAATAAATCCCATGGGGCGGTGCATCTGAAGTCTGGCTCATCTCTCTGTGAGTATTCATTTCTGTACCCGGAATATTTTCTCCACGTGTTTTCTTGTTCTGTAGTGCTGAATTGGGTTAAATGTTGTTCTAGATTTGGCTCTATTGGCGGGCCTAGGGTGGGAACCCGTTTTGGGAGGTCGCGTCATAATTATCTTTGGTGGCCTTGATTCCCATTGGATCAGGCTTGTTGGAGTGGATGTGGCTGAACCCTGATGGTACGGCACATCGAGTTCTCTTTCGACGACGGCTAGACAGGTATAAGCTGTCATGATTATTTTGCTCCTGGTGTTCCCGAGATACCTAATCCCGCAGGCCGCGTTCAACCGTGCATTAATCTGACACCCGTCAGTTAGTGAAGCCAAGGGTCTTTGTACCGTAATCTAGAAGTGTAATCTGGAGGCGTAATTCAGAGGTGTTCGGCAGGAGAGCTAACGTAATCTAGAAGTGTAATCTGGAGGCGTAATCCAGAGGTGTTAGGCAAGAGAGCTAACGTAATCTAGAAGTGTAATCTGGAGGCGTAATCCAGAGGTGTTAGGCAGGAGAGCTAACGTAATCTAGAAGCGTAATCCAGAGGCGTTAGTTAGAGGTGTTAATTCAGAAGTGTTAGTTAGAAGCGTAATCCAGAAGTGTTAGTCAGGAGAGCTAATCCGAAACGTAGACTCCCTGTCCTTGTTTCTTTGTTTTGATGTATCTAGTGATTGAGAGTGGGTTTCCAACAGGTTGCATTTAAGTAGGCTATTGGCTTGATATTGTGTGCATAACCTGAGATACTTTGGTAACGACTGAGCCGTGATCACAACGGTTCACCTCACGAATCCTCATCAAGCGACCCTGAGCTTGCTGAATTGTCTCATGTGGATTCCCTGTCCCACTCCGACCCGAGACGGAGTGAGTCAGGAAATCGTCTAGGTAAGTTAGGAGTTTGTTTTGTCATATATTTATGACACAGGGTAATTATAAAATAAATTTGTAATTGTATCCATTTATTGTTTTAATTAATGCTCCTAGCTACCAAGTATTTATTTACATAATTAAATTTACTGTAACTGCCGGGTAAGGGTGGAGTAAGACACTCCAGAGTCTTTACTCAGACTTACTTTGTAGACTCAGAGGTAATATGTGTCTGTCCTCTACATCTCTGCCTTAACTTTCAAGGAGTACAGGAATGATGTTATGCCAACTAATAATAATATGATTTTACTTCATAAAATATTGTTAAGCGCGTGGGCTGCTATAGGGTAGCTAGGGATCTGAAAAAATAATTAAGAAAATACCGCGGTTCCCTTCAAAAATATTCCGTCCACCAGATAATAAATATTAGTAACAATAAAGCTATAAACTGCGACCTAGACCCGATTACGTTTATATCGCAATAACTCGACCATCGTGTAAGTTATAGTGGGCCAGCGTGGGCGGCTGTATGATGCTGAACTGTGCGCTTGAATAAATGTAATGTAAACTGGGTAAAGAAGATAACAAAAGACTTTTAACTACTTACCTAAAACGCACCCGTGTTCCTTTACTTGCTTGTGACATTTAGGTGATGGTATCTGTCAGCGATCGGCCTTAGCGGACTCCGTTACCATGTGTTGGCATATCATTGAGGCGCGCGTAGAATACATACAACGCGTCGTCGACCCGAGCTTGGTCCATTCCGGGTGGCGAGGTGTGAGTGACTACGGTGAACGGGAGTCAACTGCTGATTCTTGATGCCCAGTGTGTATCCTGCGGCGACTAGACCGAGAGGGCGTTAAGATTGTCTTACCCTCACGCGCACTCCCGCTCCGTAACACGGCCTTGATTAGGGCCGAACGCACGAGATGCCAATGCCGAGCGCCACCACGAGGACACGGTAAGTCGGGCAGACCTTCACCGTATCCACGTAATGGCGACACCCTAGAGTCTCCTCTCGCCTTACCCTGAACAGGATTTTCCTAAACACAGTGGAAAGGAATGGGACTAGCCTTTAAGTTGAAAATTTGTAGGAAGCAGCAGATTTCAAGTAAGTAGTTTAGTTTATCGTAATACTGAATCATAGGTCCATAGCAACGGAATGGTGTTTTGCATTTGCATGAAGGTCAGCCTGTGCTTGATGTGTCCTGGTATGTCACAACATTTTTGATGTCATTAACTCATCCAGCTATACTGCAGGACCGAAAAAAACGAAAAGGAATTTGAAACCATGGTCTTTTTGTCTGCTATCCGTCATTTTGCCCAGATTCTGTAAATCATAGTAAGAATTTGGATGATACATACAAACACAATCAGCTTATATTGTGTTTTGGGTGATAAACAAATAAAATTGCCTCATTAGGCAGCCAAAACATACTTACTTTTTTTTTATAATTATAAACTAGTGCTTGACTGCAATCCCGCCTGATGGTAAGCAGTGATGCAATCGTTGATGGTAAAGCGCACTAGTTTATCAAGAGCCTATTCACCTTGAAGACACTTAAATTTTAGTCAGACGGAAACAGGTAATGTACGCGGTATAAAAGGCGAGGCGAAATGCTTCGTCGAGATCGTAGTGGTGTCAACAACGTAAGGGTATACCCCCAGTACAACGGGTCGCCATATGATGGAACGGAGATGGGGAATTAAATCACGCGATTCCTCCGCACACTCTCCAAAATGCATCCTATAGTAGAACACCGACAGGCTGGCTACTCTTCGCCGGTGCTCATTGGCTTTGGAGACCGTTTTAAACCAAATTAGTTGCCAATAGCATTGCTGGCCAATGCCAGGTAGCATTTCGCAGTAACAACCCCGATGTCCGGGAGTCCTAGAGTGGAGACCGCGTCTCGGCAAACGTAGCGTGGAACGCCCTTGGGCGAGATGGAGCGACGACATCAAAAAGGTGGCTGGTAGTGGCTGGCGGAGAACTGCTCAGGATCGAGCTTGTTGGCGTGCCATGAAAGAGGCCTATGTCCAGCAGTGGACGAGTAAAGGCTGATGATGATGATGATGAACCCCGATGTGGCTCCACACACAAACAGGATATATTTACACAGAAGAGAATACTTGTGATTGGTCATTGTTATTATCTTTGTAAATATAACGATGGCAGGCACGCCCTTACTTAATTAATAAATATAATATATACTTAAATGTTTCTATAAGAAAGATGTAAAAAAAAAACCAGTGGCTTTGTATCTAATGGATGCCTATAGAATTCATGACTATCAGGAAATCATCAACTCACTTTATTTGTTCGTGTCAAAATAATACAAGACACAAATACTGCTTACTAAAACGTTTGTCTATAAAATCCTCTTTACACTTTAAAAGTGCGATAAATTGTGTAAAAGTCGAACATACGAGAATAGTCAAGATTGAACGTGTACTTAACCTCAAAGTTATTTGTTTGCAAACCAAAGGACTTACTGCCGGTCACGTTAGTTAACGGTTCAAGGACTGTGGGGGTGCGATGGAACTGATAGCGATTAGCGGGTAAAAATATTTTTATTTTAATTTTTTTGCCAACTGTGGCCATAATAATTCCCTTCAGCCATTAAGGGATCATATTTCTTTACACTGATGCTTTACTATAATGTACTAGTATTTTACTATAATGTCACAACTGCTGGGATACTTCTTCTTCTTCTCTTTCTGTCTGTATAGGTGCAGGTTCCAATGCTGGACAAAACCCTAACTTAAGGCTATTGTAAGGTGACGTGTTATGGAGAGCAAATGAAACGAGTAAGCTTCGAGAATACATCGACTACATTGAATAATATATACTTATATACCTTATATATAGGTAGCTTACTAGCTTTTCCCCCGGGGCTTCGCCCGCGTGAAATTCTGTTATATCGCGCTTTTTTGATTTCCCTCTGGAATATCAAATTTTTCATGGATAAAAAACACCCTATTATTTGATCCGGACTTCTAACTTTATATCAGCAAAATTTCTAAGTTGGTTTAGTAGTTACGGCGTGAAAACGGAACAAACTCACTTTCCGATTTATAATATTAGTAAGGTTACAAGTAGTACGTCACACTTTCCACAATGATCGGTCTTGGGCGGCCCGCATCCATTGGCTTCCCGCGACCTTCACCAAGCCTTTTTGTCAATAAGAGGAAACGAGTCGTCACATGTTTTCAATTATTTTAGTTCTAGCAGATCCTGTTTTACTAATCACCGCCACTACGCCACTATCACCACTGGATCACGGCCGTCTTATTCTAGCTATGCCATTACTATAATACTGTAAGTCTTGTATATGGTCTTCAGAAAACGAGGACTTTCCGAGCTTTTATCCACAGCTAATTTAGGCGATGTACAAAGTAGCATATCCGCTACCGCTTGCAGTACTACCTCGTTCCACAAAGTACAGTTGTGCCACTTGTATTGCTAATGTCCACTCAATTCGCACTCGCCGACAAACAAACATGTCACTAAATGTCTAACATGTCGTTTGTATAAAACAGTCTTTTATTTGAACACTTTTAAGACATTTGTACTTAATAGTTGTCTGTTTTCGGATTCTTTTGGAAATTAGTAGGTAAATTAATGTGGTCACTTGGTTTTTAGCATGTACTACAAAATTTATTATTTAATTCAATTCAAATTTCAAGTTTTGATTAGTGGTAGTAAAGGCAATCATGTCACTAGATTTTGATATATAATCTATCCTTTCGGTAGATTACTCTCTCAGCGTTCAGTCCCGGTTGCATCCGCGGCCTTCGCGTTGGAGTTCGGGGTTCGCTTTCCTGCTCATTCTGATCCATTTCGTGCGATCTTTAGGATCTTGTGGTAAGAGTTTGTTGGCACGTATGTCATCTCTTACAACGTCAAGCCAGCTTTTTTTGGTCTCCCTCGCTTGTTCCGGCCCAGTAGATTAATTTTGGTAGATTACTCTATATTTTGTAAATGTGAGGAGTTAGTAGGCCTAGTAAGCTTTAGATCTGTAGACCAATTCTTATTTGAACAAGTACCAGCTTGTTGACAGGCCTATGCTGTTCTCCTACCATCACTTACCCACTGTGATTAGAAAACATTGTAAAAGCCAATTATTTGTAAATGAGTATCGGTAGAGCTTCTTACTGACTGTTTCTCCCGACCGTCGGCTTAGAAACGACCAATTGGAACCGTGCATCAAGCTTTTGGCGTTTTATAATTGCCCATGTGAACCATTGTGAAGTCCCTACTTCACAATACCACTAGGGTACTGGTTAAAACACCAGCCTCACCTGCCCTGCCACCTGCCACCTCACCAGCCAAGTATGAGTGCCCTCGCAGTGGGACGATAAAAAGGTTGATGATGATGAAGATCAAGCTTTTGACGATTTATAAGTGTCCATGTTAGTCCATATGTTAAAATGATTTGATTTAGATTTTGAAAAGGGAGGGGCCTACTCAGCTGTGGGTGGAACAAACCTGATGATAAAATTCACAAAAACTTCGAATCTTTCTTTACATGCCTAGCTAAAAAAAATTATAAAATCACTACATAATTATTATAAACCAAAGTCACTTTCTCTTTCCCTATGTACCTTTGTATGATTAAATATTTAAAACTACGCAACGGATTTTAATGCGGTTTTTTTTTAAATAAATAGAGTAATTAAAGATGAAGGTTTATATGTATAACAACATCCATTAAATTGTAGAGAAATACTATTATTTTTGAGGTTTCTAATGTGATATCGTAAATAATTTCATTTTTTCCGCGTTGGTGGTGAAACGTACTACATATTATAAAATGTACTACATATTGTACACATTGAAAAGGTCTAAGAAAAAGTCCACGACGGTATATAAAGGGTGTATCTGACATCGACGCACAAACGAGTACCATGGATCCAGTACATGATTCTGAACCCCCCAGTGGTGGAATTTTGCGTCGGCTTTTTCATGATTTAAAAAAATATATATGTAGATTTTTTCACTTTAGACCTTTCATAATTGCTATACTTTTATAACCCAATAAGATTTTAAAGTAAAAATTATTTAATTCGCTAATTACACAAAAAAGCGCAATGAAAACAAAACTCGAAAAACTATCTTATCAGCTGATTTAATAGAGTTCACATCAGGGATCAACGTCATACCTACAAACCCGCACGGCAGCACGCTTGCAACGTTCAAAAGCCGAGCCGACACTTTTTTTTAACCACTGTGAATTCTGTAACCGTTCATTAACGACATAAATGACTATCATAATTTTATTAGTGGCATGCGGTCTAGCCTTTTCGCGCAGTTTGCGTTACGATGTCAGATACACCCTGTATTTATCTCTTATGGATATCTCACAAAAATTTTTTTTTTTTTGTCATTTACTTTTTACGACAAATTCCGGCTAATTTTTGAAGCGATTTTAACCAAAACAGCATTAATCCTTGTCTAATTTAATAAGTTAAATAAATTGCTGATTTAATACAGATCTATAATGCCCCATACAGTACATGATTTAAATTAATATTTTCGAAGATATTACAGATTTAAAAATTGCGGGCAGGAGCGACCAGCCGGGGCGGCAGTAGCGGCGGCGAGCCGCTATGTTTTTTATACGTTCACAGTTTTTCTGGAGTGTATTTAGTATCAGCATTGAACCCGTGTGATGCCGGGGCGGATCGCTAGTAAAATACATATATAATATAGAAAGTAACTAAAAAAAATAACAGATTGTGTATTTCTGTTGCCGTTATAAAAACAAACACTAAAAACATAATAAATCACAGACGGCCTCCGTGGGGTAGCGGTAGCGAAAGCGGCCGCTGCGCAAGGAGGCGCGGACTCGGTCCCCGCGCAGTGCAAATATTTGTATGCATAAACATGAATATTTGCACTGGTCAGGTCGTGCCTCGGAAAGCACGTTAAGCTGTTGGTCCCGGTTGCCAAACGAACATTATAATGGCAGTCGTTACGGGTTTTTCGAGCCCTCAAAAGTTCAACAATTAATTGGTTTAACTCCAGACCACAGTCACTTCACGGAAAATATGGAAGTTTAGCCAAAAATCAACAGTTAGACTGGTAAAGCCAACCCCAGACTCCAAAAGCTGAATAATAAATAATAAAACCACTCCTCCATCACCCACTCCTCCTTCTTATCTTGTGACTCACTTCCAATATTTATGTTCTTCACACTCTAAGAATCTGCGTTCTTCTAACAATCCCCTCTTACTCTGTCCTTCACATACGTCTGACTTTGTTCATTCTTCATTTCACATTCAATCCATTCTTCTATGGAATGCGCTTCCTCTTGATATCAGGATGACCGCCAGTCGGTTTGCATTTAAGCGGAAATTGCAGAGTTATTTTCGCAACAACTAGCGTAGAGTTATTGCTACACCCCTCTCCCAAATTTTAGTTTTTTATGTATATGTTATAAGTATATATTTTGGTAATAGTATGTATGTATATTTAGCTTATTTAAGTATTTTTTAATAATTATAGGGGCCTTTTTTTTCCTTTACTATTTTTTTTCAAGCTAAAGCACCTACCATCTTATCTCTTCACCACCTGGGGTTGACTGGTAGAGAATGCCTAAGGTATTAAGTCCGCCTCTGTACATGTCATGTGTGCGAAAGAATAAATAAATAAATAAATATAAATAGGCCAATCAGGAAAATATCGTTTTCCATCATGACCTGGCCAGGGATCGAACCCGGGGCCTCCACGTCGCAGGCAGGCGTGTTGACCGCTGTGTCACGGAGGACGACGAAAAAGCTTTGGATGCGACTGGGATTAACGCTGAGGTGATGTGAACGGTGATATCCGGATCAATTAAGATCCGGATATTGCGGATTCTACTGTACTTGACATAAATACCAATAAAGTTAGCTTAGTACACAATTACATATACACAAGACGACCTTTACCAATCTCCTTCTCGCATACCTCATACATACTATTAGCATATCTATCAAATAGTATGATTGCAAACCGATTGAATGATAGCAACTCATTACTATCCACTAGATAAGTCATAGGTCATGTGTTACAGATTGGTTGTGACAAAGGTAATAGCTCACTTTCTATTTGAGATGCTATGCACGCCTGATGGATGAGGAGAGTTATTCGCAATGACACATAAAGGGTGCAATTACGTGTGGGAGATGACATTACAGATGCTATTGCTGTCGAAAACCAAAGTGAATATGGTGTAAGTTGACAAAGATTAAAAAAAAAAAAAACAAAATATAAAGCTAAAGAGCTCGATTGGTTTTGTTTAGTCATTTATTTGAACGCGCTTATTTCCGTTTTTTTTTGCATGAATCTTAAAAGCGTAACACTACGCCAGGACAATTTAGGATCCGAGCAAAAACAAATGCAAGGACAGAAAGGTCAGATGGGGTAATAGCGCGGGAAAATAGCTTAGGCAATGCGATGCGATGGGAATTATATTGATGAGTTTCACAAAAATGCTTATCTTCCGACTTCCACGTGAACAAACTCGCAAATAAAAGCCAGTTATCCACAACAACTAGTTAAACTATTTTCTAAGTACTTTGTTTTTAAAACAACTTTAGTCTAAGGCGAGCTACTTTATATGACTATAATTTACTATTGTGATTGATTTAATTGCTTCAAATATAAGTAATTAGTGGAAATATTCAAATAAGGCTGCAGCTGCATTCAACTGGCGTACAGTCAACAGCATTTCTATGGTAAAAGAAGAAGAAAAACGAAAGAAAAAATAGAAAAAAACTTTTTGCTAAATAAAAGCCTCCATGCATAAAGGGCGTGACAGCTCATAGTACCTATGCATTGTAAAAATAAAATAAAATAGACAATTAAATGAGCTCATATAAACTGTCAGTAATTTGGGCATTTTGAGGTTCATCTACTATTCTGTTTGTGGGTGCTTATGCTGTCTAGAAAACTGTCATTGGCGATATCCGCCATTACTGTGAAATAAAATTTTCAAAGAATTTCTATAATTTGTTACACGTGTTATTGGCAAAATTGTGGTATCTATACCACAGAGGCCATTGATCAAGAGTTGAGGTTGAATCTCACCTTGAAAAAAGAAGAAGAAGTATGTTGTTTATTGTGGTTGACTGTACATAATATGGACTGCATTCTGTAAAACAAATATTTGGTTAACACGCGATTGTAATAAGTGACGAGGGTTATGAACTTATGACAATGTAAACGACTGTGACTCACGACACGTGATTCATGTGCCGGTCAAAGTATTGAACTTATTTTGATCTAGACTGATTCAGTTGCTAGGGAACATTTCCGTACCGTTTCAGAGTTATGTACAAGTTGGTAGAAAATGTTTAATAGATAAACTTTCAACTGATTGTTTATTTATTCGTTTATCTGTGTACATAGGTTAAAAGTTGTTCAAGTCAAATATGATATCTATGTGTTACCAATTAATGGTGTACTAATAATATAATAGTACAAATTAATAATCTACTACTGTATTTTTAATCAATGTGTTTTCTTTGCGTGTTTGGTGATAGTAGACTCTGCCTGTAGGTAAAACAATTCGTTATGTTTATAGGAACTGAGACTTTGTGGGGAATTGTTTAAGCTTTAATCTGCTAATTGGTAATGTTTTATATAACCTTACCTTCCGAATTCTTCGGGCTACGGCATTTATCTTAGTACTCCTGCGGATTTTTTTAAAAAATATATTTTAATATAGCGCTTGGCCGAAATCCCGCCTGATGGTAAGCAGTGATGCAATCGTTGATGATAAAACGCGCTAATTTATTATGAACCTATTACTCAAACTGAGTGAATAGGAAGGAAGACGACAGTTGATCGAGGTGATCCAATGTTAAACCCAACAATACGACCAACGATGCTGCAGAGGGAGATTGATCTGGGCACCCTCCACGACTAAACTCCGTCACAACAACATTTCACCTCCTTCTCCCCTCCTTTTAGTCGTTTAATGAGGCCCATTCTGAGCAACCACGTAGAAACTAGAAAAAGTGACTGCTTAGAAATAAATAAATCAGTTGCCATCCCTAAGTCCAACACGTAATTGAGCCCAAACTCTATTCCACCACCAAGCGGGCCAAAATCTAAATCAATTCTACACTTTTAGCTAAAAGCCCGCTGTTTTCGACCCGTGGGAACGGTCACAATTATTTCGTTTAGTCCATTCAATTGTCGTGACAGCTGTCTTAATGTATTCTTAAGCCTTATTATCTCGAAGGTGGGGTTCAGGTGCTGAATGGAATGTCATGACATTTCTAGTGACTGTTTACATGTTAATGTGGACTGATTTTGTTTGGTCGAGGTAGCCCGGAGATTTAAAACGGAATAGCGCTTGGAGGTCCAAATTAGGCTAATGCAATAGGTTTCTCAATTTATTCCACATTTTTAAGATCTCCCTTCTTTAGTATATCCGGAAAAAGCAAAAATTTATGTCAGTGACTATTCCGTCTGGTACCGGGCATAGCATAGTACCTTCCCATATCCTCCCGTGGGTGTCGTAAGAGGCGACTAAGGGAACTCTCACCAGGGAAGCGGGCAGCGGCGCTTCTCCTGTAGAATAACAAATTATTGCGATTCTCAACCCGCCAGCTAAGTGATTATGGTGAGGGGATTATGCCAATATCCTATCAATCACCCAATATCCAAGAACTTAACATACTAAGCGAAGTTGCTCTTTATTACATCAGCTCAAAAGTCCCGTCAAAATCGTTCCAGCCATTTCAGAGATTAGCCGGAACAAACAGAGAGACAAAAATTGTAAAAAAATGTCTTTTTGGTGTATGTACCGTATATATTCATATACATGTTGTATAAAATGGTTATTTCAATATTACAAACGGACACTCCAATTTTACTTATATGTCAGAGATTAGAATCCTAGTGTTCCGTACGCTTGAAGGAGGGGGTGTGTAATATCCTCGTGTATGCTCTGCGTCTTTCCATAAATATGTTTAAGTCAGCTTCCAGTCTTACCGAGCGCAGCTAAATACCAGTATGTTGTTTAGTGTAACAGCCTATCTGTTCCCAGGAATATTTTCTCTGCAGTAGTACCTATAATATAATAATAACAAGCTGGTATTTGGAATGGTGTGTCCCATCAAACTAGATGGGAAGCGGATGTTTTGCTCATTAATTTTATTAAACTCTATGAATATAATCTTGTCATAGAATTATGAAGATAGATTTAATAATTATGTAACAAGCTAAAACTTCAAGAAAATTAATAAATATCTCTTTTACATCTCAATTCTTTCTAATCCCCGGACATGAGGAACTTTGCGAAAAATACGTGAAATTAATAATGTTGTTTTGACAAAAGTCTTATTAATAATGGTTTGGTAAAAGTGGTATTGCTCACGGTCGCCCCGGGCGGTCATTATGTGAAATTACCGTTTGATTGATCACATAGGTTTATCGAGATATATCAATATTTCACTGTAGTGTATTGCATTAGCGTATTAAGAGATATTAAATGTTATATCTAACGGTGATTTCTGCGTACATTTCGTGGGCTCCCTACGTAGGTGAAAGGTAAAAATTGTGTAATGCAGTAAAATTGTCGCCTTGACATTGTTTTCTTGATCTTGGAAGTGTCACTGTTTTCTGGGTTTCGAACCCACAAAATGGTGCCTCACAAACAACATCAAGAAAGAAAGAAAAATATTTATTGTGACTCGTACAGGAAAATCTGAGGAAACCATTTGAAGAGGAATTATTACTTCATACATATTGTATTTCTTGGGTAACTTGAACACATATCCACTGATTCTTCGCTCCTATGGGTCGCAGCGTGATCTTATGTAGTCCTTTCCATCAATTGGATCCAGTAGTTTCTGAGATTAGCGCATTCAAACAAACAAACTAAAAATAAAAAAAAGTTTTATTGACATAAAAAGGAGTTACACTTAATTTGAAGCCCTGACTCCCGTGCTAGGTGGTACCTGTGTTACAGGAGTCAGTGTCTTCACCCGTTATTTAGACAATACTTTTATGCTACATTATTAAAATAACAGGGATAACATTAAATTAATTGCATGCTCGTGTGTGGTGTGTGATGTGTTGTGTTTAGTGTGTAGTGTGTGGTGTGTGATGTGTGGTGTATGGTGTGTGGTGCGTGTTTGTGTGTGTGTATTGCTTACTATTGGGTTTTCCCACTTATAATTATTTAAATAAAATTTCGGTCTGTATGTAATCTATAGTTTGAGTTTGAAG
Organism: Sesamia nonagrioides; assembly: GCA_017933935.1. NCBI lineage: Eukaryota > Metazoa > Arthropoda > Insecta > Lepidoptera > Noctuidae > Sesamia > Sesamia nonagrioides. The sequence goes on along the minus strand of JADWQK010000998.1, from coordinate 57,677 downwards.
TTTTAGCTTCAACTTAGTTTGTTTTTTTGTTAGTGGGTTGATGTTTTAGGTTTTGTTTATTTTATTGTAGATATATATAGCTAGGTAAAGGTATTGCCGTCGAGCGGATGCGGTCTTACAAGTGACTGTGCGACACACATTAGGGATGGTTCTTCTATGTTCGGTTGCGGGACTTACCGGTGTCAGTTCTTGCTGTTGCATTGTAAGATTGAGAAGGTAAAGTTGCCTCACTGTTAGTACTTGGCATCTCTCATACAGGGTTTTTGTAGGATATCTGTATGGCTTGGAGGTCATTACTTTTAAGAGTGATCTTTGAGCTCTCTCGAGGTGTATCAAGTAGGTTTTGCAAGCGCCTCCCCATGCCGTAATGCAGTACCCTATAATTGACTTAGCCAGTGCCAGATAAACCGCACGGAGAAGCTTGAAGTCAGCTACTTGGCGTATCCTCTTAAACGCCCAAATAAGTTTCCTAACTCGAGAGGTAGTCTGCTCAATGTGGGGACGCCAGCTGAGCACCTCATCCAGCAACACACCCAAATACTTCATTGTCTTTTTTTGTGCAATTGGAAGACATGAGCATGGAAGACTGTCGATGGGGTCATCACATGAGTGGGCTTTGAGGTTTTTTTTTTGGGTTTCGTTTTAGCGAAAGAAAATTGCAGGAATGAGGTTTTTGTGATATTTAGAGTGAGCAGATTTGCTTCTAGCCAGTGAATGATTTTACGTAAGCCCATCTCCGCAACCTGTTGTGCTCTATCCCAACTTTCTCCATGAAATAACAACACTGTGTCGTCCGCATAGCTGAAAATTTTTCCGTTTGTGAGAGACAGCTGGCATAAGTCATTCACATAGAGCAGAAAAAGATTCGGTGACAGGCAGCTACCCTGAGGCACACCATACTCAACACTAGCTTCATTGCTAATAACCTCCACAATCTTTACCTTTTGTGTCCGGTCATTAAGAAAGTCTGTAAAGATGCTTAGAGCTCTCCCCCGGATTCCGGCGTGTTCTAACTTTGTCACAAGGGTTGGAATACAGACCGTGTCAAAAGGCTTGGCTAGGTCCAGAAAGACACCCAGACATTTTTGCTTTCTATCCACTTTTTCCGTCACATAATCAACAAGTTGATTAATGGTGTCTGTAGTGCTTTTGCCGGACCTGAAACAAAATTGTGTATCCGATATTATTTTAAAGTGCTCTAGATGTTTCATGAGTCTACGGTTTAACAATTTTTCCAGTATCTTTGACAGTGCTGATAGAATCGAGATAGGCCTATAATTTCGGACATCATCCTGATTTCAACCCTTGTGAACAGGTGTGATTAGTGATTTCTTAAAGATTCGGGGAAAAACTCCTTGCTCAAAACAGGCCCCAATAAGCTTTGTATGAGGTGGAACAAGCACTTCTTTACTTAGTTTGAGGAGTTTAGCCGGTATAGAATCCCACCCTACGGCACAGTCATTTTTTAAGTTGTTAATTTCTAATTTTACTTCAGCTTCGTCCGGAGAAAGTAAGACCATGGAATCACGGGCAGATGGTGTTTCCATCTTATATGAGGCAAGAGAGGAATTTTTCTTCTTGATAAAGTGGTCCGCCAGTTGTTTTCCGACGTTCGACAAATATCGATTTATTTGCTCAATAGCATTAGGTGCATTCGGGGAGTTTGACGATTGCGAAGAAGAAGGTAGAAGTTTGTCAGCTGATATTTGTTTCTTGGGTTGGTTGGTGATGGATTTGATAACATTCCATATATCTTTATAGTCCTTGGAGGTTTTTATAGCGGACCTATCGTGCTCGTTTCTTAGTTTTCTAAGCAATAGGCTACAGTGATTACGATACCTTTTATATGATAACTCAATAATTCCGTTTTGTGAAACTCTTTAGCTTTTTAATGTTCGTATAGATATATATAGTATAGATGTCTGAATGCAGTATAAGTACATAGCGCAATGAATATTAATTAACTCTAAACAAAACCTATTGCTACTGATAGAATGAAACTTTCAGATTGGTTGCAGAAGTTAACGTATGACGAATCCGAGAATCTTATTACTATTGTCAATAACAATCTAATAATGACAGACAGCCTCTGTGGCGTAGCGGTAGCGAACGCGGCCGCTGCGCAAGGAGACGCGGGTTCGATCCCCGCGCAGTGCAAATATTTGTATGCATGAATATGAATATTTGCACTGGTCTGGTCTTGCCTCGGAAAGCACGTTATGCCGTTGGTCCTGGTTGCCATACGAACATCTTTTTTTTTAATAGTTGTAAACTAGTGCTTGACTGCAGTTCCTCCTGATGGTAAGTAGTGATGCAATCGTTGATGGTAAAGCGCACTAGCTTATTAAGCCTATTCACTCAAAAAAACTGAGTGAATAGGAAGGAAGACGGCAGTTGAGCGAGGCATCTAATGGCAGTTGGGGTTGTTGGAACCCTCAAAAGTCGAACAATTGGTCTCACTGTAATGCTTCGATATCGCCTTCGGGTTGTGGATCTCAGACGGCAGTCGCTTCATGGAAAAAATCCAAGTTTAGCCAAAATCAGCAGTTAGACTGGTAAAGCGGACCCCAGACTCCGAAACTGAAAAAAGCTTCTGATGCGACTGGGATTAACGCTGAGATGATGATGATAAATAACAATCTAATACTGTATTTTAACTAAGGCTATAAATATTTATATTTTCTGTGTTTGTGTTCACATAAGAACTTGCACGTCACCTCATACCAATTGTGTGTAATACTTTGAGGAACCCTGCCTCCTAAAACGCAGGCTTATGTCCTAGTTTAAGAGGCATCAGTTCGCCTTTTAAAGTGACTCTCTGTACAATAGTTTTTAATACTGTATAGTTACGTATGTTTTTAAAGAGTACTAATAAATAAAAAAGACTATTTATTAGTATTATTTAATTAATTTTCAGTAAGGAATCTAAACCACATGTTTACATATTAAAACATATCTTCAGACCTTACATTATCTGCATCACTAATTTATTTATTTGACAAAAATCTAAATAAATTTGAGTGGGAAAAATAAGTAGATCCTACACAATAAATTCATTTTACGCCATAGCTTTAAACATATATATTACTAGTCTTAGTCACTATGAAATCAACCAAATCACCATTAAAATAAAGTTGATATTTGCTTAACTTGAAATAACAACAATTAGGAAAAGTATGTTGAACAGTTTTTAGGGATCCATATTGATGGTCTTTATTGGTGTTTCAATATTGATTTTAGAGAAGAGGCACATACCAATATACACAAGTATATATGTACTCAAAGATCGGTAGGGAAATGGAATGCCAAGATAAACTGCTGTCTTGTGAGTGTCCAGTTTCCTCCGGATGTAAGTACGACAACTTTTCGGTACCACCACTCCTGAATACTATTTTAATACTGGAGAAATATTAATAGCATCAGAACTGAAAAGCCTTACTGCAGTCCAGGCTGTGCGAATGACTGCAAGGAAGTCGCATTTATGTGCGCCACGTGACAGGTATTAATGGGGCTGGCAGACAGCCAGCCCAGTGTGACTGCAGTGGCGTAATGTACGGTACGGAAGTGCTCACCTGACGAAACACGACGCCATACGCTGCGTCTTCCAGTACGTGGCCGCCACTCTAGAACCTTACTACCCCATCGGCGATCGGTTCTACGAGCAATGTGCCCCGCCCATTGCCACTTAATTTTAGGCACTCGAAAAGCTATGTCGATGACTTCGGTTCTTCTCGAAATCGAATTAGAAACGAGGAGATCCGCTCTCCTCATTTCTAATTCGATCGCTCAGATAATTTTTTGTGTATTTGAACAAATTGTCGACTTTAAAAAAAATGGTTTTCTGTATATTTTGTACATAATTATATAAAAATGACGAAAGACATTTTTTTTTTAAACCTTGCCCCACACTAGGAATTTCTCCTGTACCATGGATGCGTTTACAAACATATAACTCACATACACAACAGCCAGACCCGGAACAACTACTTGTAGGTCATACAGCATACATATTTGTTCCGTACGGGAATTAAATCCGCGACACGCATTGCAGCAGTCTAATACTTAACCATTACGCCAACCATGCCGTCAATATACAGAGTGGTGCTGACAATACGACAATAAATTAAACGTCGTGTACGTCAACACATTCTCAGTTTACCCATAAAAAATTATATAAATATATCCATTAGTTTAGTCACAGGATATTATTTTTCATTTTTCACATTTCCTACATGATGTAGTACATGTTGATAAGGAAGCGCTTACATGTTGATGACCGCCGCATCCAGCGGTACTAGACTTTAATAATAATGGCGCGAAAAAGCAAGTCGATACAGGAACGCGCTGTCGGCCGCTGATCGGAGGTCATTGAACCAATATTTTAAAGGATGTTTTATTTAGTTTGCAATTTTATGCGATTTAGTTTGTTTGAAATTTTATTTTTTTTATTTTTGATGCTAGATTTTTTTCTATGGTTTAGGATTATTCCTACCAACCAACAGGCAGCATGGTTTGTGTTTTCATTTATTGTCGTATTGTCAGCACCACTCTGTATATTACTAGCCCATCCTTGCTTTTGCCTGGTTTTTACGGCTTGACAAAACATCGAGATTTCTTTATTATATGTCAGTTAATATTAATGTACTACCAACCTTTAAACCTTTCCGACTAAATTGTCAAAAAAAAAAGGTGAAAACCACTACAAAATGCATTTCGGAGTTTAGAAGATCAACGCGGTCACGCAGACCGTCACTAAAACGACTATAATTGACGAGTATATTATGTATAGCTTAATTTTACGAATCCGGTTTCGAATATTCGTACAAAAGGATGTATAAACTGTCATCAATATTCTGTTTATTACTCCTCCTTGTTTTCTTATAGCATTAACATTAAGATCTGTCTATAAAATTAACCGTCATAGTTGCCATTTGATGTGGTCAATAGTCGCGGGCTTGCGGGTGGTGAGCAGTGGGCAGCTCGTCGCCCGGTAAGGATCAGGCCCGAGTCGACTCAAAGAGATCACATCGTGACGGGGTCCACGAAGACCGATTCCTTCTGGGTCAAGGTTGCGGGTTGGGTAAAAAAGAAACCGTGGCCCTGGCCTATAGGCAAGTGAAGGAACACGGGTGGCTTTTAGTCAGTAAAAGTCTGATACGCCCTTCCGCTCCGGCCAAAGCGGAAGAGGTCATTTGATGATTGCCCATCGCAAACAAATAAGTGCGTGTCGGACTCACGCACAAAGGGTTCCGCGCCATTGATTTATGAAATTAAAGGACTTAAATTATTTGTATGAAAAATTATGCGATAATAAGAGGTTTACGATTTACGAGCTTTTAAAAAAAACTGCTTACTAGATCTCGTTCAAAACAATTTTCGTTGGTTGGTTTTATAGTAATGTACATTATATATTTTTTAGATTTTTCATTTTATTATTTTAGAAGTTAGAGCACAACTTTTTTCCATTTTGGAAGCGTCTGTCACGCAAACTATTCGGTTTAGATAAAAAAATATTTTAGAAACCTCGATATCATTTTTAAAGACCTATCCATAGATACCCCACTCGTATGTGTTTGATGAAAAAAAAAAAATAAGTTTCAGTTTTAAGTACGCGGAGCCCCAAAATTTATTATTATTATTTTATTTTTGCATCAAAATCTTAATGCGGTTCACAGAATACATCTACCTACCAAGTTTCAACAGTATAGCTCTTATAGTTTCGGACAAAAATGGCTGTGACATACGGATTGACGAACGACACTCAGACATGACGAATCTACAACGTGCAACATAAAGGGTATATACATAATAAAGGCATGGCATCTTTACATGATATCAAACGATATTGGAAGGGTTATTTAATCCTATCTCTTTATGTTAGGAAGTTATGAGGAAAAACACCGCCTGTGATAGGCTACTATCATACTAGTCGCACAGAGATATTGAAGACATTTATCGGATTTTGGCAAGTAACGTGACGGGTAACGAGTAGTTATTAACGTATGTAGTGTGCTGCCACGTTTGTTATGATTTGATTTTAAGAAATACACGATACCGAAAATTTGGTAAAATTTGGGTTTGGTAAAATTTGGTGGTATTTGGTTGAGCATTTTATTTTGAGTTGAAACCCTTCCGATATTGTTTGATATCATGTAAAGATGCCATGCCCTTGGTATGTATATACCCTTTTTGTTACACATTGTATAAGGGTTCCGTTTTTTGCCATTTGGCTACGGAACTTTAAAAAGGGTGAGACAATAGCGCGGCTTCTCTTGTTCACAAACTAAACTCATTTTAAGTTAAATGCATCTTTTCATCTTTTTCTTTCCATTTCATTCAGAAAAGGACAGAAGATTATCCAGTGGTGGACCTCTATAGGATGAGAAGAAGAAGACTATGGACTGGTTTCATTTTGACATTTCAACAACATTCATTGCTTTATATACGTTGTTGAGCTAACACATTGATATAATATTAAACAGATATGATATGCTCTAACAAATTAACCAAAATAAATGTGCCGATCGGAGCAGCAGCACACACATGCAATTTTTTTATTCTGCGTACATTTCACACGTTGGCACAGTGTGAGTGGGATGGCGCGCAATCTAAAGCATAGATAAGAAAAAGATGGCTAGTGTCTGTCGTTTGCGCTTAAATAGAATCGACGAAAACTAAAGCGACTTGCTGGACTTACCTCCTTTTGTACGCTTCATTTTGAGTGCGCTAGTGACGTAGCTACCTTAGTTTAATGTTATATCAATGAGCTAACACATTTTTGGAATATATACAGTAATGGATTAGAAATATGCTTCAAAATGCAGATAATGCAGATAATTATTCCAATCATGAACTACGCTATACTTGGACACCGTAAGAGTGAGAGAGTAACAGCCTGACGGTGTTCTATGGGATGAATTTTGGAGAGTGTGCGAGGGAATTGCATTACTTAATTTCCCCATTTCCGTTCTATCATCGGACGACCAGTCGTACGGCTAGTTTCCACCCTTACGTTGTTGACACCACTACGATCCGGACGAAGCGTTTCGCCTCGTTTTATTATACCGCGTACATCGACGAACTGGAAGAATTTGACAGCGGCGGTGATTCCGTTTGACTACAATTTAAGTGTCTATAAGGTTAGATTGTATAAGCTCTTAATAAACTAGCGCGCTTCACCATCAACGATTGCATCACTGCTTACTATCAGCCGGGATAGCGGTCAAGTACTTATACATAATTCTAAAAATAAAAATGAAGAAAGTATTCAGAAGAAAACTGTGGCTTTGTGACAAAAAGCAGTTCGCCCATCCCCATTCTAACTGGACCTAGCACAGCTTAACCTCACAAATCAACCGTAGTAGACATTTAACTCACACACCACATCAATGATATCGTGTGAACATTACGACAGGTATTAATGGGGCTGGCAGAGAGCCAGGTCTGCGGCGCTATGTCGAGTATGATAGTACATTAAATGGTCAATGACTTCTATTATGCGTAGAAGTTGAGATAGGTCAGTTACATATTTTAGGAAGTAGGATGGATGATAAGATGAGTTTATTGATAACTAGTTTTCCGCCCGCGGCTTCGCCCGCGTGGAGTTCGGTTATCAAATCAAATCATTTAGATTTTTCTCGGGAATATTACATTTTTCGGGATAAAAAGTTAACAAGTAACCCTATTATTTAATCCGGACTTCTCACTTTACGTCTGCAAAATTTCAAACCAATCGGTTCAGTAGTTACGGCGTAAAAGCAGAACAAACAAACAAACAAACTCACTTTACTATTTATAATATATATTTTTTTTTTATATATATGTTATAAACTAGCGCTTAACCGCAATCCTGCCTGATGGTTAGCAGTGACGCAATCGTTGATGGTAAAGCGCACTAGTTTATTAAGAGCCTATTCACTCTAGCCTTGAAGACACTCAAATTGTAGTCCGACGGAATCACCGCCGCTGGCAAATTGTCCCAGTCCCTCGATGTACGCGGTATAAAGGAGGAGGCGAAACGCTTCGTCCGGATCGTAGTAGTGTTAACAACGTAAGGGTGGAAACCAGCCGTACGACGCGACGGGTCGGCCGATGGTGGAACGGAGATGGGGGAATTAAATCATGCAATTCCCTCGCACACTCCCCAAAAAGCATCCTATAGAACACCGAAAGGCTGGCTACTCTACGCCTGTGCTCTAGGCTTTGGAGACCAACTCGAGTTAGATCAGGGTCACCAATCAGCCTCTTCGCACGTCTCTCCACTGAATCCAAAGTGGCCAGGTGACACTTAGCAGCACAAACAGCAATATTAGTAAGGATGGCCCCGATCCCCTTGTTCACAAACTAAATTAAATTTAAGTTCAGTCCATCTTTTCTTTCCATTTCTATAAGAAAAGGACAGAAGATAAAATGTCAGTTTAGACCTGTCAAATTAGTGCGCTCCTAACGTATTTTTCTACCTTTAAATTGTCTATGGAGTATCTTAATTTGACAAGATTAAATTGCTTAAACTGGGCAAATAAGATTAAACTGGTTGAAATAGTGGTGTTATGGGAGGCCCCTTAACACCACTAATTCAGCCAGTTTTGTACTTATTGCAATCAACGGATTCTGTCGCCCTTCACAACATCATCAGTCCACTTTGAGGCAGACCTTCCAACGCTATATCTTCCGATAAGCAGTGTCAATTCACAATCAAAAACTCCACATTAAAAAGCGTCGATATGTTTTGGATCAAACATGCATCCTCAACTAGGTACTAAAAACATGTCTGTCACATCATAGAGCGCATTATTGTGCAGGTGGACCACACTATACTATGCGGATGGGTGAGCCCATGAGATGGACTCAGCAAATTAAACCCACAGTGGGTGATACTTCGTATGAAACGCGAGAAATCGTGAATCGAATCACATCACCCCTGGAGATGTGATTCGATTCACGATTTCTTGGTTTTAATCCAGGGATTAGAACCTACATGGCGATCAGGACCGCTCGAAGATGGCTACGAAGAAGAAGTTGTCTAATCATTTACACAACTTTATCAAGTTTACACAGCTTGCCCACACTACACCTGGCCTTTCTTGCTGTTTTTATTAGATGGTTAATTCATCTAGACGTTATTGATTCTTTTTTTAATAATTATAATCGAGCGCTTGACTGCAATCCCGCCTGATGGTAAGCAGTGATGCAATCGTTGATGGTAAAGCGCGCTAGTTTATTAAGCCCATTCACTTAAAAAACCTTACTGAATAGGAAGGAAGACGGCAGTTGAGCGAGGTGGTGCAATTTCAGACCCAATAACACGACCAACGATGCTGCGCCAGAGGGAGATTGATGTGGAGACCCTCCACGACCAAACTCCCGGCACAACCACATTTGACGCATCGTACCCGGCACACATCGCAACATAACTGCTCAGAACCGTCCTCCGTACGGCTTCACCAGACATCATGTCGGAATACGACGAATCGCTTGGCAGCAAGACTTTGGTGGGTGGGTTATTTTGTCCATCGTCTTTCAATAAACAGGAGCAACTAAATGCCACTTCAACCTGCAAACTATATCGGTAGCAGAAACTTTTCTGTGATTTTTATCTAAAATTGACCCACCTCCGAGAATAGGAAGAAGCAGATTTAGTTACCCGAGACCATGAAGTCGTAGTGATCTAAATCAATGTCTAAAATACTTACAAAACTCCCGTCTGATGGTCCCGTGGGCAAGTTAGACAGGTACTCAGATGGTTGGCAGATCGCCAGGTCTCAGGCGCTAAACGAGAGCGCTATGCGTATGCGCGTTACATAAATACTAAGCGGTCAACGAAGCAGCTCCTGTTAGGAGATTCCCACCGTGAAGTAATTATACAGACGAGAGCACATCAAGCTACTACAATCTGTCAGATATCTTTATTAGATTTTCAACTCTATTTCTAAAGCATTAAGGCTTAAGGTTGATTGGGAATATTTGGTAGTTTTGGGTAGCTTGACCTGCTGTCGTCTGTACGACAATATTTCTTATCAGGAACAGTGTTCTGTGTAAATACATAAACATAGCATTCCTTTTGATGCTTTCGTCTATGCTCCACACCTGAATCAGCGTAAATTCCCACTACTGAACCACGTACTTCTTCTTCGTGATGTGAGTGGACTTTAACCCACCATGCAGGCCCAATGCGGGTATTGTGACACCCCCTTGCCATATCCGGTTCATAATTGAGAAAATAACTTTTCAGTAGCGGCTGGGTATTCTGGATGTGTGCCCAGATGGTGATAATAGAATTGACGTCACGGTTGGCGCAGTGGCTAAGCAATTGCCTGCTGAGCTACGTGTCGTGGATTCCCACCCAGAACAAATCGAGTAACTATAATGACAGGCAACTAGTATCTGTGTCAAGATGGCAGTTAGATAGGCATCATTGTTTTAGTTGCAGGAAGAAGTTTCTGCCTATCCTCTTAAGGGCCAGCGCAGAGGACAGAGTTTTCTCCGTGGCGGAGAAAAAAGTACGCTCCGCGAATAAAAAGTCCACCGCGGATTTACCGCGACCTCAATGCATACGGTGTGCGGTCATTTGTTGCCCAGAAATGTAGAGAAGTGAGAGCACACAACGCGGACTAAAGTCCACCATGTGCGTTGCTTCGCCGAGTCATGCGAGATCTATTTTATTCGGGGACTCCCCCGTACTTTTGTCCGGTCTGCTCTCTGCATATCCTCGGTTATTCGGGGGACTTTCTGTACGCGGTACTTTAAATCCCCCGTTTGCGTTACTCGATACAAGTTGTAAGCGATCTATTTTAGCGGACAAAAAAGTCCGCGGACAAAAATCCCTCGTCTGCGCAGGCTATAAATGTTTCTTTCATACAGAACCCATGGATAAATACGTTGTTACCTATGCCGGGACTGTTCGAGTATCAGAATCCAATTTATTAGTACCACTTCATATACATCTCTTCGTCGGAAAACACATCATTACCAGTCTTCACGGCAGTATCTAAAGCAGGGTTGGCAGTGGGCCAGGTGTTAGTAACGAGGTGCGAGGCATCCAAGTTATGCGCTAACGCTCGGCCAATGACCGGCTGTTATGCAATTAACTGTTGTGGATGACGGGTGTTATGCACGGGGTTATTTCAAGTGAGTCTTGAATGACAACCACGCAGGGCAAATATTTAAGGAACATACATAATATATTCAGGCCTTTTTCCCATGTGCAGAAAGAAACCACAAAACGACACCAGCCGATCCTTTTTTTTTGTGGATGTTGGGATGGGAAATCATCAAATGACCTCTCCCGCTCTGAGCGGAGCGGAAGGGCGTGTCAGACTTTTACTGACTAAAACCCACTCGTGTTCCTTCACTTGCCTGTAGGCCCGGGCGACGGCTTCTTTTTTAACCAACCCGCAACCCTGACCGAGAAGGCATCGGTCTTCCCCGTCACGATGTGCTGACATCTCTTTGCGTTGCACGTGAAACACAACGCGTCGTCGACTCGGGCCTGGTCCTTACCGGGCGGCGAGCTGCCCACTGCTAACTGCCCGCAAGCCCGTGCCTATGATGGCCAGGAGTTCGATATTGTCTCCCGACCAGGGTCTCTCTTGCGGCGGCTAGTGGCGTGAGGGATCTGGGATTCTCGCTGCTTCACGCGCTCCGCTTCCTCCTTTGCTGGCATCACAGCCTCGCAGAAGGAGGTGACGACCTACCATGCGCTCTCGCAAGAACCTCCCGAAACAACCATGTCCGGTGAGGATCTGCGTCAGGCGGAAGGTGAGGGCGCCGTGGCGTCTCTCTAGTCACTCTTCTAAGAGGGGACTTACCGCCGCTATTGTGGCGTGTCAAGCACTGGGTTGCGACAATCACACTCTCCATGTCCCACACCAGCCGATCCTTACATGCTTCATTTGTTTCGTTTTCGTAATTGTGTAACCCACTATCAGGAGCAATGGGATCATTTTAACATTCATTGCATTATTTACGTTGTTGAGTAAATACATTTTTCAAACATATGGAACAACGGATAAACAATATTTCGTGTGATATGCAATTAGGGTACTGGTCATACAACATTATACAACTGATCTTTTTTACCGAATGTCACTATGCATGTCCTCCTGTCTTCTAGGGACACTCCTGGTATTAATGTTAGTTTGAAATCGACAATCTCTCTTGAACTAGCTTGGAGAGTTACTTACCTTCTCAGTACAAGAAGTGGTCTATGCCCTGAAGTGTAGGCTGGCATTATAAAACACAATTCTGATTGTTAATATAATGGTTACACTAGCTGTCGGAATAAAAATGATCATAGTCCAGTAGTTATTCCTGGTTTGAAACTGTGTGACAAACATCCAAATCCCTTCAGTAGTTTAGGCGTGAAAGCGGAACAAATAAAGAAACAAACTCAGTTTCACATGTATTATAATTTAGTAAGCATTTGTCCAATACCTAATTTTAGGGACATAAAGAGAAAAAATATAGTTTAGAAAACTAAAAAACCAAGCTTTTAAAAAATATCAAACTAAAAAGTTAAAAATAATTTAAAAAAAAGCGTGAGGCGCTTTGTGCCATAATTTTTGTATATTAAGCGCCTAACGCTTTTTTTTTTAAATTATTTTTAACTTTTTAGTTTGATATTTTTTAAAAGCATGATTTTTTAGTTTTTTAAACTATTTTTATTTTCAACTTTTAGTTCGATATTCTTTTAAAAAAAAAAAAAAACGAACAAACGAACGTATTGAAAACGATGGGACATTTTACAGAAATGAGCCGCTCACTCGTAGTCCAAAGAGTTAGAGACGGACAAACAAACAAACAAGCAAGCAAACATACAAGTGAAACTAATAAAAAGCATGCAAAAAGAAAGAAAAAAACAGAAACTATAAGGATATTCTTTAGAAAAAAGTTAATATTTTCCACTTTTAAGTTGTATCTACTCCTCACAAAAACTACCGAAGCAAAGTTAAGCAAATTTATATGTACGGATCCCTCAGGCATACCCTTTTTTGGGATGTGGACTATAATCCATTAAAAAAGGAAAACATTTCAAAACTGTCTATATATATGACGGAGTTATGTCCGAATAAACATTCAAATAACTTCCTTTTTGAAATCAGTTAAAAAAGCACTATTTGATAAAGTGTTCAAAAGCGGAAGTTATTGTATGATTTAATATTTAAAAATGAAGATAAGCAATATTCTATGAAGCACTTAACTGTAACATAACACGTAACAATCAGTTAAAACATCGTTAATCATTTGATAGTGAAGAAAATTCGATAGCAATGGGGAAATCCGGTAAGTGAGTCATAATACGAGCTTGTGTGTGTGTGTTTTCACGGAAGTGCTCGCTGCAGTTATGGAGTTATGAGTTTTACTGCATAGCGTGCGATTTCCCCTACCATTCCTTTACGTTATCGCGTATTGATTGATGATTACATATTATACTTTTGTTGTGGTGTAATAAATCCATACTAATATTATAAATGCGAAAGTAACTCTGTTTGTCTGTCTGTCTGTCTGTCTGTCTGTCTGTTACGCTTTCGCGCCTAAACCTCTCAACCGATTTTGATGAAATTTGGCACAGACAATCTTTAGACCCTGAGAAAGAACATAGGCTACCTTTTATCTCGGAAATCTAAAACGCGCGATATAACCGAACTCCACGGGGGCGAAGCCGCGGGCGAAAAGCTAGTATATAATAAATGACAATGGCGCCGATTCTTTTGTTCACAAACTAAACTAATTTTAAGTTAAGTCCATAATTTTATTTCTATTTCATTAAGTAAAAAATAATCCTGTCAAGTTAGTCCGCGCTTGATGTAAATACGATCGCAAAAGTCTAGTTCTAATTAAAAAAAAATACCTGTTTAAAAAATTCTTCAAGCCCTCTCAATTGCCCTTTGAGTGACCCTGAGCTTTCTTATAAGGCCCATTGTTAACTATCAATGTTATTCAAATTAAATCATGTATTCATTTGCAAGCTTAGGTAGTACTTAAGTACATATTTAAGGTTTCGTACCTCAAAAGGAAAAAACGGAACCCTTATAGGATCACTTTGTTGTCCGTCTGTCTGTCTATCAAGCAAGACCCTTTATCTCAAGAACGTGTGGACGTATCAAGCTGAAATTCACATGAAATATTCAGGTCTATTGTCCCTTTAAGCTGTGAAAATATCAAACTTCTAAGTTAACGCGATCAAAAGATAGAGTTTCCGTCACACGCTAGGGAATCAAAACCTACAAGGTTCAAGGTACAACTCAGAATCTTGAAATAAGTAATTTGATTTAATACGTCTTATATTGTAAACCGCTACGTTTGTACGGCGGAACCCTCGGTGTGCGAGTCCGACTCGCACTTGGCCGGTTTTTTTTATAACAGTTATGTCAGTTAATTATAACAGCGACCACGTCTCAGTTCCATATGTTATCACTGGCAACACACACTGGTCGAAGACTTGTCTATATCTATTTAGGAATAAATAACAGTATATTCTTCACTTTTCTTGGACTGAACGACATTGACTATTCAAAAGTACCAAGTGATGGTTAATTTGAAATAAACAATTTTGATTTGATATAAGCCGATTTTGACTTTCGTGTAAAACACTATTACTGTCAATTGGAATCATTTTGAAGCTTATTGCTAATTATATTATCCATACTAATATTATAAATGCGAAAGTAACTCTGTCTGTCTGTCTGTCTGTCTGTCTGTCTGTCTGTCTGTCTGTCTGTTACGCTTTGGCTTAAACTCAACCGATTTTGATGAAATTTGGCACAGACAATCTTTAGACCCTGAGAAAGAACATAGGCTACCTTTTATCCCGGAAAAATTTGATGTTCCCGAGGGAAATCTAAAAATTAAGCGCGATATAACCGAACTCCACGCGGGCGTAGCCGCGGGCGGAAAGCTAGTAATTATATATTTAAAGAATGTATCTACTATCTACTCAACAACGTAAATAACGCAATGGATGTTGTTGAACTCATTGCTTTTGAGAGTGCGTTACTCAATTACCCTGCATTTGCAATGTCCAATGGGTTCTAATCATTCAGAAGATCCGTTTTATACACTGACAAGGCTTATCACAATCAGCCTATATTGTTGCCACTGTTGGGACACAGGCCTTCTCTCGATGAGAGGGAGTTGACCGTAATCTACCACGCTGGCCCAGTGCGGGTTGGTACAAGGGTGACAAGGCTTGACTGAAAAATGTTTTATTATGCAACTTAGATATATGAACCCAAGTCAAAAGTTAACGCCAAGTGTATTCATAGGTTCTTGGTACTTTCAACTGCGTAGAATATTTGGCGTCGTGATATCGGTATGTCCGCCCGCCCAATTCTGTGTATTACTCACCGCCGCCCGCCCTACTTATTTCGATGAACATTCACTGTATAAATCATTAATAAACTCTTTCTTTTAACTAGTATTTAATCGAATTTCTAGTTCTTTAGACTCAGTTTCTCTTTATTCGTCCTTCTAGATAAGTAGTGCCCTTGTGCTAGTTTCGAGACAAAGGAAAATGTGTCCGTGGAAGCAGTTTTCAAGGTACTATGTATTTGTTCTGTATGTCGATGGCTATAAATGGGAAATGAAGATATGGTTAAGAAGGACGGGGGGGGGAGGGGGGGGGGGACGGACGACGACTACGGGATGACGTCTAGTACTGAATGAATATAGAATAAAAAGAGCTGTCACGATTCACGAGATAGGTATATAGCCTAGTGACAGAGAGATAGAAAAAAGAGTTTTGACGGGAAAGCTAAGATGAGTGTCACGCGCATTTTTCATTGGACTTTTAAAATTATTTATAGTGTCGTTTACTAAATAAATAAATAATTCATAAAGAACGTTGATATATCGCAGCATAGTGGCCACATCATGACTTTGCCTCAAACCTCCCTCATAGACGGTTCACGCGGCCGTCTTTTTCTTTTCAACTGTCATTGGCGATATCCGCCATTATCCATACTAATATTATAAATGCGAAAGTAACTCTGTCTGTCTGTCTGTCTGTTACGCTTTCCCGCTTAAACCTCTCAATCGATTTTGATGAAATTTGGCACAGACAATCTTTAGACCCTGAGAAAGAACATAGGTTACCTTTTATCCCGGAAAAATTTGATGTTCCCGGGGGAAATCTAAAAAGCGCGATATAACCGAACTCCACGCGGGCGAAGCCGCGGACGGAAAGCTAGTTGTAAAATAAAATTTTCAAAGAGTTCAGTTTGATTTATATTTATTTGAATTCATATTTATTTATGGTTTGTTACACGTGTTATTGGCAAAATTGTGGTATCTATTCCACAGAGGCCATTGATCAAGAGTTGAGGTTGAATCTCACCTTGAAAAAAGAAGAAGAAGAAGCCTAGTGGCAGACAGACACTGGACCCTTAGTAATAGGGATACCCTTTGGATCACCCATCAACGATCGCATCACTGCTTACCATCAGGCGGGATTGCGGTCAAGCACTGGTTTATAATACTTATAAAAAAAAAATGGGTACGTCACCTTAAAAATTAAATAGATCACCACCAGACGTTTTGGTGATTTCATTGTTGTTTGTTGCTTGGAATTTCAAGGAACTGCTGAAGAGTTGCTGTAAATTACTGGAAATAAAATAGACCTACCTATATTTTTCATGACCAGGCAAACAATAAGGCTGTGGTGAAAAGATTCGTCAGTCAGCAAGGTGAATTCTTACTACTGTCAATGATTGTGTCCTCGACATGTACTAAGGGCAAACATCATTCAACTTTCATTAAGTAAACACAATGGCGTCTAAACAGGTTTCAAGAGCAGTCCTGTCTTCATTGTTGAGGAATATTCACTGGCTCTTGACCACGCTGAGATTGTGTTGGTCCAAATCACCTTTTTTTAACAGCAGACCAGCATGACCTCTCCAGCTTTAAGCGGAGCGGAAGAGCGTATCAGACCTTTTACTGACTAAAACCCACTCGTGTTCCTCCACTTGCCTGTGTGCCAGGGCCATGGTTTCTCTTTCAACCAAGTCGCGCCCCTGGCAGGTTTAAATGACCCTAAGTCACCTAAACCAGGTCAGCATCATCATCATCCACAATCTTTTTTTTTATCGTCCCACTGCTGAGCTCAGGTCTCCTCTCAGACAGAGAAGGATTGAGCGTAACAACCACGCTTGCTCAATGCGGATTGGCGATTTTAGACTTAAAGTCCAAGTTTCCTCAAAATGTTTTCCTTCACCTTGTAATCAGTCATTGGTATCCAATATATAATATACAGTATGTTAAATAACAGAGGGCGTTCCCTTAAAATCGTTAATATATATCATTAATAGATTAAAATTAAAATATCAGCATAGAAAAATAAGCATAAAAAAATCCGAATAAAAAAAAATCTAATTGGAAATAAATTTGAAACCTCCTGTTTTAAATCAAAATAGTAGTCGTCATGTATAAATAAATTGCGACGTTGCCGTCTTTCATGTTCGCGTGTACAGTTTGTTTCTTTTACATGTCAATTTAAAATTTTTATTGAATATTTTCATATTGGAAAAAATTTTAAAACATTTTGTTTTCGAATGGAAATATTTTTTTTTAGCATGTATGTATGCTATACTATTTCGGGTTAACGGGAACGCCCTCTGTTAGTTAACATACTGTATACTAAGAAAGTACGTATAACTTAGAAAAGTTATTTGCCTGACCTGGAATCGAACCCGCATACTCATAAGAGGCTGGTATTTTAACCTCTAGGCAATTACGACTAGTACAAGTAAACAAGCAAAAATAAAAAACAATGATAGATACAGGTGCTTCATAAATTATCCTTCTATAAACTGTTTACAATGTTAGTAAACCACTATCTCGTTCCGTTTTGTTATCAACATGTAGATAGTTACTATGTGTGTGTGTGTGTGTAACACGCCCTGTTGTTATCTCTTCTGCTTATTCCCTTTTGTTTTAGTCATGATAGCTCATAATATATGATAACAAGCGGTCTGTAGTGTTCAGTGAGTTGAGTTAGGTTACTGGTTTTCCAAAAATATGTAAAAAAGATTAGGTAGCTAGTGATTGAAGACAAAGAAGTGGCTTATATTGGATTACGACCCACTGTTTGTCACACAGAGAAGGTCTGTATTCCAGGAGACGCGTTATAGGATGATTACGGACGTTATCGGCTGCCGGCAAAAGTTACCACCCACCAGACAAAGTCTTGCCGCCAAGCGATTCGTCGTGTGGCGGGTACGATGCGCCAAATGTTGTTGTGTCGGGAAACTCCCGGAGTTTGGTCGTGGAGAATCTCCAGATCAATCTCCCTCCACCGCAGCATTGTTTGGTCGTGTTGGTCTTGGGTTTAACACTGCACTGCCGCCATCCTTCTTATTCCTAAGTTTTTTAAGTAAATAGGCTTAATAAACTAGGGCGCTTTACCATCAACGATTGCATCACTGCTTACCATCAGGCGGGATTGCAGTCAAGCACTAGTTTATAATTACTTAAAAAAAAACTCATACTAAACTCAATCATTTTTTTTTTAATATTATGAGTTAGTATTTGACCGCAATCCCGCCCGATTGTAAGCAATGATGCAATCGTTGTTGGCAAAGCGCACTAGTTTATTAAGAGCCTATTCACTGAAGCTTTGAATACACTTAAATTATAGGCAGTTGGAAAGACCACCGGTGGCAAATTGTTCCGGTCCCTCGTTGTACGCGGTATAAAAGACGAAGCATAATGCTTCGTCCGGATCGTAGTGGTGTCAACAACGTAAGGGTGGAAACTCGCCGTACGACGACGGGACGTCGTATGATGAAAAATACATATCTCTGACGCTGAGTTTCAGCCTTTTCAAACTAGTATTATAGGAAACCTCGACCTTATCTAGTTTACAAAAAAAAAAACAAAACCTCATAAGCAAAAGTCCACTTTAGTATTCTCCATATTCACATTCTCTCCATGCACTTTTGTATTCAATAATAATAACCTACTTATATAAAATAAAATCAAATAAGTCAATAAGTTATTCTCGAAATCATCAACAACCTTTTTTATCGTCTGCGGCACAGGTCTCCTCTCATACAGAGAAGGATTGAGCGTAATCACCACGCTTGCTCAATGCGGTTTGGCGATTTCAGACTTAAAAGTAAGGTTTCCTCAAGATGTTTTCCTTCACCTTTAGTCATTGGTGTCCAAGATATACTTAGAAAGTACATATAACTTTAGAAAAGTTACATTGGTACTTGCCTGACCTGGAATTGAACCCGCCCACTCATACTTGAGAGGCTGGTGTTTTAACCACTAGGCTACCACGACTAGTACAGCATAGTAAACAAGCAAAAATAAAGAACAATGATAAATTTAATTCTTCATAAAGAATTATTTATTTAAATGTTTCAGACATTGATCGCAACCCTCTCAAAACAACAATTAGTCATCTTTTCTCCGAACATTCCAGAACGCGCCTGTCTTCACTCTTCATATCCAAATATAGCAATAACATTGTTAATGCCCCGATGATAACAAAAATAACATCATTACACACATAAGCAGTACTCGCCGAATTCCGTGAAAGCCTCGGTTTGACTCACCCGAGCACAGAACTTGGGACAACCTTCAGGATTCCCACGCCACGTTATTCATGAATACTTGAAAAGGTAAATAATGGATTTATTAGTCTATGGTGCTTGAACTTTAGGTCAAGAACAAAGTTTTGACCTTGTGAGTCAAAGTTAGTTGGTATAACTTGCAAAACTGTTAAAATACAACTTGTTTTCTTTTATCATACCT
Organism: Sesamia nonagrioides; assembly: GCA_017933935.1. Taxonomy (NCBI): domain Eukaryota; kingdom Metazoa; phylum Arthropoda; class Insecta; order Lepidoptera; family Noctuidae; genus Sesamia; species Sesamia nonagrioides. The sequence continues at coordinate 37,922 of JADWQK010000998.1, read as the reverse complement.
ATAGGGCTATATCGTAAAAGTAAAAATAATATAGGTTCTGGAATATGTGGTACAATAATGCATAGCTTAGAAGATATGTCGAGGGACTGGAATAGTTTGCCAGCGGCGGTGTTTCCGTCGGACTACAATTTGAGTGTCTTCAATGCTAGAGTGAATAGGCTCTTAATAAACTAGTGCGCTTTACCATCAACGATTGCGTCACTGCTTACCATCTGGCAGGATTGCGGTCAAGCGCCAGTTTATAATTAAATAAAAAAAAAAAAAAATGTGAAGATTGATATGCCGATTGGCATGCCCATCATTATGACGGTAGAAGACGAGGCACTGGCGTTAAGTGCATCTTTTCCTTTCTATATCATTAAGACAGTAATGGAAGATAACATCATAATCATCATCATCTCAGCGTTAATCCCAGTCGCATCCGAAGCCTTTTTCAGCTTTGGAGTCTGGGGTCGGCTTTACAAGTCCAACTGCTGATATGGCTAAACTTCGACATTTTCCGTGAAGCGACTGCCGTCTGACCTCCACAACCCGAAGGCGCCATCGAGGCATTGCAATTAGAAGAAGAATGGAAGATAAGATTTTAATTTAATCCTGTCAAATTAACATAAGTACTCCATTGACAGTTTAGACGCGATTATAAACATGGTGACCAAAAATACATCAATTTACGTCAAGCGCGGACTAATTTGACAGGTCTAATCTGACATATTATGTTCAGTCCTTTTCATAATCCATACTAATATTATAAATGCGAAAGTAACTCTGTCTCTCTGTCCGAACCGATTTTGATGAAATTTGGCACAGACAATATTTAGACCCTGAGAAAGGACATAGGCTACCTTTTATCCCGGAAAAATTTGATATTCCCGAGGGAAATCTAAAAAGCGCGATATAAACGAACTCCACGCGGGCGAAGCCACGGGCGGAAAGCTAGTGAAATATAAAGAAAAAGACGCATTGAATTTAAATTTAGTTATTTTTGAACAAGAGAATCGGGCCACTGTTACAAAAAAGATGTACTTAATACCCAGGTTTGCAAAATACCATAATATATGATTTGTTTTGAATAACTTTGTTCCGGAAAAACTCTTGCATAAACCACATTTATCTATTATTATTATCTTCTAACATAATATACAACAGCTTCACATGGTTATGTGTTAGCGGTAACATATAAAAAGCTGAACACATGTCGAGCTAATGAAGTTCCCACATTTGTAATGTTTTCTAATCGATAACAATGGTAAAAGTCTCTTGGCTTGTTGTTAACAACATAATCGCTGGTTATGTGCTGATCTCTTGAGCCTGGTTATATAGAGAGCGATTACTGGAAGTCTTATGAGTGGCTACGGAAGACATCTGATCCGAATCCGACAAATGACAGTTCAAAGTAGCCATTGTAATATTTCATCTTTATCATCATCATTTCACCCGAAAGATGTCCACTGTTGGACATAGGCTTCCCCCAAGGATCTCCACGACGACCGGTCAGGGCCTCACACATCCAGCGATATTAATATTTATATGAGGAAAATTGGAACGCAGAATAAGAGTAGTGCGCAACTTCCACAGAAGAACCAAAGTCACCGACATAGCTCTTCGAGTAGCTAAAATTAAGTGGCAGTGGGCACATTGCTCGTAGCACCGATGGTCCATGGTGCAGTAAGGTTCTGAAGCGGCGGCCACGTACTGGAAGATGCAGCGCAGGAAGGCCCCTAACAAGCCGATAGATGCGGGCAGCACAAGACCGGTCATTGTGGAAAGCCTTGGTGGTGGCCTTTGTCCAGTAGTGGACCTCTATAGACTGAAGAAGAAGAAAAAGTGCGTAACTGCACCTGAATGGTCGATTACGGCCCACTCTCTTTCAAAGAGAGGAGTCGTGTATCCTAGCTGTGATGAAATTAGATAAAGATCCTATTTTCATCAATACCTCAATTTTTTAAGTATAGGAGGATGGACTTATTTGAAAAACACTTGATTCGTTTGGAAATATAAATTGTTTGATTTTTGAGCACTTGTTATGATGTAATATTGAAATGGGTCGCATTGAGAGCGATTAGCTGGTAACTTGGTGATACTTTTTTTCAGAATGAAGCTGCTAGATGTTTCAGAAAATCAATTATAATGCAACATCAATAAATGAACGAGTATTGCATTAGAAAAAGACATTTATTACTATTTTTACATGGTTTACAGGGATTGTTTACTGTTGTACGGATTAAACGACGGGACAATATTTTTTTTCTGTTATTTTATAAAAAAAAAGGTTGCTCCACACTAGGAATCCTGTAACGTGGGTGCATTTACAAACATTTTAAATTCACATACACAAATAGCCAGACCTGGAACAACTACCATACAAATATTTGTTTCGTGAAGGAATCCAGCCCGCGACACAGCGCAGCAGTCGATCGCTCAGCCACTGTACCAATGAAATGAAATCGTTTATTAAAGCAAGTAGGATCACTGATCACTTTTACACGTCATGTTTATTTTTTATTTTATTTTGAACTAGATGAAGCCGGCATTTCCTAACTGACTAGCTCTGAGAAGAAATAGCCGAAACAAACTCAGGGATCATCGTCTTTTTTCAAGTACAGACATTAAAAATGAAAATGTTTGCAATAATTTACGTTATAATTACGCATATTGCTTAATAACAATGCTTAACAGAGTGAGCAGCTCAGTCCCAAGCTTCTTCGTCATTTTTCTGTACATATTGCTTTTTTGAAGAAAAAAAAAAAACTTTTCAGACATGTCCTTCATGGACATGCATGTAACGTTTGTATGGTGTCTTTGATTTTCGTGTATTCATATTTGCCACCGACTTCCGAAATTAGTTATTTTTCACTTTGTAGTGATTTTTTTTTGGACGTTGGTTGTTATTTTGTAAAAAAGTTTTTTTTAGAACTTGTTTACGATTGTTTAACTATGATTTTTGAATATCTCTTTTTTGACAATAGGTACATTCAATTTCTTCTGGTAAACATGTAAATACTAATATACACTGTGTTTATTTGGCCAGCGCTTTCATACATTCTTTGACATTCACTACGCGACTCATTACCCGACTGCCGAAGAAAGGAGGGTAATGTTTTTGTACCTTTTTTATTTGTACCATACACACATAAGATGCTCATGATCTGAGGATCAAGGTGCATGGTGAATGTTAATTTATTGTAATTATCTGCATCATTGTTGATTGTTCTGACGTAACCATAGTGTATCTACTGATGCCTGTCCACGACTCACATACTAAGTAGCTGATAAAGAATCACTCCGTAATACTTAGTAATATGGAAGATGCAATGCTAAGTAATCTGATGTCATGTCTTCTTATTGTGCTGCGAAACTCACGACTATCCATCCACCTTTACGTAGAACTTGACACCACTACGATCCTGATGAAGCGTTTCGCCTCGTCTTTTATACCGCGTAAGTACATCGAGGGATTTGAAAATTTAAGTGTATTCAAGGCTAGAGTGAATAGTTTCTTAATAAACTAGCGCGCTTTACCATCAACGATTGCATCACTGCTTATCATCAGGCGGGATTGCAGTCAAGTACTAGTTTATAATTCTAAAAAAAAGTTAACTACCTTTTGTTTTTTATCATTTTCAATGTTACGTTAATTTTATGATCTGCACGAGTCTCAATAAATACGTTTTCTTTTTTGCTTCTTTATTAGAAGTACATACAATCTAAAGATGTTGCTGGCTCGAATGAAAATGAAGGGCAGTCAAAATCATCATGCTTTGCCGTATAGAATGTTGTTGGCCCATAAACTGGGGTGTTGTTCAATAGCCAACAGCTTACATAGCTAATCAGGATCGTTTCACAAGTTTCTGAAACAACGATTGGTTAATTATCCAGTTATTTCCACGCTATCAGTGTGACTACCGCCACACGTTCGGGAAAGTCTTGTCGAGTTATTGTTTTCAATACGTCGCGTCACCGGGGAAAATTGTTCGCGGGAAAAAGGAAAACTTACGGTTATGTGTTTTAGCAGAACCAAACAAATTATTAGAAAATGCTTACTGGTTGTGTAGGTACCTTGTTTACGGGACTGAGTGCTCTCGACATAGACTAGACCACCCACATAGAGGAGAAACTTAAAAGCCGCTTGTAAAAAGCTCTTTGTAAAGGAGCAATAAATTGTTAATGGTAAAGCGCGCTATTTTATTAAGAGCGTATTCACTCTAGCCTTGAAGACACTTAAATTGTAGTCCGATGGAAACACCGCCGCTGGCAAATCGTTCTAGCCCCTCGATGTACGCGGTAAAAGACGAGGCGAAACGCTTCGTCCGGATCGTAATAGTGTCAACAACGTAAGGGTGGATAGGTACTCGCCGTACGACGGGTCGTCCGATGATGTAACGGTGATGGGGGAATTAAGTCGTGCAGTTCCTGTGCACAGTATCCAAAATCTAAACTGACTTTACCTAACTTTTCATGATGAGTTTTTTTTAAATAAATTGGCAGAACTAGCACCATGTGCGTTACAGCCACTTAGAATTTCTATGTCTTATAGCCCTAGACAAACACGCGAAATAATCGTAACATAAATTCTAGCCAATTTTGAATCGAAAGTACAACTCTCTTATAAGATTTTAGTTTAAAATTTATCAAGCAGTTTGGTTTGCTTGGATATTTATACTTTCGAGTTTAATCATTACTTACTATCATCATGATGGGCATCGGAATTATGCACGTACTAATCCATGTAACATAATTAGCCCACTACTGGGACACAGGCCTCCTCTCGCTGAGTGTAATCAAAGTCAACAACGGGATAATTACATAACTTACTATCAGTAGCAAAAGGTTTAATTTTGACAGTTCAACTACATTTATTACTTTGTTTAGGTTGTTGAGCAAACCATTTCATTTGGAGCAATGGATAAGTTATACGTAATGCTAAAAAATCTTTTTTTAATTGAGAGTATTAATGTATTGTTACGATGCTGATCATGTCTATGCAAACTTGTATTGATCGATCGGTAACTTCTCAGTGCAACCATATTTCCTCACCAAAGTAAAATATTCATATCAAGAGTTCCAGAGCGAGAGTAGCGGTGGCCTAGTGGTATCGGCAGCGACTTACAAGGTGTAGGTCCGTAGGTTCGAACCCCGTCAGACGCTTTACTTTGTGTAAATTATTCCATCACCACTGCTCTCAAAACGGTGAAGGAAAACATCGCGAGGAAAGCGGCATGTCCTAGAGGTAAACACTTCGAAGACATGTGATATCTACTAACCCGCACTAGGCCCGCGTGGTAGATTACGGCCTGTCCTCGGCGAGAGCGCTGTGTCCCAGGAATGGGACATTATAGGCTGATAATGTTATGTTATATATGTAAAGAGTTCAAATCTTTCCTAGGTCATTCAACATAAAAGCGTCCAAAATCGTAACAAAAACTCACTGATTCCCATTATCATACTGATGTATTTTATACTCATGTAAGTCTGATGTGATAACACAAAGTGTATCAACCTCTTATCTGTCGTGCATTAGGGCAGGGGAGGGGGCATGTTGTTCCGCCATATTGTTGTATCTATGGTGCATGTGTAAACAACAATATCTGTTTGGGTCGTGAGGTTGAACGCACTTCATATGGGCACGTTCCGTAAAACTTGGTCTCAACCAAATAGTGATGGTGCGAAGAGTCTGTAAAGCTGATTGATTCTGTAAGAATCTCACCATGAAATGTCAGGTAAAAAGAGCTTAGAGACAACTGTCACGGTGGTAGGCCATAACGTCGGCTGCTGGCAAAAGTTACCACCAACCAGACAGTCTTGTCGCCAAGCGATTCGTCGTATTCCGGCATGATGTCTGGTGAAGCCGTACGAAGGACGGTTCTGAGCAGTTGTGTTGCGATGTGTGCCGGGTACGATGCGCCAAATATTGTTGTGTCGGGTGTTTGGTCGTGGAGGGTCTCCAGATCAATCTCCCTCTGGCGCAGCATCGTTGGCCGTGTTGTTGGGTTTAACATTGCATCACCTCACTCAACTGCCGTCTTTCTTCCTATTCACTCAGTGTTTTTGAGTGAACAGGCTCCTAATAAACTAGCGCGCTTTACCATCAACGATTGCATCACTGCTTACCATCAGACGGGATTGCAGTCAAGCACTAGTTTATAATTGTAATAAAAAAGTTGGAATGACAATTCACTTCATCTAAGTTTACATGGTGAGACGGTTACAGCATCACACTACAGGTTGATGACCTAAATGTAATCTTGAGCAGTAGGTATGTGTATTTAGAGTACGGCGTGACTTCCACATATTACTGCCGCATAATATTGCTAGTTGTGCGGGTCCAACTAGCAATATTCTAGCAGGAAAAATATTCAGGCAAAAAGGGTTCTGTATGATTATTTGGGCTTTGCTGAGCAGTGTTGCAATTGATGGTAAAGCGCGCTAGTTTATTAAGAGCCTAATTACTCAACAAAACTGAGTGACTAGGAAGGAAGACGGCAGTTGAGCGAGGTGATGCAATTTTAAATCCAACAACACGACCAACGATGCTGCGCCAGAGGGAGAGTGATCTGAAGACCCTTCACGACCAAACGTCCGACACAACAACATTTCGCGCATCGTACCCGGCACATGTCGCACCATAACTGGTCAGACCCGTCCTCCGTACGGCTTCACCAGACATCATGCCGAAACACGACGAATCGCTTGGCAGCAAGATTTTGTCTGGTGGGTGGTAACTTCTGCCGGCAGCCGATGTTATTGCCTACCACTGGCTATAACGGATCATGAGATACATTCTGGTGAAATACAGATAGTGGCATATTAGTAATAGGGTCCGATTTGACCCTGTGGGAACGGAACCCTAAAAATCATTAGGTACTTCATTGGTCTAGTGACCGCAAGCTATTGCTGTACAACGAGGTCCTGAGTTCTATTACAAAGTGTTATTGAGTTTTTCTATCTGGCATTTCTTAGTCATCATCATCATCATCATTTCAGCCGAAAGACGTCCACTGCTGGACATAGGCCTACCCCAAGGTTCTCCATGACGACCGTTCCTGCGCCTCCCACATCCAGCGGTTTCCCGCGACCTTCACCAGGTTGTCGGTCCACCTTGTCGGGGGCCTACCCACGCTACGTCTTTCGGTGCGTGGTCGCCACTCGAGAACCCGTCGGCCCCACCGGGCATCGTTCCTACGGGCAATGTGTCCAGCCCACTGTCACTTTAGTGTTGCAATTCTTCGGGCTATGTCGGTTTCTTAGTGACATGACAGCTTGGAATCTGGAGTCATGCGGATTTAAACATAATCGGTGAAGTGTGAGCGTTACTTTAGATACACCCCTACCTTATAATAGGCGTGATGTTATGTTATGTGTAAATGCAACAACAAACTACAAATAAACACAACATGATATGTTCCAAGTTTTGTATAAGACAAAAACCAATGTAACAGTAAAAGTATTACGGTATTACTCATCCATACTAATATTATAAATGCGAAAGTAACTCTGTCTGTCTGTCTGTCGGTCTGTCTGTCTGTTACGCTTTCCCGCTTAAACCTCTCAACCGATTTTGATGAAATTTGGCACAGACAATCTTTAGACCCTGAGAAAGAACATAGGCTACCTTTTATCCCGGAAAAATTTTATATTCCCGAGGGAAATCTAAAAAGCGCGATATAACCGAACTCCACGCGGGCGAAGCCGCGGGTGGAAAGCTAGTTTTAAAAATAAATCAAGCATTTGTTTCTGAATCGATTATTTTGTCTTATTTTGCAAAAAAAAAAGGAAGAGTTGTAATATATGGTACAGGATTATTTATTTAGGCTTCAATAGGTTTAAACAAAATTAATTGAACCCTTTCAGACATATTAAGTAAGCACGTAACCAATGGCAGTCTAACTACACTCAGACTAAATAATTATCATAAATGGGAAAAGGAACAATTTAAGATAAATCTCGAAATTGCATTCAAGGTTGCGTTGCTGACGGTACGGTGCGGCTGCGCATCGAAGAACGCGCGCGGCGATGCGTCGGGTGTCAGTCGATCCGCCACCCCCGTGGAAGTCAGACGCGCTCGCTCGCGGCCTATCGACGCATCGATAGCACAGCGCAGCCCGCGATCAATTCGATAAAAACCAGTGTAGTGTTATTTTTTTTTTTGGCGAAAAAAGGATTTTGTTATAAAAATAGTGGTGTGACGACTTGGACGAGGCGAGGTTTTTTTTCCTGTTAAGGTTCGTTCCCTATGTAATGGCTTTTTCATTCTGGTCTTTGATTTTACAATTATTTTAATAGTTTGTAAGAATAGAACCTTTTTTTATTATTAACGTCTGCAAAAAAGGCTACGGCCTTAATTTTAATTAATTTGTTTTAATATTTTTAATTAATATTCTTTATTTAGTAAATTCTATTTAGATTTTTAGAGACTTTATAATAGCATTTAGATTTTTGGAATGAATGCAGTTTAAAAGGAAAAAATATGTATATAAATACATACACCACATATCGGTTAGATGGCAATGCGCAATAATAATAATATCGATAACGCGCCAAAGGCTTCTGAAGAAATCAATTAGCAAGTAGCTTCTAAAGTACGATTATAACAATAAAATGTGTAATATCGGTAAAGTCCGGTATTTTGCATCTGCAATGCGTTTCGCATAGTGATGTAAGTATTAATTTTTAATCAAAAAACAATGACGTCGAATTAATATCGTTATCGGTAAAAACCGATAATCTACTTAAATACAATTGGACAGTTTTATACTACATTTATTTATCGATAGAGTAGTGACGTAGGTACTCTATTATCAACAAGTGTAGATAAATGGGTACCTACTAAACGTCGATATTCCCTGTGGATAGTCCGATACTTGTAATGAAGTCTTGGGATTTATGTCATAATTTCACAAACACTCTGGGACTCATTTCTAGTAGTATTAGATATAGATAGAGATGTTATTAATGATAGGTTAGGTTAGATAGGACTACAATCCCTAAAGTAAATAAATAACCTTTTACGGAAAATTAAGTCAAATCTTAAACTCATGCTTTTAGCTAAATCATTAGGTAATTCATCACAAACACGATAAGCTGTAGTTAAGCAAAATAAAGCTAAAAATAAATAAAAACCTATTTTAAAATTTTACATGTCAATACTTAGTTTGACACATTATAAATAAAATGTTTATTCTGACCGTACCAACGTAGAAAAACTTTGGTACGGTCAGAATAAAATATTCAACAATATTTTACAACCATTACATGCCTACTGTAGATATTATTTTAAATATTAATATTTTATGCTCAATACGTAATTAAGGAAAACTACGATATTAAAAACTATTTATAATTCCATTATAATTCTTTTGACATGCATTTGAAAACTTGTTTTTCAATACATTTAGAATATTTTACAATTTACATATAAATAATTTATGCATTGTAAAATATTCTAAATGAAAAAATAAATAAATAAAATATTCTAATATCTAAAAAATATTCTAAATAAAAATATAAAATATCTAAAAAATATTCTAAATAAAAAATATCTAAAAAATATTCTAAATAAAATATTTACATATAAATAATTTATAAATAAATTATTTAAGTTAAAACGGATCAGATGAACGGGTCACACAAATATTTTAAGTACATATTTCGAAATCTCACACGAGTTCACAAGGTTAGACTGATCTAATCAGTAGTATACGCCTAATATAATAAATAGAAATGAAAAAGTATCATTTAACTTAAGCAAGTTAAGTTACTTTTAATCGCAAACAAATAGAACCCATGAAATTTCCGATACCTACGTAGGCGAAGACAGAATTTAATTTTGCAAATAACAGAATTCTATGCACTTCATAGAATCAAATTAAAAAACAAATACAATCACAGCCATTAATGAAGCGGTATCTTTACAAATAATTAAGCCTGGTCAAACAGGCAGATGTTAAATACTTAAAAATAAGAAGAAAAGCAACAGCTTCCAGTGGTTGAAATATCTCGAATGTCGCTTCCCTTGGTATTCAAAGAGAGCATTAAGTCTCTTCAATGTTATTTTAAGAGCATATGGCCGTCTACGTGTTCTGAATGTTACATTTTAGTCTTTTACCAAAAGTCGTTGACGTGTTCCAAACTTCCAAGTTTTTAAACTGTAAATTAAAATTTACATGGTTTCGTTTTTTAGAATCATTGTTTATGTTACATATTTAGTTAGATTATTTATATCACTATGCATGGGAGTTTAGTTCAAATATGTAGATTAAGACGGTAATTAGAACAAGCACACATGTTACGCTTACCATTTTATGTTTGTTTTTATTGATACTAAAACTTTTTTGTATAATGTTTGTAATCATAATGATCGAGTGCTGTTTAATCTTTGTTAGTTATAGTAATCAGATGAATCTATACTTATACACAGTTCATGGAGCTTAAATCAAATGTTTTATCTCAAGTAATGACACATAACAGTTAATTGTGTCAAACAAGACCATTACCCTGATTGGTCCAAGGTTTACAGTACCGGCAATTTTAAAATATTAAAACCAACACTGGCATCACCAATAATTGCCAAAAGTCTATGAGCAATTATTAAAGAACTCTAAAAACGTGCAGTTTTGGTACATTATTACCAAAATCCTTCACCCATACATAACCTACGCCGTAAATCTAAGCAATTATGAAATTACTGAACCGAAAAACGTATGCTTTCCGGTTTTTAGTCAAAATAAATGATTTTGTTCGCAGAAATCGATGGACCGTTATGAAATTCGCGTTTTGGTAAATGTTTATTCATCAAAAGTTCGTATTTTAAGGAACATATGTTTTAATTAAGTTTTGGTTCGTTTTTTAGCTGATGTTACTTTTAATGATACTGGCTAACACAATCAATCAACATAAAGTAAAGAATCTACCATCAGTGATGAATGTGAATGCTCAGACTCAATAGTAAATCATTAAATACCATTTTTAATTATCATCTTCATTCTCGAAGTAAAATATACCGTGAAAGATTTTTATGACTTTTCCTTGTTATCGATTAAACTTGGTATCGAGCCGATAGCTCTTATCTTTGGACACGGTAGAAAGGCATTGTTATTTGTACATTACTCTCGCATTATTTTCACTTCATGCTCCGCTATATTTATGTATTTTCAAGATAGTTTTGTCGCTGAATGAGACTTAACTTCAAAATTTCTATTTATTGGTCTTAGTTAGGCCGTTGAATTGCTTCATGGCAGTCTTAATGATTCCCCTTTTTACCCGACTGCCAGGAGGGTTATGTTTTTAGCTCCTATCTTGTATGTATTATTCTTTATTACCTAGTATCTCTAGAACCGCTGAACGGATTTTCACATTTGAGGTATCGTTAGATTTGACTTAATTGCCCAACTGCTACTAGATAGGTGATATTTTAAAAAATCCAAAATGGCGGATGTATGACGCCATCTTGTGAGATATGAAGAAATAAATTTCTACCAAGCATATCGAGTGGGATATCAAAATGAAGGATTTTAAACACTGATTCTAAATATGTATATAACTTAATATTAAATGGAACAAAAAAAAAGAATTACATGTTTTTTTTCTGCCAAGCATATAGAGTTGGATATCAAAATTAAGGATTTTAATCACTGATTATAATAAAAATATTGATTCTAAATACATTTTATATAAAAAAGTCTTTAAATATAAAATTGCAGTTTAATAGGAAAAAAAATCTTTTGTATTAATTGAAGTAATAACCCATGCAATCAATGTATTTTTCCCAACACAGAAATCAGCTGGAAGAGAGGCAAGTGGCAGTCTCCGAATGGAGCAATGCCAAACTTGTAGCATTCAATACCGCCAAAACCGTGTGGCGTGTCTTTTCACCCCCAAAAGGAGCCCGTTCACCTTGGCTCCTACTTTTCGAAATGTATCCTTGGAGTGTTCCGACCGCCTTCAGCTTTTGGGAGTTGAGATTCCCTCCACCCTAAACTTTGGGCGGTTCATTGAGTCCAAAGCCAAGGTGGCTGCCAAGGAACTTGGCATTATCGCAAGGGTCCGGCGGTACTTCACACCAGGGCAGCTTTTAATGTTGTACAAAGCACAGGTCGGTTCGTGTGGAGTACTGCAGCCACATTTGGGCTGGTGCTGCTAAGTGTCCCCTGGCCACTTTGGATTCAGTGGAGATGCGGGCGAAGAGGCTGATTGGTAACCCTGACTTAACTCGAGACGGTCTCCAAAGCCTAGAGCACAGGCGTAGAGTAGCCAGCCTTTCGGTCTTTTATAGGATGCATTTTGGGGAGTGTGCGAGGGAATTGAAAGATTTAATTCCCCCATCTCCGTTCCACCATCGGACGACCCGTCGTACGGCAAGTTTCCACCCTTACGTTGTTAACACCACTACGATCCGGACGAAGCGTTTCGCCTCCTCTTTTATACCGCGTACATAGAGGGACTAGAACAATTTGCCAGCGACGGTGTTTCCGTCACATTACAATTGGAGCGTCTTCGAGGCTAGAGTGAATAGGCTCTTAATAAACTAGCGCTAGTTTATAACTAATAAAAAAAAAAAAGACGAAAAAGATTGAAGACGAAGAAGACCATGACAGAAACGTTAGAAAAGCTCACAAAAGTATACAATGTTAGTGCTGTAGACATCTCATTTGAACCTAAAACATATGGTCAAAAACCACGAGAGGAATACATACCTGAAGATCCCAATAAATCAGGTAGTATACCAAACCACCTCAAGTTAGGTATAAGCTCTCGAGCCATGCTAAGACGGAACATCAGTGCTAACCATGGGCTGGTTAACAGTGCTATGGGTATTATCCGACGAATAGATTGGCCAGCACTACGCAGAAAGCAGTTGGAGCCAGGAAAACTACCACAAGCGGTATTTGTGGAGCTCGATGACACAAGTATAACAGGGACCTACCTGGTATTGGAGTCTGGATCCAGCCTCGTGCTGCAGAATTTGATGCTTTACGTGGTAAAGGCAAGATTGAGCGACGAATGTTTCCCTTAATTTTATGCTGGGCAGTGACGGTGCATAAACTACAGGTCACAACTTTAGACCCAGCAGTTGTAGATTTAAGTAGAAACTTAAGTATTTGCAAAAGGTCAAGCTTACGTTGCTTTGAGTAGAGTGAGGACTCTTTCCGGACTTGATATCAGTTTTCTTAACCCTAACAAATTTCTAAATCAACCACATGACATAAACTCATTTAAGGAATTAATCCGGTTACGTAATATTTCTTAACTAAAAAGACAAAAACAAAAAAAAAACCACTTGCATGGATAACTACAATTAAAAATCAACTGAAAAGACTAAAACAAGATGAAAATTAAATGATAAAGCATTTAAAAAAAAAACAATGATAAATCCAGAAACCTACATTGAAACAGTAGGTACCAAACCTATGTACAGACGACATCACATCAAGCTACTACAATCTGTCAGATTTCCTTATTAGATTTTCAACTTAACAGCATTAAGGCTCTATGTTGATTGGAAATATCTGACCGTTTGGGGTAGCTTGACCTGCTGTCGTCCGTACCTACGTAATTAATGTACACTTAGAAATTTCAGCACAAAAGTCAGTCAATTTCAATTTTTTGCAAAATTATAAACAGAATTACATTCGGAGGCATGCACAAAGCGCGTATCTTGTACATATGAATGTATGTAATATTCTTTATTATCTTGTATCTCCAGAACCGGCTAACGGATTTTCACATTTGAGACATCGTTAGATTTGTCTTAGACGGTGACATTAAAAAAAATAAAAATAAAATGGCGGATGTTTGACGCCATAATTATGAGGTAATTTTTATTAACCAAACTTATCGAATTGGTTTTAAAATGAAGGATTTAAAATACTCATTAGAAAATATGTATATAACGTGCACTTTTAATATTAAATGGAACGATGAAAAAAGAAATTAAACAATTTTTTTAAGTTTTCCAACATTAGAAACATAATTTGTTAAAACTAAAAAGATAGAAATAAAAAATATTATTTAAAAACAAAAAACCCGCCTGCATAAAACTCTAACGAACTGAATAGGTAGAAACAAGTTGAACAATCGCAGTTGGGGGACTTCTTAACTAGATAAACAAGTATTCCATAGAACAGTCCCCCAACTGCGATTGTTCAACTTGTTTCTACCTATTCAGTTCGTTAGAGTTTTATGCAGGCGGGTTTTTTGTTTTTAAATAATATTTTTTATTCTTTATTTACAGCATAAATATAACCTTAAAGCTACGTTTCATTAAGGGGAACTCAGTAACTTAAGAGACGATATTGAAAAACATCGATAGTGATGTTAATTTGATTCTAGTTTACACTGAAGTAAGTGTTAAAAATTTTAGTTATCATAAAAAGCATTGACTGGATACTGTTAAAGTTGATTTGAATATATCAGGCGAGAAAGATAACGAAGATAATAAAATGACGATAGTATCAGCAGTAACACAAACTCAACCCATTTCTCATGGCTCACTAATTCTTACCAAGAACTCCGGAATAACATTTTATAGATAAGAATATTAACACTAAATCACTTTAATTTATGTGGAAACAGTGAATCATTTAAAATTACCGAAAATTCCGATTAAGAAATTCATTTGGGAGACAGATCTGTGGTTCCTAGCGTTGGTCGTGAATTCGCCGTTCATCCGTATCGATTACAAAAATGATAGTAACACCAAAAACAAAAATAGTTGTGTCATTCTTAGTGAAATTATGTAGGTATATAAAATTATTGTCCGATTTGTTAATCTTTTTGTCTTTTTCACCGTTGACGTCATTTGGTACTTCTGATTAGCCAATCAATTCCCTAAAAATCTCATATTGATAATTTATCTATCATAAATGCTAGCTATCATAATTGTCAATCTCAAGCATTAGTTGGAATGGCAGCTCACTCCCTGCTCATTTCACATCAGTATTCACAGTAAGATGGTAACACAGTCTACCTTTTTCGAAAGTAGTTCGAAGAAAAACAAAAAATGGAGAAAAAGTGTTCGGAGAGGAAAGAACTTCGGAGTGACCTGTACCCTTTTGTCAAATTGTCTTAGGTCGAGCCCTGATCTAATCTTATGTGCGTACCTATGTGATACGGTGTTTGTAACTGCCCATAACGTTGGCCGAATTGTAGATCTCGTGTCTTGATTTTATGTAAATCAGAAACATCGTCGTGATCTTTTTTGCTTAATTGTTTTTTCCTTTCAATTGGTCAAATGAGTGATATATCGCCAATTAAACATAGATAACCATTGCTATCAACATATCTTGTGTGTCCGAGGCCGTGTCACTTCCGCAATCCAAGGCTGCGTCACACTCATGTACTAGGAGTTAACACTATCGATAAACAAGGAAGCATTGGCATTTAGTTGAACTTCAATTGTAGCTCTTTGGGTTTCCTTCAGAGACAACTACTATTAACCATAATGTCGTCATCATCATCATCATCAACCTTTTTATCGTACCACTGCTGGGCACAGGTCTCCTCTTATATAGAGAAGGATTGAGCGTAATCACCAGGCTTGCTCAATGCGGGTTGGCGATTTTAGACCTAAAGTCCAGGTTTCCTCAAGATGTTTTCCTTCACCTTCAGTCATTGGTGTCCAAGATATACATACTTAGAAAGTACATATACTTTAGAAACGTTAATTGGTACTTGCCTGATCTGGAATCGAACCCGCGCACTCATACTTGAGAGGCTAGTGCTTTAACTGTTAGCCCACCACGATGTATAATGTAAATGCGCGTAATTCTGATTTTCAGCCTGATTTAAATAAATTACAATTGATTTTGAGGTTGCCTACCGTTAAAATCGAACATCTTGCGTCATCAAGCGCCGCCACTGCCATGCTTGTATGATTTTTTTTTTTCTAAGGTTTTGTGCTTATGTATGTTAGTTTTCGTTTTATATGGTGATAGTAATATTAGTCACATGAATCCTATGAGTTAGCTGTTATTCTTATCTGTGACTGGTATAAAGTGTGCCAATTCTGTTCCTCAAATGAATTTTAAAAAAAGTTGAAATTGACGGGATCATTCGCCATATTAGAAGTGATACGAGTACATGCACCCTAATTGATAACACATCGTCTCTCACAATCTGGATAATTTTGAACGTTATTTAATCATAATCATAATCATAATCATACGTTTATTTGCTAGAGATACATTTTTTATAAAGGTAAGTTCTTAAAACCTAAAAGTTATATTACTCTGCTTGCATGCAAGCGTGCAAATGTTTGATGTTTTACAATATTTATTCCTTTTTACTTACAATTTACATCTATTCAAATTATCCTTAAAGATTTAAATTTTTATGTTCCAAAAATTCCTTAATACTATAAAAAGAATATTTTTGAAGCCACTCTACCAATTTCGTTTTAAAAACACCACCCTCCAACAGTTTCAAGTTACTTGGAATGTTATTATAAATTATAATACACATATTATGTAAATACATTTTTCTTATAAATATCTTTTCTACAAGGTGGTTGATATAATAAGTTTTCGAACTTACTCCTCTTTTGTCTTGTCAAGACCTCACTGCGTAACTTAAAATAATGCATGTACTTTTTGGTAAAAATACAGATGTCTCTTATACATATACATACAAGGTAGAGGAAGGATTTTACATTTTTGAAATAGAGGTTTACAGCCGTCTAAGAACCATGCTTTGTTAATAACTCGGATACACCGTTTCTGTATTTTAAAAACTCTGTCGGTGTCGACTGAATTTCCCCACATTATAAGACCGTAACTTAGTATAGATGATACGTAGCCATGGTAAGCTGATAGAGCCGCTTCTACAGAAACATTTTGTCTTAGTTTTTTTAATGCGAACACAAATCTATCCAGTTTCTGACATATGGATTCAATGTGTACTTTCCAGTTTAGATGTTTATCAACATGAAGTCCCAGAAAATTTAAATGATCTATTGATTGTACCTTTTCATCTTTATATGCAATGTCTAAATCTAATTTTTTGGCGTTGTAAGATTGAAATTCAATTAATTTAGTTTTACTTATGTTTATATTTAAATTATTATCCTTCATCCAGTTATCTACACTTAAAAGAGCTTTTTCTGTAACGGATTTGTATGCATTTTTATCTTGGCTTTTAATAACAATAGTAGTATCATCCGCGAAAAGGATGCAGTTCTGCAAGGTGCTTTCTGGAAGATCATTGATATATATCAAAAAAAGCAGAGGGCCGAGAATGCTACCTTGTGGAACACCACTTCTATTGAATATCTCAACTGATTTTAAATTCTTTTTAGAATATTTTTCACTATTTTCCATAATGACTTTGGATATCTCTGTGTACTGTTTCCTGTTTCGTAAATAGCTGGATATCCATTCATGCGCTTTTCCTCTTATGCCATAAAAATTTAACTTGTGTAAAAGTTTTGCATGATTTACAAAATCAAAAGCCCTGCTCATGTCAAGAAAAAGAGATACCGCTGGATTACCATCGTTTATGCTCTGTGATACAAGTTTTATTAAGTTAAAGATTGCTAAGGCAGTTGAACTTCCCTTGCGAAATCCAAATTGCTCTTCACGTAATACATTATGTGTTGAGAGAAAATTATTTAACCTACAGAGAATTGCCTTTTCCAGAATTTTCGATATAATGGGAACTATAGATATAGGCCGATAGTTGCTCGGGTCTGATTTATCTCCCTTTTTAAAAATTGGTTTTACAATGGACTTTTTTAACTGTTCAGGAAATTTACCTTCCAGAAACGATAAGTTGATAACATGCGCTAATGGATTACATATCCAAATAGCACATTCTTTTAAAACCCGTGTAGTAATATCATCATATCCACATGTTTTGCTGTTTTTCAGAGACATTATGATTTTGTGAACCTCCATTGCATCTGTAGGATTAAGGAAAATAGTATTACAGTTTCTGTTTTTTTGGTCAAGTGTAATACTGCTATTGAAATTTATGGGCTGTTTAGACGTTGAATTAATGAAGTGGTCATTGAAAGTGTTGCAAATATCTATTGGATTATTATATATCACATTATTAAGATAAATTTCTTGTATATTATCTCTATTAAGACTGTTGTTGCATATGGTTGATGAGATTGCATTCCAAGTGGCTTTACATTTATTCTTGTGATTTTGTATACGTCTCGTGTTCGTAAGTTTCTGAGCTTTATGTGCACAATGCTTAAATATGTGATTATATAGTTTATATTTTTTCTCGTTTTGCTTTTTGTTTACGTTACTACTTTTAAATTTTAAATATAGGTGACGTTTAGTTTTGCTGGATTTTCGTATGCCTTTAGTTACCCAGTTTAGTGACGTTGGCTTATTATTTACTTTAACCCTAATTACAGGAAAACACAGATCATAGAATAGTTTGAATGTATCATAAAAAATAGTAAAAGCTTCTGTTAATGTATCTGATTCATAAATTTCTGAGAACGAGAGGGATGCCATACAACTGCAAAAAGTCTGAAGATTATTTCGACAGTAGTCACGTTTTAATTCAAACCAGCTAGATATTATTTTTTGATTATTAACTGTTATGGTCACCATCTGTGCTGTTTCGTGATCTGAGAGACCTAGGTGACATATTTCCGGCTGAACATGTTTTATGTTACTAGCTATCTGGTCAATGCAAGAGTTATCCCGAGTGGGCAGTTTTATATGAGCTTCAAAATTATAGTTATGAAGTAAACTTATGAGTTCTTTTGTTGTTGTAGTGCTCTTTATTAGGTCAATGTTCCAGTCACCGCATACAATAATTTTCTTTCTCTTATATTGGTCCGTTATGTAATTTAATGAGTTATCAAGTTTATGAAGAAATATACCTATTTGAGCTTTTCTCTGATCGGGTATTCTGTATATATTGATAACTATTACGCCTAGACCAATAATCTCTATACCACAGCATTCAAAATAAAATTTAGTTGGTAAATTTGATGGAATATTTAATGCTTTAGTCTTAAATACTTTACTAGTTAAAATAAATGTGCCACCTCTACACTTATCTCGAGTAAATATTGCAGCCAGATTAAAATTGTTTAATTTAATGTTCGATTCCATACCTTGTTTAACAAATGTCTCACTAAAACATAGTATATCAACCTCCTTATAGTTCTCCTTTAATTCTAATAAAGTTAATTCTAACAAATCCAATTTGTTACAAATACCAGCTATGTTTTGGTGTAGAATTCTCAGTTTATTGTATCTACCAACCTGTTTAGATTGGTAGTAATTTACTGTAGTTTTATTTGTGGTGGAGTTAGGAGCGAAAAAATGTATCATTATTTTTATTGTGGTCATGCAGTGGATTTTGCTATTGCTAATCCATTACTTCACATGTTAGAAAATATATTTGCTCATCTACGTAAATTACGCAATGAATGTTGTTGAACTGTCAAACAGAAATTCATTGCTTTTGATAGTGTGTTACGCAATTATTGATTTATTTATTAAAACTTTATGCACGAAGAAAAACATTGCACAATGATGATTATCCTGCTGGTATCGTGATTTATTTACGAACTTTTCTTACTATCGTTTTGATATCAATGATGTAAAATATCCTAATGTTCCGATAAAACTGCTGAAAATCTTGTATAGTCTGTAACCCAACCGTCAAAACTATAAGTCAAGTCATATATATTAGATGCGAGTGTTGACTGGTAAACTCGAAATAAATACTTCGGCGACGCGTGTGATGCGCTGTAAACAGATTAGCCTAGTAACTGTAGTGGCAGCAAACAATCAACAGGGCAGTAATACTTTTTTAATCTGTTAGGTTTTTTAGTCTGTATTCCATTTCATGGCTAACCACAATGGCGAGTTTAATTAGTACACGGGTAGGGCTAGTAGTTGCCAGTAATAAAATACATGATTCGAAATTTGAAAATTTATAGCATACTTTAAAAATAGAAAAAAAAAAAAAAAAATAGAACACGACCGTGTACTGGTCTTTGGACATATGCATGTAATTGAATATCTGCCCAAATTTCTAGAGCAAATAAATTACTACATTAAATACATTTGGACCACTAATATTTTGTTGCCATGCTCAATAAACAAATATTTTTTTACATAACGCGTAAGTGTTCGTGTTTATAGGTCTTAAATTGATGTCGTAAAAGTATTACTGCTGACCGATTAAAATAATATATCACTATATTACGCGCAATAATAATAATGGAATGTGAGATAATTCTTTAATCTTTATCATTTATCTTTATTTTGCTTACTTATTACGTGCTCAAAGATTTGACAATGAACAACAAAAAATCCCATTTTATATTTTGTTTTGATAATGTACCCGTCACACCGTCCCATCCCTATTTAATTTTAAGTTGCTAAAAAGACTTTTTTTTTTAAATATTAAAAAGTATATATTTCCTTTTTCTACTGTCGCTACAGCCCGGCGACAACGGAAGTCAACTGCGCGTGCGCTTGTGCAAGCGCGGTGGATCTGCCATTGTCTTGTCGTTGCTGACCCTACTGCGATGTTTATACACACGTGCATGCGCCGGGTATTGTTTTGGTTTGGGCACAATTTGTTATATGGCCTCCTTTTAAAATGTTTGGGTGTCTTCGAGTTAGATGAGAGAAAAAAATATATGAAAACATCTGTCATGCATTTTGCATATGTCAATATAATTATATTTGTGTTTGTTTTGCGACAAAGTCTTAAAGTCCAGGACTTTTTATTATCGTGAATCTTCTTTTTTTAAAAGTGCTTGACCGCGATCCCGTCTGATAGTTAGCAATATTGTAATCGTTGATGACGGGAAGACCGCAGCATCCAAATTGTTCCAGTCCCTCGAAGTACGCGGTATAAAAGACGAGGTGTAACATTTAGTGCGGATCGGTGTGTGCATTTGTTTACCTTGTTGAGTATCCACTCGCTATAAGACGTGTGGTCCGATGATGGAACGGAGGTAGAGGCATTACTTCAAAGTGGCAAAAACAAAGTGGCAAATGGTAAATAATCTAGCTTTTATTAGAAACAAACCCGTGTTTTCTTCGAATCTGAAAAACCACCTTTTAATCTCGACCTAGAAATCAAACTCAACTTAAATCCAATTAATCCTAGAATACACACCTCAGAGTAGGCCCATCAAATGCCTAAGTTAATAATGCAGTAGGAACGCGAACAATTCAGTTCATTCTATATAGTTAACCTAGATGTTTGTGACGTGACCGAGGCTGAAAGCACTAGTGAAGAAGGAGTGTGATCGCGTCATTCATGATGGAGCGTCATGTCATGTGTTACTACATGCCTATTAGACCTGTCATCATCATCATCAACCTATTTATAGTCCCACTGCTGGGCACAGGTCTCCTCTGATACAGAGAAGGGTTGAGCGTAATCACCACGCCTGCTTAATGCGGGTTGGCGATTTCAGGCTTAAAGTCCAGGTTTCCTCAAGATGTTTTCCTTCACCTTGTAATCAGTCATGGTTTCCAAGATATACTTAGAAAGTACATGTAACTAAGAAAAGTTACATTGGTACTTGCCTGACCTGCCCCCTAATCGGCGAACACATTTCTGTGAAATGATTGCTACTAGTTGGGATCGTTTGGACCGAACGGACCAATGGGCGGCCCGAACGATACCAACTGATGCCAACTAGTCGCAATCATTTGACAAAAATGTGTTCGCCGATTAGGGGGCTGGAATCGAACCCGCACACTCATACTTGAGACTTGAGAGGCTGGTGTTCTAACCACTAGGCTACCACGACTTATCCCATTAGACCTGTACAAAGATTTATTTGACTTTAGTCGTAGACATAGACTGATATAATACTATGTAATGTTATATTATAATGAAAGATAGGTATTTATTTATTTATTTTTCATTTTAAGGAAACTTTCAGCTAGCATATACACAGGTAGAAGATAATTAGTGAAAGAAGGCCAATTAAAAGTTTCCACAGACAATATTAGGTTATTATAGGAGACTGTAACAGGTACAGCACAGGACAGGAAAGTGTAATGAAAAACAAGTAAGCATTCGGAGAGTATTTAGCAAAGATTAAAAATGTTTTAGTGATTTACAAAGAAGTTATCACAAATATTTTTTTTTTAGTTTAGTATTACTAGTGGAGAATAAATCGATATCATCAACCCTCTGGCACAACAATTTGTGTGCTCTGCTGACTGCTAGCTCTTATCATTTATACCTAAGAGTATTGGTGATGATGACCAAATAATCTGTTGCTTAATCTACCAACTCAGGAATAGAAGGTTATCCAGGATAGCCTAAGAGGTTGCAGGATAAATTATCCTATAGCCTGCAGCCATAGATTAGTCTACTTCGCAGTAGGACTGTCTGCCCTGACTACAGCGAACGTCAATTACGATCGAGGATCTTTTAATGTAATGTACGGACGACAGCAGGTCAAGCTAGCCGAAACTGTCAGATATTCCCAATCAACCTTGAGCCTTAATTCTTAAGTATTAAAGTTGAAAACCGAATAAAGAAAAGATTGTAGTAGCTTAATGTGCTGTCGTCTGTAGTAATCAAGTATCAACATAATCGATTATCAATACATTAGATCGTCAACGGTCTAATAATTATAGTTTTCACAGAGCTATCGTGTTCTCGTGTGAGTAATGAGCCGCGAGATATGCGTGTAACGATTATGTATGGTGATGAGGTGATGAGCAGTAAGAGTTGTTCAAAGTGACGCTAGACGAGTTGGCGCCGAGCTTGTTGTGTAAGTGTATTGGCCTGGAACCTACAATTTGTTCATCTACACAACAGTTGATGATGGACTGATTCGAATGCGATGCGGCGGTCGCTCACAATGGGCCTTTACGAAGAGTTAGGGCGATAGAAAGAGCTACGCTTGGAGTTTCTCTGCGTGACCGAAATGAGGAGACCCGCAGAAGAACCAAAGTCACCGACATAGCTCTTCGAGTCGCTAAAATTAAGTGGCAGTGGGCGGGGCACATTGTTTGTAGAACCGATGGCTGATGGGGGTAAGGTTCTGGAGTAGTAGCCACGTACCGGAAGATGCAGCGTAGGGAAGCCCCCAACAAGGTAGACCGATGACCTGGTGAGGTCGCGAATAGCACAAAAGCGGTCATTTTGGAAAGCCTTGGGTAGGCCTTTGTCCAGCAGTGGACCTCTTTAGGCTGAAGAATAATTGACTTATCGCCAGAACTCCAGTACACTAATAGATCAGCTTACCATACCATTGATTGCAACGAGAAAGACTAAAATATACGCATTTTTTTCGTCTCGGTAACTACCTAATTTATTGAAGGAATACCGATTCATCTAATCTGTAAACATATTGCGACAAAATCTTTGCTTGGCTTATTTTAAACTAACTTTCCGCCCGCGGCTTCGCCCGCGTGGAGTTCAGTTATATCGCGCTTTTTAGATTTCCCTCAGGATTATCAATTTTTTCCGCGATAAAAGGTAGCATATGTTCTTTCTCAGGGTCTAAAGATTGTCTGTGCCAAATTTTATCAAAATCGGTTTAGAGGTTTAAGCGGGAAAGCGTAACAGACAAACAGACAGACAGACCGACAGACAGACAGACAGAGTTACTTTCGCATTTATAATATTAGTATGGATTATCCCTAAAAATCTTTTCACAAGCAGTAGATATTATTACAAATTTATATTCTTAAAAACCTACAATTTCTCCAACATCATTGCCACAAACACCAACCATCGACTAAATAACAGACATAATCCGAACTAGTATTTACTCGGCACGGGAGTGGAACCCGCGAAAGCAAGCACTGAGCCGCGGAGTGCGACGGAGCGTGTGGGTAAATGAACCGTGTCCCCACTGTGGACACGACTGATGGTGATCAATCACCACTACCACTAGAGGCCGCTAATGGGAATAAATGTTCACCATTGAGATCAAAGGATGTTACAAATATGAAATCTTCTGTGTTGTGGTCTGGTTCATTAAATAGTTATGGTGGTTTGAAGCCAATAAACTAATGGTCACACAATAGCGGAATCATTCCACCCACTGGAGAGCCCCTGGCCTGGTTGACTTGCCTTGGGTAACCTGGAAGTCTTGAAAGAGACTTAGGAACCGGCTTAGCCAAATCAAGAAAACCCTGTTGAGGTGTGCATTTTTAGACTAATCCGTCTGCAAGTGTAAATATGTTACTCTTACACAAATGGTGGGACACAAATTAAGAACATGCCCTGCATGTCCTCTAGTGACAGCGCCAAAAACGTAGCAGGATTTTAGGCTGAGCTCATTCAGATTGCCATTGAGATGTTAAAATACGGATTTGAGTTGGTATTGACACTGACAATCTTTTTATGTAGTTAATTAAGCCTGGGTGCCTTATTATAAGTCAAATAAACATCCTGAGCTTATAATGAAACTTTGTGGAATTTTGAATTATAATTTTTTGCCGGAAATGGTGTAATCAATCTGTATAATAAATCACTTTGAGCGTCAGATCTGATTAAAATATCATCATCATCATCTCAGCGTTAATCCCAGTCGCATCCAAAGCCTTTTTCAGCTTTGGAGTCTGGGGTCCGCCTTTACCAGTCCAACTGCTGATATGGCTAAACTTCGACATTTTCTGTGAAGCGACTGCCATCTGACCTCCACAACACGAAGGCGACATCGAAGCATTGTAGTTAGACCAATTGTTGGACTTTGAGGGCTCCAACAACCCATAACGACTGCCACTAGATGTTCGTATGGCAACCGGGACCAACGGCTTAACGTGCTTTCCGAGGCACGACCAGACCAGTGCAAATATTCATATTCATGCATACAAATAGGTACTGGCACTGTGCGAGGATCGAACCCGCGCCACCTTGCGCAGCGGCCGCGTCCGCTACCGCTATGCCACGGAGGCTGTTCTTGTCTATCTGATTGAAATATGTACTTACGATATTACTTGTTAGTTTTATTTTTGTTCCCAAATCTCATCAACATGTAAGCAGCTTAGTTCTTAGCTCCTAGATTAGCAATATATCTAATTAATTTCTTATAAAAGGCTATTTATATTAATTAGAAACTGTGAACGCTATCATTATTAATGTTGGTCAAGTTCATTCAATTTATTAAACTTCTTAATCAAATTTTCCAATTTGTAATTATTAATATTAATTAATTCCATGTTGTAATCTTATCGCCCACTATGTATAACACTATTTATTATTTCATTTGAGTATGTACTATCAGCTGTAGAAGTCCATTTCCACCTTAAAGACTACTGTCGCCTGCGCTAAACCGGCCACGCACACTACCACATTATTTTTTTATCGCAGTCTCCGTCTTTCTTTAAAGTAATGCGAAATTTCGTTACTTCATTTGAAGTTAAGTTAGCGGCCGCACTTAACAATGGTGCTATCATAAGCGAGCGATTGTGGGTTCGATCCTTAATAAAGACAAATCTTTTTGTTGTTTCATATAATTTAAAATTATGATAATTGATTTGTATTTTAAAGTAAAAATGTTTGCAAATAATATTTAAACGAATAGGAAAATTTATTGAATATTTATCCCAAAAAAGGTTTATATTATATGTTTTAGTTTACTATAGAGGTAATATAATAAAAAAAATATATAAAAATAAAACAATAAGCATATTATAATGCAATATACTATAAAGTTATATATTACTCGGTATAGATATACTTATACTAACAAATGAAACAAACGTTGAAACGGCAGCATTGTAATATTTTATATAAAAGTAATCCTTGACAAACTTATGATATTGTTATGGTAAAAAATACAAAAAACATTTTTGGTTGTTAGATATGAAAATTATAATATTATACATATATTATGATTGAAGAGGTTATAGCTTAATTATTCATTTTCTTAAAGAAAAGAGGATTGAAGCTTAACCTGAATATTATTGCAATCATAAAATAATCTATACTAAAACACAAAATAGTGCTTATTACATTTACAATTTTTTTGCGTGTATAGCATGGTACTAGTGCTGTCATCCTGCAGTGACTTTTTTCGGAGTTTCATGGCATGAGATTATAATCTTCAAGCGCTTTCTTAGTTCAAAAGTAAACGAACTTATTTCTAATCGAATTCCAAAATTATTGTTTTTATAATTTACCAAAAGTAATTTGTATTGAAATTGCAAAAGGCGACATCTGTTAGCCATTAAGCCAACCGAACATATTACTGTCACTTAGCTAAATTACTTTTGAGATGGTTTAGAGTCCGTTATTAAGATATATAATGGTATATATTTAAAACACTCTGTAGGACACTTCTGCACTGTGATTGTTATAAATAGTTTTTTTTTTTTTTTGTTTAGCTCGATAAGACTCCACCATTCGCGCCAGTTTATTTTTAAACCACAAATGCAACCTCCCTTCTTCGCAAGATTTAAAAGTTTATTCAACGGTAAATATTGTCATTTCGTTTCACCTGTCTCGACAGCTACCTTCGTCCTCCAACCTCTTGACCTTGACCTCCAACGGCTTACAGTATTTCTCTAAAACAATAACAATTTTATTACAGACTTGCAACAAGCGTTTAGTTTGCACCTTAACACAAATAATAATAAAAACAACTTACACAAAAACCGGTTTCATATGATATTTGAGATATATTGCTGCATATGTCTGCATATTGATTAAAAAAGTAAAACTAATAACACAAACTGGTAACTATATGTTCACCAACTAACAACAGCTAAGTAATATTATTTGACTTATTGTAGCTAATAATACATAGTTATTGTAGGTAGCGGAATATTTTTTGTGAAGGAGTGATTCAGATACTTTCAAGTCTACCGTCATCTTTTTATAATGACTCTAATATAGAAAAAATCTTAAAAGAAAGTATCATCTTTAAGTTGCGGATCGGTATTTTTAGATATTTTTGTTGTCAGCATTCATAACTCACCAATAAACATTTAAAAAATATTTTGTAAGTTATCAAGATTTGAACTCGAACCACCTTGAACGCCTATCAAGGCGAAAACCGTTAGGCCATTGTAACACTTACTGTGGACGTTGAAATTAGTAAGTAGTACCTAACAATCATAAGCGGGTAGCAAAGTGTATGAGTGTGTATCAAATTTATTATAGAAGAAGGTCGTAACTACAACTAGTATTGCTTGGCCATAGTTTTGTGAGATTGCAACTCGACTTTTGGTCTTGACTGTACCTATTGCCTCTTTTAAGCATTGGGCCTTTCTACAAGATCACCAAAAAGGTCAATGACAAAAACCACAAACCATTTCAATTAACTCTACAAAGATTATAGCTTCCATCAAAATCATTATCATTCTTTTTCTCTCTTTAAAACATTTGTCTAGACAATTCATATTCCTGACAGGATCAAATGAAGTCGCCTGGCTAATTACAAACAATTGTCAGTTGCCTGTCAAATAACTTGCCGACAGCCAAGGATATCGTATTTAAAACTACGCCATCACCAAAACCTGTTGACAGCGGTGGAATACGGAACTAATTTAAAACGTACTGATTTTGACGTTTAGTTGACATCTGTATTCGCAAGTGGCGCCACTTTGACAGTTCAAGTTTTATTGGGCATCATGTAAGCATGAGCTGACATTTAGAGCATTTGTCATAGTTATATGCCAGTTACGAAATCTGTAATTGCGATAAAAAAAAAAAATTAATGTTTGTTTTATGTGCGGGGTTAATAGGTTAAATTTTTATGGGCTCTTTCGATTGACAAAACTATTTGTGAGACAATTATCACAAATTTTATGGACTTGAGCACGATATAACACGAAATTGATAGGTCTATACATTGAATCCGAGACCGTCAGCTTTTCAGTAGTAACTACTGATGATAACAAAACCAAAAAAATAAATAACATCATTTAGGCAGTTAATAAAAATACTTCTTTAATAAGTAGATGGTATAAAAATGGACTGTAGCCACTATAATCAAAAGAAGATAATAATTGTGTTGTCACCTAACATTATCCTGAGCTGAGGCCCTTTTGGCATTAAAATCTTTGTTTTATATTTTTATAAACGCATTTTTATTTCTTTCTAATTAATCATTAGGATTAACACCTCAAAAAAAGTTTTTTAACTAACTCAAATTTTCTATTGTTACAGACCAGTAATGTCCATCTAGCCCTGAAATCTTCCACAATGGCGAGTGCAGGCGCAGTCCTCCTGGAGGCCCGGCCTTTTAGGCCTTTCAAATCTTCAGAGGAGTACCTGTATGCGATGAAAGAGGACCTGGCCGAGTGGCTGACAGTCCTCTACCCCGAACTCAGGATCACTGCTGATAATTTCTTGGATAGGCTGGACACGGGTGTCGCTTTATGCAGGGTAAGTTTCTAAGACCTGTTTCTTGAATATTCATTGTTTTAAGCCTATCGTTTATCTTACAGCTGTTGGAATACTCAGGTTATATATAGACTTGACTTTAGATTTGTTCAAGGGATTTGCGTTTTCTAAAGCCCCCGTTTTATTCTGTCTATCACAGTGAATACCTACTTAGACAAAGTGAGTTGTGTTCTATTTCTATTTTGCTCTATGGTAGTATTGCCGATGTCGACAATTCTGCCAAAGTCAGATGTGATATGAGGAAACGTACGGAGCTGTCTTTCTATCTACATACTACATACTAGCGTTTGACACTATGTACAAGCTCACTTTAAATTTTAACTTCACAATCTGATCTCTGTTTCATAACGTCAAACATATGTCTACTATTTGACAAGTGTTTGACATTTGTTTTTCACCGAGATTAAATAAAAAAAAAATGCTGCAAAGATTTCGATCGTTTTAAATGACGAGCCATAACATCGGCTGCCGGCAAAAGTTACCACCCACCAGACAAGGTCTTGCCGCCAAGCGATTCGTCGTGTCCGGAATGATGGCTGGTGAAGCCGTACGGAGGACGGGTCTGAGCAGTTGTGTTGCGATGTGTGCCGGGTACGATGCACCAAAGGTTGTTGTGTCGGGAGTTTGGTCGTGGAGAGTCTCCAGATCAATCTCCCTGGCTCTCCTGGCGCAGCATCATTGGTCGTGTTGGTCTTGGGTTTAACATTGCATCACCTCGCTCAACTGCTGTCATCCTACCTATTTCTAAGTTTTTTATGTGAATAGGCTTAATAAACTAGTGCGCTTTACCATCAACGATTGCATCACTGCTTACCATCAGGCGGGATTGTCAAGCACTAGTTTGTAATAATAATAAAAAAAAGAAAAAAAAAAATTGGTCTTCCTAGTGAAGTGACATTTGTAATTATAACAAAGAGTTTAAATCTATCGATCGATTCTGTTGAATTGTTAGTTGTTATTTTAGCTGAAGTCAGTTTGGACTGAGCTGTTAATACTGACAATTTCAAGCAATAGTTGGAATGAAGTTTTCGCGACAGATGGCGACAGAATCGCACCGCTGGTGTCAGACATGAATAGCTCAAAACATTTGATCATATTTTTGGCTTTCCAAAGGATGGAGATGTTATACTTATGCTCGAACTTTGTCCACATGCTTAAACGTGGCGAGTTAGCTGCTACTTGCACATTAAAAGCTATCTTTGGCGCCAGCTTACACAAACTTAAGTCAACAGAAAGTAATGGTCTTTTTAGCTCCCAAGATTTAGATAACACAGAGGCGACAAAATATTTGAATTAAATACTTATCATAACAGATAAGACAAATCGTTCAATCTTATTAATAGGCTTTTCACAGAAGATTTTATTTGACACTTATTTTTATTAAATTAGTCATAGACTTGCAACTTCCCACAGTTCTATGGACTTTACAAGCAATAACAAATTATTGAATGCATTTACAGAGACACAAGGGTCAAATTACCCGAAACTGTCAAATTTTCTCAATCAACCTTTAACCTTAATGCCGCGATAAAGTTGAAAATCTAACAGATTGTAGTAGCTTGATGTGCAATAGTTGATGATAAAGCGCGGTGAGCCTATTCTGACAAGTAATCAAACTAGACGGGAAGACTCTTTACTTCTTTCCACTCTTTTCTGTCTCCATCTTTTTCTGGTACTGCATTCTGTTCTTTTTCTGGTACACTTGGTGGTAATTGTGGCCCATGATTCATAACAAGATAGAAGAATAAGGCAGCTATTTTTATAAGTAGGTACCTAATCAACATAATGGCGATTAGGTTATCAACTTATCATAGTAAATAGTACGAGGTCATTAAAAATTCCCAGTAATTTATTTTTTTTAAAATAGGTATTTTATTTTATACAAAAAAACTAAAGAATTATAGCCCTTTAAAGATATCTAATTATAAACTAGAGAAGATACACGCGCGGTCTGGTGGTATCAACAATAGGGACGTATCCAAGGTATGAAAATCAAAAAAATAATTAGTCCGTCTAATAGATAATAAAAAAAATATTAAGAACCGTATTTTTTTATTTTGTCGAAATTAACAAAAACTACTGACATATAGCGTATTAAAGTTACGGAGTGGGGGCTAATTACGTCACGCCGTGGTATATTTTGTACCACGGCGTGACGTCATGCGACATTTAAAATCAACGTAATATCTTCCTAAGTATTTGAATGAAAGAAAAATACGTGTTCAATATTTTTTATAAATCTATCTGATAGACATTTTATGACTTAAGTTATTTTTTTTTTTATGAAACCCAATTCTACGGTAAGGTATTTTTACGGTAGGTTATTCTTAAGGTATTTTTAGCAAAATTTAAAATTTTAAAATAATAAAACGATAAAAGAGGCCGACTAGAATGTGAATTGTTATTAATTTATTTAATTGTAGGTACCTATGTTAAAAATACGTACTGTAAAATACATCGTTACAATTTTTTTTTTATCCGCACTAATATTATAAATGCGAAAGTAACTCTGTCTGTTACGCTTTCCCGCCTAAACCTCTCAACCGATTTTGATGAAATTTGGCACAGACAATCTTTGGACCCTGAGAAAAAACATAGGGTACCTGTTATCCCGGAAAAAAATGATATTCCCGAGGGAAATCTAAAAAGCGCGACATAACCGAACACCACGCGGGCGAAGACGCGGGCGGAAAGCACACAATCTTTAGACCCTGAGAAAGGACATAGGCTACCTTTTATCCCGGAAAAATTTAATGTTCCCGAGGGAAATCTAAAAAGCGCGATATAACCGAAATTTACGCGGGCGAAGCCGCGGGCGGAAAGCTAGTATATTATAAACCAGCGCTTGACCACAATCCCGCCTGATGGTAAGCAGTGATGCGATCGTTGATAGTAAAGCGCGCTAGTTTGTTAAGAGCCTATTCACTCTAGCCTTGAAGACACTCAAATTGTAGTCCGACGGAAACACCGCCGCCGGCAAGTTGTTCCAGTCCCTTGATGTACGCGGTATAAAGGACCCTAATCTTCACTCCGTAGAAATAGAAGAGTGTTTTAATAGCTATATTTATGATATTTGTAATCCAAAAATTATGATGACATTTTAGTTTTTACCTAAGTTTCTGAATATATTAGGATTTTACCTGTTTGTGGCAGTTCTGAGAAACAGTGGTGGAGTAATATTTATTTGTAGTATATTGTGTAATATATCATTAAAGTTTAATAGTTACTTTACGTCATTGATATAATTAGGTATGTGATATTAAAAGTTGCACCGCACCATTGTAGTCAGCAATCCTAAACTATTCTAGAGGTTTTCGAAAATTAGATGATGAATTCCAATACGTTCTTAGTTAAGGCACTTACCTAATTTTTGTTGTAGAAATAGTGATTTAAGTTCTTCATATGACTTATTTTGTTAAGTTTCTGTACCGAAAGGGTAAAACCCTGCTATTACTAAGACTCCACTGTCCGTCTGTTTATCACCGGACTGTATCTCATGAATCGTGACAAAATACAACAAAAATCAAAATATTTATTTCATATAAACCAGTACATGTTGTCAGAGGTTCGGTCAGTCAGTTAGATAAAGCTTGTCGCCCATTTCAAAGCGAAATCTTGACGACACAGTCGGTGGAGTGGTTGAGCGGTCTACTGCCGAAACAAAAAAATAAGAAAGCATAGGTCTCTATTGAGGAGAACGGACAAGAGACTCCACTCTTTAAAATCATAAAATTGTTACAAAATATTTGATTACATCATTTATGTTGATATTATCCATGTGAGAACGATGCTTATAGATGTGCATATTAAAAGCGTCCCTTATAAACATAAAAGCTTTGTACTCATTACCGTCAGGATACCCTGCACTATTACAGATTATTACAGGGAATTTGTAAACAGATCACGCGCACAAACATCCAGGGTATGAGCTGCAGTCTATGCAGATTATGATATAAAGAAAGAAAGAAATGAAAATTGTTTATTTAGCACAAACAAAACGCACATTACAAGTAAAAAGTCATCATTATCATTTCAGCCGAAAGACGTCCACTGCTGGACATAGGCCTCCCCCAAGGTTCTCCACGACGACCGGTCCTGCGCCTCCCGCATCCAGCGGTTTTTCGCGACCTTCACCAGGTCGTCGGTCCACCTTGTCGGGGGCCTACCCACGCTACGTCTTCCGGTGCGTGGTCGCCACTCGAGAACCCGTCGGCCCCATCGGGCATCGGTCTTACGGGCAATGTGTCCAGCCCACTGCCACTTTAGTGTCGGTTACTCTCGTTCGTCTGCGGATCTCCTTATTCCTGATTCGATCGCGCAGTGAAACCCCAAGCATAGCCCTCTACATTGCCCTTTGAGTGAAGTAAACAGTAATAATAAAAAAATAAATAAAACATAAAACATAATAGAGCTAGAGCCAGCCCATAATAAACTAGTGCGCTTTACCATCAACGATTACATCACTGCTTACCATCAGGCGAGATTGCGATCTCGCGATCACTTGTTTATAATAGGCAAAAAAAGGCAAAAGCCTCGTAATCAAATACGAAAACATATATAATATAAAAGTTGTTGTTATCATAGTGTACGGACGACAGCAGATCAAGCTACCCGAAACCGTCAAATATTCTCAATCAATCTTGTATAAAGTTTCTCTTCTTCAGCATATAGAGATTCACAGCTGGACAAAGGCCTCCCCCAAGACTTCCCCACGCCGTTGACTCGGGCCTGGGTCCTTGCATCGTATTACCCTGTAACTGGATTGTTGAGGCCAGACAGGCAGTCCAACATATTATGTAGTTGGGAAAAGTTAGGCAGATACGACATCTTTGTATAGGTACATATTGTATTGTTATTTTCCTTTCTGTCAGTGTGGTGTACTTCACAGCTATGCGTAAAGTAACATATTGATAGTGAAGAAATATTAATGTTTCGTCAAGTTATAAAATACGAAGCGGGGGCGGGTCATAAATATCTTAACAATGACCTCATGGCTTAAAAAATATGATCGAAGTGTAAACGTCTTTGTATTTTTAAAATAATGATTTATCACATTTATTGATTATAAACTACTAGCTTTCCGCCCGCGGCTGCGCCCGCGTGGAGTGCGGTTATATCGCGCTTTTTAGGTTCCCTCGGGAATATCAATTTTTTCCGGGATAAAAGGTAGCCTATGTTCTTTCTCAGGGTCTAAAGATTGTCTGTGCCAAGTTTCATCAAAATCGGTTGAGAAGTTTAAGCGGGAAAGCGTAACAGACAGACAGACAGACAGACAGACAGACAGACAGACAGACAGACAGACAGACAGACCGACAGACAGACAGACAGAGTTACTTTCGCATTTATAATATTAGTATGGATTATGTGAGCCGCCAGAGATGCGCTTGCGCAGATCATAGACGATTGTTGTAGCAAGATGATTATGTAGAAAAGAAGGACGATTTTTTATGAAAATTTGTCGGAGAAATATTGCCATCCAGCATACCTCTCATGCCGCTGGCTCTCTCTCTGTCTTTTATATTATATTGTTTGTCCCCTACGTGGGGTCCACGTCGTGGTTACTCTATCGAAGACCTTTATCTATGACTAAAATCCTACTCGAGTTCGTGATATATAATTTGTTGCGTCACCAATAGGTAAAACTAATAACGAACAACTTCCTCAAATATTATCGTAGCAAAGAGGCCAATAATTTATTATCAGCGATGTATACTTCAGATTAGCTTTTTAAACTAATATAAAGATATACATTGCATGAATATTGCATTAGCTCCGTATGTTTCTGTCGCCAATCTGAAGGTAACTGGAAATTTTATCCAAAATTTTCTGAAAATTGTATAGTTTCCTGTAAACATTCAAAAGTATACTTTCTTCATTTCATTCACGTATATAGGGAATAAACATTTTTTGTTAAACTTTTGAATAAAGTCGTTTGAATTTATCAACACCGGCCGTCGGGCCGGCCATATTAGCCGTAGAACTGGCCGTGTTATTGAGTGGAGATCGTGAATCTGTGAATGCAAGGTGGGACGCCTCCAGGCTAGGTAGAGCGACGGTCTTTCCAGGATGGCTGGTAGATGTTGCATAAGAGCTGCTGAACATCGAACTGAATGACGTATAATAGGAGAGGCATATCCAGCAGTGCATTACTGTAGGATGAAGACGATAAGCCTGCGGGCGGCGGTTCGTCCGTCATCCGACCAGATCAGACCATGTTGGCTCCGCAATGTTCCACGGACGCCACTGGAAAATGAGTGCGACCTTTGTGGGATCGAATCAGGAATGCGGAGATTCGTAGTAAAACTAAAGTCGCCGGCATAGTTCAGCGGATTACTTCTCTGAAATGGCAGTAGGCAGCGCACATAGCTCGTAGAGTCGATGGCCGATGGGGCAGAAAGGCTCTTGAATTTCGCAAGCGCAGCGTCGGACGCTCACCGACTAGGTGGTCGGATGATCTGACCAAAATCGCAGAGAAGCGCTGGATGCAGGCCGCGTCCAGCCGTTCTTTTTGGAAATCTTTGGACTTCATGTGGCTGAGATGATGATGATAATGAATGTGGGAATAGCCGAATGGGGACGTGGGACCAGCTGAGGAAGTCATGGTCTGTTGGAAGCGATGAATGCTTTTGCGAATCCTGCACCCGTAGCCATGGGTAGCGGTTAAATACCACGATGGTTTTAGCCGGTGAAGGTGAGGATTTCCAGAGGGAAAGAACTTGGCGAAAAAAACAAATAGGTATATTAATGGGAGCTTATTATACTAAGGGATTTTATAAATTTTTATTTTGTTATAAGCGCCAAAGATTGACTGAGCACCCTTCAAAACAGTTGTTCATAATGTCCACAATAAAGTTTGTTCTGGGGTTCACTGACCGTACGACTGAAAGGATAGCAACTTATCCCTGCAACAAACTAGTTTGACAGATTATTTCGCAACTTTTTAAACTTTAATTTATATTTTTGTATAGTTTCCGCAGTTTTTAGTACAGGTCTCATGGTCGTGGGTTCGATGTGACCGTGATAAGTAACGTAACGACAGATTGGTTATGCTGTTCTAGTACAAGTTTGTACGATCACGGTGGATTCGAATACTTACTTGCTCTTCTGTTTCGAACGATTCTTTGTATTCCTTAACAGGCATGCATGCTTCATGGACATTAATCCTACTTTCATCCAGCTTCTTATCTATTAAGACAACATACCCTAGGCCCTGGCTATCGCTTGTAACATGCAAGGTCTTCTGCATCATTCTCACATGGTTTATTTGAATGATTTGACACTACTATGGTTCAAAAGAGAATACATGGAGTTTTTGTCAGTTCTTCCTCATGAATCATCATTTTCATCATTATCATCATCATCTCAGCGTTAATCCCAATCGCATCCGAAGCTTTTACAGCTTTGGAGTCTGAGGTCCGGTTTACCAGTGTAACTGCTGACTTTGGCTAAACTTCGATATTTTCCGTGAAGCGACTGCCGTCTCTGACCTCAGCAAACCGAAAGCGATATCGAAGCATTGCGGTTAGACCAATTGTTGGACTTTTGAGGGTTCCAACAACCAGTAATGACTGCCATTAGGTGTTCCTGTGGCAACCGCGACCAACGGCTTAACGTGCTTTCGCTGCTGCTACGCCAGGGAGGTTGTCAACATTGTCTTCCGCATTAATATCTACCCTTTCTAATAGACCTTCATCTTTCTGACTGATCGACCTATTGACAATTCGAAAATGCCTGTAATTGATTTACTTGATATATATAATGCTTGGATTTTGGCCAAAGGCCATAAGCTGTATCTACATTTTAATTAATTAATCAATATAAAACAAGATGACGTCTTAATTAATATTATGCATTTGATTAAGTAAAACATAAACATGTATTTATTTCCCAACCGCGTAATTTACCAATCGTTACTGATATATGTACATATATACTATATAGGTAGGTAAACAGAACATTATCAGACGATTGATAAGATTAGGAGTACGAACTGACCGAATAACTGAACACAAGTGTTTGTCTGTGTGTAGTACACACCGCGACACATCAAGACCATTGCATTCATCGCATCGCATTGTTTAGGCTTTTCGTGCAATAAGAGGTCAGCTTATACTGGAAAAATGTGGTTAACAAGTTGATATACCGTCGTGCGTACTTAATTCACTTGTATTTCAAAACTAGTGTGATGATTTCATTTCGTCAGTTTCACTAAACTGAAACAGACTAATGAAGGAAAAATGTCAATGTAAGAATCCTAACAATATTATAAACGTAAAAGTTTGTTTGTTCGTGTACTCTTTGTAACCATAATGGTTACGTATTGTTAGTTTTGGGCCCAAATAGAACAGAATTGGTGCCCTGAGACAGCGAGGCCATCTAACTGGAAGGAGGACTCATGTAAGATGGGAAGGAATAGGGCCAGGCCCATGCCCAGGAGTGGGATAATGTAGGCTACAATGAAAAAAAAAAAAAAATTAGGGCCGTCGCTAACCACAGTCCTCTCTGGTAGAAATCATTTTTAGAATGCTGTTGTTTCTAAGCAATGCACTCAAAGTACAACGGGTGAAAAATAAATTGCACAAATACGCGGTAAGCATTTATGGCGCTCGCTTCTGTAAACCATAGACTTAGGTATGAGAAGTCTATGGTATACAGTGACATAGTTAAACACTAGTAACGCCACTCAAAATTAGTGTTACAACATTGTCTCTAAACAGCATGTCAGATTAGCGTCCGATATAGTAATGGTTACAAAATTCATTTAATTCATTACATTATTGTGAAACACCGTTTAAGTATTAATTAGAGACTTAGGTAAGCAGCAGATAGCAAAACAAGAGAAAACCAAGGTCTAAAGTATTGGTAGTCTGGATTCCGGGGAGAGGCGGAACCTCCTAACAATAAGAGCAGGATCCAATCAGTTTAGTCAGTAAAAATCTCAGTTATTTCACCTGAAGATACCATTAGCACTTCAATTGATGAATAGTCAATGATTTTCTGTATGTAGCTTTATGGAAGTACAAGGAGAGTAAGCAAGTCGTGCTGGCTTAGTGGTTAAAACACCAGCCTCTCAAGTATGAGTGTACTTTTCTAAGTTACATGTACTTTCTATCTTGGACACCAATAACTGATTACAAGGTGAAGGAGAACATCCTGAGAAGTCTGAAACCGCTAACCCGCATTGAGCAAGCGTGGTGATTACGCTCAATCTTTCTCTGTATGAGAGGAGACTTGTGCCAAGCAGTGGGACGATAAAAAGGTTGATGATGATGACACGGGGAATATGTGCTAACTTTTACACTTCAAAAAATCTCAGTTAACTTACGTTTTCAACGTCAGATGACACTTAATAACGCGTCCGGCTTGTATTGTCAGCTGCACGTTACAGGTTCTGAAAGACGCTGATTAAAGCACCAAACAAGTAGCTGAGTCCATTTAGGTTCCTTACGACACGCTAAGAAGAAGGCCCTGAGATTTTAGCAAAATAAATTGACAGGAATACTTACCGCTTCCAGTGTCGATATCGACTACGTTTGACTCATCGATTGGCCCGCTTCAAGGCTGTAAGAACTTTCAACTAATGAGAGCGCCAACGCGATCGATGCGTATGA